>OZ010741.1:82871820-84071820 GCA_963932245.1 Tachinus rufipes | reverse complement strand
TGGCGGCCAAGATGGCGGAAAACAAAATGGCGTCCAAGATGGCGGAAAACAAAATGGCGGCCAAGATGGCGGAGCTCCGCCCCTTTTACCCCCACCCTTGGGTTACCCCGCCCCTTTTACCCCTACCCCTTGGATTACCTCCACTCCGCCACCCTCCCCACTCCTATCCCCACCCCGTGCGGTGGTGCGGTGGATCCAGAACCGGCTAAAACCCTCTACTATCAATCAACCAAAAAGATGGTTAAAACGATTTCTTTACATTTCTTGTGTAATTTATTCTTTGATCATTTTGGCTGCGTATACCGGCTTATTTTTTTCATATTTAGTTGAACCCATGTATGAAAAACCAATTAAAACTATTGAAGATATCGTAGAATCTGATTTAATAATTAAAAACACTTATTTATTAACTTCTGCGCACCATGAAGATAAAAATATTAGAAAGTTATTCGAGGCGCATAGAGTAGAATCTACATTTGTTCGGGAACAATTTAATGCTATGAATATTATTAGAAAATTTGTAACAAATAATTTGCTTGATGCTCGCAAGTACGCATTATTGACTACTTTTTACAAAGCGGAACATCAGTTAAGAAAACTGAAAGATACATCGAGTGCATTTGAATTTAATATAATAAAACTTAACACAAAATATGCTTGCATACAGTGTCTTCGGTACCATCCAATGGCTTCTATTTTAAACATTTATTTACAACGGGCTGTAGAAAGTGGTTTATTTTTAAAATGGGAAAATAATTTAAAAGAAGCTTTTTTTAAAAAAGATACTTTTAAACCTATTTCTTTAAACATAGACTATATATGGGCGTTGCATTTAGTTTTATTTATAGGGTTAATGTTGGCAACAGTTGCATTTATTGTAGAAATACTTTGCTATAAAGTTTTTTTGTTTTAAAATTTCACCAATTGTCTAAAATATTTGAGAATTAATAATGTTTTGCACGTATTGAAATATAATGTAATTACTTATTATGTTTACAGGTATATTTTTTAAAACAATAGTATAATTAATTTAGTTATAAAAATATGTAACAAAGTTAAATATAGTTAATATGTTAAATAATGCCCCACACCGAGGGGTTAACAACTTGCGTAATCAGTGTACAAAATAAAAATAATCATTACAGAATCAAATAATAATTACGTAATATTCGTAATCACTACATAATCAAGTAATCATTATATAATCACGTAATAATTATATAATCACGTAATCATTACATAATCTTGTAATAAATAGTGTAATCAAATATTAAAACACGCGTATTCAAATAATCAAATATTGATTACGCGTATTCAAATAATCAAATGTTGATTACGCGTATTCAAATAATCAAATATTGATTACGCGTATTCAAATAATCAAATGTTGAGTACGCATATTCACATAATCAAATATTGGTTTTATAGAATCATTTATATTTGCATGGTAAATTCAGTCGTGTCCAATCTGTATCAAATTGTGCCGCTAGAGATTTATTCCCAGACAATTTCACAGGTGTTTTTATACAACTCTTGGCATGTGTGTGTGTGCAGTTATTTATTTATTATATTAAAATAAAAACCTACTTTAGTCGAATATAATTATTCAGTGGTACAAATTTTATTATGTATTGTTATTATTTTTGTTGAAAAGATTTTTATATGTTTATTTTTTAATGTAATAAATCACATTTTTATTCTTGGTGGGGGGTTTTTTCTAATCTAATAAAACATTAATAAACATCGAGATAGGTATATTTTTAGTTTATGTTTCTTATTATCTATAAGAAATTGTAGTAAGTACTTTATTGAAGATTATTATAAAACATAAGTATTATAATAATATATTAATATTAAACATTATCAAAATAATTTTATGATCGGTTTAATAATTAAAACATGCAGATTTAATACAGAATTATTAAATCTTAAAAAAAGTGTACTTATTGAATAATCATGTAATCATTACATAATCACATAATCATTTTCATAATCACGTATTCATTGAATAATCATGTATTCATTACATAATCAAATAATCATCACGCTTTCATTAAATAATCTCGTAATCATTGCGTATTTATTAAATAATCACGTAATCAATGCATAATCATAATCATAATCATGTAATCATTACATAATCACGTAATTATTACATAATCACGTAATAATTACGCGTATTCATAATCAGGTGTACATTTTTTTACTTAGTTGTTAACCCCTCGCCCCACACTATATTTTGCTTATGTGAATATTACACTCACAATTATTGTATAGTGTTCTGTTAAATAAATGTTGTGTCGTTTAATTGATCAAGTCGTACAGTTTCATAAAATAAACTTTTTAAAAATTTAGTGTAGCACAATTTAAATTATTTACAAATAACTTGCTTGATTTGTTAGATATGGGTATTTGAACATCTAACTTATCATAATGATTATTCCCAAAGCAGCTTGATGTTATTTCCACAGGCTGCTAAAGAAAGGACACGATGACATTCAAAAATTAGCTTCAATGTGATTTTAGGCTTGTTTATAGCAATTAAGGCCGCTCTACTGTCTGTTAGAGTTTAGGCATTCTTACCAAATATTTTGCGAGTTACTTTTTTCATAACCCCATAAGTTGTAGTACTTCTGATTAGAAGATAGATGTGTGCGTTATTAGTGGTAAAGATATTTTGAGATCCAAATTTTGCAAGAAGATTCTCGCTTCAGAACTTTGGTTTTTGGACCATCTGTGTAGATTCTAATCGTATCATTGACCTCGTTCTACTCATCTTGTTTATGTGTGCGCACGTTGTAAGGTTTTTGAAACACATAGAAGGATGACATGTTATCTGTTTGCGCTTTTAACAGAGGTGTTTTTTTAAGAGCCTCTTCTAGGAGGGTTTAGCCTTCCCTGCAGAGTTAAAGTTTAACTGCATTTAGAAGCAAAGCATACTGGTTGAGTGGTGGCAAGCAGATTGTTGGCAGCAGGTGGCAATGGTTGCAGCGGTTGCAATAGATGATCGGGTCGGCGTCTGTGTAGGTAAAGTGTTTATTTGTTGCAAGGTGTTTTTTTTTTGTCTTCTCATTTTAAAATTAAGAAAACCTTTGGGTATATTTAACAAACTAGTATAAAAATAAATTATTAAGTTTTCTAAATTTTTGCATAAAAATACAAAACTCCAATTTTTTTTGTTGCAAGATAGTTTCTGTGGGTTTATACAAAAGGAGTTTTATACAAAAAATTATTTAGATTTAACTCTAGTTAGTTGAAAGGAGCTCATATCTGAAACCATGTTGATAATTTGGAAATAGGTTTTTAACTTCCGTGTGATTTCTGATTTTGTCCAAGGTTATTTTGTGAAAAATGTCTCAAATTTTATTAGAATTTTTTATGAATAGAAAAATGTGACGTTAGCATTGTAAGTGGGGAATTTTACAACCTTGTAAGAAAATGCTTTCAAGCTTTGTTTAGGACCTGGTTCTAATTTTGGTTTGAAATAAGGAAACATATTTCTTACATTAGACGTCCAAACCAATTTAAAAAGTCAAGCAGAATTAGTACAATATTTTATTTTTTTGTGGATTCTTTTTAAGTGGTCCAAATCTAAGTCTTTGTTGTAAAACGGCGCACATTAGAGTTGTCAGCAAATAATTTGGCCATGTTTTCCAAAGTATATTTAAAGCTTCTTTGTCATAAATAAAAAGAAACGGTCTACGCTTATTTTTACACATTAGATTATCTTTGTTGGAGAAATTTAGAACGGATTTTCAGCACTGATTTTTGTACTTTTTTATTGCCTTCTTTATCTCACCATTAAGCTAGTTTAGATTTTTGGCTTATCAGCCTAAGAAATAACCTCATCATTGAACTGATTTAGTTTATTTTGGTCAATTAGGTTATGAAATTTTGTTATTTAAAGTTAGATGAGCTTTCTGGTTTTCTATTGAAACAGAATCTATTTTATTTTTGGCAAAACCTGTAGACTTTTTCATTGTTAGCGAGATGAGTCTAGTAAAGTCAAAGATAACTCTTTTAATTGTTTGAATATTAAGAAGGGAGGGATGTGATGCTCTGTTCTAAAGTGTGAGAAAAACGTCTAATCGGTCTTATAGACCGACTCTTAACTTTTTGTTCATTCCTCCCATAAAGATTAAAGACTATTGGGCTATGGTCTGAGCTATAAGAAATAGTAGTTTAAACTTAGAGGTTTTTGAGTAAAGCAATGTCACAAACATTTCCAAGGACCCTTATTTTTTACTAAACAAATTATAAGTATTGACATTAATAACCAATCATTTACATTACATTAATATAATTTTTTTTTAAATATATATACAGGGTGTCCGGAAAATACGTGTACAACGTTTGACGACAGACTCCTGACGTCAAAATAGGTCGATCTAAGCCGACTTAGTTATATCCAAAATTGTCTCGTTTAGCCGGTAGAGGGCGTCAAAAATTTGGAAATATTAAAAAGAAATTACCTGTAACAATAATTTTTTAAGTGACCTTGTTGCTATGGCGTTGAATAATTTGACAATTATTGACAAATTGTCACCAGTCTATGAAATTTACTCAAGTATACGATCAACATTCTTGAATAACAAGTTCATTTTACCATTAAAAATGGAAAATTTTACAAACTCTCAGAAAGTTGACATGCTTCTGGTATACGAGTTTTTTTTTTTTTTTTGTTATACTTTTGTTTTTTTTGACGCCCTCTACCGGCTAAACGAGACAATTTTGGATATAACTAAGTCGGCTTAGATCGACCTATTTTGACGTCAGGAGTCTGTCGTCAAACGTTGTACACGTATTTTTTGTTATACTTTTGTTTATTTTGACGCCCTCTACCGACTTAACGAGACAATTTTGGATATAACTAAGTCGGCTTAGATCGACCTATTTTGACGTCAGGAGTCTGTCGTCAAACGTTATATATATATATATATATATATATATATATATGTTGATAATTACCAAAAATGTATCCATACAAGCCAGACGCTCTGACGTCTAGCAACGCACTATTGTTTTCAATTGTACCTACAGATGTACAATAATGTTCAGAGCAGTTTTTATGATCTCCATAGATGTGTGGAATTGTATTGAACAAATCTTTTTGTAATTGTTCAACAGAACCATGACTGTTTTGATAAATGGCTCTTTTGGCTGCAACAGTCAACAATTTAATTGTTTCCAATTTTAGATGAGTTTTTGCATTTAAAAGGATATTCTTTGTGGCACTTTTTATTGCATATAATCGTTTACCATAATTCTTTATAGCGTGGTTTGAACACTATTTTTATTACCTATAATTTGAAAAAGCAAAATAATCTATGATAAAACTTACAAAAATAAATATTAATTTACCTTGTTTCCATATACAACATTACGTTTAATTTTTGCGAATACGCTCGAGTCTCCATCAGCAATAAAATATTTATAACGAACACCATGCATTTCTTCACTGCAATTAAATCCCTCAACTATTATATCAGCTTCCATAGCTGATGAAGATGAATTCCAGTTTTTATAGCAGTGGTATTGCTTTGCATCTACATTTTTATTGGATGCTCTTTCACATATAGAGCAATACTTGTTTCGAATTCCAATAAATAAAACTTTACAAGTTTCTTTTCCAATAATAACCGCCTAAATCAGATTAATTATGTTTTATTTATTATGTTTTATTTGTTCTGTAAAGGCAAAACCATATTATTTAAAAATAACTTACAACTCCGGAATTAGCATGAAAACTATTTTTTTCTATTGCTGTTGTTTTCTCCACTATTCCAGCTTTTTCCATGTTTAACCAAAGGGTGTCGTGCCAAACCTGAAAAATGTACAAATAGTTACAACAAATTTTTATTAAATATGCAATATTAACCTTTCCCAGTTTGTTTTCCATTTTATAAAAGTACGAATTGGAAGGTGTTGGTATGTCCATTACACTTAGTGTGTCCATATGTACTGCCTGTTGCAAGGGTGCCCCAAACAAAGGCCTCATTAATGTTTGTGTCCGTGGGAAAAGTAGATTTCATAAATGTACTGCCACAGCTATGACATTTAAACAAAATATTGCTTATCTGGCAAAAACCCGGCAATTGTAATCCTCTTAGGGCCGCTTTTACAATTGTCAGATAACTTAAACCAAGAATAAATTTATCTTCAGTTTAAACCTGGTGTAGCATTAGTTATGCCTTTATTGCAGTCTAGATAACCTATTAAAACGTCAATGATGACTTATAAACTGACGTATAAATTATTTATACACAAATTTGTTGTGCGCGTTACTTGGTTACTACACTAAAGATAACTACTGCTCCAAGCACCGGATAAGTTATCTCTGGTTTATTTTCCTTTAAACATACAATTAAAATTTTATAAAATTGCCAGGACTCCTAAAGTGATCGGAGCCATTGTAAAATTTCAATCACCCACATACTCAAGTAGAATCTCTACTTAATGAATCCCAAATTAAAACTAAAAATAAAGACAAACCCCTTGAAGATCCCAATGATTAGGTCAATCAAGGAAATATTGCGACAATTATCAATTTTCTTCTGTGCAAAAATTTTAGCAACAAATCCTACTTTAGTTGTAACGCGTTTTTGCATTTTCTAAAAAAATATTTATTACAAAGATGGCCGTTTCTGGAACTGACTTATAAATTGACGTATACGTTGTTCATACGCTAATTTGTTGTGCGCGTTACTTAGTTACTACACTAGAGATAAGTTATAAGGGATTGTAAAAGCGTATTTTTATATACTCCTTAGATAGCGCTACTCCTTGTTTAACCGACGATTGTAAAAGCGGCCCTTAATGTTATAATTTGTCTTATTGTTTACCAGGGCATTTCCTAAAAATATAAAATTAGCCTAAAACCTTCTGGGGAGTAATTCCAATAAGTTATTTGTTCTAAATTAATATAAATAAACATCTTGAGTAAATTGCATAGTATTTATATTTATAATTTAGCCGCCGAGTCGCTGTCACGCTCCCTTTGGCCTACTATATTTCTTTTCTTCTTTATTGAGAAGGAAGAGGACAGGGCTTCTCTTGCCGCCGTAGCTCAGTGTAGACGGGGGCGGTAAAGAGTGAGCGCCACGGGATCTCTTTTGAAGTCCACCCTGTATGTTGATCACACCTCCTAAAAGGTAGAACCCGATACCATATATGGATGTTAAGAAAAGAAAAAAAAAGGCCAAGTTATCTAATATTTATTAGATTATAACTCTAAATTTAAAACAGAGTAAATTAATTAGAGATTAATAGCTCGAATTTTAATACAAAAAAAAAGTATATTTATTAGAGATTATAACTCTAATTTTAACAAAAAAAAATATGATTATTAGAAAAATTCCGCTTCACTGATAATCAAAAAAAATAGTCTATATCCATGACTAAATGTCATTGATATTGTTAGAGAGGTCGTACACAAAACATTATAATAATAGTCAACAATAGTCGAATCACAAAAAGATCCAAAATCAAGCACACTTGCAAAACCAATAAAGTAATGCCAATAATGCTTCAAAACAAAAATTCGATATAATAATTCAGCGTTCAAAATCAATATTTGTTGAGTACAACACAATTTTGTAAAATAACAGACTTGAATTATCTGGGTAAAGGTATACATAAAAGTAAATTATAAGATGGTTAATACTCACTGTCGTTATGTCCGGAATAGCGCTATCCCTGCACAAGACCCTGTAATAGAATGGTTTAACCCGACACAGATACTTCAACGTCTTAACAATAAAATTGTACCCTCAAATTCTACTTTAAAATTGAATAAGATTTTAAAATGCTTAAAGCTAAACTTAAGTTCATGTGAACCTTAGTTCACAAACATGGATGTTAGCAACTATTTATGTTGCCCGATGTTCAATTGAATCATCGATTTGAATATGAAATAAATGAATTTACCTTCAGTTGCCAGTTAAAATATGACGGTTAATACAATAGTAAAATAGTGAAGAAAACCTGGCTTACTGGTTAATACTTAATTGAAATTGAACCTGATATTCGACGAAATACACATATAAATTAATACAAATCCAAGGAACGGACAGCTCCTTCCAACCAGATCTAGTTTCCACAGCTCCTGATTAAGGGTCCTTGCTACGGTCTTTCCAGTTTCTTAAAGGGGCGCCCGTAAGGGGAAAGAGCGTTTGAGGCGTGATGTTTAGAAAAATATTATGCTACATTATTGGTTAAAAATTTAAATACCCCAGCATTGTCCGAACGGAAGTAAGTTTTGTCTATTAAGCGTCTTTTCTGCCTGATTTGATGACTCCGAAGTATTCTGATATACGCACATTTTCAACTACATATTGAATTAATCACAATACAATTTAAACGAAATATGATATTATATAAATTTATGCGAAACGTTTTAATTAAGTTTTATCAATGGAGTATTTCATTTTTCTTTTTGAATTGCTGCCGTGTAAATTCGGCAAAATATATTTGTTTATTTTTATGTGATTACGTGATTTTAAAGAAGTGAACTTTTGTAAAATATTCAGAATCTTTGTATACAAGGAATAGATAAGTAAAAGATAGATATAAAAAAAACTGTTTCAAAATAAAACTTTAATTCCCTGTACATACATAAATTATGTTTCGCAACACAGAATCTATAGGCAGAATATAGAAAATAAATATAACTATAATTATAATATTGACAGTAAAATAAATGACATTGACAATATTAATTAATTATGACGCACAATAATTAAATATATAACAATATATTTTAATTCAATTTTAATTAATAATAAATTTTATTTTTTGGTCTTTTTTTAATTTTTATAATTTATATCAGACCGGTTTCGATATATTTGTTCTATTTTCAATTTATATTATTGAAAATGATATAAATATGTATAGGATTTTCCAATAAGAGGTTTTATTTTGATATTTAAAGAAAACGGATATTTTTTAAGAGAAATCAATAAATGCTTATTTCATTGTAAAGAGGAAAGTATGCCATTAACATTTGAAAACGATATCAGTCAAATGGCCACATTCTTTTCATGAAATTTTTCATGACCAATTTGCACATTTGCGGCTGTATGTCCTCGATAATTTCACAAATTTCATCTTTAAGGTCTTGAATCGATTGTGGAGCATTGGCATAGACCTTATCTTTCACGTGGCCCCAAAGAAAAAAGTTTAAAGGTGTTAAATCACAAGATCTCTGTGGCTAATTGTGATCACCTCTTCGAAAAATAACCGGTCAGGAAAGTTTTCTTGCAAAATTGCTTTGTTGCTTGTGTGGCACGTAGCGCCGTTTTGCTGAAAATAAACGTCGTCCACATCAATATCTTCAAATTCTGGCCATAAAAAATTATTGATCATAGCTCGGTAGCGCTATCGTTCCAATTTTAATAATGGCGTAGTTTTTACTTGTCAAATGTCAAAAGATAATAGTCTACTATTTAAAATGAAAGTTCTTATTGGAAAACCCTTTATATCGAAATCGGTCAGATGTAAATTATAATAATAAAAAAGACCAAAGAGTAGAATTTATTATTATTAATAATAAATAATATATAAAAAAGTAAATAAATAGCTCATAATATAATAAATATAATATTTCCATAATTAAAACAGAGATTTTCCCACCAAACTTTCACTCCGTATGAGGATTGCACTATATAATGAATAATTTTAGTTTCTGGACGGATTACGTATAGTTAAACTTCGGCAATGCCTCGGATCTAATATTTCTGGAAGCAAACATCTTTCATAAAATATAGTCAACTTTTTAATAAATTCTTCGCAAAATAGCTCATCTTTTACAACTTCAATAATTTCAATTCCAATTTGTGTGTATATTACAAAATAACATAAATTACGCCCCGTGATGTGCATTTGTCCTTGTACTTGATAATAATATGGATGATTCTTTTTTAAAATAATGGTATCATTATCTATTTGTGCAAATCTTATTTTTTTTTGTAAAATACCTTCTTTTGGCGATAAATTTCGGGCACTAAATGGACATTTTATCTCAACGACTATATCCGTATATACTAGCAGCTAGAAATGGATGACATTGATCCACAAATAAACCACATTCTCTTACAGTCTTATGAACTGTATATTCTAGTGCCTTGATAGCTGCAGGTTCGTGAGTTATACCATATGCCGTTCCAATACTACCTTTAAAATTGCCATACAAAAGTGCTTTTATTGTATTTGCACACGAAGTTGTAGCTTTTAATCGGCAAATTTTCCCAAAGTTAGAAGCAGTAATTCTAATTTTTCGATGATGAAACCAAACAGGATTTTGATTTTGGCCTAACGTCGCCTTCTCAATTTCAATGGATCTTTCTGGAGTCATTGCCAACTCTTTTAGAAATTTTAGCTTCTTTTGCTCATATTCCATCAAAGGCAAATCTTCTTCGTTAGAAGCTGCATTTGGTCCATAATCCGCATCAAATGAGACAACTGCTTCCAATCGCTTTTTTTTTTGTCTGATCCTATTTCGAATTACTGCTTTCTTAGCTATAAATTTTTTTGTATATTTTCCAATTCTTTCCTTGTGCAGCATAGAAATGTATTTATGTTTTGCCGTAAATGCCAAAGCAGCAGCTTCACATCGCAGATTATAGCCACCTCGCTTGCAATAATTAATTCTTTTGCCTCCCACAAATTTGGCAACAACTGAATTATAGCATTCTGCAATATTCGTGTCAACATAAGTTAATAAACTTGCCACATTTTGAATTGTTCTATAAAATGCATGTTGAATATCCGTCCACAATCCACAAGTTTTCATTTGTTCCACAGTTAAGTTAACAATTAAAGGATGATGGCAAAAATACTTCAAATTTGCGCAATCTTGGTGTTCCCCAAAAATATGAGAAGGAACGTTTTGAAGATCTTTTGTTAACTTTACGATTTTATCAGCTTCTGACGTCGGTTCTTTCCTTCTGTACCCTATTGCCTTTACAATGCTTACCCGTGTTTTTTGGATGTTTTTTAATAATAAATCTCTTAGCAATGGAGGAACTCTAGATCCGTTTGAACTTTTAGTTCTACTTGCTATTTCTTTTAATTTACTACACAAATTCCTCAAAATGTGGTTTTTACACTCTATCTTCTTTATAATTGTTTGATGTCCGTATGGTTGAGCATCTACAAGTTTTCGATAAACACTGCTATCGCCATCAGCTATAAGAACCGTGTATTTTAACTGATGCATATGTACACTTTGGCAAAATCCTTCTACAATGATGTCTGTTTCCATAGCAGTACTACTTTTATTATAATTTTTGAAACATTTGTGTTCCGGAATTTCGTTGCCCTGGTGTTTTTGACAAAATGAACAATATTTATTTTTTATGCCAATAAATAGAGGTTTCTTTGTAACAGCCCCCATAATACAGGCAACTCCCGATGAAGCATTGTAGTTAGACCTATATGAACGTTTACTCCAAGCACCGTCTGCAATAACTGATATTTCAGGAATCCCGTCTGTGTCAATATTGCCTGCTTGTATGGCCAAAGCATGTTCTTCTTTGCCGTTTTGTTTTAAACATTCCCATAAATTTGAGTGTACATCATCTGCAACTTTTTTGGAACATGTATTATATGTATTTTGGGACATATTTGGGATATTAAGGTGCCCTAAAATTTCATCCAACTGCGAAAAACCGCATCCAGATGATACAATACCAATAACTGCTGCATTATTTGTGTCAATGGCGCAATTTTTGTGATTATCAAGGTCAATTTCAATTTTTCGACAACACATTTGACATTCGAACATAACCACACTTCTTAGACCCAACTGGCATTCTTTAATAAATATGCAATTTTGCCATCCACAATCAAATGGCTTATGAACGGAAACCTCCAGTATTTGTTCAAATAAACCGCCAATATCAACAATTCTACGTCCAGACAAAATCGGTGAATTTAAGTTAGCCTGGACAACATTTGTTGAAGGTGTGAGCAAATTTGGATAATCTTCCTCTAAGAAGGTTTCTGAGATTTGAATATCGCTTCCTTCCACGGCCTGGCTAAAAGTGGATTCCGCATTTGATATGTCCATATTATCGGCATTGGATGTATTGGCATCGTTTAACTTTTTGAGTTTTAGTGCTGCGGACACCCTGCAATGTTTATTCTACTTTTATCATTTATTTATCAATTTTAATTGTAGAAAACCTTCATAACCTTAGTCCCAGTGCCCTCATCTACTAAAGCAATTAATTTATCCCACAACAAATAAATATAAAAATGAAAAAATAAATTTATTTTGAATCTTGAATGGTTGTTTAACCCGTATGACACTTTCCATAATTATGTCTTGAATTATCTATATATAATTATAGATCAGACCATTTATGTGTGTAAAACGCACTAACTATCAAGGTCACAATTATATCGATGCGAACGTGATGTGCGCATATCATTTTGTATTTTCTTATATTTTTTTAATTTTACCACTTCAGCTCCACATATAGCAATTGCTACCACTTTTTTAATTTGTTCTGCTTCCATTTTTCATTATTTTCATTAATTGTATAACTTACTGTAGCAATAATCAATTCAAAACTAATGACATAACCTGCAAAGTGTAGTAAACGTTGAAACTTGATTTGACAAAGCATAATTATAGGCAGTGTCAAACGGGTTTTAGAATAAATTACTAAGGTTATGTTTTCATATCTAAAAATTACGACACATACCTCTTCATCTTATTTCGGACACTTAGATTGCGAGATTTATAACGCGGCATAGTTGATATCAAAAATAATAAAATCACAAGATTTACAGTAACTAGGAACAATGCGAGACGCAGGGTTGTCAGTATGGGTAATATATTGCAAATTGGGCGATGTAAAAAAGGGGTTTTAGGGAATTTTTAAACATTTTACTTTATAAACAACTTTTTAAGAACTTCAAATAATATTATTATTCATTTGATGCCAAAAAAAAACTGGATATATTATTATAGTAATAAAAAACAGGAATAGAATGATTTTATTTAACAAAAAACGAAAAACAGCATAAATAAAGGCCGCAGTTTTTGTGCCTATTTTTTGCTGGGTTTGTCACGATCGAGCCGAGCGCTTACATACGAAACGCTACGTGAGGGTACGTGTAAGAATAAAGAGATAAATTAATATAAATTTTACCCCCAAAAATTTATATGCAATTTACAAATTGGGTGATTTGGGCGATAACTGGTGATGTTTTTCTTTTTGATTAGATTGCACATTGAGGCATGCTAAAGCATGCCGACATATGCATAATGTGACATATTTTACTTCTTATATGATGGTAATTTCAGTAACAAAATATATGAAGAATGAATTTATAAGAGTATAGATACAAAATTAATTTATAATTAAATTGCTAAATAAAATCTTTTGGGTTGCTGGTATAACCGTTGTGGTATTCTCTGTTTTTAGCTTTGCATCTCCTTTCAATAGTAAATATAATAAATCTGTTATTGTTGAACGGCATCGTGAGCGAAATGCAGACGGGTAGTGCGTGGACACGTAAAATATCAAAACTTACTTCCAACTAGGCAGAGCCAAATTTTTAATTTTATTATTATACGGAAGAGGCAGCACCTGCTTGTCGTTCAATTTTAATTAAAACAAAGTCAAATTACTCAGTTAATTTAAAATATAAAGTTATGAATTTTTGCATACGGACTAATTTATCTATTGTCTAGGTAAACTCGGTCGAAAATTTTAAATTAAGATTATAATATGACAAATCTGAAGAGGTAGCCCAAACAGTACACAAATTAATTATTTACGCAAAAACAAAAAAACAAAATCGCAAAACTCGATCGTATTGACTTTACTAAATGTTTAAGGAATCTATGTTTCAAATTTCAAAATTATATGTTTATTAGCAGCAGAGTAAAATGATTTTATGTTAACATGGAGTTTCATATGTGCTATAGGAACTATCAAACCGCCTTAATAGTCGTAGGATCTCGACTATTTCCAACCATTTTCCAAGTCGGATAATAATTCCTATCCACTCCTATTCACTTTTGCTTGACCAGCTCACTCAAGCATACAGCAGTATGGAGTATGGAGGATGAAACAATCAGATTTTACATTTAATCTGTGTATATGCATCACAATAAACGGATTAAATATCAGATAATGGTAAGTAGACATTAATTAAACAACAAAAATTGGTTGATAATCTGACTTATTGACACTAAACAATTTCTAATTATAATTCCCACTAATAATAATTATAATCAACCAATAACAATTCTATTTTTCCAGATGTTACATTGGTAGAAGGAAGTTAGCGGAGTCGAAGATCGGCTAACTATCGATATCAGATGTCATCCAGCAATTAATCATCAATATCGACAGGTAAGCAACTAATTAATTAGCTTCACTTAATTCCTAACATATCTGATAATTAAACTATTAATTAATTTAACAATTAAATAGTTCCAATTAAGTTGAAAACTATTAACTACCTTAATCGTTTCAGATCCAAAATGTACATTTGGTTGCCGATCTCCAGATGAAAAATGGACCGTAACATCGCATATAATAGGCATGATAATATAATAAATGTGGATCATAAAAATGCGTTCCTTACTCTTGAAGATTAGAGCAAAAAACGAGTTAAAATCTGTTTTTATTTACAGCTACATAAATACATTATAATTAATATTATGGCTAGAAATATAAAATTAGCATAAAACCCACTAGGGGTTATTTCAATAAAATATTAGTTCTAAATTAATATAAATAAAATAATTGAGGGAATTGCATAGTATTTATATAAGTATTTATATTTATATTTATTATTCAGCCGCCGAGTCGCATATAATAGGCATGATAATAGAATACATGTGAATCATAAAAATGCGTTCCCTTACTCTTGGAGATTAGAGCAAAAAAAGAGTTTGATATTATTGGGTGATCGGCGCCATGGGCGGTATTTTACTCCAGTGCGAGTGAAGCGCTCCCGGTGGTTTACCACGGAACCATTCGTGACAATTCTGTCCTTAAGATAGTGTTATGTTGTTTTAAATTAAAAAAACTCAACACAGTTGAATAAACATCGTGAGCAGTTATTATACAAAGGGTTAAAGTAGTACTCATTTAAATTAAAATCTCCCAGTAGTATTATGTTGCTGTTTAGTAAAAACGGTAGATTATCTAAAACTATAGACAATTGCGATATTTGTTCTAAATTGATAGGTGGATTAAGATAAACATTAATAACATAGAATACATTTTTAAAGGTAATCACTTTAACAATTAAAAGGTCGACACAAAGACAGATTAGACGTATCGACATATATTTCTGAAGACTCCAACGATGAATAGATGGCCAACAAAGCTCCGCCGCAGGATTTTTTATTTGAAAGATCTCGATTGCGATCTTTTCGATAAACTGTGTAATTATTAAATAGTTCACTGTTTAATACACTACTTGAAAGCCAAGCTTCCGCAAGGGCAATTATTAAAGGCAATAAACTGCATTACATTTAGAATTTAATCCTTAAACGTTCTGGTAATATATACTTATAACTGCACAATTACTTCCAAAATGTTTGTTGTATTAATTTTGGTTGTATCTTTTACAATTTGTCCTCTGGTTTCGTACCGATGATTACTAGATACAGTGTTAATTGAAGTTGATGGGCTACCAATAACGTCTTTATTAGAATCGTTGTTAGAAGTTAATTTCAATTGAGTTAAAAAATCTGGATTGTAACTTAAATCATGGACAGTATACCATTTATCATTTACTTTTAATTTGTTTCCCATAATAACAACAAGTAATCCAAGCTGCATAGCACGTTTTTTGTTGGTTCTTAAAACTTTTTAAATCGCACGGTTTTCAGCTTCTTCTTCTTGAAGTGCCGTATCCGCTTAGCGGACGTTGGCTATCATGTTAGCTATAATAATTTTGTTGACAGCGACGCGAAAGAGTTTGGTTGATGTTTTTCCAAACCATTGTCTTAAGTTTTTCAACCACGATGTTCGTCTCCTTCCGGGCCCTCTTTTACTATTTATTTTACCCTGCATTATTAAATGCAGGATACCGTATTTTTCGGGATGTCTCATGACGTGCCCGAAATATTGTAATTTTCTTATTATGATGTTTGGGACTACTTCTAGATCTTTGTTCATCCTTCTCATCACGTCTTCGTTACGTATGTGGTCTATCCAGCTGATTTTTAGCATACGCCTGTACACCCACATTTCGATTACTTGTAGTTTTTTGAGTGCGGCTTCCGTGAGAGTCCAGGATTCAACCCCGTAAAGAAGAACCGAAAAGACATAACAACGCACCAACCGCATTCTGAGGCTCAGGTTTAAGTCATGCCCGCACAGTATTCTCTTTATCTGATTAAACGCCGCTCTTGCTCTTTCTATGCGGCATCTGATTTCGAGAGTATGATCCCATTGTTCATCAAGCGTGTGCCCAAGGTAGGTGAATTTCTTAACGCGTTCCAGCTGTATTCCGTTGACTTGAATTCCGGTATCGATTATTTGTTGTTTGCTGATAACCATGTACTTCGTCTTTTTTGTATTTAACGTTAAGCCGGAGAGTGAGCAAGCTTCAGTGACGCTATGGAGAAGTCGTATAAGTCCTTCGAGACTATCTGCCATTAGTACAGTATCATCCGCGTAACGTAGGTTGTTAAGTGTTACTCCATTAATTACTATTCCTTCTTGTGCCTGCTGAACTGCCTCATCGAATATTTTTTCGGAGTATAGATTAAAAATTAATGGTGACAGAATGCATCCCTGTCTCACTCCTCTCCGGATTTCTATTTCTTCGGTTGAGCGTTCACCTACTCTGATAACTGCCTTTTGCTGCCAATATAGGTTGGCAATGATTCTTAGATCTTTGTCATCAATACCTGTTGTCTTTAAGACCTCAATCATCTTCTCATGTCGGACTCTATCGAACGCTTTTTCAAAGTCGATAAAACACAGAAATACGTCGCTATTGACGTCCCTACTTCTCTGTACCAACACTTCTATGCTAAATAGTGCTTCTCGAGTTCCCAGTCCTTTTCGGAACCCAAATTGTGTATCACCGACGTGGTCTTCTATCTTATGATATATTCGTTGATGAATGATGCTCAGAAATATCTTAAGGACATGGCTCATCAAACTTATTGTTCTGTGATCACTACAATTTTTTGCGTTGGTCTTCTTTGGTATTGTGATGAATGTCGACTGCAGCCATTCGTTCGGAATAATTCCAGTGTTATAGATTGCATTAAAAAGTTGCAACAGTAGTTTCTTTCCCTTTCCTTCTAATAGCTTTAACATCTCTGCTGGGATTTCATCTGGTCCGGTAGCTTTCCTATTCTTTGCATTCGTAATTGCTCTTTCTACTTCTTCAGTTGTTATAGAAGGACCAGTTATTGCATTTGTTACTTCGTGTTCTACATTTCTCTCATCGGTAAAAAGCTCTGTTACATATTCTTTCCACCTGATCAGTTTTTGGTCGATATCAAGGATTATGTTACCTTCGCGATCTGCTAGTCCACTGTTGGAGTTGCTGTTACGTTTGACACCAAATAATTCTTTGACTTTTTTGTGCAAATGGAGGCTGTTATATTTTTTTTCAAGTTCTTCGATTTCCCTACATTCATTGCTGAACCATTCTGACTTAGCTCTCCTTATTTCCTTTCTGATCTCTTTGTTTACTTCCTTGTATGCCTTTTCATCTCTATTCTTGTATTTTCTTCTTTTCTTCATTAGGTTCAGAATCTCGGTTGTCATCCATTTCTTTTTATTTATGCTAAGTTTATCGTTTTTTAACTTAGCTTTTCCTGCGTCCATCACCGTTGTTTTGAAATGGTTCCATGATGTCTCGATATCCAATGTCCCTGTACTATGTATCTCCAGTAGCTGACTTTCCACTATTTCAGATATTTCCTGTGCAATGTGCACATCTTTTAGCTTTGTTAGGTCTAAATGTGTTTTGTGTTTGGCATTCTTCAGTTTTTTAAATTTAATTAGCATATGCGCTACTAATAAGCTGTGGTCTGTAAATACATCAGCGCCTGGATATGCCTTGACTTGGTTTTCAGCTGATAAATCTTTATTTATGAAAATACCAGATCCTTTAAGAAATTTGGCATTTTTTATTGTTGAATTCAATAGATTTATGTTATTATATTTTATAAAAATTGGTCTGGTTTTGTCTGGATTCACACGACCAATGCGATAAATATTAGCAATATCATTACTCACTACTTCCAGCTTTAGTTTATTAATAGATATATCGGTAATAACATCAAACAGATTTTCATTTTGAGCTTCAGGTACCCCAATGACTATTAAATTAGTAAATCTTTGCTGCTTATCAATATTTTCGATTGCGGTGCGAATTTCACTATTTTCCTTATCCTTAGATTTTAGTGAAACATTTTCTTTCTTTAACGGCTCCATTAAATTATTAACAAGAGTTGTAAAATGTGCAGTTAACTCATTCGTAACTTCGGTTTTTAATTTCTCAATTTGCAACGTTAACTTATTTAAAAGTTTATTATTGCTTATATACCCATTTTGAGACAAAATTATGATAAATAACAAAAATGGATTAAGGGAAAAGACAAGGATACTAGATTCACACCGACGGGGCCGATCGTGGTGTCTAACGTAACACACAAGAAGGCCGCGGATAATTAAATACAGGAATAGTATTAATACAACAGAGTTTAACAAATAGAAACAGATAAAGACATAAACTATCAATACAAATCAATATCACAAAGATAATAACAAAGAGAAGAATAAATATTATTAATATTGATATGAAAAAATTCAGTACGTTTTTTATCGAATGTACATTATCCTCTTTGCGGAGCAAGCAATATTAACCCGTAAGAACACACGTTAAAATATAAATACCTTCAAAAACACCATTTATACTTGATTTAACTTTTACAAATTTCACACAATGAACAATGAACACATTAAAATAATCACTGCCAGCTTTAAGACAATTTATAATTAGATAAACCAGTGATTTATTCAAATTAACGGAGAGCACTTTTCACGACACTTTGACCTCAATTGACAGATTGATTACATTAATATACCAATCCATCAATTAATAAACTTTACATTGTAAGAACTAACAATGTCATTAATTCAATAAATACTCTACATTGCATTTATGTACGTGTTCATTAATATTAGGAACAAAATATTAGGACAGAAATGGTCGCCATTATGATGCTTATCCGCATTTCAAAAACACACAGTGCCGTACAGGAAGATTTGCGTACCTAGTATCGTGTGGAAATTAATGCAGAAAAGTTAGTTCCTGCAAACAGAAGTACTAGTTGAGGTGCTTTTCGGTTGTCTGTTCTCAGTTTGAAAACTTTAGTGTGTAGTGAGTGTTTATTTTATTTTGATTTGAACGGTAAGTTAACTAAGCTTATATATGTATGTCGAAAACCTTAAACTGTTTTAAATTGGACGTATATAAAAAACTACAAAAAATACATATTTTATTATTTTTTGCACAATCGTGTTGTAATGTGTACTTGAAATGATGTGAGATGTGATCCATTTTTTTACAGATGGTCGCAATGCGGCCTTATTTTCGGCGTTACATGGCTATCTTGTACCAACAAATAAAGTTGTCAAAAAAGATATAGCGACCGGCAAGAAGACCACAACCAAGTTTACAATAAAAGACTTGCAAGATTTGGTTCTCTTTCTCGGTACAAATCAGCAGGAAATTGAAGACAAAATCAATCACCTTAAGAAAAGAAACGTTTCAATCCAACCTTTTGTCTACTGTATTGGTAAAGATTTGTTTTCTATTGAAGATATATGTGTAATGTTTGATGACATTAGATTCAAATTTAGCAATGTTTTAAAAGCTTTAGATATTTGCTTCAAAATTATATATCTATTTGATCTCGAATTTCAGGCTGAATCGCTAATATTTTATTGAAATGTATTTTTTTAAATTTATGTTACCCAAGACCACTAGTGAAGTACATAATAATAAATAATCTTAGACATCGAAAATTACTTTTATTGGATTAACCTTTTCCGAACGTTTAATTGTTTGTTTTTTTTTTTAAATATTTTAATCTACATAAAAATGACTACAAGTTTGTCAATTTTAATAAAAATTCTAGTTCAATAATATTTTAGATTGTAACCATTCATTCCCAAACATTAATCAGTTAAAAATTCTACATACCTGCACAAAAAGTACTAAGCTTAATCTTTTAGAAACCGCCGAAATTTATAAACATTCCCATAATCCGTTCGTTAACCTTTTGAAAGAGCAAACCGATCTAATTCAGTTTAATCAACCACTTTTTAATATTTTGTAAAATTTCTTGTATTCTCCCACCAATTCATCAATTGCCCTATATATATATATATATATATATATATATATATATATATATATATAGGGAGTTTATAAATGAATGGGATTATGTAATCACTTAAAATATGCCGCCTATTTAAAATTGTTTACTATACTACATATGTTCATATGTTAGCTTGGCAGCTGTTTAAGTTGATCTGTCAAAACAAATAATATAGTGGACAATTTAAAAAAAGCGGCACATTTAAAGTGATTACATAATCCCATTCATTTATAAACTCCCTGTATATATATATGTATTGTTTCATTTATTTGTTTCTCACTTGATAACGACTGTAAATCGTTGAAACTTAAGTCGTGAAACGTATTTTGTAAGATTATATATACCTTATATATAGTTTTACAACAATAAACTAGTGGTAAAAACATAGTAGTTGTTTTATTTACTTATTAAATATGGACTACCACATAGTAACCGTCGCAACCATCTTGATGATTAAGGATGGAACTTCCCAATGTTCCCGTAAATTTAATTATAGTCAAGCTATTATCGAAATAACTGTACCATTTGTTAACCGATCTAATAGAAATATAAATATTTTTAAAGATAAATGGTGCACACACTGCCGGGTAAACTTTTTTCTTGACAATTTTAATTCTTTTCATATCAATTTGATTGACTAATTAAGTATAATATTTCAGTCATAGATTTTAAAATAACATTTAAATGATTTGATAAATAAGATTATCTACATATTCAGGCACTGCTGATATGCTATATGAGTTCACTTGCTTATTATTTTATGCAAACTTTGGCTTAGATTAAGAGTAATTTCGATTTTAATAAGATAATAATATTATGATAAGTTTATAAAAATATTATAGATTTCTGCACAGTTTTGTAAACAAATATATAAATAACTCTCAGTTTTAATTTAGCGCCTTTCTAATAGAGCGCTATGTGTGCTTATGTCTTTTTTTAGTTTCTACTTATTAGTAGTCCTTTGATTGGTATATGAGGGTATAAAACCCATAAAAAAAATTCTTCATTTTTTTTAAGTTATTTGTTATTTTTTAACTTTATCGCATTTTTTCTTTAAAAACCGCATTTTTTACTCAAAAAAATAAATTTACTAATGAAATCAATCAAAAATTTTCCGAAAAATCTAAATCCGGTGCCATTTCAAGTCTATACTCTGTTTATAAGCCGCAAAAGACATAAAACTATGTTTTTGTTCTCAGTGGGCTGGACAAATAGGAGCATTCTTTAATATTTTTTTTTTTAACAGCCAAAGTTGATGTGTTTTAATGTAAATTAATGGAAAAATATAAATTTGTTTTGTGTATTTGGGTTTTAAAGGTCTAAAACTCAAAAAAACTGCAAAAATAAACCTATTTTTCAACATAAACTTTTACAAATGCACATTTAGCAGTTTTCAGAAAAATTATACACCAAATATTATTAAAAAATTGAGTTTTGCAAACAATTTTACATAGAAAATAGTTAGTGTTGTGCTTATCTGGCAAAGAAAAATCCATCTAGAAATAAAAAAAAAATTCAACATTTACTTAATTTTTTTTTTTCATTTTTCTTAAAGATTATTTGCATTAAATTTTTTTAAGCTTATTTTAGAAGTTTAACAAAGACATCTTTCGTTGCTTAAACCAATTTTGGGCCATTTTACTTTTTGTTTGATAGTTTTTTCGCTTGCGGCACAAATTTAAACTCGATCGATCGGCGCCAAAATTTGAAAATATTATTATTTTTGGCATTCAAACATAAATCCGCCTGACGCTTATCAAAATTTGTTAAAAAAAAGTTTTAAATCACACCCTAGTGTGTTTATAATATTTTTTGTAAATATAAAAAAATAATTAATTTTTAACGCATTTTTTGCCTGAAACTTTTGTAAACATTTCTTTCTAGATGGACTTTTCTATTGACGATGAGTACAACACGACTATTTTCCATGTAAAATTGTCTCCAGAATTAATTTTTTCAATAATATTTGGAGTATTGTTCCTCTGAGCGCGGCTAAACGTGCATTAGTAAGAATGTATGTTGAAAAATAAATAAGCCTACTTTGATTTTTTGAGTTTTAGACCCTTAAAACTCAATTACACAGAACAAATTTATATTTTCCAATTA
Organism: Tachinus rufipes; assembly: GCA_963932245.1. NCBI lineage: Eukaryota > Metazoa > Arthropoda > Insecta > Coleoptera > Staphylinidae > Tachinus > Tachinus rufipes. The sequence goes on along the minus strand of OZ010741.1, from coordinate 84,049,328 downwards.
ATTTACATGAAAATACGTCCATTTGGCGGTTAAAATTTTTTTTAAAAATGCTCCTTTTTGCCCAGCTCACTGAGAACAAAAACATGGTTTTATGGCTTTTGCGGCTTATAGACAGGGTATAGATATAGGATTTGGATTCTATGAAAAATTTCTAGTTGATTTCATTAGTAAATTTATTTCATTTGAGTTAAAATTGCGGTTTTTAAACAAAAAATGCGATTAAGTTAAAAAATGACAAACAAACTAAAAAAAACGTAGAATTTTTTTATGGGTTGCATACCCTCATATACCAATGAATGGACTACTAATAAGTTATAGAAACTAAAAAAAAAAAAAAAATACATAAGCAAGTTTTTCAATGCAAATTGTAATGACTTGATTATTTATTTTATATTATAATTGTTTCATACTTTTTAAAATAAGTTTAGATTATTCTATTTATTTATAACTTATTTTGATAATTATATATCATATTTAAGTAGATCTAAACGTCTATAATAATTCACAACTTGATACCCTTGTATTTATTTATTTACTAATAAGTAATGAATATAATACATTTCACAAAAGTCTAAACAAATTATGTTAATATATATTCTATTGATTACATTTTTTATTTAATTTTATTTATTGTGCATTCTTTGCTTTAATATTTCCGTCAGTATACATTTTGAAATTAAGCGGAAAATAAATCGGCAAAATAACATATTGAAGAAAATTTGGATTAAAAACTTGGATCTAATCGCATATCAAGATCGAAATATGTATGTCCTAATATACTTTTATTTATTTATTTTGAGTTCATAAATATATTATCACAAAACACTACAGGGCGTGGATTCTGATATCATTAAGTTTTGTCATAGAAATTTCGCCATTTTAGAAAATCTAAGTAGCATTTTGTCTCATATTACTGACATTGCATTTATATGAAGTCACCGAAGACCCGTCTGGCGGATGGTTTGTCAGCATGTACAGGGAGTTTATAAATGAATGGAATAATGTAATTACTATAATTGTGCCGGTTTTTTTTTTAATTGTCCACTATAGTATTTGTTTTGACAGATCAACTTTGTCAACTGTCAAGCAAACATGAAAACATATGTAGTATAGTGGACAATTTTAAAAAGTCGTCATATTTAAAGTGATTACATAATGCCATTCATTTATAAACTTTCTGTATATGTTCACATAAGTCACGTCAGTGCACAGTTCAAGATAAATTACTATTCCTAACTAACAAAAAGTAATTCCATTACTATATATTTATACAGAGTTAGTCAAAATTACTAGAAAACCTATATCATTCTTCAAGTATAAAGAATTTCAGTTTTTTTTTCATACAAACGTTTTTTGGAACACTGTATTTTTTTACATTTTTCAATTCTAAGACTAAGAATATTTTTATATAAAATTAAAATAAATAAATAAACTGCCAACACTGAACGGCTTGACAACCTTACAACAACTTTATAAAACAATTGATAAATTGTTATTGAAATGATTTTATTGTTTTTTTTTATGTAGTTGTTCTTAAAACGGATAGTTTTGTTAAAATATATGTGTGTAAAAATATTTTTAATTAAACTTCAAGAGTTTAAATTAATTGCTTATAATTCAAAAGTGATTGCAATTTAGAGACAAATTATTTTTTAGAAAAATCTCTCAGAATTGAGAAATGTAAAAATATACAGTGTTTCATTAAAAAAAAAGTTTACCAAATTTCCATAATAACATAAACACCCTGCATATTAAATATACATTTAAAAAATAGTTTATTTAAAACCAAAAAACTTATAATATACAAGGTTAGAATGTTGACTAACCCTGTATATTATAATTTTAAAAAATAGATATGGCACAATTTAAAATTAACAATAAGAAAATAAAACTAGTATTTAAAAACAAAACTTTATTTGTAAAAAAAGTTTAAGTTGATTTTCTTTAAAGTTTTTTCTGTTTTGGGCCTCAATAATATATTGTGGATCTCAACATTTTAATCCTTTGCCTTGGTTATCTAAAATTATTTCAGGTCCTATGCAGTTTTTATAAAACTTGATTAATTTGGGTAACATGTTAGTTTCCCAAAAATCATAATTTCTCAAAACTTCTTTAATATATAAATCATTTGCCGCTCCAGAATAAATAAACAACAAAAAAACATTTCTGAGCATTGGTTATTGCTAGTTGTCATTGAATCTAGAAATTATAGCATAATATTGTAACTATTTTAAATAAATGCATACTTGATAGAAATAATCGTGTTTCTTGTTTATTTTAATGTTGCTATTGTGGTTAATTAAACAAGGAACCAGATTTTGACAAACAGCTTCTTTTAATGGAATTCCTAAAGTAGACACTTTATACGAATATTTAATTTCTACAATTTCTAAGTCCGTAATTATTCCATCAGGGGATGCACCTAGAAAACCTGCACGGATATCAACAAAAAGACCACTTGGGCGTACTATTTTGCCTGTTTTTTTCCATAAACTTTTCTATAGCAACAAATTCATAAATTTTTCCATATTTTAAAGCTGGTGTTGTTATTATTTTTTTGGGTATAATTTGTTTTAAAAGATTATGACAAGAAGTTGAATCTTTCATACAAATGACAGATTTAAAATTAGTCAACCGCAAATTTCTCTCTTTGACATATCTAAGATTGTCAAATTGTCCTACGGTTTTATTAAAAATTTTTTTTTGGTAATCCATTGGAACGTTGTATTTAATCATTTACTTCAATTTGTACATTTTCAGCGCTTACTTCAATTTCTGCTATATTACTACCGTATTTTTTGTCAGCTAAACCAAATTTTATTTTTGTGCATGCTTTAGGTTTTGAATATGAAACTTCTTTTCTCTTTTGCTTTCAAGACTCCTGATGCCATCCATGTCCTTTGTTATACCGCATTCCAGATAAATAGGATCTAGTTTGAAAACTATCTCGCTGCACCAAATTCAAACGTTTTCCCATATTAAAACGTGCTAAAAGGCTCATAAAAAGCTCAGCTCTATTATTGGTTTTGTTATCTATTGTAACGTTCGTTTTCCTCTCCGTTTCTGGTTGCAAATTCATCATCTAAAAAGAAGAAGGACAGGGATTAGCTAAAATATTGTTTACATGTTTTGCTTACCTTTCTTGCCATTCGGTTAGGCCAAACCGAATGATGAACCTGTTTTACTCACACACCTTTTTGGTTCATTGAGCGCTGATGTGACCAATTTAATTTGATGCCGTACCAGTATCTGTGTAGAGATATACAATGTGGATTTAACTATTTAATTTATCACCGGTTTATTATTTATATATTATTGAATTCAATCTTTGGTAAGTCCCGCATTTCTAACTAATGTATAGCGATCAGAAAAAAGGGATAAGGTATGTGATAATTAATTAACATATAATTTGTATGTGTTGCCCTGTGTTTATGAGATACCTGGGAATATTTGTATTTTATGCGGTATCTTACATTTATAAGTATGCTCAGGTTGCAATTATAGATGTCCTGGAATTAAATGCTTCCCCGATATCATTACCACCATCTCCTGGTCGAGCGGCGGAACTACATGAGCAATGGGACCTTCGGAAGGCTATGTTGTTTGGCCTATACACTCCACCGAAGTCCTGTCCAGCATTGTCACCGTCGCAAGTCTTCTTGGAGTGGCCTTATCCGTTGCCATCCACATCCAGGGACAACGCCGTTGTGAAGACCGTTTCAAGAGTTCCAGTGGTTGTGCAATCAATGTACACCTATCCTTCTGAAGTAGAGCACCCATGGTTCGAGGACAGGAAAGCAGTCCTTGTGACCCGTCCGCATCCGCCACCTGCAGCAAATACAAAGCCCACTGCTGGAAATAGGAGAAAGAATAGAAAAAATGCGCAGCCCAGAGTGCGGCGCTACCGATTACGCGTCTCAGAGACCGAAACACTTAAGTTTTATCGACACCCGCGAGACAATTAGTGCGCGAGTGTTCGGTAGACAGTTTTTATGAGTTAAATACCTATTAAATTCATCTAAGTACATTGTTATTTATTATTTCATATTTAAGCAGCCATGTCACCATTAATGTATTTTTTAAATTACTCATTGTTTAGTATTCCATGTTGCCTATTTTTTAGTTTTGAATCTGACAATTATTTGTCATTATTTTTTGTAGGGTGTTGTGTTTACTTTAAATTAATAATTTAGGTTGACAACCCTGTTTATTTTTTTTGTGAGTTGGGTTACTTGTGTGACACGTAACTCGAACGGCCAATCAGGCTGAATGTATGTTCCCCCACTCTTTTTTAGAGGGCTATATAAACGCGTGCAGCGTGTTACCGGAGCACATTGACCTAATTAAGTAATTAATTAGTAAAACAAAATTAATTACTAATTAGAAAGAACAACATCCGTACGCAGAGATTAATAATGGAAGGAACAAAGGAAATGAAAGGAATAATAATAATTCATAATTATGATTAATAATTGTAATTATAATTATTCATAATAATTATAATTTAATCATAATAATTATTATTAACCAATTGTTAATAATAATAATCAATATAAACTCCCAACCATGAATTATTATTAAAAGATAGCAAGGCCGCGCGAGAATAATAACACCTGACGGCGCCGCGCAGAGTTCCGATCGCGTACAGGAACGGTCAATGCAGCCGAGTAGGGAATGCAACAACTACGTTCCGCGAGGCGGACGCACCCCTCTCCGCTCGCTCCCCGGTTTACACGATTCATGCACACGCAGACCCGCGCGCGTTTCATCATCTATAACCGAGGCATAGTCTCAGCTCGAGTGCGAGTGTAAGTCATATTAACTTGGATTGCTTTCTATAAACGGTGCAACAGGGCCTGGTTAATTCCGGCCACACTGTGACATAGTAAAGTAATTAGCGGAACTGGAATATTCAACCTGTGTGGTTGGGCAATCTGTGTGATTGCGTGTGTAAGGATTCTTGTGAGAATCCAGAGCTTGTGTAGCTTGCGTGTGTGGGGTCCAGAGAGTATTCAGTAGGGCCACTGACCGTGTTAGCTTCGGCGCAGGGTTACGTCCTACCACACAATACCCTCCTCTGGGCCGTGGCGAGTGGAGAGGCAGTGAGAAGGAATCGAGGCGGACTCCTGGTGAACCGGAGGCTCGATTCGAAGAACCCGAATTGTAACAATTGGCGCCCAACGTGGGGCACATCGTAGCGAATGTGCTGCACACCCAAATCGAACGTGACAGGAGATAAGACGTGGGGTCGACTCTCACCTGGAGGTCGTCTCCGACGAGTTTTGTATAAAAACATTAAATAAACCGATACAAACAAAATGCCGAAGAAACAAGTACGAAAAGCGACTAAGAAGTCGGGGAGAATTCAGTCCGACAATGAGTCGGTGAACTTGTTAAATGAGACTGGCGTTAAAACACCTGAGCCGCCAGAAGTAGAAAGGAAACCGAGTCTAACGACAGATCCTCAGACCGAGACCATTGTTGGAATGATGGCAAAAATGTTAGAGACATATGTACCACCAGTACGGGTACCAGACTTAAATATGCTACCTAAATTTTATGGGTTGCGGCACGAGGATCCGCCTGTACATATGGCAAGACTCGAAGAGTGGTTGAGAGAGAATAAAGTACCTGAACGTAAATGGGAAAAATACTTACGAGACAGTCTAGTTGGCGATGCGAAAAGGTTTATCGACAAATACGATGTTAGCTTAATAGCGTCGTATGCGACTACCCAACGGAGAATATTAGACAAATTCGACTCTCCTCTACATACCGGCGAGCTAACGCAGAAATTGTACAACGACAGACACGACCCAAACGAACTAGTAGAAGTCTTTCTGCTGAAAAAAGCCGCTCTTTACAAGAGGTTAAATCCGCTTGAGCCTGAACAACGCATGCTGTGGGCCTTAAATCGGCTTATGGATACCAGGATACAGCAATCCCTGGACCCTATGCACTTCGGTACGCTGGAGGAGCTCATCAAATCAGCAACTCAAGTAGAGGGCGAGCTAGCATACAGAAAGAAGTTCGTATATTCACAGAACACAAAGAAGCCGACGGGAAACGCCGATCGGGTCCTCCAAGGTTAGTCCCCAACCGAAGAGTGACCCCCGATCACATTGGGTTTGCTACCACCACACCAAGCAAACTCCCCCGTATTAAGGTAGATATACAAGGCAAATCATACCAAGCCTTAATTGACAGCGGCGCTTCTACCAACTTTATTAAAGCGTCATTAACAAACACAACACCATTCAAAAGTTCAGTATCTCAAGCAGACCCGGCCACGCAACTTCAAATTGCAGGAGATGCATGCACCGTGATTAAAATTGGCGATTGTTCCATGCCCATCAAATTCCTGGTGGCTCCGAAGTTAGGCGAAGACGTAGTACTAGGGTACTCGTGGCTGAAAGATAATAACGCCACAGTAGACTACACCCGCGGATGTCTACACTTTGGAAGACAACAAAGAGCAACGGTTTACTGGGAGACACAACTCGAACTTCAACCTATTGGTCACATCGAAACACCTGATAACGGAATCCCAGACCAAACCCAATTTGCACACTTAATCAAACAATTTGCCGACGTATTTAGCGAGACAGGAACGCTAAATGTGACTAAAACAGTCTGTCATAGAATTGAACTTACAAACCACGCAGCAATCCGGATTCGTCCGTATGCTATGAATGATACGAAAAAGCAAATAATCTACCAGCAAGTGGAAGAAATGTTAGCAAACGGGCAAATTGAAAGAAGTTCCAGCGAGTACTGCACGACCGTGGTCTTAGTTAAGAAGAAGAAGGATGACAAACCCCGGTTCTGTATTGATTACAGAAGATTAAATGATGCAACCCGACCAGAAGCAGCACCCTTGCCGAAGATCCACGAGACTCTTAAGGACTTTGGAGCTGCCCAAATTTTTACAAAACTTGATTTAAAATCCGGTTACTGGCAAGTTGCCATGGCAGAAGACTGCAAACATCTTACCGCGTTTGCCACCCCTGATGGAGCAACATATCAGTTCAAGGTGATGCCTTTTGGCCTAAAAAACGCCCCGGCCACCTTTCAAAAATTGATGGCTAAAGTTCTAGCCGGATTACTAGGGAAATGTGTGCTCGTATATCTTGATGATATTTTAGTGTACTCCAACTCATATGAAGATCACATGATACATTTGAGATTAATTTTAGAGCGCTTACAAGAGCATGGACTACGATGCGGCACTGCTAAGTGCGAGTTCGCGAAAACATCACTTGAGTACCTGGGTCACCAAATATCCGCAGACGGCAATATGCCATTAAACCACCATCGGAAATTGATAAACGAATACCCAATACCTACTAGTCGAAAACAACTAAGGAGTTTCTTAGGGACATGCACATGGTTAAGAGAGTACGTGCCTAACTTTGCACAAATAGCGGCGCCTCTCACCGACCTACTAAGTCCAAAGAAACCTTTTAAGTGGAATTCGGAAGCAGATCAAGCAATGACAGATGTCAAAGTGGCATTTGATCGTCCGCTTAAACTACATCGACCAAAACCAAATCTACCCTACGTTCTTCAAACCGATGCTAGTTGCAAAGGCATTGCCGCAGTTTTATTCCAAGAAGAAGAGAATGGGGAAAGACGCGTGATCAGTTACACTAGCAATAGGTTGGACGAACGTCAGAGGAAATTCCACAGCAATGAATTGGAATGCTTAGCTATCTTCACGGCGATAAAACGATACCGGCAGTACCTGGAAGATGGGCACTTTGTACTTCGCACTGACTAGCATGGGTAAGTTGTACAGCAAACTCCGAAAGCAAAACAACAAAACCGCCGGCGTCACAATACAACAATTAGGCAAAGAAACACTAGCAACAGCCGTACGGCGAGCACAACAAGAATGTGTGCAAACCCGCCAAATAATAGCAAGATACCTCGAGGCGAGAGAAGAGGACGGAGAGGATGCCGATCTAGGTTTTCGAGTAGGCCAAAACGGTGAATTGTTTCGTACTGTAGACGGCTGGGATCAGATCGTAGTCCCACCAGCAGTCAAAAAGGCAGTTCTAAAAGCCCACCACGGAAACGGAACCGATGGACATCCAGGACGAGATGAGACGGCAAGAGCAATACTCACTAACTACCATTGGCCAGGCTTGAAGAAAGATGTACGGAGCTTCGTAAGGAATTGTCACCCATGCGCGCGAGCAAAGCGAGGCGTACCGCAAGCAAAGGTACCACTTCGCCCACAACCTACCGAACGACCGTGGGAAAAGGTATCCATTGACTACCTGGGCCCTTACGATACGACGGACCGCGGCAACAAGTACATTCTTACGATAATGGACAGCTGCACCCGCTGGACAGAAGCATTTCCGCTACCTAATTCGACGAGTGAAATTACTATTAAAGTATTGGAAACACACGTCTTTCATCGGTTTGGCTTTCCTAGAATCATCCTGTCGGACAATGGCGCGCAGTTCACTAGCCGCTCATTCAAAGATGCAACACGACGTTGGAAGTGTGAGCACTTCACGACTGCCGTGTACCACCCGCAAGCAAACCCCGTTGAAAGACGACACGCGGACCTCAAGACCAGTTTGCGGATATTGCGAGAGGAAAACCCACGCAAACAGTGGGATGACCTAGTATCGATGGCCGTATTTCACAACCATAAGCGACAAAATGCCGCCACCCAAATGACTCCTAGCGAAGCCTTGCTTGGCGCTACAATCCACGGACCAGGAACCTGGGACACTCCAGCCGGTCAGCGACCAGTAGCAAACACGCCAGAAGCACGCGAACATAGACTAGGGGATCTACGACAAAGGCAAGCGGCTTATCGCGAAAAACGATACCCAAGATACAACGTTAAAGCCACCTTTCAACCAGGAGAACAAGTAATGGTCAGATGCCGAGCGAAGGGTCTGTTAGCAAAATGGATTGGCCCTAAGACCATCATCATGCACGCCGGCGGACACTGTTACTGGGTAGAAGATGACTGGATGAAACCCCCGGTTAAAACACACATTGACGACCTCCGACCCGCTCCACCACCTGAAGCGGTCGACGAAGAAGAACCTTAGAAGACGACAAAAGAAGGGGTAGCTTCACTAGGGGACAAGTGATGCCTATCTCTACCTGGACCTCAGAAAAGAGAACAACTAGTCCAAGTAAGAACAACATCAGATAGACTTGAGCAGACTTGAGCACTAAGATCGCCAGACGCGAAACGCAGTCGAGTAAGTGGGGGAGATTTTTACCGGAGCACATTGACCTAATTAAGTAATTAATTAGTAAAACATAATTAATTACTAATTAGAAAGAACAACATCCGTACGCAGAGATTAATAATGGAAGGAACAAAGGAAATGAAAGGAATAATAATAATTCATAATTATGATTAATAATTGTAATTATAATTATTCATAATAATTATAATTTAATCATAATAATTATTATTAACCAATTGTTAATAATAATAATCAATATAAACTCCCAACCATGAATTATTATTAAAAGATAGCAAGGCCGCGCGAGAATAATAACACCTGACGGCGCCGCGCAGAGTTCCGATCGCGTACAGGAACGGTCAATGCAGCCGAGTAGGGAATGCAACAACTACGTTCCGCGAGGCGGACGCACCCCTCTCCGCTCGCTCCCCGGTTCACACGATTCATGCACACGCAGACCCGCGCGCGTTTCATCATCTATAACCGAGGCATAGTCTCAGCTCGAGTGCGAGTGTAAGTCATATTAACTTGGATTGCTTTCTATAAACGGTGCAACAGGGCCTGGTTAATTCCGGCCACATTGTGACATAGTAAAGTAATTAGCGGAACTGGAATATTCAACCTGTGTGGTTGGGCAATCTGTGTGATTGCGTGTGTAAGGATTCTTGTGAGAATCTAGAGCTTGTGTAGCTTGTGTGTGTGGGGTCCAGAGAGTATTCAGTAGGGCCACTGACCGTGTTAGCTTCGGCGCAGGGTTACGTCCTACCACACAATACCCTCCTCTGGGCCGTGGCGAGTAGAGAGGCAGTGAGAAGGAATCGAGGCGGACTCCTGGTGAACCGGAGGCTCGATTCGAAGAACCCGAATTGTAACAAGCGTGTCGTTCCGGCAGTTGGACTGGGATTACTGACCAGACCAAACTGAGTTGGACTGGGATTACTGACTAGACCAAACTGAATTGGACTGTGTGCATTGACCAGGCCAAAACCGAGTTGGATTGAGATACATGACCAGTCCAGAACTTGGTAAGTAAATTGGATAAGGGTGTCTGACCTATCCAGCTCTAATAATAAAATTTCTATTCATAAAATTAATTTAGAATATGTAATGTACAAAGTCATTTTAATTATACGAGTTTTTTCTGAAATTGTATTTTTTTTTTCTGTCTATACATTTAAAGGTTTTAATAACTGTTTGGGTAACTGATATAAGTTTTATTTCATAAACACCTCTGGGGAATTATTGTTTATACCCAAGAGGCACCCTAATACCTGGGATTGCTCAAACAAATAAACAATTGGAGCCCAGCCTTTAAAAAGATAGACAAAAATTAAGCCCACGACTCGCTCTTCGACAATAAGAGCTGCCGCCAGCAACGAACGTTCTGACGGCTAATAGAAAGGTCGGAAAAAACGTTTCACTGGAGCCCAACGTGGGGCCCTCATTTTGAAAATTAAGTTGACTTTATTTAACAGATCTAAGGGATTATCGCGTGGGTAAATTTTACATTTGTCATTATTAAATACTGTTTGAAAATTTAAATTTTGTGGTGGTTAGTGAGCGCTAACATAGTAACGTAAAATTGCGTTTATAAACCTTGTCCAAATTTGTGTGTTGACATTATTGTTGGTACCGTTGTTCTCTTACCATTGCATTTCTGTCATTGATTATTGAGGCGCCTTTCTCATTTATTTGATTTGTTGTTAAACACCATTTAGTAGTCATGGATGACACACCTGGCATTTTCGACCCACTCGATCTTCTCAAACACGAAGTTGAATATGAGTTACGCATCAGGAATTTTGTGAGTGATGTGACCCTGTTGGAAGAAAAGAACATTCTTAAGAGTATGTTAAATCGTAATATAGAAGTCAAAGATAATGAGGACTTGGTTGACAATAGAGAAGAATTGCCAGAAATAAAAAAGTCATTAGAAGGCATAAGAAAAGTGATAAATAGTTTCCCAGGATCCGACAAGAAAAGGATGTTGAAGAAAATAAGATCGCAAATAGCCCATGTATTTGGCAGGCTGGGAAAAGTTTCTCCCAACAAAAAAGAGCATGAAATAGGGGAACTGGCGCAAAGTTTGAGAAACGAAGCGTTTCTTTTGGAGGCAAGACTGGAAAAGAAACTGGCAGAAGTGGAAGCATCCGAGAAGGAGCGGCCTTCAAAACAGCTCATGCAAACAGAAGTAGCTTCTTTGATGAATATAGAGGTATCTCACAGCAGTACGTTCCAGGAGAATAAAGCAACTCAAGAGACAAACTTTGAGTACCACCAACCTCCATTGGCAAGCACATCAAATGTCCCATTAAACCCGACACCTCCAATAGAGACAAAAGCTCAGTCAGTTCAAGACATACCGACAACCTGTAACGGTCAGAACGTTGTTAGATTTCCGTCTCCAGCAGATTATCACTATACGGCTTCGTTAGAAAAGAACCAGTCAACAGCTCCCTCACAACCAAGTACCAGTACCTGTTTATCAATAGGGTATTAAGTTCTTTGGCCAAAAAGATGTGAATGATTTAATGAAATTCTTAAAAAGGGTAGACGAGTTGAAAGTCGCAAGGAATATTAGTGAAGCCGAATTGTTTAGCTCAGCAATCGATCTTTTTGATGGAGATGCCCTGGAGTGGTATTGATCGATGCGTACAAATTTGAAAGACTGGGATTCATTGGTTACTGCCCTGAAGTACGACTTCATGCCAGACGACTATGAGGATAATGTATGGGAAGAAATACGAACAAGGAAACAAGGAAACGACGAACGCTCAGGTATTTATTTTGCAGTTATGGAGAATCTTTTCAGACGTCTGCCAAAACTTCCGAGTGAAAGTAAAAGGTTAACCCTAATAAGACGAAACATGCGTCAAACAATGAATGCTTAGCTGGCCTTGTTAGAAATTAAGTCGGTTACTGAACTAAGTTCCTTGTGTTGACGACTTAAAAAGGTTTCGTTTTTTTTACCAAATTCTCCAAGAAGACAAGTGTCTTTTATTTCTACTGAAAAACCCAGCCAAGATGCCCGTCTCAATGCCCCAAATGCAGAAAGACGTTCCACAAACAATTACGGGAGGTCTGCTGAAAGACCAAAGAATAACTGTTGGAACTGTGGTAAAGATGGCCATGGTCAGAGAGAGTGTAGACAACGCAGAAGAGTGTATTGTTTTGGCTGTGGAGAAAGCAATGTGTGAAAACGCGATTGCCCGAAATGTTCCCCACGACCAAACCGTCCCTAGGCTCAAACATCTGCCTCGGGAAACGAAATGTTGGGTTGTCCGTTTGGCGAGGCATTGACAACCTTTGTGATTCGTATGCCTAAAAAATTACGAATAATTATGTCAAAGAGAAAAAGGGTCAAAATGGTAAAAGTCATGATTTGTTTAGTGAGAATGCTTTAGAATACAAAAAAAAGATAAGTTGTAAAAATGGATTGAATTGTATAAATAACGATGAATGCGTGGGCAGAATCCACAACTTGTTTATAGAGAAATCAGGCGATAACCGTGTTTATATCAAGGTTAAGATTAATGGAACAGAGTTTACACCAATGTTAGATTCAGAAGCAAATTTCTTTTGCATTGGTCTAGAAGGAATGAAACTACTTAAAAGACTAGGTTTAAAGATACACCCCGATAATGAAAAATTTGTGCGTTTAGCTGACGGAAGTCTTGTCAAAACAGAAGGTTTTGTGTATCTGACATTGGAAATTGATAACGTCTCAACAGTTATTAAAGTCCCAGTAATTCCGGCGTTAAGTGAACCACAGTTGTTGGGTATGGACATAATACGAGGGTTTGACCTTTGTATTCATTTTACGGACAAAGTCTGGAGAGTAGGAAACGTTAAAGAAAACCGTTTGTTTGATTCAAGTTTTCAAGACCAATCCATGTGCAAGATTTCTGGCATCATTGAAAAAAAAAAGTTAACGGCACAACAAGATGACAAATTAGCAGTTATGGTACGTAAATTTGAAGAGTTAGTTTCGACCAAACTTGGCAGAACGGACAAAATAGTCCATCACATTGAGGTTGGTAAAGCAAAAGCAGTAAAGCAGAGACACTATGCCTTATCGCCGTATATGCAAGATTTGCTAAACAAGGAGTTAGATGAAATGCTCCAATTGAGATCGTCATCTCCGTGGAGTAGTTCGGTACTGATGGTAAAAAAATTATCCGGCGAGTTCAGGTTTTGTTTTGATGGAAGACGACTTAATTCTCTCACCAAGAAGAATGCATACCCCTTGCCTATAATTGACTATATACTCAATAAATTTTGAGATGCCCGATACTTGTCTTCGATAGATTTAAAGAGTGCGTTCTGGCAGATACCACTGTCACCGAAATCGCGAGAAAAGACGGTTTTTGCTGTGCTATCCAGAGGTCTTTTTGAATTTGTGGTCATGCCTTTTGGACTGAATAATGCAGCCCAGACTCAACAAAGGCTGATAAACGTTTTGTTTGGACCAAAGTGGGAACCTAGAATATTTGTTTACCTGGACGATATCATTGTGGTGACCAAAGACTTTGATGAACATTTAGAGGTCCTAACTTATGTATTGGAAAGACTCAAGGAAGCGAAACTTATGGTAAACATTAAGAAATGTAAATTTTGTAGAGACCAATTGTACTTGGGTTTTGTAGTTGACAGGGTAGGTTTGCGTACAGATCCCAGTAAAATTGAGTCGATGGTGTCCTATCCTGTTCCTAAAACAGTGACAAAAGTCAAGCGTTTTTTTGGACTATGCGGTTGGTATAGACGTTTTATACCCCATTTCTCAACTATCGTTGCTCCTCTGAACGTACTACAAACTAGACGTAAGTAAAGGCAGAGTATAGCCTGGACAGAAGATGCTCAACGACCCTTTGAACAAATTAAGGAAGCTTTAACTAGTTCTCCAGTGTTGGTCAGTCCTGATTTTAGATGTATGTTTACAATACAGAGCGATGTCTCAGACGTAGATGTAGGCGCGGTTTTTACGCAAGAAATAGATGGAGAGGAACATGCAATTGCATATGCAAGTCGATTACTGTCAAGAGCCGAAAGAAATTACTCAGTAACGGAGCGTGAATGCCTTGCTCTTATTTTTGCCATTGAGAAGTCCCGTCCATATGTGGAAGGTACCCATTTCAAAGCAGTTGTTGATCATTACAGTTTATTGTGGCTTCAAAGGTTCAAAGAACCAACAGGATGATTGGCCAGATGGTCAATGAAGTTATCCCAATACAGCATGGATCTGGTTCATTGTAAAGGCAAATTAAATGTCGTACCGGACGCTTTGTCCAGAATGTCAGGAGAAGTTGTCCCCAAAATTAGTGTAATCATGGACAAGAAAGAGAATGAAGATAAGTGGTATCGAAAGATTATTCTGGCAGACACGTACCCCTTATGGAGGTTAGAAGAAGGTAAGCTGTTTAAGCTGTTGATTTCTAGGCATACTCCCTATTATGAGAACGAATTGAAAGTCGTGATGCCAAAAGATCAAAGAAGAAAAATACTGAAACAATGTCACGACGACATAACTGCTGGTCATTTTGGATATTTCAAGACATTGAACAGAGTTAGAAAAATTTGTTACTAGCCACAACTAGGTATGACGTGTTTCAATACGTTAGAAACTGTAAGAAATGCGGGTCATAAAAGTCCCCGAATACGCTTAAGCCAGGTCTAATGGGCAAGGCCAAGGAAGTGAAGTCATTTTGACAGATATAATAATGCCGCTTCCTAGATCGTCCAAAGGAAACCAGCATACATTAGAAGTCACAGACTGGTTTAGTAAATTTGTGGTATTACACCCTATGAGACGAGCAACTGCTCAAGAGGTCTCGCGGATTTTTGAAAACCATATTTTTCTTATGTTTGAAGTTCCTCAAATAGTTATGGTGGATAACGGGGTACAATTCAGAAGCAAAGAGTTTCAGGCATTATTGAAGACTTACAACGTGAAGAAACCTTGGTACAATGCTAAGTATCACCCACAAGTGAACTTTACCGAGAGAATGAATCGTACAGTTGAAACATTGATCCGAACAGATTTGGATAATGGAGACCAAAGAAAATGGGATGTAAACTTTTATAAGATAGGTTTTGCTATACATAAATAATAAACCGGTAATAAATTAATTAGTTAAATCCACATTGTATATCTCCACACAGATACTGGTACGGCATCAAATTAAATTGGTCACATCAGCGCTCAATGAACCAAAAAGGTGTTCCTAAGAGTAAAACAGGCTCATCATTTGGTTTGGCCTAACCGAATGGCAAGAAAGGTAAGCAAAATATGTAAACAATATTTTAGCTAATCCCTGTCCTTCTTCTTTTTAGATGATGAATTTGCAACCAGTAACGGAGAGGAAAACGAACGATACACTATTAACAAATCTGATTTAGACAATAATAGGTTTAAGGCTCTGTATACATAATGATGTGCTCCAGTAAACTGTAAGGTTTTTGTTTGATCATTGCTGGTATCTTCCACTTTATCGCAACTATAATCTTTACATTTAATGTGGCTTCCAAACACATGATGTACTGAGTTTCTTAAATCTTCCTTTAAGTTTTCTAGATCGCCTTGTGCGTTGATGTATATTGCGCTGTGAGCAGCCTTGACTAATTGAGTAATATTTTCTTTTGACAACAGTTTTCTGATTGGCAATGAAGTTTTACTTTCAGCTTTTTGTCCCACTGTATGTTTTCTGCTTTAAAAGTTGCGTCTAATTTACAGTAAAAACCAAAAAAGGGGGCTCTGCAGCTTTTTTTCTTGCAGAACAGGTAAATTTTATGCTGTGCACATAATTTTCTTATAAAAATAGTCTATTTGATGAGAACTCTGATGTTAGTAGATCTTCAATACTATTTTTCATTAAGTCATAATATATTAATAAATAAAAATAGCATATAAAATACTTAATATTAAAAATATAATATTACCTCTTATATTTATATACAGAGTGAGTCGGAAGAAACGAACCAAACTTCAGGAGTGTATTGAATACATAAAAATAATCTTAAAAAACTCAAATGCTGTTATCCGATTTTCATTTTTTTTTAAATTAATTATTTACGTTTTGGTAATCATAGCCTTCTTATAATAAATGTTCAAAAATACATTTCATTTATCTTTAAACATTTTCTGCTTTATCTACAAAAGACGCCTGTTGAGTTATATCTGTGTTTAAGACCGGCTGCAATATTTCTAATGCGCATCACGAGTGTTTACTTTTATTTTGTACACTTGAACTTTAAACTTGCCCCATAAACAATAATTTAGTGTTAAGAAGTTTGGAGATATTAAAGACCAACTAATAAGACCACCGCAACCAATCCAGCGCCCTGGATAGCTTATATGGCATACTAGATAAACGTTTTTAATTACGCTATAACTTGAAAACAACATTTGAGTTATTATTTTGGGGTCCGTTAAAAAAACCGGAGCGTTGGTATATGGTGTGCAGACCAGGTGTTTAGATGACGTAACTGCACCAAGCGTCAATTTTCGAACAATTTGGAGTGACACTAAAGATTAAGTTTATAAAATTTGAATGTTATAAAGTAAGTCTTTTGTAGACAGTTGTCAGTTAACTTTTCAATAACTACGTTTTCTGTAAAAAGATGCATTTATATATGATACAAATATAATTATATTATTTTGCAAATGTATATAATTGTTTTTATAAATAATATTTATGTCCTCAAGTTTTAAGTTGAGTAAATGTTTGCTTGAAAGTAATCAAAATGCGCTGCAAATCATTGGATATGTTCCTAAAACGCGCTTATTCCGTTTAAGACTTTGTTTTTTTTATGTTTTAGAAAAAGTGTGGGCAATAATTTTGTCTTGTCCCTTAAAATATTTTAAATTAAAATTACTAGTTTTACTTGTCATATTTGTTAATTAAATGTATTGTGTTCAGACTTGTCGATTTTAAATATTTTGTTCTGATTTTTTACGTAAAACTGGAGAGAAAAATTACTCAAAGTTTGCTCTCTCGGTGCAACGCTCTCTTATTTCGAATACTTTAAGATGTCACACCCAGTGTGACACTCCGATTTTTCGAACGACAAATGTAATAAGGTCAACACAATTATAATGATAAACATTTTTATGAAAAATAAGACTATTGATTCCAGTATTTTAAAAAAAATTAATAATTTTATTTAATATTTTAATTAATTTTTAATAATTACAAATTTGCATTCATGTTTGCCAAGACTAATAAGTGTTTTGTCTGTAATTTTTGTTTGACATCAGTTGTTCTTATCCTGATTATAAAACTATTGTATTACCCAATAAAAAAACTATTGCCAGATCACAGAGGTAATCCTTATATGCAATTAAGAAGCACTTTTTTGTCTGCCTTTAAAAAACGACGATTTAAAGGCCCTTAGGCTTAAGGCGGTTTGATAGATCCTATAGCACATAGGAAACTCCATGTTAACATAAAATCATTTTACTCTGCTGCTAATAAACATATAATTTTGAAATTTCAAATTTGAAACATAGATTTCTTAAACATTTAGTTAAGTCAATACGATCGAGTTTTGCGATTTTGTTTTTTTGTTTTTGCGTAAATAATTAATTTGTTTGGGCTACATCTTCAAATTTGTCATATTATAATCTAAATTTAAAATTTTCGACCGAGTACACCGAGACAATAGATAAATTAGTCCGTATGCAAAAATTCATAACTTTATATTTTAAATTAACTGAGTAAGTTGACTTTGTTTTAATTAAAATTGAACGACAAGCAGGTGCTGCCTCTTCCGTATAATAGTAAAACTAAAAATTTGGCTCGGCCTAGTTGGAAGTAAGTTTTGATATTTTACGTGTCCACGCACTACCTGTCTGCATTTCATTCACGCTGTCGTACGGCAACAATAACAGATTTATTATATTTACTATTGAAAGGAGATGCAAATCTAAAAAAAGAGAATACCACAACGGTTATATCAGCAACCCAAAAGATTTTATTAACCAATTTAATTATAAATTAATTTTGTAATCATACTCTCATAAATTCATTGTATATTTTGTTACTGAAATTACTATCATATAAGAAGTATTTAAAATATGTCACATTATGCATATGTCGGCATGCTTTAGCATGCCTCAATGTGCAATCTAATCAGAAAGAAAAACATCACCAGATATCGCCCAAATCACCCAATTTGTAAATATAAAAAATTTTGGGGATAAAATTGATATTAATTTATCTGTTTTCTTTTACACGTACCCTCAAGTATCATTTCGTATGCAAGCGGTCGGCTCGATCGTGACAGACCCAGCAAAAAAGCACAAAAACTGCTGCCTTTATTTTTGCTGTTTTTCGTTTTTGTTAAATAAAATCATTCTTTTTCTGTTTTTTATTACTACAATAATATACCCAGTTTTTTTTTGGCATCAAATGAATAATAATATAATTTGAAGTTCTTAAAAAGTTTTTTATAAAGTAAAATATTTAAAAATTCCCTAAAACCTCTTTTTTACATCGCCCAATTTGCGATATATTGCCCATACTGACAACCCTGCGTCTCGCATTGTTTCTAGTTACTTGTAAATCTTGTGATTTTATTATTGTTTTTGATATCAACTATGCCGCGTTATAAATCTCGCAATCTAAGTGTCCAAAATAAGATGAAGAGGTATGTGTCGTAATTTTTAGATATGAAAACATAACCCTAGTAATTTATTCTAACAACCATTCAAGACTCAAAATAAATTCAATTTTTTATTTTTATTTTTATTTGTGTGTGATAAATTAATTATTGCTTTAGTAGATGATGGCACTGGGACTAAGGTTATGAAGGTTTTCTTTAAATAAAATTTATAAATAAATGATAAAAATAGAATAAACATTGCAGGGTGTCCGCAGCACTTAAACTCAAAAGGTTAAACGATGCCAATACATTCAATGAGTATTGTATAGGATACAGAGAGAAATTGAATTAAATTGTAGGGTGGAGCGCGGCGGTTGCAACATTGCAGTGGTTGGTAGAAAAACGCTTATTTTGCGTTGAGGCTTGTTTTTCGAACGTCCATATGGGCCAATAATGCCTACTCTAAAAATCACACAGTGACCCGATTTGAGTGAAATGGTTTCACGTGAAGTTTCCTGGGATTCGTGTTACTGCAATGTTGCTTATTCTATTTGTTGACGCAACAACTAAGGTGGAAAAGACTACATTTGCGAGCATGTTTCTACTAGATGTTTGTTGCGTTACATAATCTTTTACCGACAGTTGTTGGACCATAACCATTTTATACGGATTCAGATGAAATTCAATATGCATAATCCGGTAAAGAAAACATCTTGAAATGACAAGAACAAATGCTTGTTTTTGAGCAGATTGTTTTGAAAATTGATGTTGTCACTGTTCTATGCGATCCTCTTCTTATTGATGACATATTTTTTAATGTTCTAAATTTGTTTACTCCTCTTAAAATTAATTGCCGTCTAGGTACACGAGGGGGAACTGAAAATTGTAGACGGAAAACACGCTGCGCCGCAATAATCAAGTGAGCGTTTCAAAAACAGGCCTCAATGCAAATTGAGCATTCTTCTACCGACAACTGCATTGTTGCGACTGAGCGGAGCAGGAACACAAACCTCTCATTCTATCCTCTTGACGGAACCTATTCCTCATTTTTTTCCAACCACCTGGGCCTACACTTATCCCAAAATAGCAAAGTGCCGCGCTTCATTCTGTATTTTAATATTATAATTCAAACTATCTTTTTTTTATGGTTCTTTTTCAACTACTGAAGATTAGATATCATTAATGCTTTTTTTATTCATCTTTGGCCATCTTAAATAGCTCACTAGCGCTAGATATTCTTGTCTATTTTCTTATAATTTGTAACTATGATTTTTTACGTCTTCCAACTGCTCTGCTACCTTCAATCTTCCCTAACTTCTGCAGTAGCTCATACCGGTTATGTTGCATTATCATATTAATCATTTTTGGTTTTGTTCCCATTCTGTTAAGTACTTTGAGGTTAGTTATTTTGTCTACCCAAGATATGTTTAACATTTGGCTATATAACCACATTTCGAAGGCTTCAAGTCGCTGTTTGGTGTTTTCTTTGATGGTCCAGGCTTTACATCCATACATAACAATAAGCCTAATATAACATTTTGACAGTCTTGCTCTCTCTTAGTTTGATGTTAATGTTATTATTGCATAAAAGATGCTTCATTTTATGAAAACTTGCGTTATTTGTTAGCCACGTTCCTAAATATTTGTATTTTTGAACCTGCCTATTATTTATTATCATAAATTTTGTTTTTTGAATGTTCATATTGAGCTCTCTTAGTATGCTTTGTGTATTTACTCGATTTGCATGCATATTTTGCATTTCTTCCTGCGTCGACGCAATCAAAACGGTATCGTCTGCATATCGAAGGTTGTTTATTTTTATTACTTCCCCATTGACTTTTATTTCTTTTTCTTTTTTATGCAGTGCTTCCGTTATTATAGCTTCAGAATATAGATTGAATAAGGTCGTAGATAGAATACAACTGTGGTGTTTAAACTTGGTATAATTTCTTTTCATATTGTAAATTTTTTTGTGGTTTAGACGGGAAAAGAGTTAACAAGTCAAGTTATGAGCTATTTATTTACTTTTTTGTATATTATTCATTATTAATAATAATAAATTCTATTCTTTGGTCTTTTTTATTTTTATAATTTACATTAGACCGGTTTTGATATAAAGGGTTTTCCAATAAGAAGTTTCATTTTTATTTGGGCAGCTGACGGGTGAACGACATTTGACAAGTAAAAACTACGCCAATATTAAAACTGGAACAAAACACGCTTCAACAACGCAATAAAATTATTAAAATTCACTACAAAAATAGTGAAAATTTTTCAGTCACAGTTTGCAAACCTAAAGCACTTTGTGGTCGTCTTCTCGGCCGACAATAGTAAACCAGGTAGAAAAATTTGAGCTGTTGGGACAAGTTTGTGATGTGAAGAATCAAAACCGCGTGCATCGCTCAAGGACACATGAGAATATTGCTGATGTAGCCCGTAGTGTTGAAGAAAACCCAGGTTTGTCGATTCCTCGTCGATCTTTGGAATTAGACATTCCACAAACGACACTAGACCGTATTTTGCATAAAGACTAAAGTCTCAAAACTTTTAAAGTTCAGTTAACACAAGAACTGTTGGTCGATCACCATAAACGTTGTATCTTTGCTGATTGGGTCTTTCAAATGCATCAAAATGATCCGGAATTTCATCGAAAAACCATCTTCAGTGATGAGGCCCAATTTCACCTCGGAGGCTACGTTAATAAGCAAAATTGTCGCATTTGGGGCTCAGAAAATCCAAGAATGATAGTTGAAAAGTCTTTGCATTCTCAACGTGTCCCTGTTTGGTGCGGTTTTTGGGCTGGCAGTGTGTTTTGACCCTACTTTTTCAAAAATGAAGCTGGTGCAACTGTTACGGTGAATGAATGGCGCTACCGAGCTATGATTAATGATTTTTTATGGCCGGAATTAGAAGATATTGATGTGAACGACGTTTAGTTACAGCAAAACGGCGCTACGTGCCACACAAGCAACGAAACAAATGCAATTTTCAAAAAAAAAATTTCTGACCGTGTTATTTTTTGAAGAGGTGATCACAATTGGCTATCGAGATTTTATGATTCAACACCCTTAGACTTTTACCTTTGGGGCGACGTGAAAGATAAGGTCTATGCCAATGCTCCACAATCGATTCAAGATCTTAAAGATGGAATTTGTGAAGTTATCGAGGACATACAGCCGCAAATGTGCAAATTGGTCATAGAAAATTTCATGAAAAGAATGTGATACTGCAACCGTAACCGTGGCGGCCATTTGACTGATTTCAAATGTTAATGGCATTCCTTCCTCTTTACAATGAAATAAGCATTTTTTGATTTCTCTTAAAAAATACCATTTTTTAAAAAATCATAATGAATGAAATCTCTTCTGGAAAACCCTATACATATTTATATCATTTTCAATAATATAAATTGAAAATGGTATAAATATATCGAAACCGGTCTGATATAAATTATAAAAATAAAAAAAGACCAGCAAATAGAATTTATTATTAATTAAAAATGAATTAATATTTATTGTTATATATTTATTTATTGTGCGTCATAATTAATTAATATTGTCAATATCATTTATTTTACGGTCAATATTATAATTATAATTATATTTATTTTCTATATTCTGCCCATAGATTCTGTGTCGAAAAACATAATTTATGTATGTACAGGGAATTAAAGTTTTATTTAAAAAAAAAATTAATATCTATCTCTTACTTATTCTATTCCTTGTATACAAAGATTCTGAATATTTTACAAAAGTTCACTTCTTTGAAATCACGTAATCACATAAAAATAAACAAATATATTTTGCCCAATTTACACGGCAGCAATTCAAATAGAAAAATGAAATACTCCATTGATAAAACTTAATTAAAACGTTTCGCATAAATTTATATAGAATCATATTTAGTTTAAATTGTATTGTGATAAATTCAATATGTAGTTGAAAATGTGCGTATATCAGAATACTTCGGAGTCATCGAATCAGACAGAAAAGACGCTTAAATAGACAAAACTTACTTCCGTTCGAAACAATGCTGGGGCACAGCCGTCTCTATTTACAAGCCGTGCTCATAGAAACTTGGCAACACTGAAAGTGGGCTATCACGCTATCAGTGTGTATTGAAATACATGGGAAAGTGGTAGGAAAAGTGTTATTAAAGTGTTTTGAATTCATATATAAAGGTAAGTCTAACAAATATTTATAATATGTGCATAGAAAAAATGTCATACTACTTATTTTCTTGCTTTATAAGTCAATATCAATGTTTTTAATTTAAATAAAGCTGGTGTTTTGGTTTAGTTTGTTTTTAGGTTATGTGATTAAAACCAGTTTAATGTCAATATTAATTAATAAATACACACTTAAATAATAGTTAAATGCTGTATTTAAATAATTTAAATAAAGTGATTTAATTTTATTGTCTGTTGTGCATATAATAACATGTACTTTTTATTTTATTTTAGATGCCAAGAAGATGTATACACTGGAGAGAAGTGGATCCCGTAGTTTTTTATTTCTACAACATGAAGAACAAAGTGCACTAGTTCAATATAAACAAACCAATGGACCTTTTAATAATATAGTGCTTGTGCGAAGTAATTAAAAAAAAAGTGATATTTTGTTTAAACTTTTTGAAATCGATAAAGCCTGTGAAGTGAAAATTTCTCTAACGGACTGTAGTTATTATCATAAGTTAAAGAAGTGTTGTAAAAATATAATTATAAATTAGTGCCAGTGATGTTTTTTAATATACAGGAAACATATTTATTGTACGTAAGTAAGTTATTTTCGTTGCGATGGTTTTGTATGCCGTTAATTATTAATATAGCAGTTTCCTTTACTGATATAAAAGTAATTAACATGTTGCTAATTTAAAAATAACTCTTACTGTAAATATCAATTTGCAAGCATCTGTTTAGTCGCTAAAGCTTTTATTATAAAAAAATGTATTGTGCGATAACAATGCTTTTTAATTTTTTGGCTGGTTTATCGAATAACAGCAAATTACAGCTAAAACTTTATTTATTTGTTGGCTCTTTATATGTAATTTATTTGTATGTGGACTAAGCAATTTTTGCTTCTATAAGACTCAACTTTCGTCTGTAATTTATATTATTACTCATTTTGCATTTTATTATTATGTATATATGAAGTATAACAAACTAGTCAATTAGCGAGTAATTTAGTTGACTACTCTTGATTAAATTACTTGCTACTTGACAAAATTTTACCAATTTTGTATTTGTGTTTTATTATTTATATCACCGGTTATTATTATAAATTATAATTTTTATGTAATGCATATTTTGTTAATAAAGTCTGTGATTATTATTGCCAATTTTGTGTTTGTGTGTATTATTAATCATATCTGTGGTTCTTATAATTTAGATTTTTCAGAAATTATCATTTTTATATAATATTTTGTTATAGGTAAGTGTAATTACATTTTACATATATACAGTTATAACTTCATATTTATTGATTCCAGAGTTTTATTTTCATTTTTATATGTTTTTTAATTACAGTTTGATTTAAATTATTAAAATTTACATTTATTTAATTTAATAATTTACGTTTGTTATTTTGTGTAGCGAGTTCTCCCGTTCGAACCTCACGTAGGCCGGCCCACCTATAGGACCGAATGCGACGTTGCCAAGCGTATCAGCACGGCTTGTAAGTAGAGACGGCTGTGGCTGGGGTATTTAAATTTTTAACCAATAATGTAGCATAATATTTTTCTAAGCATCACGCCTCAAACGCTCTTTCCCCTTACGGGCGCCCCTTTAAGAAACTGGAAAGACCGTAGCAAGGACCCTTAAATAGTATATATTGTATTAAGGGCCAATAATAGGCTTTTGGCACGAGTTACAATCAATATTTTTTTACCTGCCCCAATTAAAAACATTTTTTAATGTTTATTATAATTTGTCACTAGTGTCAGATTTTAAGGCAATCACAGCCAATCAAATACCGCAAATAGTTTAGAGGTCCGAGCGCCAAAAACACGGTTTTTGCTTTTGGCAGCACTCCCTCGCTTTGCTCCGCCGATTTTCGGCCATTGGTACACTATATACTTGCTGTAAAGTCAAATTAAATTGAAAGACACTGTTGTAGAACATAAATCTATGGTAACCTAAAGTATTTTTTTTTAGATAATCTTTACGTGTTTGTTTAGTTGTATCATGATTGTTCATTTTTTGTTTTAATTTGTTTATATTACAGCACCACACCACATTATTTAATGTAATTTTAACTGTATTGTAATTATTATGTATGACCTGTGCAACTGTTTTCTTTAAAATGGAGCATTAATAAACTTATCTATCTATCTATCTGTCTATATTTTTATATAATTTACTTACAACTCCAGATGCGGCATTATAGCTGTGGCCGTAACTTTTTTTGGATCCACCATCTAGTAATACTATGATAAATGGTATTCCATCATTGTCAACATGTCCATTTGAAATATCTAAGCTATGCTCTTCCTTTCCAGCACTTTCCATTATCTTATATAAAGAATCTTTCCACAGCTGAAAAATCAATATCAATATATATGGCCATGTATGAGTGAAGTAGTACGAAAAATATTTTTTTTATGTCGCAACTATAGGAATCGGTTCTTTAACATAAACTCTGGTCCCATAATTTTTTTTAGATTTTTTGTGCTACCCACTGCCGAGATAGTTAGGGTACAACTTTCAAAAATTTCAATTTTTTACCTTTTTCAATTTTCAAACGCCTGTAACTTTTTAAGGATTTTTTTTTGCAAATTATTGAAAATAACATTTATTGCTTAAAATTGATCAAAAATTCTAAAAAAAAAAATGTGTTAGAGACATTTATTCTATTAAAAAAAGATGTAGGGTATTTTTAATTTTTTGTTTAATAGGTCTAAAAAATACTTTTATATGTTATTGAAATACTCTAAAATTTTTAGGATGGGCAATAAAAAACTTTTCAAGAAATCAGCGAATTAATTTTTGTAAACAGTCAAAAAAAACAACTTTATTATGCAATCGTCGCAATTTACACCTAATGCTTTAAATTATTTTAGTTAATTTAAATAACGAGTTTTGTATTTACAATCGGCTTCGACGTAGATGTTCCAGCGATTATGAACGCGTTAGAATAAATATAACATTAATTCAATCGGGTCATTTGGCAACGCTGGATCGATGTCAAATAAAGTGAAATTCGTACAAATAATGGCTTTTACACTTAAATTGAATTTTTAACTGCTTTTTCAAAAACAATATAATAAACAATTGCAACTAATATATTCAAACATTTTTACAAGATTGTAATAATAACAGAAACACTAGTGAGCTTAAATAACAAAATCTAATCAAAATAAAAGTAAACGTCAGAAATTACAGTTTGCTTTTATACCTCATTGTAAAAGTTTATGTTAATTTGAAAATACTTTACTATATGCAATTGAAATTATTATGCAACTACGATCTACCGTAAATATAACATTAATGCACGATAAATTCAATTGCGTCATCTGGCAACGCTAGATCGATGACGAATGAAGTGAAATTCGTACATATAATGGCATTTAAATTAAAGTAAACGTCAAATTCAAAAATTTTGGTTAAATTTATATAAAAAATTAAAAATTTAACTACATTGGGATAATCTGCATAACTGTTATCACTGGTTGCTGATTAGCAAGCTCAACAAATATATTATACGAATTATTTTGGCTTTTTTTAAGAAAACACAAAATTTTGATCATTTTGACATTTTTTGGGTTCTTCAGTTAATAAATATTTATTTTAAAACGTTAGATTTGGATGAACGTCCTTCATCATTTAATTTAAAAGACGTTCAAGATCACGTCGAGTTTTTTAATAATCTCAAGACAATTTTTAAAAATCAAGCTACGACAAGAATTCAAAAAATACAACTTTTGACGTTAATGCCATCGCACTGGAGTACTTACAAAATAACAAGTACTTTTGGAGTCTTACACAGAGTTGTAGAAGCTTCTCAAAAAGTTTTAGAGGAGAGTGGAATATTAGGTTCACCTAATCTAAAACCAGGTATATTATTTTGACCATCAGTCTACTTGTCATTTGTTTGATAAAGTAAATTTGTACTTATAATCATAGGAAAAATACTCGACAATGAAACAAAAAAGAAAGTTATTAACTTAGAGAAGTTTATGCTATGCTAAAAGAAGAAAAACCTGATTTGAAAGTTGGTTTCTCGACCTTTGCCATCTTACGACCGATTCAATGTGTTTTTGTCAAGAGCGCTGGCACTACCGTTTGCGTGTGCACTATACACCAAAACGTCAAATTATGTATATTAGGTAAAACAAATCACTCATGTGTTATTAATTAATTATCAATTTTTCAATAACAGGTGCAAATCTAAATGCTTTAACTCAAGGCAAAAAACATGAGATTGTTACATATCAAGACTGTTTGAATTTAATTACGTGCAATATTCCAACAGAGAGTTGTTATTTTTAAAATGTGAATTGTGTCCAGGATATCCAAAATTACGTACTTATATTGAGAAACTGTTTGATTTAAATGAGGTTGATTTTGTAAGTTTTAAGCAATGGGTCAACACGCCATACTGTAAATTCGATACAATTACAAAAGATTCAACGGAATTTATTGGATACTTTTCCGAAAAAGTCCATGTCCTTTTAACACATGCTTACATTGCAAAACAGCAATCAATATTTTTGAGAGATTTAAAAACAAAAATATCTGAGACAGAATTTATTGTTATTATGGATTTTTCTGAAAATTATAGTTTTGTTGTACAAGAGGCTGCACAAGGATTTCATTGGAATAACAATCAAGCTACAATTTTTCCTGTCGTGGTATATTACAAGTCCAGAGAAGGAAACCTTTTGCATAAAAGTTATATTATTACCTCTAACAATTTATCTCACGACAATGTTGCTGTTCATACATTTATGAAGATTATAATTCAAGAATTAAAAAACAAATTTAAAATTATGAAGCGCATGGCAAAAGACCAAGCGACGGACTAGGTGGAACCGCAGCAACTGCAATTATGCAATTACCTGCCGATAAGCAAATCTTAACGCCGCAACAACTTCATGTTTTTTTGTGTCATCTGAACGGTTGAAAAATATCAAGTTTTTCTTTTCTCCGGCTTCTGATTATACTTTCAATGAAAAGAAACTTTTTCAACGATTTGTTAATAAAAAACGAATTAATCATATTCAACAAAAACATCATCTAATTCCGACATATGTTTTCAAAAACTCACTCTTCAACTAATAATTTATTTTTTACTAAAATAGTATACTATAGAAGTTTTAACAATGTACAGTATAATAAATAAACGAATAAGTGTAATTACACAGAAGTTTTATTTTTTTTATTATGAAAAGCTTATTTGATAATAAAAATAAAAAATAGGAGGATATAAGTATTATTACAAATGCACAATAGCTAATCATTAAATTGAATTTTATTTAAATATATCATTTATCAATATCATTTCGGAAATTATTGTTAATTCTAAAATAATAAATGAAATAGACAGTGAGTAAAAAACAACATACTAAGAATAAAGTTGATTTTTTGTACAGCAGTTATTTTACAGATCAATCTCTAAAAATATATAGAAACCTGTTTTATTTTATGTAAAGTTTTCCGTATAATTTAAATATTGCATATAAAAATTTAAATTTTTTTTTTTTTCGAAATTTTGGACCAGAGTTTATGTTAAAGAACCGATCCCTAAAGTTGCGACATAAAAAAAATATTTTTTGTACCACTTCACTCTTATATATATATATACAGGGTGTAGATTAATTGGCGGATAAACGCCAGGTAACTTTATAGATCGTGCCAAAAGAAAACGAAAATCTTAATTCCAAAATTCTGAAAAACTCTTCGTTTGGCCTTACGAGGTCCTCAAAGTTTCAATTTTGTCAATACAAATATTGCTTTAATTGCGAATATTATGTACCGATTTGCTTTCTTTTTTAGTATAATATAAATTACGAGGTTTATTGAAACTTACTAATAAAAATCATTGAAAAATGTGCAAATTACTTTTGAAGAATAAATCAAATTTAAATTAAAAATACGCTTGGCAACGTAGCAAAATTTTAATAAAATTCAAATTATAAAGTAGGCAATGCAATAAATGTCAGGGGGTCAATTCTGATCTCAATTCAAATAAAATTCAATTTAAATATTATGAAATACTTAATTCTTTTGATAATCATTAATTTAAAATTGTGTGAGGTTGCACATTGACGACACATACCGCATTATTAAATTATGAGTGGTGTTTTGATGCATTTGCGAAATATATTATGTTGCGTTCGTCTAGTATGCGGCGGTCTGCCTTATGTCTGTCTCGGATTAACAACTACTACGTTGCCATGTCAATCCCGTGACCACCCTTGACAAAAACCATCGGTGCCTTTTGTCGTTTCACCATGCGGCTAAAATGCGTTTTCAAAATAAATGTGTGAATCCAGCAAATAGGTACTATAATTATTATTGAATTATAGAACAATTTATACATTGCAGCTGATACAACTATTATAAATTATTTATTCTGTCATAAATAAAAGTATTAATTATTTCAATGCACAATTGATTGTTTGAAAATATATTTAAAATAATTGACATGAATATAGCAACTCTGACAGATTTAACATTTAACGCCGGCGATGCTTGAGAACGTCATAAATTCGATATCGATACGTGCTCTAAAGTGTTTAGAAGTAAACGGTGGCCAATTTGAACATTTGTAGTTTATAATAAAAAATAAAATTTGATGTGTGTATTAAATTGCCTATTTTATGTGTATTAAGTTGCCTACATTAAAGATTTGAATTTAGAAAGTTTGCAACGTTGCCAAGCGTAACAAAACTTTGAGGACCTCGTGAGGCCAAACGAAAAGTTTTTCAGCATTTTGGAATTAAGATTTTCGTTTTCTTTTGGCACGATCTATAAAGTTACCTGGCGTTTATCCGCCAATTAATCTACACCCTGTATATGGGTAATTCCATTACTTTTCGACCAATTTGAAAAAGTCGACCTCTTTGATTTTGCTCAAATTTTCAGGGATCAAAATATAGATGAAAAAAATGAGATTTTCAAAATTTTGGACCTTAAAATATTGCCTGTTCAAAATGACACACATTTGAAGGTCAGAAATTTTACAATAAAACGTCATTTTTAGCTTAATTTGTATCTCAATTTTTGGGCTTCCGGAAAATGATAAAAAGGTCTACGATAGCTCAAATTATTCCTTATTACATGTACTTTAAAAGCCATATTATTATGTTTAATATCGTGGCAGTCATTTTGATATATTAAGCTTTAAACATTATTCCAAAAAAAACCGTAAATTTAGCAAAATCGCAAAGCTTTGCTTTCTTTAAACCGTTCTAACTTTGTCAAATCTTAACAAAATTTGATTTGCAAGGTCAAGATTTCCTCGAGTTTAATCGCTTTTTAAAGTAATCACACAATACTTATAGAATCAATACGTATACAACATTATTTTGATGCAGGAAGTTGCACATGTTTTTGCGATCTTCAAAACTTGTAATTTTCAGGTCCCGAAAAAGCGCTGTCACCCTATGTCAATTTTAGTCAAAATTTTAGTAAATACTCTTTAGAACACAAGAAAAAAAGTTATTCATATGAGGAATGGTATATCGGGCATTATCAAGAAATTTTTAATATTCAAAAGTTGTCAAAATAGGCAAACCGCACATTTTTGTATCTCAATTTTCGGGCCTCTGGAAAAAGATATGAAGGTCTACGTTGGCTTAAAATATTCCTTATTGCATGTACTTTAAAACCCATATTTGTATATTTAATGTTGGGGCAGTCATTTTGATATATCAAGCTTTAACCATTAATTAAAAAAAAAACGTAAATTTTGAAAAATAGCCAAATTATGCTTTGTTTAATCAGTTCTAACTTTGTCAAATCTTAAAGAAAATTGATCCACGAGGTCTAGATTTTTTTGTGTTCAATCTTTCTTTAAAGTAATTACACTAGACTTATAGAATCAATTTATATTCACCACTATTTTGATGCAGGAAGTTGCACATGTTTTCGCTATTTTCAATACTTGTAATTTTCAGGTCCCGAAAAAACGCTGTCACCCTATGTCGATTTTAGTCAAAATTTTGGTAAATACTCTTCAGACTACTAGAAAAAAGGTTATTTATATGAAAAATGGTATATTGGGTTTATCAAGAAGCCATTGAGAAAATGCAAATCGTTGTGCTGCGTCGCCTGGTTGTAGGTGTTTTACTTTTGATAATAATATGGGTGAACATTTTCACTAAAAAACGCGTTAAAAAAGTTATTTTCTGTTAGGAAATCTTAATTGCTAGGGCATTACCAATACAGAGTCCGTAAACAAAAATGATATTTGCGTATTCTCTATGCTAAACAGCATTTTTATCAAATTTTACTAACCGAACCAAAGAAAACTGTTTTAACAAGTATCAAAAGCTTGCATCAATGCACACTTGTTAAAGTATTGTTGTTTTGTTTGTGTTTTTTGCTAAATAAAAAGTTTTTTAAATATTTTGTATTTGTTGACTATCTCAAAAACAAAGCAAGATAGACAAAAAGTGATTTAGATTTTCTGAATTTTGACGATTTTTGAAGATAAAAATTTCTTGATAATGCCCAATATATCATTTTTCATATAAATAACCTTTTATTTGTGGTCTGAAGAGTATTTACTGAAATTTTGACTAAAATCGACATAAGGTGACAGCGGTTTTTCGAGACCTAAAAATTACAAGTTTTGAAGATCGCAAAAACATGTGCAACTTCCTGCATCAAATTAGTGGTAAATATGTATAGATTTTATAAGTCTTATGTAATCATTTTAAAGAAAGATTGAACACAAAGAAATATAGACCTCGTGGATCAAATTTCTTTTAAATTTAACAAAGTTAGAACGGTTTAAACAAAGCATAATTTTGCAGTTTTGTTTAATTTACGGTTTTTTTTGGAATAATATTTTAAGCTTGATGTATCAAAATGACTGCCCTAACATTAAATAGACAAATATGAA
This sequence comes from Tachinus rufipes, assembly GCA_963932245.1. Classification (NCBI taxonomy): domain Eukaryota; kingdom Metazoa; phylum Arthropoda; class Insecta; order Coleoptera; family Staphylinidae; genus Tachinus; species Tachinus rufipes. Next base: position 84,017,437 of record OZ010741.1, on the reverse strand, counting down.
TTTAAAAGTACATGTAATAAGAAATATTTTGAGCCATCGTGGACCTTCTTATTTTATTCTAAAGGCCCAAAAACTGAGATACAAAAATGTGCGGTTTGCCAATTTTGACAATTTTTGAATAATAAAAAATTCTTGATAATGCCCGATATACAATTTCTCATATAGATATCCTTTTTTCTTGTGCTCCAAAGAGTATTTACTGAAATTTTGACTAAAATCGACATAGGGTGACAGCGCTTTTTTGGGACCTGAAAATTACAAGTTTTGAAGATCGCAAAAATATGTGCAACTTCCTGCATCAAAATAGTGGTGTATACTTATTGATTCTATAAGTCTTGTTTGATCACTTTAAAAAGAGATTAAACACGAAGAAATCTAGACCTTGTGGATTAAATTTTGTAAAGATTTGACAAAGTTAGAACGGTTTAAAGAAAGCAAAATTTTGCAATTCTGCTAAATTTACGGGTTTTTTTGGAATAATGTTTGAAGCTTAATATATCAAAATGACTGTCACAATATTAAACATAAAAATATGGGTTTTAAAGTACATGTAATAAAAAATAATTTGAGACATCGTGGACCTTTTTATCTTTTTCCAGAAGCCCAAAAATTGAGATACAAAATAAGCTAAAAAAGACGTTTTATTGTAAAATTTCTGACCTTCAAATGTGTGTCATTTTCCAAAATTTTGGGAATCTCATTTTTTTCATTTATATTTCAATCCCTGAAAATTTGAGCAAAATCAAAGAGGTCGACTTTTTCAAATTGGTCGAAAAGTAATGGAATTACCCATATATATATATATATATATATATATATATATATATGGGAAATTCTATTACTATTCGACCAAACTTAAAAAATGAGTATCTCCAAACTGGCTCAAAATTAAACATGTGATAGTAGGTACTATAAAAACATATTTTCCAAATTTTTGACTCATTAAGTCATGATCTCAATTTTTGGGAGTCTCTTAAAGTTCAAAAAAACACCTAAAAATCACCTTTTTTCGGTAATTTTCAACATTTTTTTTTTCAGCGTAGAAACATTGGAAAAAGCTTTGCAAAGTCTCATTCTTTTTGTAATTTATTGTACTTTAACATGTTTTTTTTATTTTGCCATTTTTTATTTCTTTGAGCATGGGCCGTTTAGAAAATTGCCTAAAATTACAAAAATAGCCTTACATTGAAAATGCCGTAACAATGTCAAATTTCAATAAAATTAGGTCTAATTTAGCTTAATTTTTTTGTTTTGATTTGTTCTTTAAAATTTTGCAAAGTTTTTTCCAATCAAACCTGTAAATCGTGAGATATCACTTTTTAAAGATCAGTAATTTGGTCAAAAATGCTCATTTTTGTATAAATTGAAACCGCTGTAACTTTTTTCTACCTTAATTTTTTTTGATGAAATTTTCAGAAAACATTTTTTATATTAGGTATATATAAAAAATGTTTTCTGAAAACACCTCTTAAAGTTTGGTTTTTGGGAATTAAAATGGGCCAAAGTTACAGCACTTCTAAAATTTGCAAAAACAGCGTTTTTTACGTCAATGAACCTGGTAATAATTTATACTTACGCTTTTATTTTTGCAAAAAAAAACTACATTTTATTGCATTGGTTTGAACACATCTTAGACTAAAAATGTGCTCTCAATAGAAAATGTATAATTTTATATATATTTATAGATTAACTTTTATTTTTATTTTTAATGTAAGACAAATACATAATTTTTGCTAAAAGCATATCATTAACTACCGAATTTTAAAATTTATGAAAAATCACGCAAAAAATATGTAATAATAATAAAATACTATCCAATATACCGTAAAAAAAATATTTCTGCAACTATTTTCTTCATAATTATTTTTAAAATTAAGTTAATTAATTTTAAATTCTGTCATGTTTAAATGTTCTATAAGTTTTTTTTTTATTTATACATTTTTTGATTTTTTTATTATTAAATATTGATTGTGACTTTTGTTTTTTCACAGTCAAGAGATGTATTTTTAATGTCAAAACTGTTTTTTCCAGTCGGTATAAAACAATAGTGTTTTCTTGTTCCTGGTATGGTTTTTACACTTGAATATCTACTATATAATTTTTTTTTGTGTTGTTGAACTTCTTTGTCGGAAACCCACAATAATCTAAAAATATAAAAATTGTTTAATTATTGAAATAAAAACAATCACTTTTTAAAACAGGGCAAAATTTGTAAAACAAAAAATTATTCACATTATAACCGAAAATATAACAAATAAATTTTGTTAATTTAAACAAATTTTAAATCTTACCGAATGCATTTTAATTCTTTATGATGATATTCATACATTTCTAAAGAAGTAGTTATCTGATTTTCAGGTGAAGCTCTCAAGCAATGTCGCATTACAGTTTTTTTGACCATTCCTCTAATACCGTCGTTATGAGTTTTTCCATGGCTGGTTGCAAAGAAGTTGTATGATTTTACTTTCATTTGGAAGTCTTTTTTCATGACAGCATACATTAGCTAAATGATTCCTATATAGAATAAATACTAATTGAAAATAAATTTCTTTACAAATATAACAATATATTCAACTAAAATTAGATTTTTGTATAAAAAGTTTTGATATTATGTGACTTATTAAATGTAACTTACTTATTTTTATACTAAGTTGGTGCTCCATCAGAAAAGTAAATTGTGTTTTCTATCCATGAAAATTCAGATTTTATTGTATTAATAAATTTTTCTAAAAAAGCGTGCACTGCGTACGAAAAGTGATCTTTGGTATCATTTATAATACAAAAACTTGCACATTGCAATTCTTCAACACCAGGTTTTTTGTAATACATAACAAAAGGGTGAATTGTTGCTTGCGAATTGTTATAATAAAAAGCCTGAACTGAATTTTGAATTATGAACGAATAATTTTCTGAAAAATCCATAATAATAATGCATGTGTTGGAAGTAAAGTTTTTTTTACAATGTTCTAAATAGTTTTTTTTGTGAATCTGCTATAAAATGATGAATACTTAAATTCCATAATCCAGTAACCAGATTTGTTTTAAAAATTTCAAATTTTTCAGTTACACTTTGTAGTGATGCTCTGCTACCTTCTTCTACCCAGCATTTGTAAATTATTACTTCATCTTGGTAATTACAACTGTCATTTATTTTTTTTGAAATTTTATCTATCCCCGGGCATTTACTACATCTATGTAGCATGCATTTAATATTTTCCGTATTACAAAACGCAATTTCTAAAAGATCTCTATATTTTAATTTTTTATTTAAAGCAGATAGTTTTAGTTTTATTTTTTCGTGTTTTGCACATACGCAGATACTATGGCTTCCAGGATCTCCAGCTATAATGCATTCAACTGGTCTTAAAAAAGCAAAGTACGAAAATTTTGGTAAAATATCTAAACTGTCACGATAATCCTCAATAAAATTATTATACAGATCGTGAACAGTAAAAAGGAGCAATCTTTTTTGAACGCATATTTTTTTGCCTGATGCATCGGTAGTAGACACGTATTCTTTTTTTCCAGGACGTATATGACAAATATTTTCATCTACATAATATTTTTTAATTAAATTCTGCACATTAAGAGGTATTTTTATATATTCCTTTCTTTTGTACGATTTTATAGCATCTGGAAAGTAGAATAAAAATTATATCAATTAAACAAATAAATCAATTTGCTTTAAATGTAAGTAACTTACCAATATTTCTATTAAATTTTAATAATAGTCGATAAGCATAATGCGAGCAATTAAAAAATCGACAAATTTTTTGATAATTCCATTTTTTAGGCAAAAGTGATAAAATTTCTATTTTTCTTAAAACAGTTGCTTTTTCAAATTCTTTTTGTAGATTTAGCATAACTTCTTCCATAGATTTTTCATTTTCAACTAAATCAAGGTATAAACTTTTCGGTTAATTTTAAAAGCACTTCTTGTACTAAATCTGCTGCTTCAGTATTTTTGTTTAACAAAGAAATTTTTATATGTAAAGGTAATATATCCAAATTTTGCAAAATAATATCAATATTTTTTTTTATCTTGACTTATACTGGTGAATATAGAATCTGACGAAGCAGATTGATTGACTAATATGTTCTTCTTGCATTTGACTCAACATAGTTCTATTTTGGTCATTTGGTTGACAAGTACTGCGAGTCTCACTACTAGATTGTGCCTCAAGATTATTTTGCAAAAATATAATCATCTAAAAATATTTTTCTCAATAAAAATAAATATTTTAAACCTTTGAGCGAGAAATTTAATGTTAAGAATAATTTAGATAAAAACAGCATAAAATATTAGATAAAATGGATGTTCAAATCATAAAATATTTCATTCGAATAAGAAATATCAAATTTTTTTATAACAGTCGATTTTAGTGTTTTTTTTGCTGCGAATACATTTAAGAAAAGGTATATTCTGATCTATAAAATATATGTTCAAATCATCAAATATTTCATTCGTATAAAAAATATCAATTATTTTTATTTTCAAAATCTTTTGAATTTGACATATTTTTTCTGATCATAAAACAGAAGTATTTTTTATTACCTAAATTTTTTTTAAATTTAACATTAGAGTATTTGAAATAAATGAAAACGTGCGTTTTTTCTATACATACTAAAAAAATTGTATTAATTAATAAAACTGTAATAGTTATGCTCACCTGTTTTTTTTCATTTTCAATACGTTTTCAAATATTTTGTTGACATGTCTTGCAATATTTATCACCGGGTATCAATTTTAAAAAAAGATATTTGTAAGTATCTTCACTTATCTTCAAATTGATAATTCTTAAATCGTATTGAATTTTATTTTTATGGTATTTGAATGGATTGCAACAACATTTTTTACTTGTGCTATAATAAACTAAATATTTACTCATATGATGATGACAAATTAAGCCTTTAGATGTATCATGAAGCTCGTCGATTCTATACTTTAAAAGCAATTTATTGTCAATACTCAATTCTTTGATATTATGATTTTTTTCTAAATGTGTATATGTTTTTGAATGGCACTCAATTTTTGTTAAATTTCCAATATCACAATTTTTAGTTTGTACTTCCATTTTATTTTTAATTATAAATAAATACTTTTACTTTATTTGTATTTCAAAAAATCATTTATATACTAAGCATAATGGTATAAAGAATGCTTCTGAAAATTGTAAACAATTCTCTATGGCTACGACGCACAAGGCCAAATATTTATAAATACTATACACACATTTTTCGAAGATAATAAAATTTGTTTAAATCTTTGGGGATATCTCCTCGGATATAAAATACCGTTAAGCAAACAAAAAAACTTGAAACATTTGCAGTCAGGTTTTTAAACAATGGTGATAAGCATGTGACTATAAAAACTATCAAAAAATTATTTTTTGTATTATTTACAAATGTATTGTACATAAACATCAATAAACATAAATTATCCAGCAAAAAATTTTAATTTGTTGTGAGCGCACTTTTTGCTCTCAAACTTCCTATTGTGAACTATTCTTGAATTTTGTTCACTAGTATTTTTTGTAACAATTATGTATAATAGAAATTAATGATTTATTTACTTACTATTTTAACTTGTAACGTTGATTCCCACTTCCGGGTGGGGTCAGGTTAGGAGCCTGATTGGTGGTTCAACCGAGCAAAGTGCCTGCCAGCTCAGCGAAGACGGGCGGGTGTTAGTGTGAGCGCCACGAGCTTAATCTCTTGAGTTCGCTCGGTGCCACCGTGCTCCGTGGGAGAAGCTCGAACCCACAATCGTACCTAGAAATAATTCCCCTTCCCCAACACAAAAAAAAAAGAAAGAAAGAACAAGAATAACAAGTTTTATGTCTGCGGTCGGTCAGACCAAAATTTATTGGTTATTAAAATATAAAAACATTTCATAACGTCGTAAACAAATAATTAGGGTCACCGTTAACCCCCTATGCAAGCTCCCGAAAGTAATTTTTGGTTAACACGTGGTCTACTATGATTATTACCGGAGGTGTCCGCCGCGACGCGCAGCGCTATGAGCCCCCTCCGTTCACCCCCAGTTTATCAGCAATTAAGGAAATAAACAAATTATAGCGAGCGAGAATCTTGCACTAGGTTGCAGATGTTAGTGACAACAAATTTCAATAGAACAATAATAATAATGGTACGCTTTTGAAGCAATACCCAAATACAATAGTAAACATTAAATATGGCAATGTCATAAGACGTACGTTGGAACGGTGTGAGGCACCACTACTTTTAAAAAACAAAATAATTACGCAGAAATAATGTATATAAATCAAGCCTTGTCTCCTGCGTAGTTCCTCTCTGCAAATCTGCAAACTCCAGCTTCCCCGGAATAATTCGCCTAATTCATCCAGCCACTCAGGAGTGATTGAGAAGGTCGGGTGGTTTTCACAACCCCCAGGTTATATATATGTATATATATAGATATTTGAGTGGATATTGTGTACCCATACGGTCCATCCAGATCTTCCCTCACGACCAGATTGCTGCAAACGGCAAGATCTTCTTGACCCGTCTATTTTTCGCCGAGTAAGTAAACCTGAAAACCATACTCGTGATAAATGACACCCAACAAATCTGACAATTAACCCAGGAAAGAAGTAAATGATAATAAATACCTGAGACATGGCGAGGTGGAAGTTACAGCACTTCTAATAAGATGGCCACGAGGTGTGGGAGGCTCAACATCCGCAACGCGGTGAGGTCGATTATAGGCACATAAACCACTACACTAAAACTTGGCTAGAACGATACCATTAACCGGCTATATGCCGCGAGGATATACCTCTTTTCGGTATTAACGTTCAACCGCACATGCACCCACACACCTCGAGGACCGGAAGTGAAAGAGAACCCCCAATGTCAACCAAGCGTCAGTGTTGCCAACTGAGTTTGCAACATTCTCCCAAGTGTCAAATGGTGAGTGACAGTGAAGTGTCAACAATAGAATGGATTTTAGAATTACTAAATCTGAGTAAGTATAAGCATGATACCACACTACACTAATACTGTGAACCTTAGAAATCACTTCTCCTAATTTCCTATCACTCACTCAAGTCGAATTGTAAACATAATTCACATAACCTACAACCTATAACGAACCAAACAACTAATCATAAAATCCCATAAAATATTCCCCTCATTACCCACATAGCAATAAAGCCTTTCCCGAGTAAGATCTCACAACAATTACCCTTAATATTAATTCCAAAACTAGTTTCGATCTTACTACGAGAGAAAAATAACCATACTCGTAATTGCCCATATTAACAACACGAAATTCCACCTATTTCTTATTAACAACATACCAACATACACACTAATAATTTCTTATTCTAGAACCCGTGCCAAGACAGGCCCCCAGAGACAGAAGCAGCCCGAAGGGTTTGTCGGAATCGACTGAAATGGTAAGTGTCAACCATTCACTTATCTCATAACCAACACTAACATAAATTAATTAAGATATAGAAACTAACCTTTAACATCCCCACACTAACTTAATTAGTGTGAGAATCAAAAATAAAAATTAATCACCCAAATAACAACGTTAGGCCGCCAAATTTTCTATAGTGTATGTTGGGTTGCATACGTTACCACCCCAATAACTCCCGTCAGCTATCTTGGTTGCCTGCCTTAAATTGTTAAATTGTAAAATATACTTGATTGTTTCAGGTAACCAGCCGGCAGCTTCTTAGGCGGAATCGTGATGCTACAAACTATAAAAAATACAATTTCTCAAATTAAATTAATCTTTTTTTATAATTAAAATATTAAGTAAATAAATAAATTTTTATACATAATTTATTTGTTAACTTATATTTTATAATTTAACACATGCATTTAGATTTTGTTAAAAAAATAATTTAAACAAATCTTTCTTTTGTGTTCAAGAATGTATGTATTTATTTTGTTATCATTACCAGATACAAAAAAAAAACGTTGTTTTTACGATTTTTATTTTTAGCAAAAAAATACTTATATAGAACAAAGTTACAGTGAGTCCATTGTATACAAAAATGAGCATTTTTAACTAAAATACCAATTTTGAGAAGTGATATCTCACAATATGAAAAATAGAAAATTTTGAAAAGTAATTAAATGCATATTAGACCTAATTTTGTTAAAAATTTGATATTGTCACAGCATTTTAAATGTGTTTTTGTTATTTTTAAGCTATTTATAAAACAAACCACGCTTAACGGAGTTAAAAATAACTTAATTTAAAAAAAATAGTTAAAGTAAAAATATCACAATAAATGAAAATTATTCAAAAATGTAATTTTTGAGCGTTTTCTGACAACTCCAAAAATTGAGATAATTAGTCCACATCTAAAAATGTGAAAAAAACATATTTATTGGTAGTAAAAATTGTATCATTACCAAGTTAAAACGTTTTTTTTGCTATTTTTTTTTTTTTAATTTTGGAAGTGCTGTAACTCGGACTTAATATAATTCCCATGAACAAAACTTTCAGAGGTATTTTAGGTATATGGGCAATTCCATTTCAAACGGACCAGAGCTGGGGGGGGGGGGGGTGCATTGAGAAACTTGCTCATGTATTTTTTTTAGTTTTTATAACTTATTAGTTGTCTTTTGATCGGTATATGAGAGTGTGAAACCCATAAAAAAAATTCTATAATTTTTTTAGGTTTTTTGTCGTTTTTTAACTTAAATCGCATTTTTTGTTTAAAAACCGCAATTTTAACTCAAAAAAATAAATTTACTAATGAAATCGATCAGAAATTTTCCGTAGAATCCAAATCTGGTGCCATTTCAAGTCAAATTACTGATCTTTAAAAAGTGATATCTCACGATTTACAGGTTTGATTGGAAAAAACTTTGCAAAATTTTAAAGAACAATTGAAAACAAAAAAAATAAGCTAAATCAAACCTAATTTTATTGAAATTTGACATTGTTACGGCATTTTCAATGTGGGGCTATTATTGTAATTTTAGGCTATATTCTAAACGACCCGTGCTCAAAGAAAAAAAAATAGCAAAATAAAAAAAAAAACATGTTAAAGTACAAGAAATTACAAAAAGAATGAGATTTTGCAGAGCTTTTCCATGGTTTCTAAGCTGAGAAAAAAAATGTTGAAAATTACCGAAAAAGTGCGATTTTTAGGTGTTTTTCTGAACTTTAAGAGACTCCCAAAAATTGAGATAATGACTTAATGAGTCGAAAATTTGGGAATTATGTTTTTTTAGTACTTACTATCACATATTTAATTTTGAGCCAGTTTGGAGATACTCATTTTTTAAGTTTGGTCGAAAAGTAATGGAATTACCCATATATACATATATATATACTTACTTATTTACTATCGATTTTTAAAATAATCAGTACTTACAAATCCAAGATGTCTTTGTATGTTAAAAAACATTTTACTAGATATTGTGGGTATATTTAGTATACTAAAAAATTCCCTTTGATGAGCATAAGTGCTTCCGGTGGACAAAGTGGTCCAATATGCTACTTCATTTAGTTTTGATACTTTTTTAATGTTTTCGGTATATACAATATTTTCCATTTTACAAATATCACATTTGCGTATGTAACTGCAAGATAAACCAACACGATTTTCTTTTACGTATTGCAGTTGGCCACCAGTACATAATTTATTATGGTTACTTTAATAATAATAATAATCAATCTTTATTACGGAAATCTCCTTTTTAGAAGTATTACACAACATATTGAAAACAATATGCATTTAAGTTTAAACTTACCCAACGTTTATACATATATAAATAAAATATAAAAATATAATATATAACAAAATAACAACAAATTAAAAAAAAACTGCATAGTTACAGTTTGCTTTAATAAATACTGAATATCTACGATTCTGTAACCATCATTTTTTTCGACATCATTAGATTTTTCAACAAATAAATTATGATTACTGATAGAAGCATATTCATCTAAAGATCCCCACGTAAAATCATATTCATCTGATTTATGATTTCTCAATCAGATATGGCAGAATTGTCTATGATTGTATAGTTTGTTTGCGAGGGGCCTGGATTACATTCAACTGTTGCCGTGTTCGTTTCATTTTCTTCCGCCCGTTCTGAATTATCATTTACTAATTGCAATTGGTTTCTTTGCTCTTTTAATTTATTTGCTCTTTCAAAAGCAGATTTGACAGCACGGTATTTTTTTTCCAATGCGTTTGGTTTTATAACAGTCCATTTTCTTTATATAATACTACACCTCTTCACTAATATTATAAGAGTATTAACTGTACCGAACTCGATAATAATTTAAAAAATAAATATCAATTATTATCAACGACCACTAGAAAAGGATATGGTATAAAAAACTAGTTTTTATATTTATTTCCAATAAATTTACCGGAAACTTTTTTTAAATATTTTTTAGATGAAATTGTTTTGACATCAGTTTATTTTTAGTATTTAGAAAGAAATTTAATTTTATTATTTTATATATTATAATGAAAAAAAAAATTAGTATTGATTTCATTTTTATAGTGTGTACACCAGGGGTGGCCAACCCAAATGATCTTGCGGGCCACTTTGGAAATGCTTTATAACTCCGCGGGCCGCATATAAAATTTTATATCTATATATTGGTTTTAGACTCACTATAGACATTTTTTTGAAGTGAAAAATTAAAACAGAATATAATTTAACTGTTCTGCAAACTCTAAGCCCTATACTCTTTGCAACATTAATAGACGAGGCTATAAAGAAAAGTCAAAAAAGACCCAAAGATACAAGGATAAGATACAGAAAAATAGAACAAATTGGTATTCAAATCTTAATGTTTGCAGATGACATGATATTAATAGCAGACAAAGAAGAGAAACTACAAAAAAATAAAAGAATATACAAAGAAAAATTTAAAAAGATTGGCATAAAAATAAACACAAGCAAAACAAAGACAATAGTAGTAGCGACAAAACCTAAGAGGCAAGATAGAATTGGATCGACAAATAATTATTACAAGTAAAATATTACTACTTTGGTACAATAATAGAAGAAACACGGAATATAGACATGGAAATAGGTGCAAGAACTGGAAAAGGAAGAAGAATATTACAAAAGGTAGTAGGACAGTTCTAAAATACTCATGCAAATCTTGGACAACAACAGAAAAAAATGAAAGCAAAATTAATGCAATGGAGATGAAATTTTTAATGATAATTAAAAAAATAACAAGAAAAGATTAATTGAAGAGCTCGAAAGTAAGAAATAAACTAAAAATTAAACTTATAGAAACATTAATAGAGGAGAAACAGCTAGTAAGGCTAGGACACATACAGACTGAATAGAACCAGAATAACAAAAAAAAAAAACATAAATTGAGAAAAAACAAAAAGCAGGTCCGAACAGACTCACACAGCAGCAGAACAAAAAGGAATAGAGTGGAGCGAGATCGAAAATGGTCCATGATAGACAAGCTTGGAAAAAAAAAATAAAGGAAATATAAAATAATACAGTCCGACACACATATCAGTCATATATGCGCAAAAATATTATATTAAAATCAGTTAATTTTTTGTCATAATTTCTACAGTTAATTTTTGAATATATGGATGCACAAATAATGTATTTTTTAAATAAATTGGTTTTCACTTCACTACTTTGGCCATTACTAAATAAATATATTTTGAAAAGTGTTATAAATATCGCGGGCCGCAAAAAAGATCTAGGCGGGCCGCATGCGCCCCGCGTTGGCCGCCCCTGGTGTACACACTTTCAATAAAGTACCGTACCGCAACACCTTCGCATAAGATCACATTGCAACAGCGTCCCATCGCTTGTCGGTTTTATCTAGTTGGATCAAAATTGATTGGTATTGTGTACCCAAAGATATTTTGCCTTTAGTACTTTGATTTATCAGATTATCTCATTAGTAGTCTCCTTGGGGTCCATTAAATGAGTACTTAAGAATCTCTCATCTTTTAATTCTGTTGAGAGGGGGTAAAACAATTTTTAATTTTTCAATATATCACCAAGTCGTTCACAGAAAATGTAAGAATAATTTTAATACAACCCCTGCTTTTATAGCCTACAGGTAATATTTTATTAGCCCGTTCCGTACAAGTACAGAAGATGGGAGATTGTTAAGTACTTATTTAATGGACCCCAAGGAGAGTACTAATGAGTTAATCCGATAAGTCAGTAAGTAATAAAGCCAATATATCTTTGGGTACACTATAGGGAACTTTGTTACAAGAGTGTACGCATTATTATAAACTCTTCTGGTATTTATTGTAATTTTTTTTTGTATACAAACAGTAAAAAACATGCAAGAAACTAAATAAATAAAACTTTTTTTTATTTCAGTCAATCCAACGATCCTTGAATTACTAATAGATTCGACGCAAATTATTTTTGATTATTTCCACATTTTTAAATTTACCGAGAATCACTTTTTATTAAATAAAAAGTAAGTGTGAAAAAAAGCCTAAAGTATAAAAAAAATTGCACAATTACGAGCGAATTATTTTTAATGCTATCGAATTGGCAATATTTATTTAAAACTCTTTAGGATAATAGTTTAAATTATTCTAATTATTAATTTGATGTCGTCCAAACATTCTATTATGACAGGCTATCCGTTTATATATTGTCGTGGCTTTCATATTCATATCGTGCATTCTCTTTTTCGTGGAAAGTATTTAAATGTCGTCAAATATATTTTACTGTCGTTTAATATACTTTTGTTGTGCAAAACTTTTTAGGGATGTTATTTAAAATTTTCTGTCGTGCAAATAATCTTTTTACCTACCCGTTTGTTTATCTTATTCTGTCGGACCTATAAATCTAACCCATATAATACATTCATTTATTGTGACCAGTGAATTGATTAAATTTATAATTATAAAAGTAGAAGAAATAAAACTAGATTGCGATTAAAAGCTCGCAGAAAACATGGTGGGTATGTTAAAACATTATTTGTTGGTGGAAAATAATAATTTTTCTCTACTGCAATCGTATAGTGAAAGGTGTTATGCTGCCGGAATAGCACTTAATACCAAACAAAAGACCTTTCTATGAATTATATAAGTTTTGCAACAAAAAATCTCTTAACTATCGCAAACAAATTTGAAAATAAAAAATTTACAGTTAAAAGACGTACAAAAAGAAAAGATTTAAATCTTTAAAACCAAACTTATCGTCAGAACCTGACTATAAAGAATCATGTCAAAAACCTGACAAGCCAATTGAAACTCAAAAAAAAAATAATTTCGTACAAACATTAAAAAGAAAAGAATATCAACGAATTACTTTAGAAATTCTAACTTGTACTCAGTCAGATTGTAATGAGTGGATGAATGTTTGTAAAAATTTATTAACAGCATCAAATTTTGGTAAAGTTTTAAGAGAAGAATGCACATAAGTTGTACAAATCTTGTTAAAAATATTTTGTATAATTCTTTGATGCCAGAGTTGTATAAAAATTTGAAGCCTATTTAGTATGGAATAATAAATAAAAAACGCGCAATACAGGAATTGAAGTCTCTTAACAACATTAAAATTCAAAATTGCGGACTGTTTTTAGATGACAATATTCCATATTTAGGAGCTACTCCCAATGGATTGATAAATGAAGATGGGATGGATAATAGAATTCAAGTGTCTTTACTCACCTAGAAATGTGACACCCGAAAAGGGGGTTTCTAATAAAAATATCACATTTTAGAGGTTAAATGAAATTAACAAGAAATGGTATTATCAAATTCAAGGAAAATTACATATTACTAATCAAAGATACTGTTTGTTTTCTGCATGGACTCCATTAAGGCTTAAAATCAATAATAATCACTAAAGATAATCAGTTTTAGTCAACTAATATGGAGAAACAATTGGTATTTTTTTATGAAAAATGTTTATTAACAGAGATTATTGATCCACGGCAAGTAAAAAATATGCCAATAAGGATCCGAAAATGTTGAAGCAATAAAGTGACATAGAAATAAAAATTTAAAAATTGTTTTTTTTTAATGGTTTTGATTTACGCCCAACATCAGTTACAATATAGCAACAATCGCCGACGGTAAGGATTGGGCTTTAACCATATTCCCAAATCAACATGCGACCCAACTGCTGATACTACAACACGACGACCGCTATTCGTACTGACTACGGCTATAGACTTGACCAGATTCCGACCCAAATGCACCATCTCTCCGCACCTGACCTGCACGGGACCTACCGGCCTGCACCCTCCGCCGTAGGGCTTCTTTTAACAACTGGACGGGCTTTGGGGCATGCACATCTCCCCAAAGTTATGCACGGCTAATGGTATTGAGCCAGATCTCGACCCATAGAGATTATAAACTACAGTTATCCACCCAAAAACAACACCACAACTGAAAGACGGTTCCAAACAAGCTTCTTCAACACCGTCGACTAACCGACAATTGTAGAGATGAAAAAACAAGTTGCACAGATACTAACCCGGCTTACCTGTTCAAAGAGTTCTTACTAACTACTTAAGACATTTGTCAAGATAAAAAAAAGCAAGTAGTGCTAGTATTATTCAGACAGTATTGGTAGAAGAGGCTGACTGCAGTTCCCAATCTCCTTCTCATAGCATATCCTTACTTTCAATTTTTTTAGACTAATAAAAACTTTGCAGCTTAGAGGAAATTGTTGTCAGATATTTTTCTACAACAAAAATCTAGGGGAGACATGAACCGACGTTTGTTATGTTTTGTGCCGGCAGCCATTATAAACCAAAATAAAAAAAAAATATGGGTATGAAGAACTTATGAAAAAAGAAGAAAAGGATTTGATCTGGATTTTTGCACAAATAAGCGTACTTTAGTTCAGTTCAGAATAGTTATTTAGCAATTTGGTAAAAAACGTTGAATATAATGAAGAACCTTGAAAAAAAAAATTGTACATAGTTTATGTTAAATAAAATTTTATACTTTAATGTGCTGTTAGGCCATCATCAGTTACTTCTAAAATATTACATTACGGTTTTAAGTGTTTTGTACTATTTTAGTAATAACTGATGATGGCCTAACAATTAAATCTGGTCTTGAATAATTAAAAAAATTAAAGCAACATATAAAACAACATAAAATTAAACTCAAATATTCATCAAAGGTATGCAAAAACTAAATAAAATAATAATTTTAAGTTGTTTTATTGTTATATTTTTTTATATCAACTTTGTTAGATATACATATGAATTTTATTTGATTGTCATATTTTTTATAGCATAGAATACATATATTATTTATGTTTATAAATTTTATTTTATATTTATAGTTTTCAAAATACCGTGTGTCTCAGAATAATTTTACACATACCCTTGAAAAAAGAGATAACGGAAGAAGGTTTTATTTTTATTTAACTATTGGAGAAAAATGATAGAAGACAGATTTTTTGAGAATCTGATCATTTTTCTGATGAATTCACATTTACAACAAATGGCGTTGTTTCATCTCAGAATTATTGGTATTGGGCTTCTGAAAACCCAAACTTTACAATTCATAATAGAAGACAAATATTACAAAAAAGTAAATGTGTTAAGAGAAATGCATACACTGCATTTTCAACATGATGGCTGCCCTAGCCACTCCACACAAATAGTTAATAAATGGTTAAATTTACATTTTGGAAAAAAATGGATTTCCAAGATTCTCTGACTCTGATCAATATTGAACTTCTTCTTATGAGGTTGCGTCAAGTTTGTTTACGCTGAACCACTTCCAAACGATGCAAAAATATTTAAACTGAGAATTATAAATGCTATAAACTTTATATCATTACAACACATTCAAAACAGTTTTATGGAATTTAAGCAAAGGATCAAAAGATGTCCAGATGTAGGTGGTAATTAAATACTTAATTAAAAAAAAATTGTTGATTATTGTTTTTGTGCTAACGTTCTGAATAAAATACAATTTATTTAATTAAATAAAAAACTGAAATTTTTAATTACTATTGATTTTAGAGATACTCGAACCGCATGCAAATATTATAATAGATAATACTTTCTTTATTGCACACAAAACATGTTTTATTTTTTATATTTAATTTTTAATAATTCAAATAAATAAAATAAAAATTATTTTACCTACAACTATGGTTTTTACATCTTACTTCATATTGTCAACAACCGCCATCTACTAACAGACATTAATTATTAATAACTTACATTTCCCAGTTGGCTTATTTTACAAATTGTCACATTAATTTATTATTTGAAGTGTTTAATTATTTAATTCAAACCAGGGTTTCCGGATTGGGCAAACTAAGTGGGAAGGTATTTTCAAACCTAACTAACGGTAAGCTACGGACGTGTATGTACATAATAGCGTTTCTTATGCCACAGCTTTCCGACGGTGACCTCACAACCGTCAGAATCAGCTTGGCAAACAAACGGAAGCCAGACATCATTGTGGCGTCGGCATACCTCGCGCACGACATACCACCTCCAAAAACACAGCTGAAGGATTTGTGGATTACTGTAGAGGAAATGTTGACCTCATAGTTGGATGTGACGCTAACTCCCATCATATTGTCTGGGGAAGTGAAGACACAAATGGCAGGGGTAAGCAACTTCACGATTATATTATCAGTACTAACCTAGAAATACTAAATAGAGGCGTTGAACCAATGTTTGATACGTCCCGCAGCCAGGCTGTGATAGATATCCCACTGGCAACTCTTAGCATTTCAAGCAGTCCACGACTGGCACGTATCTTCGTTCGTCTCAATGCCAGATCACAGGTGGATAAAATTTAATGTAGAATTTAAACAAAAAACAATAATCAGGCCCTACCGAAACCCGAGGTTGACCGATAAGGCTGCTTTTCGAGACAACCTATCGCGGAGTTTAAGTACTTGTGCAGATTTAATTGAACCTATTAGTGTAGAAGAAATTGAAAACTATGTAAGTAAGTTGGAAAATTCTTTAACTCGAACGTATAAGGACTTTTGCCCACTTAGGATGGCTACCAAATCCTACAACACCATACCTTGGTGGTTTGAGGAACTTGGCCGGCTTAAGGAGGTTGCACGGAGATCCTTCAACAGAGCAAAAAACTTAAAAAACCAATCAAACTAGATGTTATACAAAAATGCCCAGAAAGATTATAAAAGACGCAACGTCAACGTCAACGGGAAACTTGGAAATCTATTTGTGAGGATGTTGAAAACACCCCAACTGCTGCAAGATTGAAAAAATCTTATTCAAAAACTCCCAACAGCAACTGGGTTGCCTGAAACGAATTGACGGCTCATACACAGCCAATCTATCGGAAGCAACGGAGATACTTCTAGAAACTCACTTCCCAGGCTGTACCGCCCCGGAACAAGTCTGGTCCGACGCTACATCAGCTTCATCAGAGGAAGACTGGGTAGCTGCTCGCTAGCTTGTTGAAGAGGTGCGTATAGCATAGGCAGTTAAAAATTTCTCTTCGTATAAAGCGCCAGGATTAGATGGAGTCTTTCCTGCTCTTCTACAATGGGGCAAAGATATCATACTAACTCACCTAGCAAGAATGTATGGTGCATGCAATGCTTTTCTATACATGCCTATAGCATGGAAGGAAGTAAAAGTTGTATTTATATCAAAACCAGGGCGTAACGATTACACCCTTGCAAAATCTTACCGCCCAATCAGCCTCACGTCTTTTTTCTTGAAGACATTAGAACGATTGTGCAACAGATCAATTCAGGAAACGGCTCTTATTACTAAGCTAATACACCCAAACTAACATGCATACACTCAAGGAAGATCTACCGAATCAGCTCTAAATCTCGTAACAGACCGAATCGAAAGATCCTTAAGAGACAAAATGTCTACTTTGGGCGTATTTATAGATATTGAAGGCGCTTTCGATAAAACCACATTCAATAAAATAGAAACTGCTCTTGCAACACATGGTGTAAACCCCACAATTAGTGGATGGATAAAACACATGTTGGAGAAAAAAGCCGTTACTGTTATTGTAGGGGATTCAACGGTCAGGAAAGTCGTTGCTAAAAGATGTCTCCAGGGAGGTGTATTATCTTCACTACTATGGAATCCAGTAGTCGACAGCTTTATACGGCTACTTAATAATCATGGTTTCTACACAATTGGTTATGCAGATGACATAACTATCCTACTAAGCGGTAAATTTGAAAGCATACTCTGTAACTTGATGCAAGAGGCTTTAAGAATAATCGAAAATTGGTGCAAAGACCAAGCTCTTACGGTCAACTCTCTGAAAACCGAACTGGTTCTCTTCACAAAAAAAAAGGAAAATTAGAAATCTAAACTTACCAAAACTCCTAAATACTTCACTACCGCTATCAACCGAGGTAAAATATCTTTGGGTGGTTTTTGACAATAAGCTCACATGGGGACCACATCTAAATATGAGTCTTATGTCTTTTTGGCAATGCATACGAGCTGTGGGGAAAACATGGGGTCTGTCTCCAAAGATAGTGCTATGGCTGTACGCAACCATCATAAGATTTATGATCACATATGGGGCACTAATATGGTGGCCCAAAGCTAGACAAAAAACGTCTGCAAGCAAACTAAATCAGTTGCAACGAATGGCATGCCTAAGTATAACAGGAAGCATGCGAACAACACCAACTGCTGCTATGGAGGCAATGTTGTGTCTGCCGCCCCTCGACATTTACGTCGAGGAGATGGCAACAATAACAACTTTGCGCCTGAATGCAGCTGGACTTTGGCACACTGCAGGAAGGGCTGGCAAACACTGTACTCTCCTGGAAGAGGCTGTTAAAAAAACACCACTGTTAGGAGCGCAAACAGATAACATGTCACCCTTCTTTCTGTTTCAAAGACCTTAAAACGTGCACACACATGAACAAGAGGAGCAGAACGTGGCCAATGATTCGATTAGAATCTACACTGATGGCTCAAAAACTAATAAAGGTTCTGGAGCGGGAATCTTCTCACAAGACCTGAACCTTAAAATATCATTACCACTAGGAGCTCATATGACTATTTTCCAAGCAGAAGTAGTTGAGTAACCTATGTGGTTATGGAAATTGTGAACCGCAAAATATCTGGCATGAATGTCCAAATTCTAACGAATAGTAGAGCGGCTCTAATTGCTATAAATAAGCCTAGAATCACATCTAAGCTAATTTATGAATGTCATTGTGCCCTTACTTTAGCAGCCTGTGGAAATAGCATCGAGTTGCTCTGGGTAAAAGGACACTCCAACAAAGTAGGTAACATTGAGGCAGACGAGCTGGCGCGTAAAGAGTCAACCCTCATGGCCTGTGGTCCTGAACCCTGGACCGCTTTAACACTCAAAAGCTTAAATAATTTACTAAAAATTAACACACATTATGCACTGAGACGGCGTTGGGATGATACTCCGGGCTGCAGACAGGCAAAGGAAGCAATGATTGTTCCAAACGCCAAGACTGCCGATTACTACTTGCGACTGTCCAGAAAGAACTTGCAAATTATGACAGGAATTTTGACAGGACACTGGCAACTAAAAAAAACACATGCTCACAATTGGTATTGGAAACAATCCAACGTGTAGAGGATGTGAAATGGACGACGAGACAATCGAGCACGTGCTATGCATATGCCCGGCTCTCTCATACGATAGGGAGTCCATGTTAGGGAGCTGCTGGCTTGACATGGCCAGCATAAAGGAGACCCCTCCAAGCGTTGTACTTGCATACATCAGCTACATAGGGTGGTTAAATGCAAAGACAACGGAGTGAGGTCACCACTGGAGGAGGTACAAAGGGCCTAATAAGGCCTACGTGCACTATACTTTGGTTTACCCTTAAATTTTCAACCCAGAATCCAGAAAGTGTTTAATTGTTGCTTTTTGTCATTATTGTATTATTTTTTATGCTTGATAAAGTTAATAATCACTAACGAAACGTAGCATCGTATTTAAATATATTAAAATATATGATTTTTGTTTTTTATTAACTTCGGATCAAACAAAACAAAATACTTGAACAATTTATTTGGCAATCGCTTTCAATCATAGTCTTGACTATGATCAATTTTATCTAAATATGTTTTTAGAAGTTAAATTTATCATAACTGTAATGTATTCCATAATATAAATATCATAGTATGTATAATGTACTTTTGTTTATGTAACTATGACAATGTTTGTTTACATGTCATAAAAATGAGCTAATAAAAATTGTGTTAATTTGTATGTAGTAAATAATTATATATTAATTTATTATGAAAACACAAATATATAACAATAACCATTGTTTTCTTTGAAGCTATTACAACCATTCGCTCCTATTAGTAAAGATGCGTGAGCCGTGCGTTTTTTTTTTTTGTAAAATTGATATTTTTAGGACGACTAATATTCTTTCAGTTTCCGGCGGCGTCGATAAATTTACAGAGCGATTTGAAACTAAACTTTATAAATTTCCCCCGCAGGTAAAACTGTTTGGCACCTTCTACGCACCCTTAACAAGAATCCTTGGCCTGCTGAAGGTGCTTTAGTAACTACTCAAAGTACGTACTACCACCAAAACAGGTAAAGTAAGACAACGCACATTATGGACAAAAGCAATAAATATATGTGTTATGTGCTGTTATTACTTATTAATAAACTTAGAAAATAATATGATTTTATATAGGAAAAGAATGTATAAACTTTTTAAATAAAATATCAAAATATAATGGCAACAGAATAACAAATTGCCGATTAGAAAAGAGCAATAATTAAAAATAAATTACTTCCGGATTTTACATTTTTTTACATTAAAACAAAAATTAAAAGTTTTATCTAAAAGACATAAAAGATTCAAAATCTGTACTAAACGACAATATAAAAATAATCTTTTTAGCAACAAAGAAGGTGCTTTTTATAGATATATGAATTCAAATAAATTTAGAACATACAAATAATGAAACTCTATCTAAAACTGATAAAGAATTATACTGGTCAGAAAACGTAATTTATAACAAAAACTCTAGTTGGTTAAATAATGAAAAATTAAATGCAGAAAATATAAATAATATGCAGTTTATAGAAATATCAGAAAATGAAGTTACAGAAGTAATAAAAAATACTACTAATTAGAAAACTCCAAGATAAGACGGTATACATTATTACTGGTATAAAAAATTTGATTCAATACATTCAATATCAACTAAATTTATTAATCAATTTATAAAATGTCCAAACAAAGTACCGCATTTCACGCAAGGAGTAACTTTTTTAATATACAAAAACGGAAATGCAAAAGGCCCGAGTAATTATAGACCAATAACCTGTCTACCAACTATCTATAAAAGTACCTCAGTCAACTAATATATAGTCATTGTGATAGAAATAACACATTGCAGAACAACAGAAAGGATGCAAAAATATTTATAATTGACTCAGTAATAATAAAACAGGCATACAAGAAGAAAAGAAATATTTACTCAGTACCACATACATGGCTTTTTGAAATTCTTAAAATATATAAAATTGATCCAATTATTATAAAGTTTTTAACTACCACTATGTCTTCTTGGCAAACTATAATAAAATTATTCGTAATTACTAATCTAATTAAGATAAACAGAAGAATATATCAAGGTGACTCATTGAGTCCACTTTGGTTCTGCTTAGCATTACAGCTTCTTTAAAATATGCTTAATAAAACTACGTATGGATTCAATATTAAAAACAACAGAAGAATTATCTGCAAATTAACTCATCTTATATATATATATATATATATATTCAAATATCACAAATTATTATTAAGGCCCGGTTGCACCATATGTAGTTAACTGCCAGTTCAACTAACTGTGGAGTCAACTTTGACCTTGGTTCAACGGCGCTTGGGTTGTACCATACGTCGGTTAACTAAACTAGGTTATTATTATTATTTCTCAAGTTGATGGCAGGGAATCTAGTTATATCTAGGGAATTCCCTAGATTTATGAGTCGCGCACAAATGTTTAGTTTTCTAAAGTTTAAAAAAATTGTGCTGTATTAATTATAAATGCGGGAAATACAAAAACATATTTTTTTTAAATAAATTAATCAAATATAAATATATCAAAATTAGTTGTAATAAATTAAAATAATAAAATAATTTACTGAATTTTTTTAATCCTATTATACAAAAACATAGAATGGTAAATCTATTATTATAATATATAATTTAATTAATTTAAAACTTTGTAAATTAATAAAGTATTATGAATGTTAAAGATTACTAAACTTCAGTGCATCTAAAAAAACTATTTTATTATCATTGGTGAAAAAATGCCATGATCAAATTGAATGTAAATGTAATTTGTTAATTCAATTTCATATATCCCGCCATAAAAGTCAATTAAAATAATAATCAAGCGCCATGAAACATAAAATAAATTCTCGTAAATGTCAACAAATAAATAGGGGTTATGTTTAACTGCAAAATTTGTAGTTAACTGCCCGACGGCGTCCGTTCAACTTAACCTCAAGATGAACGAGTTCATCAAGTTGGTACAACGTAAATTTAACGTTGAACTCGTTCAAGCAATGAACTTGAGATGAACTTGGTTGGTACAACCGGCCCTAAATGTGCAAACTTATTTCTGGTGCTGCCATCTGTTTGCGAGTTGTTGATCTGCTTTTTTTAAATTTTGCTATTTTTGCATTTTTAAACGTTTAAGCCCGATTTAAATTCTTTAAAAAAATGTAATAGTTTATATCTAAATTTTACTATTTTATTAAGTTTCATAAAAATTTGTAAATTTGTTATCAGTATTTTGACGGATTTTGGAACTTTTGATAATTATTTAAAATTTGAATGCCGGGTTGTGCTATTTTTACATTTTATTGATAAATGTTTAGACTTTTCAACCAATTTGAAAATATATTAACATTTTATAACAGAATTTATTTTTTATTTTTGGATTTTTACACCAATTTTTTAATCTTTCTAAATTTTTTTGATATTTTATATTTTTCAACTAAGTTTTGGTAATAACACTTTGATGTTTCAAAGTCGGAATTTGCTATTTTTGATATTTTATAACCAAAATTTAGGACTTTTTTAACCGTTTTTGGTTGGATTTTGAATACGACTTTTATGGCTGGATTTAGCTAGTTCTGACTTTTTATAAATAGAATTTTGTATTTTTTAATGACCGAGTTTTAATGATTTCTACAAAGTTTTAAATTTTCTCAAATAAATAAAATTTTGAACTGTTTTGACAAATTTTATTACTTTTCAGCTATAAACAACCAATTTTTTTGTTTTTGTTGTTTGTTTTACAGCTATTTTACATTGCCACAGAAATTTTACGACCTTTTTGAAGTGGGCTGATGGAACCAACGGTTTATTAGGTGACTTCCAAATTATTCCGCATATGCTATGCGTGCTATGCTAACGCTCTATATTTTGATGTTCACGACCTAATTTCTGCTATTTTTAACATTTTATAAATAAAGTGTTTGCATTTTATAAATAAAATGTTTGCACTTTTGAAACGTTTTTGGACAAGTTATGCACTTTTAGCAGTTTAAAGTAAAATTTTGTTACTTTCTAATAATTTGATATTTCGAGAGCGGATTTTGCTTTTATTTGACATTTTATAAATAGAATTTTGCTCTTTTTAATAGCTATTTTTGAATTTAATAATATCATTTTGCCCTTTTCAACTGGTTAAAAAATTTATATATATATATATATACTGTTAAAAAACAGAATATGATTTGAAAACACCAAAATTTGGTCATAAAATGCAAAATAAAAATGCAAAATATAATTCATAAAATGTAAAAAACATTTAAATATATTTAAATAAAACCAAAATCTGATCAAAAACTGTTCAAACGTGCAAAATTCTGTATATAAAATGTTAATCTTTTTTATAAATTTTTAAAAATAACAAAACTTAGCAATAAAATATTAAAACTATCGTAAAAATGAACAAAATTGGGCTATTGTAATATCCTCACAAATAAAGAATACATAACAAACTTAACTTTATTTGACAAAATATTTCATAGAATAAAAATATTGAACTATGGAAACACAAAACATATTAATTTCAAAGCAAACTCTTGTTAACTAATTAATTCTAACAATACATTACAATACTTTCCTCTACAATTTAATTTTGCACTAAAACTTAAACCTATCAGGACATTTCAGATTTTCACTAGGTCTTAAATTTCTTTGTGAAAAATTATTATTTACATTAATTACTTGTGGAACATCTGGTTCTATGTTCTTTTCTGGTTTAGGGTTCACCATAATCATCACTTGTTCCCGTATTTCAAAATTGATATTATCATTATCTTCTCTGACGTTCGAGGAATTGTCTATTTTAAGTTTGTACCGCAACAAGAATCTATCAACTTAATCATTCTCAACTCAAAGTGCTTAAAAGATTGAAACGCCGGATCACGAGCGGGAGGACTGACATCAAAAACACGGTTAAGCTCCACCATGACAATGCCCCCTAGTCAAATGACCGTCATTGTTACCAGCTTCCTGGCTCAAAGCAGAACCTCAGTGGTCCCCAGCTCCTTTACAGTCCTGATTTCGCTCCGTGCGACTTATATTGGGAGTTCATAGAAAACATCTAAAAGCATGTTACAAGGATATTAAAAAACATTTTTGTCAAGGAGTTTGACACAAGGTTGGTCCGACGCTACAACCCTGGTCCTATTAAGGGATGATTAGGACGCTGCACACAACCTTGTAGCATACAATCATATAACCTGAGCAATTAGAAATTTCTCAGCATAAAAGGCACCAGGACTGGAGAAATTTTCTTGGCTTTTTTGCAATGAGGATATCATTCTAGCCCATTTAGTAAAAATCTATAAGTCTTTTTTGTCTATATTTCCATAGCACAAAGAAAAGTAAAAATTGTATTTATACCAAAACCAGGTCGCTGTGATTACACTCTGGCAAAATTCGATCGCCTGATAAATTTAACGTCTTTTCTTCTAAAAACACTTGAGAAACTGTGCAAAAGATTAATTCAGGAAACGGCACTTTTTACTATGCCAATACATTTCTTTTTTTTTGTGGACGTAGTGAGGTAATGACTTACGCATGGCAATACCTTCCGGTTTTCTTCTCTTCGTAAATCCTGTTGTTTTATGTCCTTGTCAAACTAGTCTAGATTTGGCAGTAGTTCAAGGTAGGCTGGTTATTGGGTCGCGGATTTTCACACAAAATTTGTGGCACGCATGCTGTCCCCGAGATGGGCTTCTCTCTCCCTATAGCCCCTACCTTTTTTCTGTCTCTTTTGTCTCTTTTTTCCTTTTTATCTGTGTTGACATCCAGCTTTACATTCTTTTCTTTCTCCAATCCGTGTGTTATTTATTCTAATTATTTGGTTTGTCCTTAGATGCGTTCTTAGTTAGGTCTTCGTTCACTTCTTCTTCATGTATCCTCTTTCCTTCATGAATAGTTATGAAGTTCTATTAGCTGTATTCTTTTTGGCAGTCCTAAATTTGTTAGTTTTACCTCCAGTGATATCCTTGTATCTCCATCAGGGATTACTTCTTTGTGTCCTCTCGTTGCCAGGTAAATTCTGACCATCTCAAAAATTGCGTTATCCGTCAACCTTGAGATAGCGTACCTACCATTTGGTATTTGCCTCTTTATTTCTGTTATTCTGCTTTTCTTCTGAATTTCTTTTCTCTTTCTGCTTATCTCTGCAATTTCGTTTGATATTGTAGTTTCTGTAAAAGTTCGTCTATTTTCTTCTGTTTCTTGGAATGCATAATTGTCCTGACCTTCCTTATTTCTTTCTGTTTGATCTTTTTTTCTGTTTTGTTGTTTCCATTTTGCTTCTCTCGTTTCTTTCCTTTCTCTTCTATGGCTTTTATTTTGTGTGTTTGTTTCCATTGTTTGTTTGTTTTCGTTCTATATTCTTTTATTGTCAAACTCCTTATTTTTTTTTTTTAGTACTTTTGTTGCAAAGTTTCTTAGCGCCCTCCATTTATTTTCATCTCTTAGGCATTTCTTAATAATTGTTGTTTTATCCACTTTGCTTTCCAGTATTTTGTCTAGTTCTTTTCTATCTTCTTCCCACGCTTCGCATTCTACTAGAGTGTGTTCTGCATTATCGTGTGTTTTTTCCAGACAGAATATGGGCAATTCCATTTCAAACGGACCAGAGCTAGGGGGGGGTGCGTTGAGAAACTTGCTTATGTATTTTTTTTTAGTTTCTATAACTTTTTAGTAGTCCTTTGATTGGTATATGAAGGTATAAAACCCATAAAAAAAATTCTACGATTTTTTAAAGTATTTATGACGTTTTTTGACTTAATCGCCTTTTTTATTTAAAAACCGCAATTTTGACTCAAAAAAATAAATTTTCTAATGAAATCAATCAAAAATTTTCCGTAGAATCCAAATCTGGCGCCATTTTAAGTTTATACCCTGTCTATAAGCCGCAAAAGCCATAAAACCATGTTTTTGTTCTCAGTGGGCTGGGCAAAAAGGAGCATTTTTTTAAATTTTTTTAACCGCTAAAGTTGACGTGTTTTGATGTAAATTAATTAGAAAATATAAATTTGTTCTGTGTATTTGGGTTTTAAGCGTCTAAAACTCAAAAAAACTGCAAAAATAAGCCTATTTTTCAACATAAACTTTTACAAATGCACATTTAACAGTATTCAGAGAAACTATACACCAAATATTATTAAAAAATTTAGTTTTGCAAACAATTCTTCATAGAAAATATAGTCAGTGTCGTGCTTATCTGGCAAAGAAAAATCCATCTAGAAAAAAAAATTTGTTCAAAATTTATTTAAAAAATTTTTTTTTAAAATTTTTTTTAAAGATTATTTGGATTATATTTTTTTAAGTTGATTTCAGAAATTTAACAAAGACATTTTTTGTCGCTTGAACCAATTTTTGGCCATTTTACTCTTTGTTTGATAGTTTTTGCGCATGCGGCACAAATTTAGACTCGATCTATCGGCGCAAAAAATTAAAAATATTATTATTTTTGGCATTCAAACATAAATCTGCCTGTCGCTTGTTAAAATTTGTTAAAAAAAAGTTTTAAACTACACCCTAGTGTGTTTATAATATTTTTTGTAAATAAAAAAAAAAAATTAATTTTTAACGCATTTTTTGCATAAAAATTTTGTAAACATTTTTTTCTAGATGGACTTTTCTATAGACAATGAGTACAACACTGACAATTTTCTATGTAAAATTGTCCCCAGAAATCAAATTTTTAAGAATATTTGGTGTATTGTTCTTCTGAGCGCGGCTAAACGTGCATTTGTAAGAGTTTATGTTGAAGAATAGGCCTACTTTGCAGATTTTTTGAGTTTTAGACGCTTAAATCCCAAATACACAGAACAAATTTATATTTTTCTATTAATTTACATCAAAATACGTCAACTATGGCGGTTAAAAAAAATTTAAAAAATGCTCCTTTTTGCACAGCCCACTCAGAACAAAAACAGGGTTTTATGGCTTTTGCGGCTTATAGACAGGGTATAAACTTGAAATGGCGCCAGATTTGGATTCTACGGAAAATTTCTGATTGATTTCATTAGTAAATTTATTTTTTTGAGTTAAAATTGCGGTTTTTAAACAAAAAATGTGATTAAGTTAAAAAACGTCAAAAAAACTTAAAAAAATTGTTGAATTTTTTATTATAGGTTTCATACTCTCATATATCGATCAAAAGACTACAAATAAGTTATAGAAACTAAAAAAAAATACATAAGCAAGTTTCTCAACGCACCCCCCCCTAGCTCTGGTCCGTTTGAAATGGAATTGCCCATATACATCGTTCCTCTTCCTTGATTTTTTTAATTTTTTACAAGAATTTTCCAAAGGCTCCATGTCCGGTCAGTATTTGTGTTGTATAATAGCACGTCCCGGGTTTGTTCTCAACCCATTTTTTTTATCAACGCGTCACTTCCAAGAGTTTTGTTCCAGTATAATTGAAAACGGGAAAATTTATTCAAGCAGCCAATAATAATGTGCAATGCAAAAAACACTTCAATTTCATAAATTTTTGTGGGTTTAAAGTTTGTGTTGGCCTGTTGCAATGAATAATAATTCGTAAAATTTGCTACCTTTACAAAAAAATCAGTTGATATACAGTGTCCCGTGACTCGATAAAAATAGCTTAATACCTTATTCCTTGGACAATTTTAAGTCAAAAATGCCTTATGCACTTTTGTTCAAAACTCAATAGTTATAGAGTTATGGGCAATATTAAATTCAAGTGAGCGTGAAGGTAAAGTAAAGACCATGTTAAATAAAGAATATAAAGTTTCATTATTTAACTTTTTTTTAATTCCTTCCTCCCGCTGCCTCACAACACATTCTTGCTCTTCTAACAATTGAAGACGTAGCTTTTTGAATACTATCTGAAATTTCTTGTATGAATGCAGCTGCAGCCATAATATTTTGAATTAGTTCATCTCTTGTTTGTGGTTTATTAGAATACACCAAACTTTTTATATGTCCCCACAGATAATAGTCGAGAGGGGTTAGGTCTGGTGACCTAGGAGGCCAGGAAACTGAAGCTCCTCTTCCAATCCACCGGTTAGCAAAGATGTTATTTAGATATGTTCTTACATTTATACCAAAATGTGGATGTGCGCCATCCTGCTGAAACCACATATTTACTTTATTGTAAAGTGGTACATCATCCTATAATTCTGGCATCTCGTTTTGTAAAAAAATTAAATAACGTGCAGATGTTAAAGTTCTTCAAATATGAATGGCCCAATAAGACGGTTATTAAGGACACCACACCAAACATTCACTGAAAAGCGATGTTGAAAATGCGATTCCGTAATTTCAAAACGGTTTTCAATTGCCCATGAATGTAAATTCCTTGTATTTGTGATTCTATCTCTTTCAAACGTAGCTTCGTCTGTAAACATAATTTGTCTACATAATTGTTGGTGTTCAATCAACCGACGACAAAAAGTAATACGCGCTGCGTAGTCTACTGGTTGTAATTTTTGAACTGATTGTATGTGATAAGGGTACAAAACATTTTTTTTAATGTTCTCCACACTTTCATTCAATTAACATGAAGACGATTAGATATTCTTCATACACTAGTGGAGAACAACAAAAACAAAAAAAATTGGTTGTTTATAACTGAAAATTAATAAAATTTGTCAAAACAGTTCAAAATTTTATTTATTTGAGAAAATTTAAAATTTTGTAGAAATCATTAAAACTCGGCCATAAACTGTTAAAAAATACAAAATTCTATTTATAAAATGTCAGAACTAGCTTAATCCAGCCATAAAAGTCCAAGACCAAAAACGGTTAAAAAAGTTCTAAATTTTGTTTATAAAATATCAAAAATAGCAAATTCCGACTTTAAAACATCAAAGTGTTATACCAAAATTTAGTTGAAAAATATAAAATATCAAAAAATTTTAGAAAGATTAAAAAATTGGTGTATAATTCCAAAAATAAAACATAAATTCTGTTATAAAATGTTAATATATTTTCAAATTGGTTAAAAAGTCTAAACATTTATCAATAAAATGTAAAAATAGCACAACCCGACATTCAAATTTTAAATAATTATCAAAAAGTTCCAAAATCCGACAAATACTGATAACAAATCTACAAATTTTTATGAAACTTAATAAAATACTATTACATTTTTTTAAAGAATTTAAATCGGCCGTAAACGTTTAAAAATGCAAAAATAGCAAAATTATGCCAACATATTGTAAAAAAAACAAAAAACGCTATTTTGGGCAAAATGTGAAAAGAAAATTCAAACTGTGAGCTGTTAAAACTTTTGAAAATTGTAGTAGCAAAATAAAATGTAAATTTAAATGGGAAAGACGCCAATAGACTTCATTATGTGCCAACAACGCTCATCAAAACAGCAGGCTACGCGCACAATCGGCGAAAGCAGATCAATAACTCGCAAACAGATGGCAGCAAACAAAGCCGTAGAGACTTAAAAGCAGCTATTGCAAATGTTAATAAAAGTACATGGGAGTCTCTGTGCAAGGACGTGGACAACAATCTTTGGGGTAGAGGCTACAAAATTGTAACCGGCAAAAGCGGAATGCGCTCGCCGGTAAGCCTGTCGGATGAGGAGCAATTGGAGGTGGCAAAACAGCTTTTTCCCAACCACTCAAAATTTACGTGGCCGCGCATTGCATGCAAGCCCGAGGAGATACCCAACTACCCAACATCACCAAAAAGGAGATTAAGAAAGCGGGATGCAAAATCAAAACAAAAAAAGAGGCGGGGCCATATGGTATCCTATCAGAAGTCATCAAGGCGATAGCCGAAAGGTGTCCAGAAGCCTTACAAACCACGCGAAATACTCTCTTAAACAAAATTGTCTTTCCAACAGAATGGAAAACTGCCAGACTAACTCCGATAGAAAACCCAGTAAAGAAAGCAGAGCAAAAGCGTACAGGTCTTTAAGTATCATCAACGCAATCGGAAAGCTCTATGAGCAGATATTAAACAAGAAACTGCTGGATGAACTTGAGGGACGTTCTACTATCGACACAGTGCAGAAGATCCAGGAACTGACAAACAAATGCAGAGCGGATAAGAAATTTGTGCTGCTTGTGACTGTTGACATCAAAAACGCGTTTAACTTCGCACGCTGGGTCGACATAGTAGAATCACTGCAGGGTTTTAGTATATCAAACTACTTGATAAAGATAAACTGCAGCTATTTGAAAAATTGCAATCTCCTGGTAGGATATAGTCACAAAATAGTCCCACAAGGGTCAGTTAAGGGACCAACTCTATAGAACGTTAATTATGACGAAGTTTTAAAGCTGAAGATGCTTCGCAACATCTGGCTTATAGACTACGCGGATGATGTGGCAACGGTTATTGCTGACAACAGCGCAGAGGAACTGGTAGAGGATGCCAAATGGGCAGCCGATAGACTTACAAGATAGCTGGACAAAAAAAAACTTCAACTTGCCGCCCATAAAACGGAAGCTGTTATTTTAGCAAGCAAAAGACGCCTGACGACCATCTCTTTTAAGGTTGACGGCGCCACAATAACAAGTCAAACCTCCCTAAAATACCTGGGTATCACCATTGCTCATAACATGAACATGAGCCCCCACATCGCAAAGGCCGCAGAAAGATCGGACAAAACGGTTGCTTCTCTAGGTAGACTAATGACCAACATAGGCGGACCTAAAAAAGGCAAAAGAAGGACGCTGAGCAGCGTTGTCTCCTCCATAATCTTATGGAGCACTAGCATAGATCCAGTGAGTCTACAAAAGGAAGTATCGCAAGATAGTAGAACTACTCTGCGTACACGACCGTCTCCACAAAGGCAATAAGCTGATTGCCAGAACTATTTTGATGCACCTGCTGGCTGTGGAACGGTCATTCAAACCCTGCAGTGCAGAGCAAAAAAGGTTGGCAAGGGAGTTAACGATCAGCAAATGGGAAGAAGAATGGCTGGAAAATAGCGGCACTGCAAAATGGACAAAAACTCAAAATTGTAACTCAAAAGCGTAAAACCATGGATATCCAAAAAACACGGATGTGTTGATTACTACCTCACCCAATTTTTAAGCGGACACGGATGTTTCTCGTCTTACCTGTACAGGTTTAAGTTGCGCGATAACAAAGACCGCCCATATTGCGGCTCTATTGATACACCGAAGCACACGGTGCTTGAATGCGGCAGATGGGCTGCAGAAAGCGAAAGCTGGGCTTCCATCTTTAGCGCAGATGGACTCACCAAGCACAACATAACCACGCACATGCTGGACAGCAAAACAAAGTAGATGAGCGTAAAATTCGTTATAAGCAGCATACTTAAAACAAAGGTAGTGATGGATGAAAAACAACTGAAAGCAAAATAACCTGGTCAATACAACAAGGAAATAGCACCAATGAAGTAATGCCGCAAGGTCTTTCCATTGATGTCCATGCAGAAACGAGAGGTGGTTTTAGTGGGTAATGCTCCTTGTGAAAAAAGTAGTCACTCCCACACTAGCATGTGGAATAATAATATTAATAATAACAATACATTTATTGTCAAAGAAATACATATACATTAATAAAATTAATATGAATTATATAAACAAAATCTTTTGCACCTATGACAACTAGGTTCAGGATTAGATTGGCTCTAAAACGGGTTATCTATTCTTCCTCCTGTACTTAAAACACACACTAACATACAATGCTAATATAAACATAAATTATCTTTGTTCCTCAAACAACTGATTTTTAAGTTTTTGCTTAAACGCATTGAGAGTAAGATAATATAATTAAAAAGGATAGAATTCAAACATTTTGCAATATTATATGTAAATAACCTTTGAAATATTGAAGACCTATGGACAGTGATAGTTATTTTATTTCTACCCCGAGTATTAACCGTGTGGATATCTGCTCGGAATTTTACTTTTTCATATAGATAGTTGGGGGTTTTGATTTGAATTATTTTGAGATACGCACAAGAAGCGTGCAGTTTTGTCTATTGGACATATTCAGCCATTTAGCTAGTGACAGTGTGTGACTAATATGATCTCGTTTGCGTATCCCGTATATATATATATATCTAAGACACGCATTTTGTTCTAATTGAATTTTGTGTGCTGTCATTTTATCTAAGCAATGGCGTGCATGAAGCATTTCCACCTCTCTCTCTCAAGAAAAAAGACAGACAAATTTATAAATAAATAGATTTATGATTATGATTTTTTTAGAAGATAGTATATATGTCAACATTTTGAAAGTTATAAAAATCATCACATAGAAAGGTTTATGAGAATTTTTGATTTGAAGCTATTAATTTCATTTGAACATAAATTGTAAGAATAGAGAGAAACAATTAAAGAACCATTTGAAGATAGGCACCATTCTCTGAAAGGAGGCTATCACTATCATCGTGCTCATCTCCACGATTTTCTCCATTTAATAGGCGTCTAGAATCACCTGCCAATACTCAAATTATCTACTTATATGAAATTTTAAATAGCACAAGTTTTAAAGTTGTGTCGTCGCTTTTGATGATGTATATGAAATAATAAATTAATATAATTAATATTTTTTATTTACAAATATAAAATTTAACAATAAAAACACAACCCCAAGAACTAGATATTGTTACAAATATTGCGATGTATGGTTAATATTATAAAATTGTAAGCATTAAACAGACATTATGTTACACATTTATTATGACAAAATTGTATTTAGCGCTATATGAAATACATAAAAACATAAATGACTTGACTATGTAAAAGTGAAATCAATAAATGACAAGTATTCTTGAGCATTAAAATGTTATTAGCATTCTGTATACATTTATGTTTCATAAATCAATCAATATCTTAGTAAATAGTGGCGTAAGGAGATCACAGATGTCTTATACCTACATATAAACATAAACAAAAATCTGGCTTCATTATGTTATGGCTTTTTCCGACATGACTGACTATTTTGTATATAGTTATTCCGTTCACATATATAATAATAATAAGCACAGAAGAGCTTAATTTTCCAAATGTCATTTTATAATAATACGTAATAAAATAAGAATAATAGAGAGGTTAATAATATAATTAATTGCGTCCCAACAAATACTGAAGTTATTGCATATGGTTTTATGATTATTAATTTATTATAAATTTAGTTTATTAACAAAAAAAGATAAATAGTTTGTTATAGAAATAATAATCATTACACAAAACCTTTATAATTTTCATTAAAAGTAATTTTATATTAAATATTATTAATTATATTAAAAGTGAAGAAAATATTTATGAAGATGCCAGGTTGATATATAAAGGAAATAGCAAACAATTTCAGTGGGACGAAATTCTTTTTATGATTATCCATCGTTATAAGCAATTCACGACTAAAATGATATCTACTTATTAGGACGCAATTAAACATTAATATAGTAGTGCACACATTTATTCATAAAAAGCAAATTATTTTATGATTTAATAACTGCTTAATGAAAAAAATAGATAACTATTAATGCCGTTTATTCGGCACTAATAAAATGCCTGTAGCCTGGTTTTGTGCCAATGTCACAAAATTAACGTAGCCCTCTCATCACATAAAATATAGTTAAAATTGCATGCTTTGATTCATAAATGTACATATTATGTCCTAATGATACACAAAAAAAAACATTAGAACCAAGCCACAGAATTATCAGTAACATTAAACCAATTAGTACAATCTTATTTTTTGTATTATTCGCTTACTAATTTCGTTTCTATTAATTTTATTAATTTTTACTATCGTATAATGCTGTCAAATGGAAAGTTTTGGAAATTGTCGTTAAATATTTTAGTGAATGCTGTGCTGACTAGATCTCCGATTAATGGACGTAGAAGGATGAATCCTGGTGGCCATGCTGCGTTTATTATTCGATCTGCAAGATTTTCTGAAAAATAAATAATAGTTAATTAATAATTGTTAATATTATTTATAACAATGATTGTACTGTATACATTCTTAGTTACGTACAAATAAAGGATCTTGTAGGTGTGTATATTAAAATTCAATTACATTAAATATTCATGTTTGCCAACATATTTATAAAACGAAATATTTAATATGAAAAGTTAAAAATACAATTGATGGTCTTAGATAACTAAAATTCTAATATAGAAATATAGAATAACATAAACTCTACTATACAATTTGTATTGTAAAACTTAAAAAATAGAACAAAAATAAGTCGAGCGATTTTAATAACTTGTTAGTTATTAGATAGGAATAACAAAAATCGTTGGTTATTAGTTAAAAAAATAGCGGAGCTTTCGGTTGTTGTGGGCCAGTTTTGGTACGCACGTTAAGCAGCGTCAAATGTGGGTTTTCGCGTCTGCTCTAACTCCAGGCCTCAGGACTTTAGGATTGCCTTCTGGCTAGCCTGCCGTGTTGGTATCGTGGTGGTATTGCAATACTTCTTTCCTCGCTTTTGGTAGTACTGATAATTGCTTCCATCCGGCGGAAGTGCGGAGCAGTTCGCCGTTATCACCCAAGCGATAACCCATGTCAACTTCTCTTGGGTAATTTGGGTCCGCTGCAAGCTCATGGTAACCTTGGATGATGCTTTGTGTTTGTGGACATTCCCTTTGACACTTTCTTACCATTTTTGCTAAGGTCTAACTTTCAACTAAGTTGGTTTAGTTGGTTCCTTTGTGGGAAAGTTGGGATTTGGCGATTGTCCTGATAAGGCTGCTTAGGGTTGGCTGATCGTTGTCGTCTTTGGGCGGCAATAGTCGGTCATTGTTTTCAAGGGCTGAATCTACTAGTTCATCTCTTGGGTTCCTGAACAGTACGTCAGGGAGGATGTTGGTGTTTCCTGGAGTATGTCCGACAGTGAACGTAATTCCTGCAGTATTAACAACTATCTGGTCAATTTGGTCTTGGCGTCGATGGAGTTGTTCAGCCACATTAATGCTCGATTATCTGTCATCAACTTAAACGGTTCATTTTCCAAATAAGCCTTCTTTACCGCCCGCAGTATGGCCGGACACTCTAACCGTCTTCTTTTTGGTACAACTCCGCCCCAAGTCCTAGGTTGCAGGATCCGTTTGTAAGACAAATGGAATACCTGGTCTAGGTCGTGCTAGTTGGAAGGGTTGTGCTAGTGCCGCTTTCACTGTCTCAAAGGCCTGTTGTTTGACTGAAGACCAATAAATAGTTTCTTCGCTCCTTGCAGCGTCATGAGCAGGCTTGTTATGAAGGAGAAGTCCGGGACATATTCCCTAAGCCATGTACATATGCCCATGTTTCTTATTGGTCAAAGTTGGGTAGTTCTTTACAGCTGTCAAATAGTGTTGAAGGGTCTATTTCCTTGAGCATCTACTTGGTGTTCTAAGTACTCTACGTTATCCTTTTCAAATTTGCATTTGGATATGTTGCACTTAAGTCCATACTCCTGGAGTCGCTCTTACACTTTTCTAAGGTGGTCAATGTGTTGGTGTCAGCATTTTTTTAATATACCATAACGTCGTCAAGGTAAACTAGTACCATGTTTCCCAATAGCCCATCCAATGTTGGGGACATGTACTTTTGGAAGGTGGCTGGCCCATTTTTCAGCCCGAATTTACAAAATGTCTATCTTGTAAATAAATTGTATATCAATATTACTTTTTTGCATGCCCACTCTGAAAAACAGTTTTTCCGCTCGTATTTTGAAGCGGAAAGTGAGCTTTTCCTCCCTAGGGAGGTAAAATCCTTTGTTTCGCTTTTAAAACACAGTAAACGCTAGTTAAAAAAATAATATTTTTATTGAATATAATTCTTAATTTTAATTATACTTAATCAACAGTATTATTAATTAAAAATTAAAATTAAATTAATTTATTACATGATTTAGTAATGATATTTTTTTAATATTTGCTTGATTTGATATTATTATATACAAAAGATAGAACTATTGCCCAGTAAACACAAGTTTAGATAATATAAGTTTATTACACGTATATATGGTGTAAAAAGCGTATATGGTATATGTGTATTCGTATAATATACATTTCTTGTACACGTAAGGTATGTATATCTGTATATTATACGTTAATATTTTCTTTTTTTTCTACCGTTGATTAATATACGTATATTATCCATTAGAATACTTGTATAAATAACCTGCATAATATATCTACGTATATTTAACGTTTATTATTTCTGGGTTTAGTTTGCCGATCAATGTTGTCTTGCATATTCGTACGTCCGAGGCTACCCGAGCGCGTGAATATAGTTTGCAAAGTGTATGTTGAGATGCATGATTTATCTTTTTTTTTTTAATTTTTTATTAACCATAATGTGCACTTGCTATTAGTTGCAATATCCGATACAGTTTTAAGTTGTTTGATGATACACAACAGTGCTGAGGTGTTGTTTAATTGAACTGGAAGCGCAGGTTTAGGAGTACTAATATGAAATACCTAATTTGTGCTAAGTCTAAAAATATGCAATGACATTTTTGTTTCAAATAATTTGTTTTTATAGCCATTACAGTAACATTAATATCAATTCATCGATTTTTTAATTTTTTTTTTAATTTAAATTTAATAATATTAATTGCTATTGTTATATATAGTATTATAAATACAAATAGCAATCTAGTCAAGTTATTTAAAATAAAGATTACCATATGTGTGTCATATGAGGTTGTGGAAATACACACAGTATATTTTTCAGATGTCACCAAAAGACTGGTTGAAAAATCAAAATGAATCTTTAATTTAATTGTAATGTTCTTTAATATCTATGTATGTTAAATATTATAATGTTTTATTTATTTAGATGTAATGCTTTGTATTTTATGTTAAAATGATATACATATTTTACATTATTATATATCCGAGAAAGTAGGCAGTTCGGCAGAGAAGGCATGTACAAATACCAGCGTTAACAAAAGTTAAGCAACGTCCACTCCGGTCACACTTGGATGGGTGACCCAATTCTTCCCAATATAAGTCCGTCATCTCGTATAGGCATCCAAACATACACATGTCATAAAGTTTAACCTATAATGCACGTGTATTTCAATTGAAAAAATTACAAATATATTTATTATATTTTAACGCATTTTTTTACGTTGATAATACATGTAAAATACACGTTTAAAATACATATAACCTACACGTATATTACGCACTAAATATACAAGATATATCCGTTTAGTCGCCGGACATTTTCCCGAATAATATACTTAACAAATAAACAAATATTACATTTAGGTGTAATCCCAAAAATAAACGTATCTTAAACGTAACTGTGTTTACTGGGTGACATCTAGTGTAGAGTGATTGTATTACAAGACTTCTTAGTTACGTCATAACAATAGTTGACATTTTAAACATTAAACTTTAAAGAAAACATTGACACTTAAAGTTAAAAAAAAAAAAAAAAAAAATAATAGTAATGAAGTTGTGTCATGTTATTGTTATATTACAGAGGCTGGCAAAAAACAGTCGTAAGCACCACGGGCAAGAAAGCGTTTGAAGCACTTTGCTGCCTGCCGCCCTTGCTTTTTGGGCGGACAAGATACTTACATATTATAATATATTATATTATAACTCCAAATATTTTTACAATTACATTATATAGATTATATTAGTAAATAATGTATAAGACATGAAAAATTGTTGCTTGAAATGGTTCCGTCAAACATAAACTAACAAAAATGTGAAGATAGGGCTAAGCTAGTGCAAAAGTATAGAATTTCGTGAACGTAGATAAGTGTTACAGATGCTGGAAACATAGAAAATTTGCAGAAACAGTGGAACGGACATGAATCGCTTATGCCGTTATCCTTATCGTTTCTTACCCTGTTTATAAAATTAGCAAAACAAATCAATAGAACCGGTGAAAAATATTGTATATTATAAAATTTTAGGTGGTGCCCTAAAATTTGGTATTGTCTTGGGCTCCTTACATGCCGAATCCGCCACTTCTGAGAGAAGTTTTTACGTTAAAATAACTAACTAAACTAATTCCTTGATAACAAACCAACACTCGGACAGACAGACTTAATAAGATACTTAATTCATAAATACAAGCGGGTGGTTTAGAAAGGTGTTCCCACCCGCCCACGCAAGTGTTTTTTTTTTAAATCAGTGTAATTATGTACAAAATAAGAAGCGGGCCAACCAATGACCCACTCACCCGGCACTTAGTTTATAAAATGTTTGTAAAAGTTTTGTCAAACAAAATTTAGATGTTTCTATTTTCTGCTACGTTCCTACAGCCCACAAACAGAAGAAAAGAATGACGGATATCATTAAACTGAAAATAAGCTCCAGATTTCTAACAACATTTTCTCATAGCTAAATTTTGCTATTTTCATAAAAACATAGCCGGATTTTACTGTTTTTGACATTTTGTGAATAAAATTTGCAATCGTTTTGGGCTGATTTTAAATATATTTTAATATTTTGTAAACAAAATGTTGCTATTTTTGTCTTCCCATAAATAGAATATTAAATTTTGGTTCTTTTGATCATATTTTTATATTTAATAACCAGATTTTGGTGGCAAAAGTTTGATATTTCTTATACAGATTTTGTTATTTTTAGAACTAAATACATACATGTGGACTTTTTAACCGCTTTTTGGCCCGATTTTGATTCTATGGTTTTATGACCAAATATTTTAGACATTTAAAAACTAATTTCTCGTCCTTTCTGATTATATTTTGATGTTTCAAAACTAAATTTGGGTTCAACAATATTTTAAAATTTCATGACCAGATTTTGTTATTTTGCATTCCATTAAAATAATTTTGCACTTTTCAACAGTTTTTGCTAGATTTTGTTTCTTTCTAACAATTTTTTGATATTTTTTAGCTGAATTTTGCTATTTTAAAGATTTCATGGAAATTTGTACACTTTTTAACAGTTTATGGCCGGTTGTAGCTACTTTTGGATTTTTAGTTTTCATTTTTAACAATTTGTTTTGTGCTGTGAAGATTTATAATGCAGTACTGGAGGAATTGTTCCACTTGACCGAGCCTTTGTAAAGCGCTCGCCTCTTATTAAATGAAAGAATAATTTCTTGGAGTATTGTTTATAATCTAAGAAATATAATACTGCAAGTATGCAAATTTGATAGATTCTTTATTTTGACAAATTATTTTATGAAAACTAATAATATTTAATTATTTCCAGAGCACGCTCTTATTAAATTAATTAATAATAACAATACATACAACTATAGAAAATAATGGCGCAAACATGTCGGCTCCCTTGAAAGGTCACTTTTCAAAAGAATTTATTTGTTATGTAGCGGACATATTTTGTTCGATGCACGTTTTATTATGTCAGTTGAAGTTTTTATATTTTCTGTTCTAACAACGCCGTTTTTGACAGGAAACACTTCGGTGATACGACATAACTCCCAGCGTAAGGAGGTTGTGTTTGTTTGTTTAAATTAAGATTTCTTCTGATTCGAATAATTCAGCGGTCTTTAAAGTGCCGAATCGTTTGGGAAACTTTAAACAGTTGTGAATGAATCTTTTTACATACGCCATAATTCTTACTAGTCGATTATAATTTAAATAACGTGCAATAACCTTTTCAAATATGTATTGGTGTTTATACTTGATAAGCATACCTTTTTTGGTGCCGTTTCCTCTAGCAAAGTCGTAGAAATTTTAATTGAAAAATTGAAATCAGGCCATTGTTCGCTTGGTTTGACAAACCACTTTGAGCCATGCCACCATAGACTGTTTTCTTTTAATATGTAGAAAGATTGTTCTTTTGAAATTACGTTGGCTGGATTCTCGTCTTCACATGTCTCCAATCTGTTTTAGTTAGTGATGTAATTTTTCCAACTCTGTTGGCAACAAAGGTTTTCCAATCTCGTCCGGCCTTGATCTAACTTAAGACTGTTGTTGAATCCGTCCAACAATATATTTGACTTATTTCTATGTTTAGGGATCATTTTAGTTTATTTACGAGACGCGCTAGTAGTACTGCTGCACAAAATTCGAGTCATGCTATATAGATTGTTTTTAGTGGGGCCATTTTAGATTTAGCACATAATAACTCGGAACTTCGGCTTCCATCATTGTTAATTGTACATATATAAATGCACGTGCCGTATCCTTGCTCACTGGCGTCGGAGAAAGCGTGCATTACTTTTTTTAGTTTTTGCCAATTAATCACTTTTTGGGTATTGTAAGGTTTTTTTTAAGTGTGTTAGGTCGTTTAAAAGTTTTGGTCACAGGGTTTGAATAGTCATTCATCCTATCTTAATTTTAATTTCCATATTTTATATTTTCTGTATCATCATCTTGGTGACCCAAAAGGTCAAATATATTGGCAATGTCAGATAGTATGTTTCGCTTCGTTGGCTTTTTATTTGATTAAGATGATTTAGAATTAACATAATGAAGTAAGTCATACAATTCCATTGTAATCGAAGAGTTTTAAGGATTTTGTTTTTCTCAATGGATATTTGATCACAAGACCATCTACGTAGAAGTCTCTTCTAACTATGGTTGCAGCCATTGGATACGTTGCACCTTCTAAAATTGCTAATTCATCAAGACATCGAATGGCAAAGTATGATGATGACGCCATATGTAACTGTGTTCAGCTCGAATGTCTTAATTTTTTCCTTGGGATTATTTCTCCACAAAATTTTGATTTGTTTTGATTTGTTTAAGTACTTGTAACCCTTTTTTCTTATAAGATTTTGTAGGAAGATTCTTAGTTAATTTATCGAGAATCAAGAAAGTTGCTTTGCATACATAATTGTTCATCCGAAAATGTATTTTAGCTTTAGATTTCCAACTAATTTTTAAGTTCAAATTTGATACGGAAATATTAATTGCTTCCTTAGCCAGTTCCAGCTTTGCTAACAATGCTGATGACAAGAAATTGGATTAGGATCCTGAATCTAGCAGCACTCGGCATTTGTTTGGCATACCAATTTGTATCCATTATATCAACAACGGCTGTAGGTAATAAAGATTCAATGTTAATCGATGTTTGATAACAATGTCGGGTGTTGGAGATTCATCTAAATGTATAAGAGTATGATGCCTCCTTTCACAACGTGCGCAATTTTGCTTTGAGTAGCATTTCTCCATCGAATGATTGATACCCAAGTAGATTATGCACAATTTCTGCTCACAAACAACGTCAATTCTTTGTTAAACATCCATTGCAAAAATATAAAGCATGTTTATTCTTGCAAATGAAACACTTTTGATGTGTTAGAGATTTTATGCTAGTTGTGGCATGGTTTACCGAACTGGTTTGTAGTTATGCTTGAATTGTTGAGTGTTTCAGATGTGATTTGTGATATCGATTTTGACGTGTTTGCTTTGTAGTTTAGGAATTCTACCAACTTTGACACGGTGGGAATAGTATCTTTTTCCTGTATGGAACTTTCCTATTTTTTAACAGTGAATGGATCCATTTTTTAAATAGCGATATTGGTTATTATGGTATCATATTTGTTTATGCCTAGCGCGTCAAAAGCTAGATTGTGCTTTGCTATGCCGTTTCCAAGTTTAATTAAATTTTCTAATAATTTTCGTTTTGAACTAATAATGTCAAGAATAGGAAATATATGCTCACGTACAATTAATCGCTTGTTCTCGTATCGATCCTTTCATAATTGCCAAGTTATAATTAGATAGAGTGACATCCAGGGAAACAATAATTTCAGCTGACTCACCACTCAAGGAAGATTTTAAGTAATGCAGCTGTTGTCCATCGGTAATGCTTTCGTTTGTGTCCACCAATTGAATAAACGTGTCTTGAAATCCGTACCAACCTTCAAAATTACCTATGAATTTGGGCAGTGATATGGGTGGCAATTTTATTACTGAGTCTTGATTGCTTATAGTGTTGCATATGGATCTAACTAAAACTTCAGCTTTGCTTCTGCAACTTAAGATTTTCTTTGCCTTGGTTATTGCAATATCAAAATTATCTTTCTTTCAATTTCGCAAGCATTAGTCAAAGACAGGGATAGTGGACGGACAAAAAGCTAAAAGTTGCTGTACAAATGCTAAACACAAAAAAATGTTTGTTAAAACCATCAGCCATTTCAATATAATAATCGCATACTTGTCACCAAACATATTGCTTTCCACCTACAAAGATGAGATTATGGATAATAAATATCTACGGCAAATAATTTAAATGATTTTATCCTGTTAGGTAGCTTCAATGCCAAATCTACGGCGTATGGATATTCAGCATAGATAGCATTATATAAAACGTCGGAACAATTGCTAAAAAACGTCATGGAATAGAAAGTCCACAAGTAAGAAGAATTTTAGTCTACATAGATATAAAAAACGGCAAAGCTGATGGAATCGTAATTAGGGTTTTGGAAAAAAAAAACTAGAGTTAATAAAGGATTACAGTAATGATTAGTATAAGTTGCCTGAATTTTTGTTGAAGGTTCAAAAAAAAGACCAGTAAAAAATTAGATGCGGGAAGGCCAAAAACGTGTACTAGTGGAATGTTAGTACAGAAGCGAAGAGATAAAACTGCAACGGATTAGGAAAAAGTTGACCAGGTCAATTGCTAGAAGTGATTTAGTAGAGAGTAACCACCACAGGAAAGTATAATAAGGAAATTTTCATCGCCAACGATAAACTGACTGAACCTATGTCATAACAAAGCCTTACATAAAAACAGCAAAATAAAAAATAGTGGTTAAACTGTTCAGATGTTGATGTCTCAACAAAAGATCTAGTCAACAATGTGATAAAAATTCCTAAAAAAAAAAACAATAAAAAACAAACAAGCACAAAAAGGTTGAAGATTGGGCTGAATTGTGAAGCTTAAAAAACGCATAAGCGTTTTATTTGTTAGTTTCTTAAAATAACATACGGATTTAAATGTTACAGCTATGAATATGTTGTGTACGTTTATTAAAAACTAATTTGGTTATTAATTTCATTTGTTGTTGTGGTCTAGATACATTTAAATGGAAACATTAAACCAATGATACAATTTATCTTCAATAACACAAACTGTGAAATTAAAGTTAGTAATTATCAACATAAATAGTTTAAGAGTTCGGAACCAACAAAACCTATGAAAATATAGATGCTAGATTTTCAATATATCATTCTAGTAGTGGTCCACATTAACATACTAAGGTCAGTCAAGCTCTTGTTGGGATAGGTGCAATTAGTGCGTCTTCAAAGATGTTGTGAATACCGGGGTATTAAAATAAGTTTATAAAAGCTCAAACTTTAATTAAATATTACATATAACGAAGAATTATAGTAGTCAGTCAGGCTTAGGGATGGTCAGTCTAGCCCCAACTATATATATATATATATATATATAAAATATTTATGTGAATGTCAAAACTGACACTTATAATTTAGTGTCACATTGTTAATTTTTTATACATACTTATGGCCCGACTTACCAATTTCTGTCTCTATATACCCCTGACTGACTACTATAATTTTTCATTATACGTAATACTTAATCAGCTTGCAAAGGTTCAGCATTTGTAATCTTTGCACGCTTTACTATCTTAGTTTTTACAAAAAGTTTGAGGATGCACCATTGGCAACTGTCCCAACAAGAGCTTGATTGTCCTTAGTATGTTAATGTGGACCACTACTAGAATAATATATTAAAAAACTAGCGTTTGTACTTTAATAGTTTTTTTTGGCTCCGAGCTCTTGGTCGTCTAAAGGGGGTGTTACGTCACCACCCAATCAATGTCTATTTTATAATTAACAATAGCATTAATAATTAGATTGTATTTGTAAATGAGCCAATGTTACACATATACACTGCTACATACAAAAGCTACGCACAGAAAGCGCAATATTAAAACCATATGTTCAATAAGCTGAAATTCGTAAGCATTTTTAATCGAAAAAATAAGCTAT
Source organism: Tachinus rufipes (assembly GCA_963932245.1). Classification (NCBI taxonomy): domain Eukaryota; kingdom Metazoa; phylum Arthropoda; class Insecta; order Coleoptera; family Staphylinidae; genus Tachinus; species Tachinus rufipes. Next base: position 83,973,147 of record OZ010741.1, on the reverse strand, counting down.
GAACTAAATGATTTAAAGTGGATAAAATAAGGTACCCCGGTATAACCTTAAAAAAATACGTATAAATACAAAGTGAAAGCTTAAAAGATTATACATATATAGTAATTATACAATTTTATGCCCAGTAATTTGTTTGCAAGCTGTCCAAATTGTTTGTTGAAATAGACCTTGAGGCAGAATTTTAGAGTGAGAATGTATGCAATCTGCGCATGAATTACTTAAGCCTTCCGCGGATTCGAAGAACTTTTTGCGTACGGCTTAAACAACCGCGTGTTGCCGGAGAATAATATCATTGGTCATTGTAAATTGTGTGTGCTCCAAGATTAACCCGATAATTACTCAATTATCGTGCGTCCTGCCACAGGTGCGTAGCCTTAATAATTAGTAGTAGTAAGAAAACAGTGTGTTTATCAAGTGTTTGTTTAACAGAATTTATTCAGCACGTGGTGTGAAGATACTTCTGGGTTTTGCTGGTGGCGCGTCTATTATCCTGTGCTACTTATGTTATCAAATAAACATCTATACAGAATTGGACATTTTCATCTTTACCCCGTACCCTCCTAACGACCCTGCTTTGCTACAACCTAATAATAGAATCATCAATGGGCAAACTCAAATTTGCTTTTATAACTACTCAAAAGGTATAAAAAATGTAAAATATAAATATTTTCATTTAATTGACATGACATAATATTTGACGCATAACGACAACAAGTGAGCTACTGTTGTTTAGTAACTATGCTTACGGTTATAAAATAGAAATTGATTGAAATGGTTTTCTATCAATTTACAATAACAATACACACATTATATCAATTATGTGTATAAGCTAGGTTTATTCCAATTTCATTTAATTCAATTTTATTATATTTATATTTATGAAAATAAATGATTGTCGAATTGAAAAATTAATTTCCTAGATTAATTAATCATGTCAATTTGACGTCTATATAAACCCGATAATAATTTTATTTATATATTATTTATTTTTATTTTTTTTAAATGCCGTGAAAACCGGGGTATTAAAATAAGTCTATACAGGCTCAAACTTTAGACACTGATTAAATATTACATATAATAAAGAATTATAGTAGTCAGTCAAGCTTATAATAATAAAATTATGTGAATGTCAAAACTGACACTTGCAATTTAATGTCACATTTGTTAATTTTTTATACATACTTAGGGTCCGACTGACAAATTCCCGTCCTTATTTAATCATCGTGCAAAGTTTCAGCCATTATAAACTTACTTTACTACCTCGGTATTCACAAAAAGTTTGAGGACCCACCAATGGCACCTGTCCCAACAAGAGCTTGACTGACCTTAGTATGTTAATGTGAACCACTACTAGAATGATTAAATATTAAAAAACTAGCGTTTATACTTTCATATTTTTTTTTGGCTCCGAGCTCTTGGTCTATAATAAGAACTTAATTGAAAGCATTGATGAAGTTATCAATAATAAAAATAAACAACTAATTATAAAATCAGTGTACAAAAACTCAAAAAACTCGACATATATTATAAAAATAATAAAACTATGATAAATGTCCAAATCCCAAATAATAATAATTAGTATAAGAAATTTTGTGTTATAATTTTGAGTACCAAAACAAAAATATTATTGTTATTTTGAATCAAAGTAATTACATAAAGATTTTAGTAAATGTTTTTTTGACTTATTCAAACATAACCTAAAACCAATTCTGATAAAATGTTTATAAAGGGTTTAAGATATTAATACCTAGGATGAACACAATGAAATAATTAAAAACTATTATAAGAGCAAAACCAATCTCATCGAGAAAGTAAAGAAACATTAAATAAATAAAATTGAAAAATCAATAATTGATTACATAAATAAATATCAAATATGTAAACAAAGTAAATTTTGAACGACATCCTCCTAGTATCCCTTCCTTTAGCATTGGCAGAAACCTTTTCTAAACCCATGCAAAAAATTCATGTACATATATTTAGTATAAAAATACTAAATTTCTCACATTTGTAAATGATTTCTGCAAAAACAGGCCAAGCATTACAAATTAATAGTAAAAACGCTTTGACAATGGAACTGAATTTGATAACAAATTAGTTAAAATTTTTTGTGAAAGTCACAAAATAAACATTCATTTTATTACCCCAAAACATTAGGAATGTTTTGGAGTAAATTATTAAAATTTAACTAAACTTTAGAAACTCCATATATATATATATATATATATATATATATATCTATATATGTATATATATATGACGTATTTTATAATAGAAACTATTATAATGATTATATAAAAATTCATATAAAAAAACTAGAAAGTAATCAAATAAAAATTTTGCAGAAGACGTAATGAAAAAACAGATAACTCAATATTTCTAGTTGGTCAAAAAGTTTTTGGAAAATCTGATCAAAGCAAAAAGCATCTATCAAAGTACTTATGATCTTATACTATTTTAGAAATTGATTATAACAAAAATACTTGGTAAAGACAAAAACAACCAACAAAAATAACTACATTTAAGTAACTTAAGAAAACCCGTTTCAGATTTATAATCATCCGTTTAATGAAAACTTGATCACATGAAAATAACACAGGAATCAAGATAAATATGTTAGAAAACATCTTTCCTTTACTGCCTTACAAATTGGGTGAACCACAAAGTATTAAAAATGACATTAAAAAAAATTAACTTTAAACCCTTATATTTAAAATTTAAAAGAAATTAAGCAAGTATTCAACATTAAATGTAACTTTCACGTGGCCGCAAAGAAAAAAGTCTAGAGGTGTTAAATCACAAGATCTCGGTGGCCAATTGTGATCACTTTTTCGAGAAATAACACGGTCAGGAAACTTTTCTTGCAAAATTTTGATTGTTTCGGCGCTACGTGCCACACAAGCAACGAAACAATCGCAATTTATTCTGGGATTAAAAAAACTGTTAGCAGTGAGGTTGACAATCCTTTAGACAATAAAGAAGTTATAAATAGTGAAGATCATGGTCCGAACTATTCAGCAAATGGGGAAATTTCAAACAGCGAGGATAATGAGCCAACAGGGACAAGATCATAACAATTCAGCAAATAAAGAAAATATTAGCAGCAAAGGTAAGATTAAAAATCAGAAGAAAAGAAATCGCAAGAGAAAAAGTGACAAGGAAACGTGGGATTACAATAAAAATAAACATAAAAAGATAAGAGGTTTGAAATGTTGCCTCCATGCAATTGCAAGCAGAGTATGAAAGGAAAAACCTTAAAATGCAAAGAATTTTTAGCAGAAACTCGCCAAAGTTTTTTTAAAGAATTTTGGGAAAACTTAAATTGGAAAGAATGCAAACAATACATTAAAGTTTGGTAGATGTGATACCCACAGTTAGAAAAAAACCTGAGGAAAATTGAAGACGTGGGTCTACCTACGTTTTGAAATTAAAAAAAAGGAGGAGCATCCTACAGAGTATGCAAGAAAATGTTCTTGAACACGCTTGAAATTGGTGAATGGTGCTTGCATAATTAAACCAAACCATCGTTAAATGATGTTCATGTTAATAATGAGGAAAATGTAAATATTGAAGCAAATCTGAATAATGAAGGAAACCAGAAAACTAATGCACGACTGGCAACTATTGCGGAAGCAAAAGCATTAGCACGAACGTTTTTTGATAACTTGGTCAAAATGGAATAGCACTATTGCAGATCCAGGAGCAATAAGTTATACCTTAAGCCCATTTTGCAATCCAAGGCAGATCTATTTCTGGAATATCAATAATTTTCAAACATAACTAATCCAACGATTAGAACATTTTCAATAAAAACATTTTCCGAAATTTTTGAAGAATTAAACCTTGGTTTGTACCTACCCAAAAAGGACCAGTGCAACATTTGCACAAATTTTAGGACTAAAATTTTTTCCGAAGAGCTATATTTAGAGCATCAAAAACGTGAAGAAAAAAGGAAAGAGAATCAAATGTTAAACATCTATACTCGATGGACTTGCAGAAGGTGCTACTAACACCACACTCAAAAATAATAAAGGATTTTGCTATAAGTGGCATATGGAAGAAGGTGATATAACTGCCAATGAATAGCAAAAGGCGAGGAAGTGATAATATGGAGTGAGTCTGAGGACCTTTCTTTAAGGGCACATGAGTTGTGAATGATTGCATCGGTGATAGAAAACCTTATATTGTATTATTTACTTAAATAATTTTATTCTCACGACGCTAAAAAAGTTTCAGTTTAATATATAAATACGAAAATCGGAGCAATGAGCGAGGATCCGAGCTTAAAACAGTTTCTAGTGTTCTATGCTCGGAGCGCTATTCGATGGTCGGAGCTAGGATCGCCGTTGTGTTCGCACACTAATACTCCTTACCTACACCAACAAATAGTAAAAATAGAATAAAATAGAATATTTTTGAGATAAAAACCAAATTCTTTATTTCTAATGAACAACAATACGGTCAAACCAATAATTGTTATTAATAATTATGTATGTAAAATTGTAGATACAATTAAAAACAATTAATTCATCTATGCGAATTATTCTGCTGTTATTAACCAATAACAATAATATGTGTAAAACATTACTTATAAATTTTCAATATGTAAAAACTCAGAGAACCGATAATTCTTGTTCTTGGTTAGTCATTACTCCAAAAGAAACATCAATTCATTGTAAATGTATTAATGTCAAACAAATTACACTTCTTCTTCTTATAGTGTTATATTCGCTATGAGCGCCGAAACCCCTCTCGTATGTTTGTGGTGTGCGATAATAGTTCCACACACACATACAGGACCACGTGGAATCCGTACCACACCACTAGAGGGGTTTACTAGGCAAATACTTCGCTGGTTTGCCATTGTCTTGCGAAGGAGACGACCGCATCGAAATATATTCGACAAATTAGATATTGCCGCTAATCAAACTAAATAACATTATTGAGATTCCAATCAATTGTGAAGTAATAATTGATCAATTTAAAATTCAAAATATTCAAAACAATGTTAAAAGTATAAGTACGATTGTCAAAATACACAACTTTGAAATATTTAATAATTCTATAAAGAAGAAGAATTCCAAGAATTACCAAAAATAGACCTTTAGAATATCTCTTTAGACAATATAAAAGAAATTCAAAAAGATTTGTATCATTTACAAAATAAATTAAATACTGTGAAATCAGTTAATATGTTGTCAAGTAAACATTTCTACATACAGCTCGGAGCCAAAAAAAACTATGAATGTATAAACGCTAGTTCTTTAATATATCATTCTAGTAGTAGTCTAGATTAACTTACTACGGTCAGTTAAGATCTTGTTGGGACAGGTGCCATTGGTGCGTCCTCAAACATTTTGTTAATACTGGGGTATTAAAATAAGTCTATAAAGGCTCAAACTTTAGGCAATGACTAAATATTACAAATAATGAATAATTGTAGTAGTCAGTCAGGCTTATGGATGGTCAGTCTAGCCCCAACTATGTATACAAAATATTTATGTGAATGTGAAAACTGACACTTACAATTTAGTGTCACATTTGTTAATTTTTTATACATACTTAGGGCCCGACTGACCAATTCCCGTCCTTATATACACCTAACTGACTACTACAATTTTTCATTATACGTAATATTTAATCAGCGTGCAAAGTTTCAGCCGTTATAAACTTACTTTACTACTTGGGTAGATATTCACAATATCTTTGAAGACCCACCAATGGCACCTGTAAAAAACCGTATTTTCAATTTCTGCAACGGGGTGATACGTCACTACCCAATCAATGTCTATTTTATAATTAACAATAGTATTAATAACTAGAGCCACATACAGAAGTTATTTACATATAGAAAGCGCAATAATAAAACCAGTGCCTGCATACATATGTTCAATAAGCTGAAATTCGTAAGCATTTCTAAAAATAAGTTTTTTATTGGATGGCTTTAAAATGGATAAAATAAGGTTATTTCCTTAAAAAGATACGTATAAATACAAAGTGAAAACTTAAAATTATAGTATATTATGCAATCTTATGCCAAGTAATTTGTTTGCAAGCTTTCCAAATTGTTTGTTGGAATAGACCTAATATAAATCCAACAGTATTGGAATAGGACAAACTCAAAATTTATTAACGTTCTACTCAAAAGGTATAAAGCATGTAAAATATAAATATTTTCATTAAATTGACATGACACATAATATTTGACGCATAACGACAACAAGTGAGCTACTGTTGTTTGGTAACCACGCTTACAGTTATAAAATAGAAATTGATTGGAATGGTTTTTTATTAATTTACAATATCAAAACACACATTATATCAATTATGTGTATAAGCTAGATTTATTCCAATTCCAATTTCATTTAATTCAATTTAATAATAAATAATAATAATATAAATAATAAATATTTCCTTTTAATTGACATGACACATAATGTTTGACGCATACCGATATCAAGTGAGCTACTGTTGTTTGGTAACTATGCTTACGGTTATAAAATAGAAATTGATTGGAAGGGTTTTCTATTAATTTACAATATCAATACACACATTATATCAATTATGTGTACAAGTTTGGTTTATTCCAATTTCATTTAATTCAATTTTACTATATTTATATTTATGAAAATAAATGTTTATCGAATTGGGAAATTAATTTCCTAGTTTAATTAATCATGTCAATTTGACGTTATCTATATAAACCCAATAATTTTATTAATCTTTACAAATTATACAGCATCATACAAATTTGTTTTCATTCCAACTAACATTCTACGGACATGTTGTTCTCATTTTGAAATATCAGCATTGATATGAATATATTTGCATATACATATGAATTTCAAAGAGAAAAACCGATTTACACCATATTTATATTGTGAGCTATAATTATGTTAGATCTATTGTAAAACGTTTTGATCAGAACTCAAGTGTCGTGAAATGCCTGTTTAACGTACCGACGGAAATTTGAAAGCTGCTAATAAATTTTTGGTTATGGTATATAAAAAATATGTAAAATTTTAGTTGCAAACTTCAAAATGTCATGTACTACTACTACTATTAAATTTATTTTAAATAATAATTGCTATTAGTACCGGCAAAATTAAGTTTTGCGGACTGGTGAAAAAACACTTCTCATAAGAAAACATAGAAGCAGTTTTTAGTTTAAATAGCCCAAACGCATTATATGGGATATATAATTGAAGTTGAAAATTTTAATTAAAATAATTTGTTGCGAACAAATATAATATAAGTAATGATAAATCAAAACCCTTCATATAAGTTATCGTGCGGAATTATGCTGACTTGCAGCAGACTTATAACTTCGTGGAAGTGTTGTTCGCCGGACACCCACATCGCCGGACTGCAGAGTTGCAGAATCACCGAATATAAATACGCGTGATAAACATTTATGAGTTAGTTATTAAGTATATTCAGACCTGTAACCATTGTAACCGAATTATAGAAATAAGTTTATAATTTTTTATAATAAAATAAATAACCATTTAAAAAAAAAACTCTCAGGGCCGGTATTATAAAGACAAAATAAATCACCGAATAACAAATCTCAAATTAAATATATTCGACGAATAAACGTATTTATATTCATATATTTTTTGAATAAATTTTAATTCCTAGATTTTGGATGATTAATTTACTCTATAGATTTAGTTACCTACTTTTATTATTTGACGTTTATAATACCAAAATCAGCCAATTAAAATAATTTACTTGGTTAGTAAATAAAATCTACAGATTTTAATGGTTTATAATACCGGCCCTCAGTAACTCGTACATTAACTGGCGCAGTCGGTAGGATACGCCAGACGGATAGTTTAGTGAAAATAAATATCCGGTTTGTTTTAACGATTTCTTGGTGTGTTTAAGAAAACAAAAAAAAAAAATAGTGCACTAAACTTAAAGAATATAAGTTTTGTAAACAAGTCCGAATTGTTACAAAAAAATCTTTAATCAAGCCGAGCAACAGCATTGACAGGCCCATTCCAGGAATTTGGATTACCAGCAACATTCCATGAAAAGAATATTGATAACTGTACTGTAAGTTGCATGTCATATAAAAAGGCTGAATTAATTAATAAACTCATTTGAAACTAATTCTAACTCCTCTGAAATTATTACCAACAACCCTAATTCAGATTCATTAACTGATACTTTAATAGATCAATTTAATAATTTCAACTTAAATAATTTAAATAAAATGGCAATTTAAAAAAAAAATATTTAAGCATAATCCCGGAGTTTACCGGAGATGCTGAATTACTAAATAGATTTATCGAAATATGCGAAAAATTAGTCACCAACTTTTATAATACCGCGAACCTTGCAGACTTTCAAAATGAATATTTGATGTCCAGCATCCTCGCGAAAATTAAAGATGGTGCAGCTATGAGTATCTCTAGTTGTATTATTAGGAACTGGGGTAAACTAAAAACCGCTCTACTGAATGCATATCAGGATAAAGCGGGACTGTTTTAGTTTAGGTATAGAAATTACCGAATTTAAGCAATCAAACGAAACTGTGTTTGAGTTTTATAACAAAATCCAGCATTTGTTAAACTTACAAATTGCTTATGTAACTACTCATTTCCCTGCAAATAAATCACCTGTTTTATCAGCATATTTTAGGAAGTATGCTTTAAGAGTTTTACTTATGGCCGATCTCACCGACACTTCTTAAATCGATACTTAGTTAGGTCTTCCTAATAGTTAACTCATCCTTAAATTTGATATGCGTCTCACCAACCATTTGAAACAGATGCTTACGCTAAGTATTGTCGAATTTCTGACTAGCGAGCGGCACATCAGATTTCAGCCAAAATGCATTATATTGACTTAAACTTTTGCGTGCGCTTTCATCGCATTGTGTGCATAACTATATGAGAACAAAACAAAATAAATTTGACAGAAGTGATTTGGATTTGGTGTTGTGCCGGTTGTAATTGTTCTGTTAATGTAATGTATAATTTTTAGTATTATTGTTATATATTATATAACTTTTTTTAGTACAATATACTTTTCTTGAAGCTATGCTTTCACTTTTTAATTACTATAAAATATACTATTTTTTAATAAATTCCTTAACCTTAAAATGATCCTTTTTATATGACAAATGTTGTTGTGCAGAATGAAAATGCAACTAGGCATAGTTTCATCAACAAAAAGATAAATAATTATTATATTTTCCATCTTTAGTTTACTTGTCACACACAAATTTGAGGTTAAGTTGCACTTTAAGCCGGCAAAATTGACGGCTTATATTTAACCAATAGTTAAGCGTTAAGTACGCGTTAATAATGTCGGTGCAACGCGCTAAACCTTACTTAGCAACTTAACTCTGGCTTAATTTTAAAGTTATGTCGGTGAGATCGGCCATTAAAGGTTTAAAGAAACCAGTAGGTTCACTCATGGGAACGAAAAATCCTGCTGATTTAAACACAGCATTGAATATGCTTACTAATGACTTTCAATTTGATTTAAAAAATGAATCGCAAAGTTTTAATCAACAGAATTTCTCAAATAATAAAAAGCAACAGTATAATAATAATAATTTTAAAAGGCCTCAATTACAATTGGCTAATTTCTCATATAATAATAATAATCAATAAAGCCAACAATTTTCAATTTCCAAATAATAACTTTAATACAAATGCTAATAATGCATTTAGACCTAATCAAAATGTGGCTCTAACTAAACCGACCCCATGAGTATTTCTATAAGAAATACCACGCAACCTAAAAACCATCAATACCAGAAATTTAAGCCTGCGTTGCCTAATCATGAATTGCATAATATTTCCGAACCACGAAAAGAATTTCCCAAAGAGGAAGACGAACAACAAGAAGTTGTAAACCATTCTTTTTTAGAGGACGAAGCCTCGGGAATGAATTTACACTGATGAACCTTACAATAAACGATGCAAATGCACGTTTACCATATATATTACATACAGATAATAATTTAAAAATATTAGTAGATACAGGAAGTACAAAATCGTTTGTAATACCTGAATAGATCATAAATTTTATAAAAATGAGATAAAAAATGATCCTTTTCAAATCGCAACAGTACACGGAAGATCGTATGAAAATTATAGCACCAAAATTCCCTGTACTAAATTGTTTAATATGAAACAGAATTGTTTATTAAAATTTCATTTATTTAATTTTCATAGTAGCTTTGATTTGTTATTAGGTATGGATAACCTAAAAGCATTAAATGCGAGTATTGATTTCAATAAAAATATGTTAATTACTCCTAATAGTGAAACAAAAATCGTTTTTCATAACGTAATTAATAATGTTAACAATAATTTTATTAGTTCTGTTCAAATTGGAGCAGAATGTGAACAAATAATAAAAATTAAAATTAAAAATGTTAGTGATGGTGATATAATCATCCCTGAAACTAAATTAACACATTTAGAAATTTCTGAATGTGTAACTACGGTAAAAAATTATGAAGCGTTATGTGTAATAAGAAATAATTCAGATAAGGAAAGACATTTTAAGGTTATTAAACCAATCATAGTAGAAAATTTAGATGATAATAATTATTGTCCTTACCCAAATTTTAATAATCTGCACAATGAAAATCTGAATTTAGACTTTTCTAACATCGAAACAAGTCATATGAATTCAGAATAAAAATATGAGATTTCAGTAATGAAGTTAAGCATTACATAAGAACAAAAGATGAATTTCCGATTTACACAAAAACTTACAGATATCCCGAAGTTAAGAGACAAATACAAAAATTGTTAGACGATAATATAATTCACCATAATCCTCACCAATTTGGGTGGTGCCAAAAAAATTAGATTCTCAAGGAAATCGTAAGTGGCATATCGTCATAGACTACAGAAAATTAAACGAAAAATCCATTGATGACCGGCACCCGATTCCTAGTATTACAGAACTCTTAGATAAGTTGGGTAGAAGTTTGTATTTTACTACGCTTTAACACCGACGACGGGCATTATGAATTCTAACGAATGCCCTTCGGTTTAAAAAACGCACCGGCAACGTTCCAAAGAGCGATGAATAATGTTTTACAGGGTCTACAAAATTGTCGAGTTTACCTAGATGATATAGTTGTTTTTAGTAGTAGCCTACAAGAACACATGATTAATCTAAGAGATGTCTTTGAAAGACTAAGACAAAGTAACTTCAAAATTCAGGTAGAGAAATGCAAATTTTTAAAACACAAAGTCTCTTATTTAGGTCACGTAGTAACACCTGAAGGCATTAAACCAAACCCGGACAAAATCCGAGCCATCAAAAATTACCCGTTGCCAAAAACCACTAAACAAATCAAAAGATTTTTAGGCCTTTTGGGATACTTTCGTAAGTTCATAAAGGACTTTTCCAAATTGACTAAAACCTTAACGAATTGTTTAAAAAAAAAACGCAACTATAAATTGTGAAGATGTAGAATATACGTATAAAGTGTTTTAATCTATCAAAAAATTCGCTCATGAACGAACCAATTCTACAATACCCAGACTTTACAAAACCTTTCATTCTCACCACTGATGCGACTAACTATGCATTAGGAGGTATTTTGTCACAAGGCAACATATGATCAGACCTACCGATAGCGTACGCAAGTCGTACTCTAAATACTTCAGAAACCAATTATTCCACTATTGATAAGAAATTATTGGCTATAATTTGGGCTACCAAATATTTTAGGCCTTACCTATATTAAAATTGTAACAGACCACAAACCATTACAATGGTTATTTTCTGTCAAGGAACCTAATTCCAAACTCCTGCGATGGAGGTTGAAATTAGACGAGTTCGATTATGAAATCGTGTATAAAAGTGTTAAAACCAACAAAAATGCCGATGCCGATAAAAAATTCAGTTTAATCTATGAAGATTACCAAAACTATAAGATAAATAATAATATTTCAAATAAAAATGTTATCGACCTAAATGATAATTTATTTAATGCACCTAATGAATTCGCATTAGGACACTGCGTAAGTTCCGATTTGAAAATGAATAAAGGTATTGCGAAACATTTTAGGGAAAAATTCGGTCAAGTAGATAATTTAAAATCTCAACACTTAAATTTATACTCCATCGGATACTTGAAAGATAATGATAGGTTTATTCTATATTTAATAAGTAAAGAAAAATGTTTCAAAAAACCCACACATAAAGATCTATTATAAACCCTGGTAAATTTAAGAAGCTTTTGTATCCAAAACAAAATAAATAAGCTCGCTTTACCAAAAATAAGTTGTAGATTGGACAAATTAAATTATGAATATGTGAACAAAATATTAAAATAAGTCTTCAAAAATACCGAAATAATTATTCATGTGTATCACAATAAAAATAAAATAGAGATGAATATTCTAAATGAACCAGATACACCGAAACAAACAACATCAGTAATACTTGAATATATAGAAGAATTTAATAAATCATTAGAAAACGCAAATAAAGGAAAAAATGATGAAACAGATTCCTTAATTGTCGAAGCGGATATTACAAACCCTGACAAAATAAATGATGATGAAACTAACTACTCTAATCAAGAAAATCCAATATTGAACATCCCAATTATTGAATGTCCAGTAAACTATGGCAAAAATCAGATAATTATTTCCGAAGTTAATTTTGATGCAGTAGATCATCCTACCATAATTAAATTATATAAAACAAAACAAAGAATCTTAGTTCAGTTTTCAAAAAATTACTTTGATAATGACGTAATCAAATTTGTAAAACAATATGTTGTGCCGAAAGTTAAATACTATGTTTATTTTGAGGACCCAATATATGAAAAGGTTTGTTTTACAGACTTATTTTAAAAATTCTGAGATCAATATGATCAAATGTACTAAAAAATTAGTAGATATCAGTGACGAAGATGAAATCATTCAAACTATTCAAAACTTTCATGAAGGCAAAACTAATCATAGAGGCCTAGATGAAACTGAAAACAGAATAAAACAAATATATTATTGGCCAAACCAAAGGAGAAGCATTCAAACTTTTCTAAATTCATGTAAAATATATCAACTCACAAAATATGACAGACAACCAATGAAATTAAAATTCAATATAACTCCTACGGCAATAAGACCTTTCCAAATATTGCATATTGACAGTATTACATTAGAAAATACTAAGTTCTTAACTATTATTGACTCTTTCTCTAAATACGCGCAAGCATACAAATTAAATTCATCTCAAGGAATAGAAGTAGCAAACAATCTAATGAAATATTTCACACACCATTGTATTCCTGAACAAATAATTTCAGACAATGGTTCTGAATTCAAAAATAGTGTAATTAAGGAATTGTTAGAAACTCACAAAGTAAAAATTCACTTTATTAGTTCTCAACATCCTGAGTCTAATGGCCAAATTGAAAGATTTCATAGCACTCTAATAGAACACATTAGGTTATTCAATAATCAAGAAATTTATAAAAACAAATCCATCGAAAGTAAAGTAAATTATGCCTTATGCATTTCCAGCCAACTAGTCTAGGGAAGATAATGAAACAAAAAGATGAATATATATTTTATTTCGTAAGTACAACAAACAAACAACATAGAAAAGGACCTTTTCTAACGTTTTAAAGCAATGGAAAAATTTACCGTTTATGTTATTTGTTTAGAATTTAGAATATCGATAATTTTTAACATTAAAAATTGATAAGCAAATAATTCTTGGGGGGGGGGGGTAATTACCCTATTACACCTCCCCACCCCAAAACCGCCACTGTCCATAACTAAATTAAAACCTTACAACATTATGACAGGACACCTAGATGTCGAAACACCATTTGATATGGAAATAGATAAAAAAATGAAAATATTGTATAAACAGATCAATGACAATCTACAACAACTAAAGCAAATTACATTGAAAAAGCTAATCAAAATCGAGAAAGTATTCCAACTATACCTCCCAAAGTATTTGTCAAAAATCGGCAAAAACAAAACAAAATAAAACTAAAAATAAATACAAAGTTGAAAGTATTAAAACTATTAAACAAAAAACTAAAACTGCTGAAATCAAACCTAGACATCATAATACTGCGAAAAAAATACATCTGCAGAACATTAAAAGACCGAGAAAACAAACTTACAAATTTAAAATGATTTCAAGATCCTCCCCCTCGGAGAAGGATCAGAAATAAGAAATATCACCCAAAACTTAGGAATACTTCCAACCAATTTAGGTCCTGCAAAATTGCAACAAACTGAACACACATTTGTGCATTTTTTCAATTTGAACCCAATATTCAAAGAGTATAGAAATTTAAACAATCAGTATGAAATACTAAATTTAGGATTAGGAAAAAGTAACGATACAAAAATTATTAAGGAACTAGAAAACTACAACAGAATAGTAAATTACTTGCAAAAAAATATAAATGGTAAAATATCCAATATAAAATTTGCAAAAACAAATACAATCACAGTATTCAGTTAACAACCAAATTATTAAACAATATAATGATACAGTCAAAGATGTTCAACATAACGAATTATAATTAAAGTCTACAATTTTGCAATTTAATAAATTAATTAAAGGAACCATGGAAATAACGGATACGTTATTTTCAAAAGATGTTTACAATCAATTACTGATACTTTACGACACACTTTTGATTATTCTCGAGGACATAAAAAATTCAATTACATTCTACAAACTAAAAGTCTTGCACCGTAGTATAATCAAACCGGAAGAATTATACTCAAAACTAAAAAGAAATATAGAAAATAAAGAGAAGGTAGAAGTATACGAGGATAAAACACACAGAGAAGAATACAAAGGCATTACAAATACAGACAAAAAAATGGAAGAGTTAAAGAACATGATTAAAGAATTAATGAATGAGATGGCAAAAAACAAAAAGGAATTAAAAGGAGAGATTAGAGAGCTAAAGAAGGAATTAAAGGATAAAGAAGTGAAGTGGGAACAGGAAAAAAGACAAATGATTCAAAAGATCGAAAACTTAGAAAACAAAGCAGAAAAAGAAGAAAGACAGAAAAAAAGAAATAACATTATAATAAAAGGCATAAAAACAAATGAGAATGAAGAACAAAAGGGAGTGGAGAACTTTTTGAAAGAAAAACTTCAGATTATAGCCAAAATAGGAAAAGCTCAACTAATACATAAAGATAAGCAAATAATAAGAGTAGATGTCGAAACATGGGAAACAAAGCAGCAAATAATGAAAGCCAAAAGAAATCTGAAAGGGACCAGGATTATTTACATTGACAATGACCTAACACACGAAGAAAGATGCGTACAAAAAGAAATTAGAGACTTAGCAAAAGAAGAAAAAGGTTACCGAAAGTTAATAATTAACGGAGAGGAATATAGATGGAATAGAGACTTAAAAGGTTTAAAAGAAGTGGAAGTTCCAAAAAACTAACAAGAATACAGAAAAAAAAAATTAAAAAAAAATTAAAAAAAAAATAAATAACTAAATGAATAAAAAATAAAAGAAAAAGACATGACGAAAAAATGATACAAGAAATAAGATAAACAATACAGGGACAAATGAAAATAATTAAAAAAAAAAAAAAAAATACAGATATAAAAAGGCAGATAGTAACAATACATAGAGAATAGTGGTTAATGTAGGATATGAGTCGAGGATAAGAAAAGAGAAAAAGTAAGGGAGATAAAAGACAAGAAAAAAATAAAATCATGGACAAAATTTGGAAAAGAAATGAATGAGAACTTCAACCGGAACACATAAACTATACTACAAAACGTCACAACATTTAAAACAAAAGAAAGAACTCACTATGATAAACATAAAAGATATAAATGAAAAAATAATAACGGAAGAAGGCGAGATAATGGAAAGAAGAAGGAAATACTTCAAAGAACTAACAAGACAAGAAGTAAAAGAAAACAACATAAGATCCTTTCTTGTTTTTTTGAAACAATGATACAGGACAGACAAACGGAAGAAACAGATGAAATTAATAAAGACGTAGAAGTAATAGAAGCAATTATCAAATTAAAGAAACACTGGAAATATTGAAATAAAAAAGATTATTAGATTTATTAATAAGATTTATTAAATTAATAATATGTACGCCTTACACCGAAAGGTAGAAAGGAAATTGAATAAATAAATAAATAAATAAACTAAAAAGAATCTCATCTCATTACAAATTACATTTTCCGTTCGATCTAAAAATAAGAGTTAATTGTAAAATTGAAGAATCCAGAATAAATTATTTTCTCTCTATCCCTATTGATTTTGAGCAAAACTTTGATCTTTACTACCTACATCCAATTCCTACAAAACACAAGTTAGAATTTGTTGCAATTATACCAGATACTAAGTATTTCCTAAAAGCCGGAAATTTGTTGAAGCCTTTGAGTGACATTTGTGCTAAAGGTACAATTTATCAATGCCCCCGGCATCTGCAACTAATCCAAGTTTCCCCATGCAAAAAAGAAACCCTGTTGAATGGAACTACGACCAAGTGCACATTTGTTAAAATAAACATAATGAAGAGCCACATGGAAATCATTCAGAAATAAATCAATTTCTTGGTGTCTCCCCCAAAGAAGAAGTAATCGATATTAAATGCGAGTTAAGAACCGAATCAAAATCATTAAAAGGAATATATTTAATCAAAGAAAAAGCTTGTGAAATCTACTTTAACAAACAAAAACTGATTTTTCAAGAAAAAACCTATGGTCGACCAGTAATCAGTAATTATCATCAGATTACATTCGAAAAATCTCAAATTCCAGGAATAAAAATAGAAATGAAGAATCTAAATTTAAACGACATATCTGTGAATCGAATGGTGCCCATAGAACTTAGCCAACTTATGAAATTCCAATTGGACAATTCTACCAAGCACGTCAACAACCATATCATTTTACACAGAAACCGTTTACTCAAACAATTAATAAACCCCGAACCTATGGAAACAAATACTATACCTACAAACGTAAACAAAAGACCAGAATCGAGTTTACAAAGAATGCATAAACGACCCCTTGGACACCGCAACAAAAATTATATTATCAAAATGAAAGCGTGCAATCACTTAACGATCAACAAGAACAATGTTCAGACGAATCTTTGTTAAATCAAACATATTGTCCTGATAATTAACAAGAAATGAATGACAATGAAGAAAATATTGACAAAAGAAGAAAAAATGGAAGAACATGAAAATTTTTACTTTCTTCATATAACAACCAAAAAGAAATGACCGGAACAAAAAATTATAGACGTAAACAACATTAATTGCAACCTACCATATGTCAAATTCTCTGGATACAAATTTCTCGTAGATACAGGATCTACAAAAACTTTAATAAATTCAAAATTATTTGAACATTTTAAAGAGTACGCAGTTAAAATACCATTTAAAATAAAAACCGCGCATGGTCTAACTAACTATGATGATGTAGTCAATTCAGATTTGGAACATACCTTTTTCAAATTTAATTTTAGTACAAAATATGATGGATTATTTGGAATTGACCTTTTAAATAAACTAGAAGCTATTGTTGATATTGGAAACAAACGTTTAATAACTAAAGAAGCTAAAATACCTTTAAAATTAAACAAATATCGAATAACATTTCAACCTTTAAAAGCAAAACTAATAAAAATCCCTGTCAATGTTCAAGAAGGAATAGTTTATATTCCTCCAATAGAATTTAAACCTGGAATAATAGTAAAAGAATCAATCGCTAAAGCATAAAATAATGAAGCTACAGTACTTGCAATTAATTATACTGAATACGAGTAACGATAATATTCAGGCAGAATTTAAGGGTGTGAATGTTTGCAACCCTATTTACATACAATCTGCGCATGAATTACTTAAGCTTTCCGCGGATTCGAAGAACTTTCTGCGTACGGCTTAAACAACCGCGTGTCGCCGAAGAATAATATTATTGGTCCTTGTAAATTGTGTGTGCTCCAAGATTAACCCGATAATTACTCAATTATCGTGCGTCCTGCCACAGGTGCGTACCCTTAATAATTAGTAGAAGTAAGAAAACAGTGTGTTAATGAAGTGTTTGTTTAACAGAATTTATTCAGCACGTGGTGTGAAGATACTTCTGGGTTTTGCTGGTGGCGCAACTATTATCCTGTGCTACTTATGTTATCAAATAAACATCTATACAGAATCGGACATTTTCATCTTTACCTCGTACCCTCCTAACGACCCTGCTTTGCTACAACCTAATAATAGAATTATCAATTGGCAAACTCAAATTTGCTTTTATAATTAATTAATGTTCTACTTAAAAGTTATAAAAAATGTAAAATATAAAGATTTTCATTTAATTGACATGACATAATATTTGACGCATAACGACAACATGTGAGCTACTGTTGTTTAGTAACTATGCTTACGGTTATAAAATAGAAATTGATTGAAATGGTTTTCTTTCAATTTACAATATCAATACACACATATCAATTATGTGTATAAGCTAGGTTTATTCCAATTTCATTTAATTCAATTTTATTATATTTATGTATATTTATGAAAATAAATGTTTGTCGAATTGGGAAATTAATTTCCTAGAATAATTAATGATGTCAATTTGACGTCTATATACACCCGATAATAATTTTATTTATTTTTATTTTTTTTTAAATGCCGTGAATACCGGGGTATTAAAATAAGTCTATAAAGGCTCAAACTTTAGACACTGATTAAATATTACACATAATGAAAAATTATAGTAGTCAGTCAAGCTTATGGATGGTCAGTCTAGCCCCAACTATATATAAAAAATATTTATGTGAATGTCAAAACTGCACTTGCAATTTAATGTCACATTTGTTACTTTTTTATACATACTTAGGGCCCGACTAACCAATTCCCGTCTCTATATACATCTAACTGACTACTCTAATATTTCATTATAAGTAATATTTAATCAGCGTGCAAAGTTTCAGCCATTATAAACTTACTTTACTACCTCGGTATTCACAAAAAGTTTGAAAACCCAGCAATGGCACCTGTCCCAACAAGAGCTTGACTGACCGTAGTACGTTAATGTGGACCACTACTAGAATAATATATTAAAAAACTAGCGTTTATACTTTCATAGTTTTTTTTGGCTCCGAGATCTCGATCTATAATAATTAGAGCCACCTACAGAAGTTATTTACATATAGAAAGCGCAATAATAAAACCATGTTCAATAAGCTGAAACTCGTAGGCATTTCTAAAAATAAGCTATTAACTAAATGGCTTTAAAGTGGATAAAATAAGGTACTCAGGTATTTCCTTAAAAAGATACGTATAAATACAAAGTGAAAACTTAAAATTATAGTATATTATGCAATCTTATGCCCAGTAATTTGTTTGCAAGCTTTCCAAATTGTTTGTTGGAATAGATCTAATATAAATCCAACAGTATTGGAATAGAATCATCATTGGGCAAACTCAAAATTGCCTTTATAATCAATTAATGTTCTACTCAAAAGATATAAAAAATGTAAAATATAAATATTTCCTTTTAATTGACATGACACATAATATTTGACGCATACCGATATCAAGTGAGCTACTGTTGTTTGGTAACTATGCTTACGGTTACAAAATAGAAATTGATTGAAATGGTTTTCTATCAATTTACAATATCAATACACACATTATATCAATTATGTGTATAAGCTAGGTTTATTCCAATTTCATTTAATTCAATTTTATTATATTTATATTTATGAAAATAAATGTTTGTCGAATTAGGAAATTAATTTCCTAGCTTAATTAATCATGTCAATTTGACGTTATCTATATAAACCCAATAATCTTTACAAATTATAAAGCATCATACAAATCTGTTTTCATTCCAACTAACATTCTACGGAATTGTTGTTCTCATTTTGAAATATCAGCATTGATATGAATATATTTGCATATACATATGAATTTCAAAGAAAAAAACCGATTTACACCATATTTATGTATATTGTGAGCTATAATTATGTTAGATCTATTGTAAAACGTTTTGATCAGAACTCAAGTGTCGTGAAATGCCTGTTTAACGTACCGACGGAAAGATGAAAGCTGCTAATAAATATTTGGTTATGGTATATAAAAATTATGTAAAATTTTAGTTGCAAACTTCAAAATGTCATGTACTACTACTACTATTGAATTTATATTAAATAATAATTGCTATTAGTACCGGCAAAATTAAGTTTTGCGTACTGGTGAAAAAACACTTCTCATAAGAAAACATAGAAGCAGTTTTTAGTTCAAATAGCCCATACGCAATCAATATTTTAAAGTTGTTGTTGCTATGGGATATATAATTGAAGTTGAAAATTTTAAATAAAATAATTTATTGCGAACAAATATAAGTAATGATAAATTAAAACCATTCATATAAGTTATCGTGCGGAATTATGCTGAGTTGCAGCAGACTTATCACTTCGTGGAAGTGTTGTTCGCCGGACACCCACATCGCCGGACACCTGTGCGATAGACTGTAGCGTTGCAGAATCACCGAATATAAATAGGCGTGATAAACATTTATGAGTTAGTTATTAAGTATATTCAGACCTGTAATCATTGTAACCGTATTATAGACTTATTAGTTTATAATTCTTTATAATAAAATAAATAACTATTTTTAAAATGAAACTCGCAGTATATATATATCCCCTTGTAACTACGTCAATAATAAGACAATACAACACGTACGGCACGCGTCGTATCCTATGTCAACATTTGTGTTTACACCACGAATAACTCCTCCGATTTATAATAATTTTCCAAGGCCAACTTGTGAAATGCCAAATGGACAATTCTATCAAGCACGTCAACAACCATATCATTTTACACAGAAACCGTTTACTCAAACAATTAATAAACCTGAACCGATAGAAACAAATACTATACCTATAAGCGTAAATAAAAGACCAGAATCGAGCTTACAAAGAATGCATGAACGACTTCTTTGGACACCGCAACAAAAATTATATGATCAAGATGAAAGCGTGCAATCACTTAACGATCAACAAGAACAATGTTCAGACGAATCTTTATAAATAGACATTAAACAACATTAATTGCAACCTACCATATGTCGAATTCTCTGGGTACAAATTTCTCGTAGATACAGGATCTACAAAAACTTTAATAAAATAAATTCAAAATTATTTGAACATTTTATAGAGTACGCTGTTAAAATGCCATTTAAAATAAAAACGCGCATGGTCCAACTAACTATGATGATGTAGTAATAATTACTTTACCAGATATATTCAATTCATATTTGGAACATACCTTTTTCAAATTTAATTTCAGTAAAAAATAAGATGGATTATTTGGAATTGACCTTTTAAATAAACTAGAAGCTATTGTTGATATTGGAAACAAACTTTTAATAACTAAAGAAGCTAAAATACCTTTACAATTAAACAAATATCGAATAACATTTCAACTTTTAAAAGCAAAACTAATAAAAATCAATGTCAATGTTCAAGAAGGAATAGTTTATATTCCTCCAATAGAATTTAGACCTGGAATAATAGTACAAGAATCAATTGTTAAGCATCAAATAACGAAGCTATAGTACTTGCAATTAATTACACTGAATACGAAAAAAGTGAAAAATCTGCGATAATTTACAAACAGAAATTATTGATAATATTGAAACACAATATAAATTTGAAAAAATACAGCCATTCTTTTATAACAATATAGAAGAAATGCAATTCGACATTATTCGTAAAAAATTAAATACTGAAGGATTAAATTTCGAAGAAGAAGCTGCACTTAAAGCTTTTATTTATAAAGTTAAACACAATTTTCATGTTGAAAGGCAACCGTTTACGTTTACGCACTGTATAAAACACAAACTTAATTTAAAAAACTTTACTCCCGTATACGTAAAAATGTATCGACAACCAATCGAGACCAGACAGGAAATAAAAAGACAAGTACTGCGACTATTAGACCAAGATATTCTTCAAGAAAGCATCTCTCCTTGGAGTTGCCCTGTGAATATTGTCACAAGCTAATGGAAAAGTAAAAAAAAATAATGATAATTGATAATAGACGCTTAAATAAGCAAATGATTGAAGATAAGTATCCCATTCCCAATAATCTAGACATACTCGACAAATTAAGTCGATGTCATTATTTCAGTAGCTTCGATTTAGCTTTGGAATATTACCAAGTCGAAATGGATCCACAAGATATGGATAAAACAGCCTTCTATAGAGAGCAGGGTCATTTCGAATTTAAGCGAATGCCATTTGAGCTTAAGAACGCCCTCGAAACTTTTCAAAGACTAATGGACAATATTCTGAAAGGTTTATTAGAAGATACGTGTCTAGTATATTTAGACATCATAATATATTTCGTGTCTCTACAAGATCATATCACCAAACTGCAAAAAGTATTTAAAAGATTAGAAGAGGCTAATTTGAAAGTCTAATTAGAAAAATGCAATTTTATGAAAAAGCAACTTACATATTTAGGACACTTAATAACGGAACATGGTGTAAAACATAATCCTGAAAAAATAAAAGCTATAAAAAAATATCCATTACCAAAAACTCAGAAGGAGAGATCAAATCATTTTTAGGCTTGATAGGATATTATCGCAAATTTATAAGAAATTTTGCAGAAGTTACTGAACCTTTGACTAAAAATCTTAAAAAGTGATCTAACTTAGACATAGATTAGATGTATTTGAAAAATGTAAAACTCTATTCTTCAAGATCCTGATTTTAGTAAGGAGTTTGTCATAACGTCTAATGTCGCTATTGGAGCTGTACTATCTCAAGGTATTATAGGACAGGATAGACATACTAGTTTTGCATCTAAAACCTTAAGCGCAACTGAAAAAAAAATACTCCACAATAGAAAAAGAACTTCTAGGTATAGTCTGGGCAATTAAGTACTTTCGCCTTTATGTTTACTGAAAGCACTTTAAGATCGATACGGATCATCGATCCTTAGTGTGGTTGTGGAAACTAAAAGAACCAAACTCGAAGTTAATGCCTTAAAAGTTAAAGGTAGAAGAATATGACTTTGAAGTTATATACAATAAAGGAAAATATAATTGTAACGCCCCAGTGCACTATCTCGAATTAATATTGATCAACTTAATGCCTTAGAAGATGACAATTTATCAATGATGCCTAACGTAGATGAAGAAGCTCAACGTTTGTTACAAGAAATTTTAAATGAAGTCGAGGATATTTTGAAATTAATACCTCAAATCAACAAGAGAAACAGCAGCTAGGAGGTAAAAAATTATCAGTTTTAAGATCTGAAATGATGAATAAAAATAGTAAAATTAGCATAGTATTACAAAACATCATAAACTCATTAGAAACAATACATTCGAATGTAGAACAAGAACCAGCGGAAGGTATTCCAATATTAGATGAACCAATAAATTTTAAAAGAAACCAGTGTTATATATCACCGCCTCCGCGAGAACTTTATGATAAATTTCTACCAAAAACGGATTTAAAATAATTAAAGTAAAAATTCTAAATCAAAATAACGAAAATTCTATAGTACAATTCATTAAAAAATATCTTATAGGCCCAGAAAAACACTTTTTATATTTAAAAAAAGACTATATGTATTCAGATTTTTGTAAAGCATTTTAGTAATAATGAAGCAAGACTAGTAAGATGTACAAAAAAGATTATTAATGTTGATGAATTAGAAGATCAAATGGAACTCATTATACGTCATCATACCGGAAAAACAAACCACAGAAGAGCTGAAGAATCGGTAGCTCAGTTAAGCAAAAATTAATTTTTGAAAAATTATAAAACAAACTGTAACTGACTTTATCAAAAAATGTACAATCTGCAATAAAGCAAAATATAATTGACATCCAAATCAATCTTTATTGCAACTTACAGAAACAGATAATCCATTCCGAAAACTCGTTATTGACACATTCACAATAGGTAATAGAAAGTTTTGACCATTATAGATGTTTTTTCAAGATCATCTCAAGCAATACCGATTATGGCCACTAACGCCACAGATATAGCTGACAGTCTTGTCTTATTGAATATTTTCAGTATTATGGGGTACCTAAAAAAATTAATAGCGATAGTGGAAAGGAATAAAATAATTAAGAAAAAATGGAAACACATAAAATAAAAGTTTATTTTTGAACACCAGAAAACCCAATGTCTCCAGGCAGTATTAAAAACTTCTATTCAACTATTATAGAACATATACGATGTCTACAAGAAACAAACAAAAAAACATTAAACTTCAAATGAAATTAGCTATTATTGCTTATAACAATAGTACCTCAAAAACACAGGACATACTCCTATGGAAATAACAGCAATAAAAAACCCAATGGACTTGGACACTGAAGATTACTATCACTAACATCTTTATGATCATAAAGAAAGACTATTACATTTGTATGAACAGATTCAAGATAAAAACATCAACAAAAAAGAAAAATATGTACAAAAGTCTCAAGAAAATGCAGAAGGAAAGCCTTTTGAAGTAGGAAAATTAGTCTACGTAAATAAATAACAATGGTCGCAATAAACTTACAAACCCATATTCCGGACCATATCGAATTATCAAAATTAACGACGAGTTATTGTCAAATCACAAACAAATACAAAACGTATTTACATGAGAAACTTAAAGCATTCCATCGTCAGATCTTGCATCACTTCAGTCCGATGCAATATCGAAATAGGAAAAATCAAAGACAATACCGGATTGCTAGCGACAACAAAAACAATTAGCCATTGGAAATTATGCATTGTGTACGAAATGAAAGAATTATTTAAAGAAATTAATACTCTTTCTTTAAATTACAATTACTGGATCAAAATATTTCATAATAACCATTCCAAAAACACTAATAAGAAAGAAACTGAAAACTATATAAACATATTACAACAAAGTGAAGCAGAAATGAGAAACCTAAAAAACCAGCTATTGACACCTCACTATCGAAAAAAACAAGAAGCAATAAACGCAATGAGACATATAATTAAAGCCATAATTGGTAATGATGCAGATAGATTCCGCTCTCAAGAACGTCACCATTAACCAAATACATACTTACGCAATCTTTGTTCAACTTATTTTTCTGATTAATAATGTAAACAATATAATGAGAACACTAGTGAATGCTCTTACATTTGCTAAATTAAATGTGTACCATCCTTCGATAATAGAACAAAACCAACTAACAGAACAGTTACGTCATATAAACAACCAAATTAATGGGTCTATTATGAACATATTTTAACATTGATGTTAACTAACAACGCTGAAAAAATTGATTTTTAACTAATCAGGTATCTAGTTTTTTTAAATATTACCTAGCAACGTTCAAAATGTTAATTAACATCGCTGAAAAAAATATATAAAAAGAATACGGTTATAAAGTGGGCAAGTTACCCAAATCAACAGAAATAAAAAATATAAAATTAATCGAAAAAACTATATTAGTAGAGCTTATTTAAAAGAAGATTGCTTCGTTTTCCTCCTCACAATACCATTAGTTGAGTCTGATCCTTATTATTATTATCATTTGCTTCTTCTTCCTATCCGTAATAATCAGAGCACTTATAAGTATATCATACCAGTAAATCCTTATTTGGCAATTAATAACGACAAGTACGTATCATTATCTTCGCCTTGCATGAAGATCCAAAATAATGAATTTATATCATTCTTCAACATCATCTGAAATATCAACTACCGCACCATGTGAAGTGCATTTATTAGCTTTTTCTAAACATTACAATGAGTGTATTCATCATTATTTGAAGTCTCCATGGATCAACGGAATATCAGAAATCTACCTTCTCTTTGAAAGATTTCAAAAACCTGCCAAGAAGACAGCGACACAAATGAAATTATCTACTTTACCCAAATTAGAATTTTCATTGAACAATTTTAAGCCATTTTCTACCCGTACTCAAGTCACACAACTCAACGAGATACAACAACATCAATTCTTAAATTTATCTAACCACTTCACCCAACTCCAAAAGGAACTTAATTAAGTCCGTACTTTACCTATTATACATGAACGACCAATATCTATTTGGACAATCCTATTGTATATAATAGTAACTATTGAAATAATAATTATTTTGTTTAAGTTCTGACACAGCAGTCACAAGTCAGAAAACATCTTGGCTCCCGTGAATAAAACGACACCCAGAATGTTTTCCCTCTTAGGCCAGTGGTGTTAGCAGCCCTATCTAGGTGACTCAATAATAAGACTCAATAACAACAACACTACATAAAGAATTTCCCTGCGAAGATGATTTTAAATGCTTAACCACATAGAGTAATTTATCAATGAATTTAATAAATATATATTTTTTAAAAATAATTCGTGCGTTTATTAACTTTATTAACTCACGCGAAAAGAAGAATCTACAGTTTGTTAAAAGTGTAAACGCAGTGCCCACTTCATATCTCCGAACCACAGAGCCCGCAGTGCGAGTGCCAAGACGCTCCAGAATAGCTAAATAGACCAAGATCAACGTCTTCACTATCGCCAGAGCCTGAATCAACAGTCAGCAATACTTTATTAATGGAACAAATGAAGGTTCTAATAGTAATAAAAATAACTACACTTCTGTAAGTGTTATATGTATAATTAATATTAACTACATGTAAATCATTTATTTAAATATTCAATTTGAATAAGAAAGAACATAATTTTTACTAAATAATATATTTTTCTCAAATTTGAAATTATTTTTATAAAAATAAAATATATAAGTAATAAATTGTATTAACAAATATTCAATTTGAGGAATAGATAGAAGTTTTGCAAATTTAAAATAAAATAATTTCATAATGGGTGATATAAAGCCCAAAAAATTAAATTTGCATTAAGCTCCATTCCAACATAAAATGGAGATCCAAATAAATTAAGTAATTTTATTAATTCAGATAACACAATTCAAACTCTCTTTGATACATTTGACCCACCATTAGATGATTTTGATAAAACTGTTGCATATTTAACTATTAAAGCCAAAATAGCAGAACAAGCGTTTTAAAGATAAAACTAATTCAGTGACAATTTTAAATGAAATATTAAGATTGCAAAATGATAAAAACCCATATAAATTATTAGAAATAGTAAAAGAAAAATTTCTTATGTTCAAATCAAGAATTGGCATCGAAGAAAATTGATAATTATCAATTTTACTGAAAGTTTAATAGTTAATAATTTTATTTCAAATATTATTATCTATACAAAAATAATTTAGCCACTCAAAACCCGCAAACATTAAGAGAGGAGAATAGTTGCGCTATTTATTATAAGGGTTCACATAATCAAACTCAGCAAGAAAACGCCTAAATATAATTGAATAAAATTTTCACACATTGTAGACAGTCATATAAGGCGTGTCAACGCATTTCAAAATCTAACTCTTTGTTGGATTGTAAAAGCGCCATGGTACGTTCATAAAACACCGATCTAGCCAGATTGGCAGAGCCGGACAAACAGGGCCACTTCTATCGAAGACCGGTCAACCTTATCTGACCAAGTGGGTTCACCCCACATTCTACAACCTCAAACCACAGCCTATACGGCTTTCTATCTTTATTCATCCCCTTAATTTTCGCCCAATAAAAGGTTTATGAGCATAGGTCTCGAACTTCTCGGTACTCAAAATGGGGAGGTTTTTAGTCGGTAAGAACTTTCCTCGTGAGAGTGAATCCGACACTTTGAGTCAGTCTTTAGAAGATTTTACCGCCCTGACCACAAAAAAAACACATTGTAGAAGAAAGTCCAATCTGTGTCCTCAAATTTGTAGAAATTTAATGCGATAAGTTGTTTCTCCGCAATTAATTTTTAAAAAATAGCGTTTTTAATTAGTTCTTTATTAATTTTTTACTAGCTAGTTCAAATTTTTAACCAAAAACATGAAGACATATAAAATATTGTATATAGTTCAACATATAAAAAGAGTGATGACTAAAATCTTATCGTTTGGATATTGAGTTGGTTAGAGTTTTGTCTCATAAAAACCAATGTTAATTCAAAAACGGCGATGTACGTGTCAATATTTTTCAAGAGAGAAAAGTTTACCGATGTTCTTGTAGATGTGATAAGATTAAATATTTTTCTATAATAATACTACTAGTGGCACCCCAACAAGACGGCGCAACTAAACCCATCAATTCTCTAGCGTTAAACAGTATTGAAACTTTATTAGAGAACGACGAGACTCATGGCTAACCAATTACCTCATTTTCCGCTTCAAACATTTCCAGGAACAAATTTCTCTACTGGACCAATTAAATTAATTTTCAAAACAAAAATCAAAATTATAATTTTTTTTGTCCCAAACAACAAGTAAAAAATGCAACTTGTATTAAACCTACTCCTATGTCTATACAAACTAAACAAACATTTCAACCAGGTCAGAATATTTATTACAAACCAAATAACTATTTTGCAAAACAAAATAGGCAGTTTGGAACACATCATACAAACTATGTTGCAGAAGAAATACATAATATTGAAACAAGTGATGAAAATCAATGTTTCACAAATGAAACCTAAAATGACGATAATAATTACAACGATTTTATGCAAGAAAATCTATCTCAAAGTAACATTGAAAAAGAAACCGATACAAATATTTTTTTAGAAATTTGTCTGGATTTCCAATATAAATCCTAAATATATATCAAAACTTTAAATTACACTTTTTAAAATGTAGAGATTATTTTATGTTAATTGACACCGGGTCTACCATTAATTTAATAAGTAAAACATTTGTTCATAAAAATTCAAAAAAATATAAAATACTTAAAAAAAAATTAACTTCAAAACAGCAACAAGAGAACATAAAAGCATTGAATAGGTTATATTGAAATTTGTAAACAAGAATTTAAAATTTTATTTATATAATTTTCACAAACAGTTTAATTTGCTTATAAAGTCTACCAACAATGGTTAAAATGCAAATGAAAATTGACTTTCACAAAAATACAATTAATATAAAAAATAAAATTTATAAACTTATTTTGAAAAACGAATTTTGCTAACAATAATTTAGAAAAAATAAAAATTTGAAATGAACATTTAAATAAAGAAGACTTCATAAATTAATAAAAAAATATAGTAATATTTTCCCAAAGAAAATGAAAAATTAACACATACAAATGTCATCAAAATAAAATAATTACAACAGACAAAGTACCAATATATATCAGGGCATATCGCTATCCCAAAGTTTACAAAGAAAAAAATGACAAACAAATCACTGACTAATTAAATAACGAGATAATACAAGAAAGCAATTCACCATGGTCATCACCTGTATGGATGGTACTAAAAAAGCTAGATGCTACAGGTAAAAAAAACAGAATGGTAATCGATTATCGTAAACTATATTTCCTATTTCTAATATCATCAATGTCTTAGACAAATTGGGAAAAAATTATGTATTATACAACGGTAGACTTAACTTTCGGATTTCATCAAATGCAAATGCATACAGACTTTATTCCTAAAACAGCTTTCAACACAGATAGAGGTCATTTTGAGTTTACCAGAATGCCAATTGGGCTTAAAAATTCCCTAGCCACATTTCCGACAAATGAATTACATTTTGAAAAATTATATTAACAAAATTTGTTTTGTTTACCTAGATGACATTATAATAAGAGGAACCTCCTAACAGAAACATTGTGAAAATATAAAAAAGTTTTTTCCAAATTGAAACAATATAATATGAAAATACAATTAGATAAATCAAAATTGATGCGTAAAGAAGTAGCATATCTTAGACATTTGGTTTCTGACGAAAGTGTAAAACCAAATTCAAACAATTTTTAGGACTTTTAGGTTATTATAGAAAATTTATACCCAATTTCGCAAAATTAACTAAACCAATGACAACATACTTAAAAAAAGAATATAATAAATATAAAAAACACAGAATATAGACAAAGTTTTTAAAACAGTAAAAATATGTTAATCAATTCTCCTATATTACAATAGCAATTATGCCATTGGAGCGGTGCCAAGTCAAAATAATAATGAGAAAGACATACCTATAGCCTATGCCTCTAGAACTCTTAACGATCATGAATTAAACTATAGCATCACAGAAAAAGAACTATTGGGAATAGTTTGGGCAGTCAAGTACTTTAGGCCTTACCTGTATGGTACAAAATTCAAAATTTGAACAGATCATAGACCACTAACATGGTTAATGAGCGTGAAAGACCCAAATTCAAAATTAATGCAATGACGCATAAAGCAGGAACACTAAACTCTAACGCCGATGCACTTTCAAGAATAAAATCTAACTTTCAAATTGTTAAAACTAATAACGATATAATGCCGTGGTCGTACAAGGCATACTAACGAGGTGTGTAGAACCAAAACAATTGTCTATGCTTGACCCTTGGCCGCTGTGATTCGATTGACTGATTTTGAATAAATTGGTAATTCATTTTCATAATTTATTTACACGAAATCGTATAAAAGCCGCGAATTGACTGCCAATTGCATAAATGCTAAATGATACCGATTAATGCGGACATTTTAGTATTAAATTGCAACTAGATGGCAACACTAGTCTTTTGTTTCATTATTTACATTTTCTTAACCATACTCATCATCCCATCAGCTGCTAACAATCTTTTCCGCTCTATCAATCTAAAAAACATAAATTGTGGCCCTTATACAAACTATCTTTTGGCAAAATGAGAACATAATCCGTCTCCCGATTACAGTCAATTTGATACCTGGCTGGTAGATGCTGCAAAATTGTCTTTCCCTAAGTATTTTGTATTACCCCTCAATGCTGAACAAGACCTTTGTCCATGGTAGAACATAAGAGTGCACCAAAGCAATAAACAAGTGAAAATGGTTTCTAACAATTTTTTGTAGGACAAAAAAACTATGTTAAAAGCGAAAAAGCTTTATCTGCGCAAAAAGAAGGAGAGTTTCAGAAAATTTTGCGGTTCTCTGAAATTCGTCACCTTCTCTCGTATTGGCAACCAGAAAAAGATTTTCTAGAATTTTTAGAGCTTACTCTTCCCATTAAGGATGAGATGTGGGCAACGGAATTTTTATTAAAACTTGCTCCCTCCTTCAACACCCTTGTGTAGTAACTCCGATGACGTTAATTAACAATATTCCTTACATGATTAGCAAGCCTAATCAGGAATTTAAATTAGACTATGCTTTGGAAAGTAGGAAAGATTCTGCTGTTGGTTTTTACAACATATTTTTATTCTACAATACGCAAACTTTCCCGTGTTGTCTAAACCTATTTTGTGCAAATACCTAATGTTTATTTTAACATTTGATTTTTATCTCAAAAAAGTTTTGATACTCTATAAAATTTATTATAAGTGCTTTTAAAAATAACAGGGAATTTTGATAAAATTTTATTTTTGGTCTAGTGTAAGCAGCATAAAGTTTTGATATTTTATAAAACTGTTACTGCTAGCCTTAACAAGAAGTTTTGATATTCCATAAAATTTTATTTCTAGCCTTCTAAAAGCAACGGAAATTTTGACACTTCATAAAATTTTATTTTTAATCCTATAGAGACATTAAGAAGTAATATAATTGATGGTTGTAAACTCTACTACGTGATAATTCATGTTTATGAAATAATAAAACAATTTACTAAGTTTTTGATCACAAATTTATTCTTACAAATACATGACTAGTTTTGGCTCTACCGGAGCCTTCTACAGATGTAATAATAGACCGAGAGCTCGGAGCCAAAAAAACAATGAAATTATAAACGCTAGTTTTTAAATATGTCATTCTAGTAGTGGTCACATTAACATACTACGGTCAGTCAAGCTCTTGTTGGGACAGGTGCCATTATTGCGTCCTCAAAGATGTCGTGAATGCGGGGGTATTAATATAAGTTTATAAATGCTCAAACTTTGGACACTGATTATATATTACACATAATGAAGAATTATAGTAGTCAATCAGGTTTATAGATGGTCAGTCAAGCCCCAAGTCCCAACAAAAGCTTGACTCACCGTAGTATGTTAATCTGCACCACTACTAGAATGATATATTAAAAAACTAACATTTATACTTTCATAGTTTTTTTTTTGCTCCGAGCTTTCTGTCTATATATGTTATATGAGTTAAAGAATGAACAATAGATGATTAAGAAAGAAAATTATTTTTAAATGATTACAGTAATGAGCATGCGGTAAAAGGATTATATTACAAAACAGATCAAGTAGATTAGTAAATAGGAAAAGATTATTTTGCTAAAAATATATATCAAAATAATATATAAAAGAGCATTGTTTAGGATTAAAAGTTTTTCATACAATAAAAGATATTCAATTTTATTAATCATTTCTTGATAAAACAAGAACTTTAAAGAGTTACTTTAATTCTAATGTGCAATGTTACTGCTTCCGATAACATAAGGGCCGGTCTTTCCACTTCTCGATAAAGTTCGCAATTACTATAAAAGAGATAAATTTATTCCTAAGATTATAGAGAGCATCAAGTCTTTGCGTTTTTCCAATGACATTTATCTGTTCTATAGTTATAATTATGATTTAACAATAGTTTTTATGTTGGCAATGCTCATTACGCAATCTAAAAAGTGATATGTCGCAAACTCTTACGTGCGTGGAAGCGAGAACGCACTAATACATTTTATAACGTATGTCGGAACTCGTATACATAACCCCATAACCCTGCATAACCACCCTACATTAGTTAAAGGCAAATGACATATTGTATTTGATAAAATAGAAAAAGGCCTTTTCCAAATTCCAAAAGTTCTTTCAATTACATTCCTTGTGCTGATTTGTGCTTCATTAAATAATCCTTGTGCTTTAGTAGTTGGATTATTTAGTGGTGACAATAAATAAGAACGCAGAGGATAGCCACTATCATCCAACAATATTAAATTTTTCATTTGATCTGTTTCAAAACGCAACATAATAACTGAATTATTAAAAATGCAACTGTCATGAGCCTGTACGGTACATAATGGCGCAGACAAGGCACCACGCAACGGCTGCAACGCGGCATTGCTGCAATGCCGCAGGGTGTGTAATTTTGTCTACCTTGAAGTCCTCGAACACGGCTCAAGCACGCATCTATCCATCTGAAACTGTTTGAGGTACGTTGCCGCAGCACGTGTTTAAAGACCCTGCCAAACGGTCAAACAACTCAAATCTTGTTGCAGCCGCTGCGTGCTTGTCTGTCTCCGCCATAAGTTGATTTACTATTTGATCTAAAATATTATTCACATTTTCCTTGGATAGTCTAATAAACACTCGTTATTATCCCACAAATTAATATTGTCTGCTACGGGTCTTACAGAATATGGCTTACGTTCAAGATTAACAATGTAGTTGATCTTGTTAATCTTGAACGTAACGTAATCAAAAAATTCATGATCTAGTAAAAGTTTCAAATCTTCAATTAAATAATGTTAAAGATCATAAAAATTCATACAATACTATAGATTATCTTGTCAATAAATATTTATGGTCTGCTTCAACTGTCAAATGACTTATTAATCTGATAAACTAACTTATAGAGAAGATAAGAGTTATGGGTGTATGGAAATCCACTATTTCTACTTATCGAAGAGATAAATGTTATTGGCAACTTTATAGAGAAGTGGAAAGACCGGCCCTAAAGCAAAGTATTTATTTATTTATTTAACGTAACGGTTCACCCATTTTATACAAAAACAAAAACAACAGTAGAATACAAAAGAAACATAATAATTACTTAAACAAGGCAAAACGTAAAAAAATATCGCAAATATTTCCTTAGAGCAGTTTTAAACCTAATTGTAGACGTTTTAAACAATTTAATTTACTATTGTTGCCTAGGCGTATCAATCGGCATAAAGGACTAAAGTACAAATAATTAGTTCTATGGAATGCGAGTCTAAACAAGGTCATATTTCTAGTATTCCGACCGTGCTGGTTAAATGAAAATGTTATTTTAGACAGCAATTTTGAGCAGTCAATACGGCCATTGATTATTTTATATAAGATCATTAAATCAGACATATTTCGCATAGAATTTAAACAATTCATACTTAGATGTTTTAAAATAATGCTGTAATCGTGGTTATAATTTAGAAGGTATAATTAAGTGATTTTATTAACATTTTATTTTCTATACGACAATTTTTTGTTAATTCTGAAAGGGTTGCTAATTTAATATTGCCCGTAAGAACTAAAAATATGTTTTTTGATGACGACGCTTTTTCAACTTTTTTTAAGAATTGCAATTATTTTGAAAGATTTTTTAAAATATCTCCTGATGAATGGTATTTTGTTTTTAAAAACATTGAAATAGCATAAATTTTTTTGTTAAAATGTATTATACAAAAATAAAATCAGAAGTTCTTGCAAAAAATGACAGAAACTATGATGATCTTTTGGATATTGAATTGATGCAAAAAGAACATTATGAGTACATACAATTTACTGTTTAACTAGTGTTTGTCTTAATTTATATTAAAGAACAATTAGAATTATTTTAATTTATCCAGAACAAGACAAATAATTTACTGAAGCTTTTTTTGGATGCCACTGAGCCAACAGTAAATAGAGTTTTGCATTATGCAGGTGTTGTGACAACACCCAATAAACTGTCAATAACTATTTTAGATTTTATAACAGTTTGCCAAGACACTGGTTTGTGCTTTATTAAAATTTAAACAATTTTGCAGCATGCATTTTAAATGACCTAATTTTTTACAGTTACTACAGATTTCATTTCTGCCGTAATTAATGACCACATTATGAAACTATATTAATCTATTACATGATCATATTTATTCACTACAACAGAACTGTATTAGTTCATTTACAATTGAAGACCTAGAATAATAAGTGAATAATGCCAAAGCAAGTATTACGAGTAAATCGAGAAAAATGGTGTTCGTCCAGTTATCATTCTCAACGCACAATACAAAATAAAATATATGTAACCTAAATGTCTCGTGATCATAGAACAATTTGTATATTATAAGAACTCATTATAAAGTAAATATGGCCAAAAGTGGGCTTTACCACCCACTTATCATTCTAAGGTCTTCAACTATGCTATACACACATGATAAAAAATATTTGTAAAAATGTCAACAAAATTTATGACAAAGAATTCGCAGCAATAAAACAGTTGGAACATATTTTGATATGAAAGGTATTTCCGCGATTGACGCATTTATTATTTTCAAATTAAAGACCATCAGCTACCTGGCAATGTTTCATTCAATCTACAAAGGTTTTTAAGAAATATTGGATAGCATGCGGTGATATTTTGTAAACGAACATCTTTATTTGATTCTCTTACTCTTTTAATGATTGAAGTTTTTTTATAGACAATAGGTTTTTAAATGACATCGAAAAAAATAGTCTAAAAAACTTAAATCTGGTGATTGAGGAGTTTGATCTATCCATTGCTGTGGAAAAGTATTGTTATACATTAGCTCCAATATTATGACAATTTAGAAAACTATTAAGGTAACAAAATTAGCTTTGACTTCAAAGGTATCCATAAGTTTTTGACAAAATTGCATTCTTCTATCAGGATAGTCTTCATTTAATTCATGTATTAACTGTACCTTATTTGAATGAAATTTTGTTGCTGCTAATATTTTTTTTACTAATCACTCACTAAATAGTATAACGCCAGCTCTTCTTGCAAATTAATAATAACACCTATTATCTTATAATCTTATTTTTGTGTGCTATCGTATTACTTCGACCGAATTTGTACACTTCTTGTTTTAATAAATTTCTTCAGAATTCATTAAAACGTTGACATCAGAGAATAACGCATTAAAATAATACATGCAAATTTTAAGATGTTTTAAACATTATCCGCAAAGCGTTATGGATTAATTATAAAAAGATTATTGTTGCAATTGAATCATATTAAATCATTAACAAAATCTACTTAGAAGAGACATTTTGTTTTCTTCTCATAGACCGAGAGCTCGGAGCCAAAAAAAACTATGAAAGTATAAACGCTAGTTTTTTAATATATCATTTAAGTAGTGGTCCAGATTAACATACTACGGTCAGACAAGTCTTTGTTGGGACAGGTGCCATTAGTGCGGCCTCAAAGATGTCGAGAATGTTGGTAAATTAAATTAAATTTATAAATGATGAAACTTTGCACGCTGATTAAATATTACATATAATGAAAAATTATAGTAGTCAGTCAGATGTATGCAGAGACGGGAGTTGGTTAATTGGGCCCTAGTATGTATAAAAATTTAACAAATGTGACACTAAATTGTAAGTGTCAGTTTTGACATTCACATAAATATTTTTTATAAATAGTTGGGGTAGACTGACCACCCATAAGCCTAACTGACAACTATAATTCTTTATTATATGTAATATTTAATCAGTGCCCAAAGTTTGAGCCTTTATACTTATTTTAATTCCCCGGTATTCACAACATCTTTGAGGACGCACCAATGGCACCTGTCCTAACAAGAGCTTGACTGACCGTAGTAAGTTAATCTAGACCACTGCTAGAATGATATACTAAAAAACTAGCGTTTATACTTTCATAGTTTTTGGCTCCGAGCTCTCGTTCT
Organism: Tachinus rufipes; assembly: GCA_963932245.1. Lineage (NCBI taxonomy): Eukaryota > Metazoa > Arthropoda > Insecta > Coleoptera > Staphylinidae > Tachinus > Tachinus rufipes. The sequence continues at coordinate 83,936,537 of OZ010741.1, read as the reverse complement.
ATCAGCTTCACTCAGGTTGCAACGCGTTTTATAAAATATATTTGATTTTAATAATACAATATAATAACAATAATAAACTGTATCTTAATTGGTATTGATGTAATTTTTCTTACTTGTAAACAAACCTAACCAACTGGATGGTTCAACAATTTGATTTATAATCACTTGCACAAATCATTTAAATTTTTGCAGGATTCATTATTTTGTTTACAACTTTATTCAATTTAATTTAAAAATAAAATCAAGGAGATTATTAAAATCTTTGCTTCTTTATTTCATTTATTAATGCAAGATTTTCATCATTATTTGAATATTTGTATTAGATAGACGCAGGTAGGTTATCGGTTTTGTTATATTTTTTACATTTGGTAAGCTTGAATAATTTAATAAATTTATTAAATGGCTCGTAGTTAATATTTTTTATTTGATATATGAATCTGCGGTCATTTAAAATATTATTTTTAAAACTACTTAAATGATTACCACAGTTTTGTTTATGAGTCTTCCGTACACTTTGATTAAAACTAAAATAATTGTTATATGTAAAAACAGCCTTCATGATTTGATAAATGACTATATTTTAAATTGTCACAATCAATGAAAATATTATCAATCATTTGCCACATAAAGCAAAATTTTGTATATATCTCGCAATTCAATTGTACTTAAAATTGGTAACCAACACCTATGTACAAATTCTTTGTAACTATTCAATAAAATAGCAAGTTTGCTAATAAATAAAGATCAAAAAATTCAATTGTATTTCTATGGATAAATAATATTTTTAATAAAATGTAATAAATAGCGAGATATGACCTAAGCAAAAATAAATTCACATTCAAATAATTACGATAATAAACATGAACTAAGAAATAATTTAATTAACCAAAACAAAAACTATAACAACGTAAACAATAAGAACAATGACCCCACTGATAACGACTTAAATAATTTTAACAATCAACTCGGCATGCAGCCTGAATATCGACCAATTTTTAAGCAGATTCAATTATTGTAACTGTTCTCTAATTTTTAAAAAATACTCATTTAAAACCATACATCAATAAAGATGATAAAATCTACGAATCATTTTCAACCCCTTTTTACTGTAACTGAAACAGCAACAATATTCATGATCAACATAGCAAGTGCAAGAAACAAAACTGAAAAACTTCAGTTTCTCCGGGAATCAATGGAAAGTCCAATAGTGCTGTGTTTAATTGAACATTGGCTTATGGAAAATGAAACCATCTATATAAGAGGTTACAGCAAAGTAGTGACGTTTTAAAGAAAAATTATTATACATGGAGATGCGGCTATCCTGATTACGACGATGTAATATAAATTTTGAAATAGCGGTAGTTTATTTAATAAAATTTAAAATGTACGTGTTATGTATAATATATCGTTCGCCAAATGGCAATGTTGACTTATATGTATTATAAATTAAATAGATAAAAATATATAATCTTACCCATTAATGGTCTGCCGCCTAATAAATGTCCAATATGCATCTCCATGTGCCGACACGACAACACGTTCACATCGACTTTGATTGGAGTATCATAGATCATCTCTCCAAACATACTCATCCTCGGTTTTCTTGTAATTTTCATTGTTTGTGAATAATCGTACAATTGCAGTTGCCAGGAGCCTTCGTTCTTAATTTTTCTTCCAAATATTTCACCTTCGAATTCGAATTCACCATTCAATCGTTTGTCGGGAAAGAAATGTGTAAATTCTATCAAATTTTTATTCAAATCACTCCTGCAACGTAAAAGTTATATAAATTTGGAAACAATAGTATAGCCCAAAGGATAAGCTAATCAAATTAATATATTATGTTTAATATAAATTATTAAAAAAGTTAGTTGGTTCCTGTCAGTAGTTTATGTAGTATGTTAATATGGATGGCTGAAGTACATGATTGCCATATTTGTAGTAATCACAATAAATTTTTTGCATTATAATTAATCAACAAATGATATCACCTAAATCTAGTTATTTGAGAAGATGTCCATCCAGATTCTGTAACATTCTTTAAGGACAGTTTGTAATTGAAATTGGTTCCTCCTCTAGTTTGAACAACTTCACTAGCATGAAATGGATCGAACGGTCTAACACCATACTGCGGCAACCCTTTAAAACAAAACTCATCGCATTAATAACAATAATAAATAACTTTTTGTTGTCACAATATAAAAATGTTAAATTAAATTTTATTTATTTCTTTTTATTTAATGAAGGAAAGTTTCATATAGAAATGGGTAAATAGTGCCAAATTTAAATTTTTCATAATTATTTTAGTTTATTGCAAATGATTTGAAGAGATAGTTTCGCAAACTTGTGAAAATGTTGGTTAAAAAAAAACGCAATGAATGAACCCAAAAATAAATAGTATATGTAGTAACACTGGTTGTTAAAGTACGTATTAGCATAATTGCATGTATCTTCTTGTTTTACATTTACATTGACACTAATGAATAAAAGTTGAATTTTCCAGTGCAAGTTTTTTGCTGTCAACTAAAATTATTAAATCAGATGCAAATTTCCAAAACAAAGTATTTTTTTCGAATTTTATAAGAGAAGAAAAGGACGTGAGCGTAAAAAACTGAAGCAAATCACATAAATGAACTTCATCAATATTCCATGGTAAAAACATAGGTTGAAAGTCATACAAATATTTTCGGACCAAGGTAAACATTTTTAATCAATTGTTTCCAATTTTACAAATTTTAACATCACCAGAAAACATATAACACATATTAATCATTTTTTGCTGTTCATAATATTTTGAGATTTGCTAGGATGCTTGAAAACATAGCTCCAATTGACAGCAAGAAAACCCAACAAAAATTGCACTTGAAAATTCAAATGTCCCACTGACACCGCAGATCACAACCCTCTGTAACTCGTAAGAACGTACAAAAAATAACTTTTTAATTGAATTTTATTGAGTATAAAGGTAGACACTTTCCGATTAAGTATGGGAAATTATGTTTAAAGATTGTTAAATGTTATTAATAGTTGCTTTTTTGACCTGTATTCTTATAGCAACAACTCTACATTTACAGTACTACTATTTCTTGTGAAATATGTAGTATAGTTCGTTATATATTAATTATAGAAAATATGTCAATAAAATATTGAAACAAAGTTACTAATTTACCTGTTTTGAAATAAGGTCTAACTGAGTTGATGGCTTCTTTTAGGCAATTATCAAACCTAGGATCTGATTTTTGGCAACTGGCAAAATGGTCCTCTGAAACAAAAAATAAACAACTGTTATATAATAATAATGATTTTATTTAAATTAGTACATTAATAGTGGTAATATAATATGATTTTCCGTATTTTAATCCGTATTGTATTTAGCAATAGAAAATCAATCTTTTTTTATATACTAAACAAACTAAAAAAAAAATTTATAATAAAACAGAATTAAAGTATTACAATAAAGACGGTTTTATTAATAGTGTCTTTATTTAAAACTTATAAATGATGTATTTTATATAAACCTTTTTCTTTCTTTGCAAATAGGTCTTTAGAACCAGCAATTACCTGGATGCTTCCAATAATATTGTGCGATATGCACTACTTATTCTTAGTCCGTTTCTTCTTTGTACTCATTTAAGTGGTCCAATTTAGTTTTTTTTTTTAGTTTATCTATTCTGGTTGGGATAGCATATAGCGTTATTAAGTTTTAGCTGCTGTTTTGGTAAGATGTTTAGTAAAGTTCTAACTTTTTCCAAAATAAACTTCTAGATATCTTTTTCTTGCATTTTTAATTTTGTTATCTCCTACCATTATTTTGATTTGTTTTAGTTTTCTACTTTCATACAAGATTACAACTTTTGTTTTACCTTTTGCTATTTTTACTCTTATTTTCTTAATGATTTCAATCACGTCTCTCAATATGTATTTTTCCTTTTATTTCCTGTCTAGTTTTACCAGTTACACTGATTGCCTTATTGTCCGTAAACCCAATGATTTCGATTCCTTCCCTTTTGCGCATATTTAGATTTGGTTGTATAATGTATTCCATAAAGTAAGCTCTAAAACTGATCCTTAGAAAACCCCACATATGTTATCTTAGTTTTTTCATTTTTGTCTATTATGATTCTAGGTAGTCATTCACATTTTTTGTATTTTTTTGATAATTTTTTCCCAAGTTGCAGTGTTTTTGATGTCTGGTGTTATTAGTATACAGAATTATTTAGTTTTAGATGCTTTGTTATAGATTTTTTTAGCTTATTTTTGATTACATACATTGCGTCTATTGTTTATGATATGACAAATTTTTCTAAAACTGACAATTTTATTAAATGTTCATATAATTTTTTGCCTGCATCTAGCAAACATAATGGTCTAAGTTTTTTCCTGGGTTAATATTTTTGTTTTCTTTTTCTATCAGTACCAATTTTGCAATTTTTTATTTAAATTTAAATTTAAATTATAAAGTATTTATTCATCATTTCTAGAATTGTATCTGGACATATTTGGATTCTGTGTCTTGGAAAGTTTTTTTGCGTTTTTTTGTTCGGCTCTAAAACGTTTTGACAACATTTGATTTGTTTTTGTTACGATTTTGTATCCGTCTCCCCATACATTACTATCTACTTTTTGACATAATATCTTCCAGCAAATTGTTTTGGCAGTTCCTATCTATTTTTCTTTTTTATAAACATTTTTTCTCCATTTGTTCTCTTCATGTTTTTTTACCTTAAACACACTTTCCTTTGTTTAGCTATGTCTTTATTCCACCAATAACCTTGTTTTCTGCCTAATGTGCATTTTTTAATGTACTATTTGCAGTTAACTATTTGGTACTCTGTTTTATTATTTTATATTTTGAATTTGCTGTTAAAGTACCTACAAATTATTATCTTCTTTTTATGATTTTCGTTAGGTTTTCTAAAAATATATTAAATTATTCAATATTTATTATTAGTTTCTATGTACGTAAATCCTTTGTTTTTTATAGTTTCTATGTTTTTTGTTGTAATTTTGTTTATTTATTTTTTATGCATTATTATATTATCACGGTAAATATACAATTTATATACGTTCAATATGTTTTTTTTTCTGTTTTGTCTCTGGATTCTATTTTCTATTTCTATATAGATTCTCTTATAGAATGTTAATTATTAGATTTTGATTATTTTTTGTGATTTTTTGCCTGCCTCTACCGAAAGCATCTTTTTCGGCCCGCATATTATGCTCTAAACTATTCGCGGTGTTTGATTGGCTGTGAATCACAGTTTCATATGTAGACGTCATACCTAAAAATCTGACAGTAGTGACAAATTATAATAAACATTGAAAATAATGTTTTTAATTTCGGTCCTTGATACACTATTTACTATTGTGTCCTTCTTGTTTACACACGTAGCAGTCTGTGTCTTGTTTTTCCAAACTTGTAACAAAGCCTCTTTTGTCTTTTTATTATATACATTTATCTGTTTTGTGCCCGAATTCTATGCATTTGCAGCATTTAACTAGTTGATACATTTTTTCTACTTTCTAATTTGCCGATCTCGTTCTTATATTGCGCTTTTTGAGTAATTTTATGCATCCCCTTTTTAGTTTATTTTTGTCGTAACTTTCTCTTCATTAATTTCTTTTATTGTTTCAGTATATGTTTTATCCGTCACAGCGTTAACTAATAACATTTTTTATTTTTTATTTTTTTGGTTGTTTTTGTGTTATTTTTGGAAAAAAAATATACGCAAAGCACCATTTGGTAATGCCCTCAAAATCTACAACAAAAACTGTGCAATTGATTATATTGGATATTGAATATGTTTGAGCATTTGACTCAATCATTTCTGATGCAGAAATTTGAGTAATTGAGTATACCACTGTAAAAGTAACATTAAAAAAATTAATAATAAACTGGATTTAAACAATTATTGAGTTACTAAATCTTTTCTTATTTCAAAACTGTTGATTTGCATGTAACACATTTCTAACCAGTTTCTTTTTTATTTCAGTTACAAGAGCCGATTTCATGCTTGTGTTACTACCTCACAAACTGCCTTTTAATATGTACCTGAAAACACAAATATATACTATCGTACCCGTTAATTGAAATTTTAACTGAATTTTCTCAATGATAGAGTATAATAAAGTTGTTAATTAATAACAAATATTCGTTCTATTTTTTAAATAAAATGCACAACTACCACATATATAGCATACATTGCTGCTCTAAAACGTAAACTCTCGTTATAAATATTTTAAATGAATTTATTACATATTATTCTGACACACACAGTCCGAAAAGATAATTTCGCCAAAGTCGCCTGAAGCTAACAACGATTTGATCCGATTTCTATATGTGCAATTATCAGTTATGTAAAAATAGTGAAAACATCTAAATAAAAAAATGCATTTTTGTTGTTTTTATGTAAATTAATCACGCACCTATCTATAAATGATTGAATAGAAACAAGTTCCTCTAAATGTTTTTTTCTATATTTTATAACGATATTTCATTACCATTACCAATTTCCTTATGTCCAGTGAAGTGTTACAAAGTTTATGTAGTTTCAATTTCTTATTACATTATTGCTTTCCTTATTCTATTTAACTATTATTATATAAAATAATTTATGTAAACAGAACACGAAATAATAATCAAAAATAGGAATCATGTATTATATGAATACTTTATTAAAGGAATATTGTAACAGTAAATTAGCGTTATTTATACCGCAATCACTTCATGTTTTATTAACTTCCAGGTCCAGTTTTATTTTTAGGGCGTGTGCAAGTTTCTTTAATGAGAGGCGGAACAGGAACGTACATTCATATCTGAGATTAAATTAATGACGTGCAGTTTTGCAGAGCACCGATCTACATAGAAATCAAATATTAACAATGTTATTAAAATGACTGGAAGTAACATGATCGTTTGCTGATTATTATGTAATAATTACTTTGGGGAGTGTAAATTAATTTAGATTAGCAATTAAGTAAACAACTGTTTGGTTATTATATTATATAAAGTTATAGCATTTTTTGTAAATTATGATGAATTTTTTGGGTAAGCGATATTATACAAATGTTGAGTGGCTTGATTTATAAATATTTCTTCGAAAGGCGTTTACAGATTCTGAAAAGTTTGTAGGGTATTTAAACCATAGTGTTTTTTATTTTATATTATGTCATAATTGTTTAATATATTTAACATAGTTTTTATTTAAACCACATCTCTAGTCTCTAATTTTATTCTACTCATCTTGCGTTTCTTAATTCTAGTCAACTTATCAGCATTTTAGTAAATAAAGTTATGCTTTGTATGCTTATTTTACCAAAACTGCTCACTTTAATTGATTTAATATTGTTATATACTGTTATCACAAACTCTACATTCTATTTATTTCTTACAACATAACTTCCGGTATGAATATATGTGCAAATTACTCTAAGTATGACACGAAATAAATGTTATTAATATTTATTAGTTTGTTAATTTTAACGTAATTTTGTATTTTTAGTCAGTTTTGATTGCTTTAAGTATTGCAACAATAATAAATAAGAAAAAAAAAAGATCAAAGGCCACAAAAGATCCAAGGGTAATTTGTTTCCAAAATAAAAATAAAACTAAACAGTAAAAAATGGTAATTTGATTGGACTGACAACAAAACCAAATGAAATAGTAAAGACCAAATAAAGTTTGACGTAACACCATGCTATAGTTAAAGATTAAGTTACTCAAAAAAGGAACGGATCATAAAAAAATTCAAATGAAGCCGGTTCATCTTCCGGCAAGTCTGAAGTATTTTACCGATTTAAATTCGTAAGTGTGCTTGCTGCTGCACAAGTTTACTTCAACATCCAATCTGTTGATAAAGCTCTGTAGCCTACCATGGGTAAAAAAAACTTAAAAAGACTTTTAGATTTTTTGCCACGTTAGTTTACTATCTAAGTGTGCGCCTAAAAATGTTGCACTATTTACTTCAGCGTCAATTTTTAGTAAAAACATAAAAACCTTTTTATCAGAAATTACGGCAGTTTTAGTTGCAAAAACCCATGGTACATGCCTATATTTTGATTATAATTTTTTTTTTGTTTTCTGTAGAATAAATATGAATTTATCATACTGGTTGAATAAAAGTTATAACAGTAAAGTTTTCACAAGAGAGAAACACAATCAAATGATTTTGTTAGGTCCATGAAGGTTGCAATTTGAAATCTTCATAGACCGCTTGAGTAAAAGCAGTTATTTATTGTTAATATTACCCTTCTTATAAACTGGAATATTGCAGGCCTTTTGTAAACATTCTAGGAATGAGTTAGATGTGCAGCAATTTATTAATTTGTTTAAAAAGCTAATTATATTGTTATCAGATTACTGCTCATGCTATATGTGTCTCAATAATAGCCTTTGGTTTTTTTCCTAGTGGACCTTAGTGTTTTAACTAAATAAGTCACCCATAAGATATACAATGAACTAATCTAGTTTTCTACAGTTGTGCAATGTAACTCAAAATTCAAGTTCAAGCAAGTTTAAACATGCATGAAAAATATTGAGATTGTAAAATGAGATATTAACATCTATAGAATATTTTAAATTGTATAATTAAAATTTTTTTATACTTTTATATGCTTTATTTTTATTATTTTTAATATAAACCGGTTTCGCCGTTTAAGGCATCATCAGTAACTATAAATATAATAGTATTAAATTAAAATTAAAATATTATATAAATAAAAACTTACGTGTATAAATATATAAAAAATAATTTTGACATTAATATGATTGACAAATATGTTTATGTTTATGTAATATTGATTAATAAATTTTTTTAAGTGTTATTTATTGTGTTAATGTTTGATTTAAGAAAAGTGTAAATGTGTTGGTATTTTGTGTTAATTTGTTCATTTAGGCATGTATATTTTTTGTTATTTGTTATATTATCAATTTCGTAAGATTCTAAAATAGACATTTTTAAGCCTTTTTTACATTCGTGTATTAATTTTGTATTGTTGTTGTGGTTAAAGTTATGTTTATGTATTTGAAGATGTTTGGAGAAAGTTGATTTGTTGTTTTTAGTGTCAAATAATAAAAATAAAGCATATAAAAGTATAAAAAAATTTTAATTATACAATTTAAAATATAAATATTATATGCAAAAGTAATTTACAACTATCTATAGAATACTTTTACAAATCATATGTTTTAAGACTATCTTCATTAGAACTATTCTTGTCTTTTTTGGAAACATTGATTAATTTAAGATCATCAAAATTTGTATTTTTTTAGATTTATTTGCACATTTCTTGGTGTGGTATTTCATGTATTGTCGCAAATCATCATTTTTTGCTTCTTGTGCCTTTTTGGATAATTCTCCAATTGAATTGAATTTTCTTTGACAACTGCCCAATAAAGTAAGATTTGTATCTGGCCTGAAAATACTTCTACTAACTCGAACAGTAACAAAGGAGCCTGCACACGTCTAAAGAAAAAGATTGGAAGAATTTGTTACTTTTTTATTGTTATCATCATATACTTGAAATAATTTTGAGCGCTGTATTTTCATGTTACGTAAATGACACATTAGTTAGGCGTCAAATAACTTTATTGTTGTAATTTTTAAAATATTGGCATACTATTGACCAAAATGTGTTCAAAAACGCTTTGTCTGATTCAGAAATGGCCGATTTTGTAATTTCAAAATACACCTCTTTTTATAAAAATAAATATTTTTTTTGTAAACCCGAGGCTCGTTCTTAGAGTTGAATGGTTCGTGGATTCTACGCTCTCGAAATGTACTTACTCTAAATCCAACTCAAATTATCTGAAGATGATTTTATTTTCAAAACAATCATTAAAAAGGTTAATTAGTAGATCTACAAGTATGTGGGCATTATTTTTTAATTGCTGCTACTGAATCTATTATAGAACTAATAAATAACATTATATATAAATATATTTCATATTGCTTTGGGTTTGTTTTTAGAGTTTTTAATATAGGTATAGTGAGATTGTTTTTATATGCTATTTTTATTGATTTTTTGTATTCAAATTTATAATTGTTTTATGCTTTTTATGGATTTAATATTCTTGAGTGAACTATCTAATTTTAATTTTGTTTTTAATGACAATGCTACAGAACTTGATAAAGTGTTGTCAACCGTGTTGCAAGCATTTCACGTACTTTTGTATCTACAAAGTCGGTATTATCTATTTAAAGCAAACGGTTTTTACATTTATTAACAGTTTTATAAACAGTACTATAGGCGCTTGTACACTAAAGTGATTTGTTAAGTATAATCCACATTATAATCGCTCAGCACGTAAATTAAGTTGTTAGTATCTAACATATCTTCTGGTGTAGATGCAGACGCTGCCATATTAGATTTTTAAAGAAAATTAGCTATAATCTATCACATTGCAACATTTTAACATTTTAACACAGCTTTTAGTATCCAGCGTTTAAAATAACATATAACGTCACATTTATTATTTTGCATAAGAAGGGATATAGCATCTGCTATATTTGTTAAACGTTAAGTATTTAAATGAAACATATGTGTTGGATTTTGTATGGGCATTTACGAATTATTTCATACATTTAAGAATGTGATATATAATGTAATAGTCATGCATAGTTGAATAAGTTTTTTGAAGATAACTTTAATAATCTGGAAACGAAAATAATTACTAGAATAGAAGAAATTAATAGTAAGATTTACGTTTATAATTCATATTTTTGTGAAAACATATTTTATTAGTTTGTTTTGTTTTATATGTTTTTATTAGTATTTATACCATTAAGCAATAATTTAAATCGGTATTTTATAAACGCTACAAATTAAATGTTTGGTAATTTATTACTTTGCGTGATACATGAGTTTGGTTAAAAATTGTAGCCGTAAGATGGATATTATTTGAAACGCTTGGTAAATATAATAATTATAAACGGTTGATAAATTAATTCAACTTTTGAATAAATAATAATTAATATGTTTTAAAAAGTAAAAAATGTTTTGGCTTGGAATACATTAGCGCTAGCATTATGTTTTTTACATGTATAGCGTAGCGCTGACTCCATGCAATCCGTTATTATGCTGTCTGACTGTTGGATTCGTGTTTTAGATTTGATTCACTAATGATATACAAATTTTCAGCTTTCAGAAAACAATTTGGAGGTGCTAATTAATATTACATCTTTGCTGACTCTAGGCTGGCTTTTCATGATTGAGTTGGAACCCAATCTCAAAATATTAAGCTTCCAAAACTCTTGCATTTTTTTTACGCGAGCTCTCTCCGACTATTATAATGTTGCAACACATCTGGAACATTTTGAAAGCTTATCCTGTTCTGTTTTTTACATTACAGATTTCAATATGTTGATTTCCCTGCAGCAATATAATTTTTTTTTGAACAATTCATTTACACTTTTTGTAGGGTTCTATATTTCTCGTTTTGTTCTTTAATAATTCTTAGCAAATACTCTTCACTTGTGCTTTTCTTTCTATTTTTAACCTCATCTAGGTCTATTAATTTGTTAACTTTTATTTTATTTAACCTTTCACATTTATGTTTTTCTTTTACAACTACTATAAAAACACTGATTGCAATTAGTACACAAAACACTTTCCACAACCGTACGTCCGCACTAAATACATATAATTATACTTTTATGATCTGAATCCGCGTCATCGTCACTTGATGCTGGAATTATATAAAAATTCTTCTATTGGAATATTTTATTGAAATACACTAATACATCTTCAAATGCATAAAAAGCCAAAACTCCATTTTGATAACCAATTAGTTTTTGCACTTAACGATACGGGTCTTGTGTTTCTTCAAACACATTCTTCTTCACGTTTGGTTGAATATTCTTCTAGTTATTGCGGGACATTAAAGCCGCATCTTATAAAAATTTCAAAAATTGCTTTGTGAAATGCAACGGTGATTTTAGAGACATAGAGAATTCTAACGTTTGCAAAGAGGAAAAACTTTCAATTCTTTGTTAACAAACTCTTGGAAAAATAGGTGGGAACTACAGTTCAAGTTACTTTCTGGTCATAATTTGGAGTGCCCCACCTACCCATCCAAATATTAGTCATCAACAGATTAGATATCGCTTCCTCCCCCTCTGACCAAATGACTTTTAACATTTGTAAAGAGGAGAAACGTCATATTCTTTAATAACAAACTCTCGGGCGGATGGTTGGGCATTCTAATTCAAACTACTCGCTGGTAATCTTAATCTTGAGTGAACTACCCACCCGCCCAAGAGTTGGTCATCAAATGATTAAAATTACATCCTCTTTTTTGGAAAAAGAGACTTCCGACGCTTGTTTGTTTGTAAGATACTTTCAATTTTTTAAGTAATAACCTTAGAACATGGTTACAAGCAAGTAGTTTGAACTGAAGTATCACTTCTTCCTTATGTGATATAGTGATTGCTGACGTATTCGGAGAATAGAAATGTTTAATTATTTAGTTTGAAGATAGATTGAATTGATTATTTAGACACTACCACCAATAAGTGTTTTTATTTATACATTTGTATTATGAAGTTGATTTATTTAAAGAAATTTAGTGAAAATTGGATTTGAAACAGCTTTTTACTCAGTTTTCTTATTGAATTCTAAAAATAATATTTTGAAGGTTAAATTGATCATTTAGACAATGCCAATAAGTGGATTCATTTGTAGAATTGTCGTTTAAAGACATTTTGTATGAAGAAAAAAATTAGTTTATTTGAAATTTTTTTGAGAAAATTGAATTTGAAACATGTATACTTCGTATTTTTGTTAACTTTCCAGTAGTCGCGCTATAATTTGTAATATTATTAGTCGCGTCGGTTGCACAGACTACTATTACCATTGTTGAAACGCAGTTTCAAGCTTTTGTCGATGATTTCATGCACTAAGCTGTTTGATATAGTTTTGCAACTCAGAAACACCCACTTCTTTTGCTTCAGCTGGGGGGTTGATGAATGTTAACACCTGTGTCGACCTCAACCACAGGTGTCACCCTATTTTTCTCATATTGTATTGTAGTCGATAACTAGTAGTTGCACAATTATATTGAGATAAAACATCGGCATAATAGAATAATTAATGATGCAATACTTAACAGATATAGCTACTATTGAGACACTTTCAATTGCGAGAATTATATTGCATCAATTTTTTTCTTAATTTTTAAAATTAAAGTTTCATTATGTTGTGTTTTAACTATTATCTGCTTTCAAATGATTATATTATTTATTTTCATAAATTTGTATTATTGTTTCACAATTGTTAAAATTTTATAAAGGAGATTATTCCACAAAATATAATTTAATAAAATTGAAAGCGTAGGATTTTAATAATGCAGTATATCAAGAATTAAATGGAATCTACAAAAAATGTAAAAGAGTAAATGATGAAATTGAACGTTGGCGATTCGCTCACTTACTTAACATTTCTTGACCCTGTTTACAGAAAACATGTTAACCATAGGTCAGGATTTATATTACAAGTTGAAGAAATTTTATTAATTAGATCAATATTTCAAGAGAAACTTTTGATTCAAATGATAACATAAGACTATATTGTTTAAGCATTGATTATGCTCGTATTATTTAAGAAATCAATAAAAATATATTGTTTATGATACATAATAAAATAGTTGTTTTTATTTTTTTATTCAAATGTGCATTCATATTTATGTAACAACACGAGGACAGTAAATTATTTTATGCATATTTATACGCCGAGAAGGATGACACTAGCTTATAAAATTGAAATGACAAATTATACAACAATGTTAAGTAAGATGTCTGTACATAATTATGAAATTTCGGATTTAATTATAGCTTAAGCAAGTGTTATATACCGCATGCATTATTATCGCGTTTAAAAATTTCGCTTAAATTAAGCAACCAACAATTAACTGACTTCTATGGTTTCCATCATACCTATATCATTATAAAATAATATTGCAATTGTATTATTTTTATAATATTCCAATAAGTGCATTATGTTAAGTAGGACATCATCTTATGAAATAAGAAAGTTCAAAACCAAGTAGTTAGATAATTCAATTGGTCAATATACTCGCCAATTGTATTTCGCCTGTATTTTTAAATTTAACACAATAATTACAGTACTTTGTGCTAAATATATTCAAATGCATTCTTACCAAATCTTATTTGAGGGTAAACTATGGCACAATTAAACAAAACTAGCACCAAACTTTTAACAAACATTTTGAATGAAATTGTGCAGTTTTCGATCAGCACATTTTTATCTTACGATTGCACGTCGAATAATGCTTGCAATGAAAGTGTATAACTAAATTATTTTTATTCTGCTGCGCCCCCTCTCTGTACGCATGCATACGGGACGACGGGATAATTTTGAAAATTATTACTAAACTTTCACTGAGTGGTTGCATTTTTATCCCAGCGGAATTCGAGCGGAAGTTATTGTTCCTAGTTGAACCGATTAATATCTCGCCAGTCGCTTAATATTATTTATAACGTTGATAAACCACGCGTCATTATGCTGATTTTGCTTCTAGCAAGAAATACTTCCTCCACTCGAGTCGACTTTGTTTCCGGTCTGTGTTTATCCGACGAAGAAATTGTTTTTCGTATCGAATTATATGCACCAATTAAACAAATATGCATGTTTATTAAATTACTTATTTAACCATTGAAAATTAATAATTAATTAACTCTCATATTTGCGTTTACAATTACACGCAATAGTTTCTGAACTATATCAAATTCATGATAGAACATTTTTATTAGGTATATATAAATAATTATAATATTTTAATTCCAATTAAAATGTTATTGCTAGAATTACATGTATTGCTTTTAAATGCTTTAAATGCCTATCTAGAAAATTAATATGTATTCTATCATATATTTCAATACCTCAAATTTAGAACGTCTTAAAAAGTATTATGCTAAAGTTTTAAAAGTTCTGTAAAATCTCTTGAGTATCTATCAACACAAAGAATTATGATATAATTTTACGTCTTAATTCGTTTGATAATTCAAAACATAAAACAAATGAAGACATTTTAGTTTTTCTTTGTTTTCAAAAAATATTTGTTGCAATCTCAAATCATTTTTTGCAAAAAGAATATGATTTATGGGAAAATGTCACTATTATTTACTATATGCCTTTCTACCATTCGGTGTGTGGAGTTTATGTTCTATTATATTATATTTTTTTCTTATTTTTCCTGTGTTGTGCTAGTTTTTTCCCTATCTCTCTGCTTCTTCTCTAATATTGTCCCTCCATGTTTGTCTTGGTCTTCCCTTCGGGTTGTTCCCTGTTTCATGTGACTCAAAATTCTTTTTGTGTTTCTATCGTCTTTCATATAGCATACTTGTATATCGTTTATTTGTTCTATTATAGATCCAATGTAAATTTCATACTTTCTGTTTTGATCATCTTTATTTTGGCTAGTTCCTTATCTAAAACTTCTACGTTGTTTTGTAGGACTTCTGTCTCTGCTTCTAAGACCATGCAAATAACATTCTTGTAACTTGTGTTATTACCTTTTTCCAGTACCCTAGTTTTAAAATCTTTAAGTTTTGCTCTTTTTTTAATTGCTTTGTCAATTACTATTGAAAATAACAGCAGGCTTAATATGCAACCTTGCTTCACTCTTATCTTTGCTTAAAAACTTGATGATTCTTTATTGTTGGTTCTTACTATATTTTAATAATAATAATAATAATAATGCATTTATTGGTCATAAAGAATACATAAATTACATAAGCAAAAAATTCTGGTTCAGGTCAATAGATCAAGACTAATCTGTTAAACTGTTCTTCTCTAGAACTTACAAAAAAATTAAATATAAGTAAAATTAATTTAAAAAAAAAAATGCATCAATACAGAAATATAGTAGTTACATACTATAATAAAAACTTTACATAATATTATCATACAAACAGAATAGACTTGTAATACGACTTAAATAATGATAAACTGTGTTTGCTCATATTTCGGGAGTTGTAGCATTTGACGGTGTTATATGAAAAAGATCTTTTGAATAGTTCTAATCTATAATGCGGTATACTCAAAAATACATTAATGTTATGAACAGTAAATCTAAATGTGAGTTTTTGAAAAAGATATGGAGAGGTTTTATTATTATTAATTTTGTAATAGGAACAACCAGAGCGTAACTTTCGGATTTGCCATAGATAACTATTTGATTTCTTTTAATTTATGAGAGATTCTCTGTCTTTTTCTTATGCCAAATATTAATCTTAAGCAAGAATTCTGCATCTTTTGAATTGGACGAACATCAGTTTGAGCAATGGCTGCATCATAGACAACATCACAAAAATTAAAATTAGACAAAACATAAATGTTCATAAAGTGACGATTTGTAAAAATTGACTTTAGTGCACAATATGCTTTCTTTATTAAAAGAGAAGTATTTTTCTTAAATCGTAGATCACTATCAATTAAAACACCAAAGTTTTTGGCGTAATCTGTAAATTTTAACAAGTCATTACTTATTTTAATTTTCATTTGTGCTTTAACCAGGGTTTTAAATTGATTAGATCCAAAAATTATGGCCGTTGATTTAGATGAATTGGTTTGTAATAAGTGAAGGTCTGAATGTTTTATTATTTTGTGTATATCGTCGTTGATTATATCTTGAGATGTGCCGTCAGCATATAAGTGGTACTTACAATTACGAACTACCCTTTGCAAATCACTCGTGTATATAGAGTACAGCAAAGAACTAAGAATAGATCCCTGCGGTACACAAGACTTCTACCGGAGTCGAATTTTATGTTATTTAAACAAACAGTTTGATTACGATCTTTTAGATATGACATTATTAAATTACTTGCTGTTGAATCAAGACCAATAAAGTCAAGAATTGATTTTAAAAGCGTATGACAAATCTTATTTGCTGTAGTCTATTAAAATTAACACAGTTACTTTTTTCATCGGTCGGTCTAATTATGTCATCTACTACATGAGCAAGTGCTGTAATGCAGCTGTAACCTTGCTTAAATCCGGATTGTACTTCAGGAAGAATAGTATTTTGCTCTAGATGTTCTTTTAGCTACATTTCCAACACCTTATCAATTACTTTAGACATTGTAGGAAGAATACTGATAGGTCTTAAGTCGCTATAAGATGTAGGATTGCTTGTCTTAGCTATAGGTATAACAATAGCTTTTTTTCAACAATTATGAACTGCAGATGTTAGTATGCATATATTTATTATATAAGTAATATATTCAATATGGTGGTTTGAAAAAAATAAATTATTATTTTAAGATTTATAGTGTGTCGGCACCAGTTGCATTGGATTTGATTTGGCTCAAGATGCAAAGTATTTCAGTCTCAGTAGTGGGTTGGAACTTGAATTTGGTTAAAAAGTCTCGTTTAGAATTGATATTATAATAATAAAGTATAGGCAATTTTGATGTATTGTTTGCATAGTTTACAAAGTGTTGGTCTAGAGTTTACATCCATTAAATGTTTTGGTATTAAAAATGGTTTTTTATTACATATATCAAGTTTTTTAAGTTCTGTCTATAATTTTATATTATGGCCACATTCATTTCTTTATAGAAATAAAAAAATAACTTTGGTTTGTTTAAAAGGCTCTAATCTCTAATTTTCATCAATAATAAAGTAAATATGTTATTATCAAAAAAGTTGACTTGTTTGTCTACACTGTTTAAATCATATATATATATATATATATAAAACCATGGGATTTGATATAAATCGATAGATATTAACAAGTTGAGCCCCAATTTTATTTGAATTCAGTGAGAACGTACCATAAACTAGACAGTAATCAGTTAACAGGTTTTGTTGATTGTGTACATTACTTTCATTATTGCTATTGTTTTTTCGTTTATTCCTTTTCATTTTGGTGTCTTTCATATATGGGCAATTCCATTTCAAACGGACCAGAGCTAGGGGGGGGGGGGTGCGTTGAGAAACTTGCTTATGTATTTTTTTTTAGTTTCTATAACTTATTAGTAGTCTTTTGATCGATATATGAGAGTATGAAACCTATAAAAAAAATTCTACGATTTTTTTAAGTTTTCTTGACGTTTTTGAACTTAATCACATTTTTTGTTTAAAAACCGCAATTTTAACTCAAAAATAAATTTACTAATGAAATCAATCAAAAATTTTCCGTAGAATCCAAATCTAGCGCCATTTCAAGTTTATACCCTGTCTATAAGCCGCAAAAGCCATAAAACCATGTTTTTGTTCTTAGTGGGCTGTGCTAAAAGGAGCATTTTTTAAAAAAATTTTAACCGCCATAGTTGACGTATTTTGATGTAAATTAATTGAAAAATATAAATTTGTTCTGTGTATTTGGGTTTTAAGCGTCTAAAACTCAAAACATCTGCAAAGTAGGCCTATTCTTCAACATAAACTCTTACAAATGCACGTTTAGCCGCGTTCAGAGGAACAATACACCAAATATTATTAAAAATTTGATTTCTGGGGACAATTTTACATAGAAAATTGTCAGTGTTGTACTCATTGTCTATAGAAAAGTCCATCTAGAAAAAAATGTTTACAAAATTTTTATGCAAAAAATGCGTTAAAAATTAATTTTTTTTTTTTATTTACAAAAAATATTATAAACACACTAGGGTGTGGTTTAAAACTTTTTTTTAACAAATTTTAACAAGCGACAGGCAGATTTATGTTTGAATGCCAAAAATAATAATATTTTTAAATTTTTGCGCCGATAGATCGAGTCTAAATTTGTGCCGCAGGCGCAAAAACTATTAAACAAACAGTAAAATGGCCAAAAATCGGTTCAAGCTACAAAAAATGTCTTTGTTAAACTTCTGAAATCAACTTAAAAAAATATAATCCAAATAATCTTTAAAAAAAATTAAAAAAAAAAAATTTTAAGTAAATTTTGAACAAATTTTTTTTTCTAGATAGATTTTTCTTTGCTAGATAAGCACGACACTGACTATTTTCTATGTAAAATTGTTTGCAAAACTAAATTTTTTAATAATATTTGGTGTATAGTTTCTCTGAAAACTGTTAAATGTGCATTTGTATAAGTTTATGTTAAAAAATAGGCTTATTTTTGCAGTTTTTTGAGTTTTAGACGCTTAAAACCCAAATACACAGAACAAATTTATATTTTCTAATTAATTTACATCAAAACACGTCAACTTTAGCGGTTAAAAAATGCTCCTTTTTGCCCAGCCCACTGAGAACAAAAACATGGTTTTATGGCTTTTGCGGCTTATAGACAGGGTATAAACTTAAAATGGCGCCAGATTTGGATTCTACGGAAAATTTTTGATTGATTTCATTAGTAAATTTATTTTTTTGAGTTAAAATTGCGGTTTTTAAACAAAAAATGCGATTAAGTCAAAAAACGTCAAAAATACTTAAAAAAGTCGTAGAATTTTTTTTTATGGGTTTTATACCCACATATACCAATCAAAGGACTACTAATAAGTTATAGAAACTAAAAAAAATACATAAGCAAGTTTCTCAACGCACCCCCCCCCCCCCTAGCTCTGGTCCGTTTGAAATGGAATTGCCCATATTGTTTCTTCTTATTTGGTAAATTTATTCCAGGTCTATAATGCATTAGTGAATATCTCTTTCCTTTTGTTCACTCTGCATCGCATATTCTTTTGTCAATTTTTATGTATAGGTAAAATAATTGCTCTATTCCACTGTACTTGTATTTGTCCGTTGTTTGTTATTTTATATTATTATTTTTTACCCATGTAATATATCATTTTGGTTATGTTATCTATTCCTGGAGTTTTTTCAGTTTTTCATGTATCTCTTCTATTTTCTGTTCAGCCATTTGATTTCCTGTACTTTTGGTGTCCTTGCTTTTAATTCTGCGACTTATTTGAAACTGGGTTACATAGTAGGAGACTTTGCCATGTTTAGCCAGAATGTGAGGTCTTTATTCAACTTCCTAGTCTATTTGCCTGTTCCACCAGATTTATTCCACGCTCTTTCTCATGTTGCAAAGGTGTCTCTTCTGCTGCGGCCTCATTTGCCAACAAGTGTATCGGGATTACTCCAACAATTACCTGTATTGCACGCGTCGACATTGTCCAATACCCGGACGCTACCCTAATCGCAGTTTTTCTCTGCATTTTTACAAGTAATTTCTTGTACTTGTTTCTCTGTGAACTGTCATACCATATAGGTGGCCCTTATAGCATTAAAGAGTCCATCACGGAGCAAATCTTCTGCTACTCGCTCTATCTCCTTCTAGGTTTGGCACGGATCTAGATTATTCTACGATGTGAAGTTCTTGCCTGTTGTAATACCTAGGTACAAGATCTGCTGATTTTTAAGCATTTTGTTGCCCACTCTCAATATGACCAATGCTTTTCCCAACTATTATTAGCGTTTTTATCTTCCGGTGTTCAAGCTGCAGACGTTTCTGCTTTAGCCATTTCTCTATTCTGTATATTCTAAAATAAATTCCATGGTTCCGCATACCAGCAGCGCTAAGTTGTCTGCTAGATTATATTAGAAGAACGATTTCTGGTAGCTCTATCCTGAGCACGTTGTTGTATTATATACTCCACAGGTCACATTGAGTAAAAGGTTGTCGCCCACTAGGACCCCCCTGTTTTGGAAGTACAAGCAAAGGAGGTTGATAAGATATTGCGGGATAACTTTCTCAATCAGCGTTTTTTGAATTCCTGGCCACGGTACAGATTTTTCCTTTTTTTGGTTGACTTTCTTGTTCTAGATCCAACCATCTGGATTTTCCAATCATTGAGAAGCTTTCTTATCTTTCTACTCCCCTACCTGCTCTTTAATTTCTTTTTTGGTGTTATTATTCTCTTTAACTAGTTTGATGAGATTTGTCGTCTCATCCTTTATCTCGTCTAGGATTTTTTTAATCGCATATATTCATTCCGTAGTTTATTTAAGATTAGATATAACTATGTATATAATTTACAAAACCGACCTCTGGATACTTATTGTGATTTAATGAACGATTCTTGAATATCAATCAGGAAATTGAAACTTCAAAAATGTATCCGGATCGATATTTATCTGAGATAATATACGTATACGCGTTGATTAATTAGAAACCTATCCATGATTTATTAAACTGCACAAATGAACGCACACAAATCGTAACAATAGAATTATTAATAACAATATTGTTTTTTGTTTGCCTCTACCAAAACCATCTGTTTCGAAACAAAACGACGATTTAGCGCCCCAAGAGCCAAACAGTTTTTTATGGTTTTTTGTTGGCTCTCTTAAATCATGATTTCACATGTCATACCCTAAAATCCTCACTCGAATCGCTCCTTCGTGCTGCTAAAAGCGTGAAGAAACGTACTATAACCACGATATAAACTGTTGATACATTCAAAAATCATAAAACGTCAAAAATTGCAAAATCCGGTCATGAAGTATCAAAATATTTATAAAATAGCAAAATCTAGTTTTGAAACCTCAAAATATTGTCAAATAGCACCAATTTAGGTCTTAAACTATCAAAAATGCAAATTTCTATTTATAAAATGTAAAAAATTGTTAGATTCTGTCATGAAACATTCAGATAGAATTAAAATCCCACAAAAAAACAGTTTAAACATAAAATATTGTTATTCCGAATCAAAATTTGGCCATAAGCCGTTGAAAATTGTAAAAAAATATGTAATCTTAAAAATATCAAAATATTATTAGTAATAGCAAAATTTGGTTATAAACAAAAAATCAATAATCTATTTATAAAAATTAACAATATCCGGTAATAAAATATTACAATATTTCCGAAAATAACCAAAGCTCAGCTGTACAAGGGTGTCAATAATCTACGTGTGTTCTATGAGTAACTTCGTTATTTTAAATGTTACAGAGTTGGTTAAATTAGCAAAGTTGGGCAAAAAACGTGATGCCATTTTTAAAATTGTCATAGGTCTTCAACTTTTTAAAATATTCCAAAAAAACTAAAAACGGGTGGTTTTTTTTAAACTTAAATAACTTTTTGTCCATTTACTCTAGAGCAAAAATAAAAATTGTATTCTGTAGATATTTTTGTGTAGAATTCAAATAAATCTACAAAAAAGTCATAGCATTGTTTATTTTTAAAATATAAACCAAACTTGCTTTTTTTTAAATGGCAACCTTAGTTCATTGAAAAGCTTATTTTTTTCTGATTTCAAAAATGTATTATTTGTTATATCTCATTCAATTAGTTTTTTCAGAATTAGCAAAAACAAGAATTAATTAATTAAAAAAATATTACGTACTATATGAAATATAATAATAATAATAATATAATATTGAAACACCGCACCAAATGAAGTGTTTTTTTTTTCATGAAACTGGTGTGAATTTTTTTTAGACCAGTAGCAGAAGTTTTTCTTGTTAACATATCCACTAAGATGAAAATGAGCTTTATAAGACATCAATAAAAAAATTATTTAATTTTTATAATTTTCTAAAATTTACAAAAACCAACCGCAAAAAGACATTCGAACTGGTTTATCAATGCAAACTGATTTGATACTCATTCTTAAATATCAATCAGGAAATAGAAACTTCAAAAATGTATCCGGATCGATATTCATCTGAAAAAATGTACGCATTAATTGGAAACTTATTTATGATCTAATAAAACTGCAAAAATTAACGTACACAAATCTAAAATTGTTAATAACAAAATAATGTTTTTTGCCTATCTCTACCGAAACCATCTGTTTTGAACCTAAAATGCTTGGTGATATGTAATCAAGGGCTAGTCAAATGTAGCACCGGAAAAAACAAAACCAACAAATGTTAATGAGCAACGTAAGCCAGCACACATCAAACTGAAAAATTGGTTTGTTGATTCTATTTGTTCTTTTTATTGTCAACTGAACTATTTTATGGTTGACCGTGTTTTGTATACTTACCCATTTTACATAATGTTTTAGCTCCTTCCAAATAAAATTCCAATATTTTTTAAATTTTTAATCCATCAGTTAGTGTTGCAGCCAGTAGCTGAACAGCAACTACCAATCAAATCGCGCCATTCCTTTTCCAGCTTCTATAAAGATGCAACTTTTACATTTTTGCATCATTCTCAAGCGGGTTCGGCCAAAGTAATATCAAACCATCAAACCTGGTGATAATGAATGACTCCAACATTACCGAACCTACAACGACCTCTACACCAACCCCATGAAAGCGACTCAGACTCACCTACTATCTACCACCGCCAGCTTCAACATCAACGAGCCTCTCAATCAATCAATCAAATTTGTCAGAATTGTACTTTAAACCAGATCAATCTCAATCCACAAATGCCACTATCACCGAACCAGACCAGACAGAAGAAAGATAACGCCAGATAGGGCAAATTCCAACAACAGTGCTACCAAAGAAAATATTTAAATACACCACCTATATCACGTCTTCCCGCCCTTATCTTGACTTATACACCGCTACCATCATACCATGGTATTGGAAAACCAATGAAAGTTACACTATCCAACCCCAAAACCCGCCGACCCCAACCTGTTTCCCGTCCTTCTACCTTCTCGTGCGTAATCAAGAACGTATCGCACAGCATTTCGGACGCCAAATTAACTTAAGCCCTAGTAGAAACCGGGCTTGACGCACTGAAGGCGACTAGAATTAAGTTGCGAGCTACTGACCGCTTCACCACTCTAATAAAAATAATCGCCTCTAACCCGACAACCATTGACGCACTACTGGCCCACGAGCCGATTTGTACAGTACTTAAACTACTTGCTCCTTTTCCATTTGACAAAACATTAATTTGTTTTTTCACACATCAATTGTATCTACTCATATATTATATAATATTTGCTTCACTCAACTCTTCGATTATTGATACAACGTCGTTGTTTGCAAAAGTGTTACCCGCAAGTTTTGCAGTCTATCAACAAAATTGTTTATAAAATAAAGTTCAATTTTTTGATTAAGCAATTTTAAACCCACGCGTACAATTTTAATTTAACAGGATGTCTCGGTGGAAATAGTGATTGTAATATTCTTGTATATTTTGGACTAGTTTTTAATATTTTTTTCCTCGGACCATTATTTTCATCCTTTGTATTCGAGTAAATCCTCCAAATTATAATCGGTAGGATTTTTCATAAAAATTAAATGATACAATCCTGCAGTTCCAAAGTCTTGTACATCGATAATAATATTGTTTTCATTGAACGATATCGATTTAGTTCTAATCATCCATTTGTTGAGTACAACATTATGGAATCTTACACCACTATCATAATCAATATTTTCATCTTCTGCTAGTAGTTTTAAGATATAATTTTTAATTCAGATATTATTTTTTTTATAGATAAATCGGGTGTGTATTTTTTTCATTTTAATTAATACTTGTGTACACAAATATATCATCATCATCAGCATCATCACTTTTATTGTGTTTTTTGACAAATTGTTTTAAATTTATTATTCTACCTGGCCATCCTATAGTTTTTGTTTTATTTTCGTCTGCTTGCTTAATTTGATTTTTATAATCTTATTTTTCCTTCCTTTTTTCTTAAACTTCAATTCTATTTAAATTTCACGAATAGGTTGGATTAATTCTTTCAATCCGTTAGATTATTTGTTAATCATTAAACCAAATTATTGCTTTAGGCACTAACAAAGAAAACAATTTATGCAATAAAAATCATTCATTGTTTACTAAATTAAAACAAGAAATACTTCAATTAATTCTATTGTTTTTTGTCATTTTTTGAGCTTGTGTGCCAGCAAAGCATAAGATGAGTTACCTACATACACTGGTTTAGTTGCTGTGTAATATGATCAAAAATTGTGGTTTTATGTATTCAAATATTTCCTTTCAATGAGCATCAATTTGTTTCCTATGCAGCTATATTTTCTGGTTTTCCTGCTTCATTTATTTGGGGTGTTGAACCATTCAAAAGCTTCAATTAAAGATCCTTTAAAAATTCCAATCTTCGTTTTCTTCTTTTGTAGTAAATAATTATTCATAAAAAAAAACTTATGACTTCATTTTCCTGGAGTTTTATTGTAATTGTAAATAAATTAAAACATTGTTAAAATAACTTGAAATTAAAATATGGATGTGTTACGTTCCCATTTCCAGTAAGCTAGGCTACAATAACAATTATTAAAACGATTGCCTATTTTAATTTAATTTATGTTAATTTTATTTACTGTATGATCGGGGCAATGTGCAATTAAATTCCCACATTTATTATACAGGTGTTGCAAGATGCTAAAAGTAAACAAAAAGAAAGGTATTTATTATTTCATTATGACAAACAATTATTTTTGTATGTTTCTACTTACGGTTATTGTCTGCACCAAAGGTTTTGATGTTCACTCCATTTGATTCAATAAATCCTTGTTTAATCCACAATTTCCATTTCCCATCATTATATCCAATACTACTTGTTGATTGTTTACTTTTGTAAACTTAACCTAAAAAGATGATTGATAAATATTGATTGAGAGACCTCAAAATTGATACGCAAATTGATTTCCGTTTGTAATAATTCATAGCAAAGTGATTAATTAGTTTTTAATTGGGGTAATTAAAATACTGTAACTTACATTTTTGTTGTTGTTAAAAATTGTGGTTGTGTTCACTGCTACACTACATTTATCATCAGTACAGTTTCCTTCTTGCTTTTATTACACTAATTTTTATTACAGTTTCCTATATTACTTTGAGCAACGCTTCTAGCTTTGCGTATGCAAATAGTTACGCTAGATGACAGTACCGGTGCGTAAGCAATTTTGAAATTAGTAATTACCTATTTTTACTTAATCATTATTCCCATATTATCTTCACCATTATTAGATTATTATCCTATAGTTTGATTCCTAATTTCTATTTCCCGATCTATTCATTATTTCTAACTTGACTTAATCTAAAGACGGTCTTGCGCAAAGAGGGGAACATTCCTGCAGATCTTCTTGCAGCTTGAGTAATCGATCTTTTTTACTGCCAAACTCGTACTTGACAACATCGACATAGTCGGATTAGTGTAACAAGTACTTGCGACTATTAATTTGTATTTAAATGCATGTTGCGGATAATTTGTTGCAAAGTTATATGGAGTATAATTTAAATCTCTCTTTGTCGCAATTCCGGAATCAGGTGAGTCAAGTTTATTTAATTTTATCCATTTTGTTAATTCCCTATTTTTCATTTATTCTAGGTTTTTTATGACCTACGAGTGTTATACCCTGTTTTAAGTCACTACCTTTTTCAAATACCCCTTGCAAGCTATACAAGGTGAACTGCTAATTCTATTAAAATTTAGAATTAATATTATATTTAAAGAAAGCCAAAAACTTATCGCCACGTGTACACCGATAGGCAAGAATTTAATTTGTGTCGTGAGGTCAGCCAAATTCCCCCTATCGTGGGAGTCCTTGTGTATTCCCGGCTTATTAGTAGTCTACAAGAATTTTTTTTGGTATTTTTCATTTTTAATTTACCAAATCTGCCACTTTTTGTATTTTTTTTTTAATTATTAATTTGAAATTATTTACTTTTATAATTCTTAATATTTTATTTTTAAGTACGAAAGTTGTAAGTGTGTGTGTGTAAAAATTTCTATTTTTGTTTCAATTAATCATCACCAAATTTGTTTTTGCTTTGTCGCTTTACTATTTAACTATTTTTGTATTAAACTTGTTTCAATGGATTTGTTTAAACTTTTACCTTTATCCTATCATCAATACTTTTTTTCCCAATACAGCCAGTTTGATTATTTTTCCCTGGAAGGAGCATTTCAGCCAATAGTGATCAGACCACAGACTTGGTAGTGTGTCAACCACAAAAATAATTGGAGCTCATACATTCCCTTGCAACACATGGTGAGTTTTTCTTTTAATTTTATTATATCATCTGGTGATTTTAATTGTGCATTGCCGTCGTATAATTTTAATTGTGCTGAATATTTCGGTACTTTTGTTTTACCCTTCCTATCTCCACTGAAGCTGAGCCAGGCTAGGCCATCAAATAATCAAGTTTTAAATTGGGCGTAGCAGATGGGTATATATATGTCGACGATTGAAAACATAATAAATAATATTAATCCTATTTCCACAGCAACAGACTTTTTTCATCAAAAATACATTTTGTCATAAAAACACAAATTGGCCTACTAACCATATTCTAAAACCAAACAGTTTTAAATGTAAATAACTTCAAACATTTGGCCAAATAAAATTTAAAAAGTTTGTGCAGTTATCAAATACAAAATGGTTGGCTTGATATAATGTAATAAAACATATTTTAAAATTATTGTTGAGAATAAAAAGAGTTATATTATGAATTTTTAAAGCCATTATTATTAGAAATAAATACTTTGAAGATTACATTTCAAAATAACCCGATTGACACAGGACGGGCTTACAATAGTATGCTTTTATCTATTTAATCATTTTCAAGAAGATTTATAAAACCCATATTCTTTAATTAATTAATGTCGTTGATTTATTATTTGTTAAGTAGAAATGTAAATAAAACATTATATTTGTTATAAAATTGAAGCATAATATATGAATTCGATATCTTGAAACTTAAAATATGTTTGGAAGTATATCCAACCCTAAATACAGCTTTGCTGTGGCAGTTGCATAGGTAATAACATTGATATTTTATATTTATTGTAAGAAATATTAAAGTATTGCAATTCATATAATATGAGTTATATTTTCTCCGAAATAATAATAATTTACAACTTACTGGGTGTAGGTTCTATCGTTTTGTGTTGCCGACGGAACCTAAATTAAACATAAAATAATAATAGCTTTCGTTTTCAGTTGTATCGCACTATCCTCTTTATTAAATCTCACATTTTTATTCTGACAATTAATTCTGACATCTCTTTTTCAATCAAACAAAAACAATAATAAGGTTGCAAACAATGG
This sequence comes from Tachinus rufipes, assembly GCA_963932245.1. Taxonomy (NCBI): domain Eukaryota; kingdom Metazoa; phylum Arthropoda; class Insecta; order Coleoptera; family Staphylinidae; genus Tachinus; species Tachinus rufipes. Next base: position 83,908,640 of record OZ010741.1, on the reverse strand, counting down.
TAAAAATTGCATGATTATTTATAAATTTTAAAATGTGCTTTAAATTGTACGTTTTGTGTTATTTTTGAAATTTATAATAATATATAAATATAATTATTTTTATTTAGATTTGTTGTTTTCGGATTATCTCGCGTTGGTTGATTGAGTTGTACTCGACGTTTTGGCAGAATCCCATCTGCCATCATTTGGAGTGATTTATATTTATTATGAAATAATATATATTATATATCAATATGACATTGATATTTGAAACTAATTTTGTTGTCAAAGGTGACTTACAAGAAACTTTATTGAGTGTAAAGTTTCATTGTTTGCCTTCTGATTGTTGGTCGATTAATTGATCTTTCTACAGTCGAAACTTGTAAAGGAAATGGTTGTGATTTGGGAGCTGTATTTAAATTAGTTGTTGTTGGTAAAGAAGCTGTTAGTGGTTTTTTTGATTTGTTGCCAATGCTGGTTTTCAAGTAGATGATAAATAACAAGAGAAGCCATCGAAATTGAAAAAAATATTAAATAAAATAAAATAATAAAAGCAATTCCAAAATACATGTTGTGTATATACACAATTAAAATTATTTTTATTAATTACATAAATTATGTTTAGTAATTAATGTTTTATTTTAGTGTATCAATAACAAATTAAAATATCATAGTACTGAGAAGAATGCTGCAAAAGTAACCAAGAAATTTATTTTGATGATCTGTTAAATAATAATATGAAAATATTATGATGTAAAACGCATTTCCAATGGAAACTAAAATACATAGCAAAAAATGATTAAAAACTATTATGTGTCGACATCAGATTCATGCATGCTGACTTTTCCGGGTAAGTAATTTTATTGGGTCATGCATTAATAATTTGGTAACACCTAATTAAAACAAGCAGGCTTTACCAATAATATTATTATTGTATTATTAGAAGACCAATTATTTAAAACAATACTTTAAAAAGGAAAAGATATATTTATTTATAATTGAGTTGATCTTATTGCATTTATTATAATGATAAGAAATTGGATTATTTATACGCTGTTTTTTATGTATATTTATATAGACCGGTTTCGGCTGTTAGGCTATCGTCGGTGTATATTTATATATTTTTTTTATGGATGTTATAATATATATATATATGATGATGGAAGAGGTTGTGAGAACAGAATCCATTTTGCCTGAACTGGCCCCGACTGTTGAATTGTCTGATTCTGTCAATCACGGTATTAATCAATTACACATCTAGTTCGGATGCAGAGGAGTACGTCCTTAAAGACAACAAGGCTTCTTACATCAATTACACATCCAGGGATGCAGAAGAGTACGCCCATTGGGACTCATCTTGTTTCAATAAGGCTTTTGACATCAATTTTGGTTTGCTGCCTTTGGAAAACTCATCTTGTATTAATGTAGTCTAATACACCTTTTTATTCTACTTTTGAATCTAACAAGCTTTGTTCAAATACTTCATCACCTCCGGACAAGGTTATTAGAACCAAATTGGCTTTAAATTCCTTGATCATGAATCCAGAATTTGTTTGACCTTCTCTTGAGCAAATGATTCGTTTCTTTTGGGAGATGGAGGAACTTTCTCCAGTTTTTTTGTTTATTACCAGAAGTAATTCTGTGTAAAGAATATTTAAAAAAAATTGTTTTTATAGATAAAAATGGTTGCTACATTACTCGGTTACCTTTCAAAACAAATGACCATTCTGTTTTAGGTAACAATAGAGAACATGCTTTAAAACGTTTTTATCAATTGGAAGCTCGTATTAAAAAAGATGAACTTGAAAAAAATTATATTTCAAAAACATACAAAACTACATTGATCAAGGTCATTTAATGCTTACAAAACAACCAGTTTTGTATATTTTGACGCATCACGGAGTCAAAAAAAAAACCGCCTGATGTGAGTAGTTTTTATTAAAAAAAAAAAGATTCTAACGGCATCTCTTTAATTGATGATGCTCTTTCCTCTGGTAGAAGACAAACATTGATCAAATATTGACACGTTTCAGATTTTATCAAGTGGCTTTAGCTTGTGATATTTATCAGATGTTTTGTGAGGTAGGTTTAAATAAAAAAGATCGTGTTTTTCAACATATTTTTTGGCGCTTTTATTCTAGCGATCTTATCAAGAAATTCAAACATACTAGATTATTTTTTGGGGCTACATCTAGTCCTTATTTGGCTCAAAGGTCTATTCTTCAGTTAGTTGAAGATGAAGGAAATCTTTTTCCTTTAGCAGCGGAACTTTGCAGAATGAAATTTATGTCGATGACATTTCATGGGGATCTACTAATAAGAATAAAATTTTGAAATTAAAAGATCGACTGATAGGTCTTTCGAGTTGCGGAAGGTTTGAATTAGCAAAATGGGTTAGTTAACATTGTTCTTTTATAGAATCTGAGAATCAGGTAGTTCTTAAATCTGAAAATATCTCTGAATTGATAAGATTTTTGGGTATTTTTTGGGATTGTTCCCGGGATGCATTACATTATATAATAAAATCAGATAACAAAATTTTTTTAAAGTAAGGTTCTGTCTTTTGCATGGATCAATACTCCTCTTTATTTGTTGAAAACCTTTGTAGCAAATCATGTTGCACAGATTTATGAATTGAATCCGAAAGCAATTTGGAGACACGCTCGAGGAGGAGTTCAAAATCCAGCAGATTCAGCTAGTCGGGGTTTGTTTGTTTTTCAACTTATTAAATGTTTGCTTTGGTAGAAAGGTCCAGATTTTAAACCAATGGTGAGTTGGCCTTTGGAAAAACCAAATTTGACAATACAGGATTTACCTGAATTAAAGGAAAATCACTTGTTATCTAATGTAAAAAATCAAGATTATTCTGAATTTATTGATTTGTTTAACAAAATATCTTTCTTATTGAAATTGTAACACATTATTGCATTTATGTTGCGGTTTATTGATATTTCAAAATATTATAGAAGTTTGACTTTATTCTTCAGTTCTGAAGGTTTTATCATGGTGCCCTCCACCATCGAATCGACCGATCTCAATTAGCACATTTAAGTCGACATCCTAATTATGTTAGACTATTTACATATCTTTTTAGCTTTTCTTTGGTGGTTCAAAATTGATTCAACTTTTACTTTTTTGTTATTGGATTCTGGGAGCACACAGTAAAATTTGTCAGCGTATTTTTTAATGTTTAACTTGTTATCATTTAAAAACAAATAAACAAAAATATTTAGCCAATCATGGCAGAATTGCCAGCATATCAAATAGAACCGGCAAGGACTTTCAGTCATGTTGGTACCGATTATGCAGGTTCTTTTTCTATTAGAACATCAATTCTTAGATGTAATAAGTTAGTAAAATGTTTTTTGGTGTTGTTTGTTGCATGGTTAATAAAGCGATACATCTAGAATGTGTGTCCAGTACTTCATCTGAAGCAGGTTTGAGAACTTTGGATAAATTTTTAAGCCAAAGAGGTTTACTATTGAAAATCTTTTTAGATTAAGGTAATAACTTTTGTGAAGCAGCAAAGGAACTTAAGGAATTGTTTAATATTATGTCTGTTAATATTGGAATCTTTTTAGTTCGAAAAATTGAATTAGTATTTCAACCTCCTTATGCTCCTAATTTTGAAAGAATTTGGGACACTGAAGTAAAATCATTCAAATATCATTATCAAAGAGTAATTGGGACAATAACTTTTATTTTATGAAGAATTTAACATCTTAATTATTAAGATTGAAGCTAACTTGAGTTTGCGGCCTTTGAGTGAACTCTAAAATAATCTTCAAAATGGATTTGATTACTTAACTCCTGGACATTTTATAGTAGGAAGTCTTATTTTGTCAAGGTTAAAAGAAAACTTATTAGATGTTAATATAAATCTGGTCAAACGATGGAAATTGTCTAATCATTTATTGCAATCATTTTGGAAACTTTGGAGTTGTGAGTATATTCATACATAGATTTTGCGTTCTAATGTTAAAACAATTCGTTCTTCACTTAAAAAAGGTGACTTAGTGTTTTGGTTCAGTCCTGGTTTGCTACCTTCAGAATGGCCGTCGCTTTGGCCATGGATTATTGATTTTTTTCCGGGCGTGGACGGTGTAACACTAGTGGTGAAAATCAAATCTTCTACAAGCAAATTCATTGAACCAGTTAACAAAATTTATATGTTACCTTTGCCAGACGGGATACAATAATTTCAAAATTGTTTATTTTGGTGGGGAGTGGGTTTGGTCATCAAAGGGTAAGCAAGCCAAACTAATTTGATTGTTTTTAATATATAATTTTAACATTACACTTTTGCATTTGTAAACTTCTTTTTATAAAAGAAATATCTCATTTTAATAAAAAGTTAAAAACAGGTTAAAATTAAGAATAAAAAATAAAAAATGAGATGCGTAAAGCTGTGATTTTATGCATATTTATGCTTTTCTGCATACAAGCAGATATTGACAAACCGCGGACAATTGATAATTTAAAAAAAACATTTGATTGTTGGTTTACAGTTCTATAACAACATAAAACTTTTTAAATAAATTAGTCGTTCAAAAAACACTGCCTGTATTAATTAGTTTTATAAAATCAATTTAAACAGTAAGCACTAACGTAGATGCAACAGTATTTTTGTAAATTTTTTCATTTAATTATTGATATTGCTTCAATTTATAGAACGATTTCAAAATTTTAAAAAATCAATAATAAAATAAGTTATTAAAAGTAATTTTAATAATTTATTAAATGTAACAAGACACATGTTTATGTATACTTATTATTATTATATTACTATTGTTCACCACAATTATAAAAATTAATTATAAATACGCCATATAAAATATTTTTATTTTGGTGAATCAATAATGTCAGTTTGACACCTAGTTTGATATTTAAAAAGAGCATTTTAAAACGACTTTATAATGGTCTACTCAAGATAGCAGCTCAATGATATAAAATTAAATTAATTTAACACAAAATTTTTGTAATTATGTTCAAAAGGTTAAGTAGAAGACCAGCCTTAGGCTAAATTTCGCCATTTTCATGTAATAAATACAGAGAAATAATGACGCTATTATTATTATTATTATTATTTATTAACATTGATTTGAATGCATTAGTGCTCTAAAATCTTTACTGCTTTTTAAACACTGGCTACCATAAGTGCAGAAATGTCGATTTCTTAAAATTAATAAATTTTTGGTTTATAAGCCCTACAACAACACAAAAAAATATTATAGAATTTAAATTTAAACTTACTTGTCAGATTTCACACAGTTACTAAAAATTAAAATCAAACTACATGAAAAATTTAGATAATAGATTATAAAACTCATGTAATTGAAAAAATACTATGACAATGTCAATACGTATAGATAAAACTTTTAAGGTTGTTTCTTGTTTACAAAATAAAAACCAAAAACAGACATTTAAATTAAATTATTATTTAGCGCTAAAAAATTAATATAAAAAAAACATAAAACAATAAGGAACTATAAAATTACAAAAAAAAATTTTTATTGATTAAATCATAAAAAAACTTAATTATTTATTTTATATAGATTTTTGTTGAGACATTTAGCGGTGCTTCAAGTGTTGTCAAAATTAAAACGTATTTTTAATTAAATTATTAATCAATATTTGTTATTAATTTGTTTACTTATTTGTGATATTTAACACTAAATTAATTTAATCAAATTCATTTTTTACTTATAAGTTTATTAAATTTATAAAATTAAATTATCATACAAAATAAATGAATTTTGCACCGTAGTGCGCAATAAGTAACATGAAAACGCTATTAGAATAATTTCGAAAAGTAAACAACTTGTAGAAATGCGATGTTGCCAAAAAAGATAGTGACAAGATGCGTACTGATTAACAGAAGTGATTTCGTACTACGCACTGTTTTATATAAAAATTGACTCCAGTGCCAGCGGTAAAAGCTTGAACTAAAAGATTGTACTGCAGATACTGGATAAGCCAAATCACTTCCAGACAAATTCGACATATCATAGTTTAATATTTTCTAACTGTACTGGTAAAAAAATAAATCAATTAAAAAATTATTTGCGATGAAGCCAAAGTTGCCGTTTTTGTTAAAATACTGTAAATCAAGGTAACGGTCAGTATGCTTTTAAACTTAACTGAAATATTTTGTTTATCCCTTTTTACGTTTCCAGTTTAATGTAAACTTACTAGCAATGTTTTTCTAAGATTTTCTGTGTTCATTTGCAGCTTGTGTTTTCTAAATAAAATTTCATGCTATACGTCTATCGCGTATTTAGTAATACCGAAATATTTTCAAGAGGTTTTAATGCGTCGAAATCGACAAACTGGCAATTGTGGCTGTTGTCATATTGTCCATAAACGCTTACAAAATAATCCAAATGATTTGATATGCCCATTGGCCCAAACAAGCTTTGTTCATATTTAACGATTCTGCTCAGCATCTATTACTTTTGAGTGCAGTCATTTTAAATAAAATGTGTGTAAATATTTTTTTAAATTAACCTGGTTAACAAATTTTATTGTAATCATAGATGGTTTATTAATGACATTATTCTGCCGCCTCCAATAAAATTCCGATGTATTGACAACATAATTGTAATTGTCATACTTAAATAAACCTGTCTATCAAATTTTATTGGAATCATAGATGGTTTATTAATGACATTTTTTGCCGCCTCCAATAGAATTCCGATTTATTGACATCACCATTGTTATCGGCATACCCAACTAGCACCAAAGTGGCCGCAACTGAGATGGGAACCTTGAATCAGTAACTGCAACGTAACTGCCACTAAATCTGCGACTTTGGTGAATAAATAACTTTATTTAACAAACTTTAAAGTTTTTGGAACTTAACGGTGGCAAACGATAGTAGCAACGACTACCTAATGCTACTAAAATGCAGCTTTAAAATTTTAATTACTTTCAAGTAGCATTGATAGTTCCCGCGACGATATCGGGACATCTTTGCAACTTTAACTGCCTGGAACTTATCAGTAATATATATTAGTGTCAATAACATTGTCGTTATCTGCAGAGTTGAAGTAATTGTGCTGTAGGCTACTACAAAGTCCGTGTCACTCTCAAAATCACCATGAAGTAGATTTTACCGTACAGTTCCCAATATGCCAATATTGAGGAGCGGTGCGTAATATTACCTCTATAAAAAAAAAGACAAGCTTGGTTACCGAATGAAAAAATTAACAATTTATTGACATTTGGTGCAATTACAAGCCATATAAAACGGCCGATGAGAATAGAAAATAATTCGAATATATTCCTTCCATCAACGGAACAATTCATCAACGGAACAATTAGACGAGTCAATTATTCAAAACAAAAACAATTCACAAACTGAAGATAAATGAAATGGTAATTGTGATGAATTATAAATAACCTATTCTATTAATTCTATCATCTTCCAAATTTAACTATTGGAACATCTTAGACCGTAGTATGATTCGCATAGAATAACCCATAGCTCTTGATCATCTATTGCGCATATTAAAATCAAATGGATTAAACTTGCCCATTGATAGCAGAACATTATTGAAAACTCCAAAAACAGTAGGTATTGAAAGAATAGGAAATGGAGAATTTTGGTACAATGGCGTGTTTGATTACAGTGTTTTTCGATATTGATAGATCAGTAACATTTCCGCTAGTTTTTAACGTGGATGGTCTTCCACCGTTTAGCTCTTCTCCATTAGAATTTTGGCCAATTTTATTTAGAATTGAGAATATAGCATTCTTCAACCAATGGCTGTAGCAATTTATTGCGGGGAATGTATGCCTCCTCTAAAAGAATTCTTTTTACAGTTTGTTGATAAATTAAATGATATTTTGCAAAATGGTTTTTGTATAAATGAGCACCTAGTAAAAACTCTTAATAAATATTTTGTATGCGACACACCAGCAAGAAATTAGATAGTTTGACAAAAAGACAACCCTTTCAAAACCGATGATAGTTTTCGTAATAAATCCGATATAGATCACCATAAATACGATTCACCGTTGTTGAATCTGCCCATCGATATAGTGGAAGTTATTATAATTGCAAACTCATTACACCTGTTTGATTTAAGTTATCTAATTTTCTCTTCCATAATTTAACATTAAGTACAATTTTCTTTAATCGTATAGGTATAATGCGAAAATGTTTTTATGGATGGGTTAATGGAAGTTATAATTCGTACAAAATGGTCGGCAACACAAATTGATCTATTGTCCAATAGGTTATAGGTTTGCAACACCAGAAGGCCTGCAGAAATTTATCGCACTATAAGAAGACATAAATGTTTAAAGTTTTGGAAAGGGACTGAATATCGCACTTTTTTACTTTATCTTGGCCCTGTTGTGCTAAAAGACTTTTTATGTACTAACGCATACCACAATTTTCTTACATTGTTTCGTGCGGTTACAATTATATTATGTAATGTTAGCTATATGAAATACATTAATGTAGCTGATTGTTTACTCAAGGATTATATTGAGCAGTTTATACACATTTACGGAATAGACTCTATAAGTAGAAATGTTCATAATGCAGCTCATGTAATTAATAATGTAAAGAAATTTGGTAATCTTAGCGAAATTAGTACATATCCATTAGAATTTTTTTTTGAACATTTAAAATTATTAGTTTGCACCAGAAACCGACGACTTCTTGCACAAATAGCAAAACGTGTAACTGAATTGTTTGTATTTAATACATTCACAAATGTAAGTCCAGTATCAAGCAAATTCCCTTTTGTTAAAAATGAAAATCGTACTGAAAAGCATCAACTATTCTATCGATTTTATGCTGTTTAATGATAAAAAGAATAAATGGTTTATGACCAAAGAAAACGATATTCAGGCCTATTCTGTAACTTTTCTAGTTAAAGATATTGTTCAGTAACAACATCGTTATGGTGAAACTCGTAACGATTTTTTTAACTATAATGTTCAGTATTCCTATTCACTAAGGACAACATCGTTAATTATTTCCGTAACAATTTATCTTTATATAAACTGCATGAAGCTAGCATTTGATCACTGCTTTGCAAGCGTGCGATTGGTGCGTGCATGCATCTGTCGCATTTCGACGATGTTTCTCTTTTTAATGTCTACAAATTCTTAACGTGTTTCCAACCTTATAAAAATATCAGCTAAATATAAAATTCATATAGAAATTAAATAATAAAAATACTTAGAAGTTACAGACGCTGGATACATGAGTGAATTAGTGAATTAAGATAGTTGTAATAAAATTATTAAAATAATTAAATATAGAAATTATTTTCTATAAAGTAATAAATTGCATAAAGTCAGATACATGAAATTATTTAACAATTATGTTTATATTAATTTAATGATTATAATACAAGTTTAATTATATGTAAAATCAAACACAAATTTTATTAGAATTGATTGAAAGTATTAATTTTATTGCGTAATATTTTTTTACTGATTTACAACACGAGAAAATATTAATATAAGCAAGTTTCCTACTTGAAATATATTATAATAATTCTTATTTTGAACTATTATAGAAGTAAATTGTTAGGTTAAGAATATCTTTAAGGCTTAACAACCACAGTGAGCGTGATTGTTAACTTAAAGACTATCCATAACCACAAATCTTTAATTTGACAATCAAAATATTTAGCGGACGCGTTACTGAATACGAATTCTTTTCGATGTTGTTAACTTAACAATTGTCCTTGAGTTAACAACTTCATACATCTTTAACTCTTAAAGATTTGCTTACTGAATAGGCATGATTGTGTTTATGATAAATGCTACATATTTTGAAGAAAAAATTTATATTTATAGTTCTGCAATAAAAGTGAAATCAGACTTTTTTGAGTTGCCAATAAAATCATCATTTTCAAATGTATATAAATCTGATGGCAGAACAATTTTGCCAAAGTTGTTTTCACTAAACGAAGTTAAATGTAAACTTGTGTCACTTAAATATAATCAGGAATTTGCATATATGCCCCTAATTCATACTTGAGATATTGAAATAATTTAATAAGTTTATTAAGAAAATTTAAACCATACATTAACAAAAGTAATATTTATATAAAAAAAACATAAGTTATATAATATAAAAAAAATAACTACTGTACCTAATGTAATGTATAATAAATAATTAAAAACTTAAAAAAAAATCAGTCTTATACTATATTTTCTGCATAATTAATATTGTCTATGATCTTATCAGTTTTCTTGGTGTTATTATCGGGTAATAATTTAAGGTTATTGTTGTCTATATCGGAAGGAATTAATTTTGTGCTGAAAATTAAAAAAAATTAGAACTAATTTACTGAAAACAAACCACGATGAATGTTGCGATGAATTTTTTAAACTCAAATAATTATTAATATACATACCGCTTGCGAGCAATCCTTTTTTTCGCATGCTTCAAGACTCCATCTTTAAAAATTATACAATTTTTTTTCAAAGTGTTTCTGTTATCTGCAAAAGAAATTACTTCAAATATAACACAAAGTATTGCGTCCAACAGTTAAAATGATTTTTTGTCTCCTGAAGATCCTCTAGAGGCACCTGTCCATGAGTAGTGAATCAAAACTTCCGATTTAAGCAAAGAATCAACTACTTTATATGCTATCTTAGAACCATCTTCCACTCCAGTGCGGCCTCCAATATGTGATAAAAATTTAACCTGAAACAGTGTGCTAACTACGATAACCACTAAAAAATAGATTTGTATTTACCAGCTGCGTACAAAACTCTTGCTCGTTTCTGATTTTCTCTTCTAAAAGAGATATTATTTTGCAGATGATAGTGGTAAATTCATGCACTTTAATAAATTGGCTGTAGTTTTGGGTATTGTTTCCTCATTTTGAGGATGATTTTGAGTAGAAAGTACTAATTTTTGAGTATTCATCTTTCATTTGTTGCATGATTTCAGTTTTCATCGTAGCAACTTCATTCCGTAGCAGCATAACATCTTCTTTTATAAAATATATTTCATAGCAGACAGTTTGTGTTGCTAAAATAAATATATTTAATATGAGCCAAGACCATTAAATTTATATTTACCTTGATTTGACATATTATTAATAAAACCAATAGTGTCGTCGGATTCTATAATTATTGATTCGTATACATTTTCTTTGTTTATCGCCTGTGGTGCTACTACAGGTTCAACTATAGATCCCAATGGCACTATTTTGTTATAGTGATCACTGTATTGTAAAAATATGTCATTCCAATCTCAGCTTTTTTATTGTTTTTTTAGACGTTTTTCTCGGAGTCCATTTCCAAAAAAAATCTAAACTAAAAGTATTGTTAAATAGGTACGTTGATTTAAAATAATTTTAAAATATACGAACGATTCTTCTATATCCGTGTCAATTCATTTAGTTATTTGCTTTTCTATTTTTAACGCATCCTGGAAGGATGACATTCTGCAGCATTTAACTACACAAGAGTATTCAGCCCATCCTTCTTCAGGCTCACTAGCTGCATTCGATCTTAATTTGTCCCTCGGGGAATGAGCCAAATGGTTGGCCAAAATAAAATTCTATCTTTCTCCCACCGAGATGGAACAACAGTGAAATATATTCCTCGCTATTCTTGGGTTGAAACTATTTTAAAAGAGTCCATCACTATTATCAATATAACAAATCAAAATTTAGTATTTAAAAACAAAAAAATTGCTATATATCCAAGCATATAAATGCATTGAATTTATGAAAAAAGTACTCACTTAATCTGATATATCCCACTAAACAGTTTTATACTGCACAAAATTTATGTTTTCCGATGTTTATGTGATGAATTAACGGGATTAATTTAATTCAACAGTATATTGTGGTTGTACTTGACACTTGTTAAGAAAGCCATGTAAGGTTAAAACCACCCAGTTCGAGTTTTGAGTTCCAGATGGTACTGTGAGGACCCACAGGAAACTTTAAAGTGGCATTGCAGTTCCATATGGCACTTTGTAGTAATTATCACACATTCACATTCACAGTTCCGGTCCACTATTGCTAAGTGACGATTACTTTGAAGTCGCTTTTTTAGAAATAACCACTTTAAAGTTACTTTTTCAAAAATTTGCCATCTTTATGGACAACACCTGTGACAATATTATTTTAAAAATGGTAAATTTGTTATAATTTCTGCATAATATATAACAAATGAATGCGTGTAATTGCAAAATAATTATTTTAAAATGTTTTTAGTATCTACGTGCCATATTTTCACATGACATTAAATATTTTAAAGACAATATTTTAATATAAAAATACAATTTTGATTGGCGCAATGTTCGATTTCAACTTGGCACCTTTATGTTTATCAGAAAAGTAGCATTCGTTTTAATTTTGTAATTTAGACCATCGAAAATTAGAGTACAAGTTGTTTTGGATATTATTATTTTTTACAAAGTATTCCATTTTGTTTCTGAGTGTTTAAGTAAACCGGACAAGAATTATGTAGAAGTGAAACAAAAGAATAACACAGTCTGTTGCAAGACAAAACAAGCACTATTAAAAGTTTTAAAAAGTAGGAGGGAGGTTCCATGTTCAACACGGTTACCACACCGCTACGTAACCACTACGTCCCTGGAACGTAGTTGCCGTTACGTTGCAGTCACCAACAAAATATTCCCCATTTAGGTCGCACGCACGTAATTAGAACGTTCCTATAGCTAGTGGCCAAAGCACTTTAAAGTTTCTACAACAGTTGCCGCTACGTTCTCGCGACTAATTGTGCTAGTTGGGTACTTAAATCAACCTGTCTATCAAATTTCATTGAAATCATAGAATGTTCATTAATGACATGATTTGCACAATATGAACTTCGGTAATTCGCCATCATAATAATTTAATTTGTTTGATTTAATCAAACTAGGGGATGAAATGGTTTTAATTGGATTTAATTAATTATTAGAATTTCTTAAATTGCAACTGACAATTCTATATAATTTAATACAGTATATTTTAATATTAATCTGCATATGGTTATAATTGATTTTATATCCATTTTTGTACCATAAATTCAATTAACTTATCTACCAAACAATATTATTCTACAAAATAAATACAAATGATACATAATATTTAGCATTTTTTAGTATATAAATAAATAATAATATGCAATAGTATTATTAAAAAATTTAAAAAGTTTCATAAAATATGTAAATCCAACATTGATATATATATATATATATATATGTTTATAGTAAGAATTAATTAAAAAAAAAATCAATAACAGTGTCGTCATTTCACACAATTATTGGAATGATATACATAAATAACAACATAAAATATTTCTCTAATAAATAATGTGTATTTTAAATATTTCTTTATTTAATAATCTGTATTTTAAATATTTTTCCATTAAATTATGTGTTTTTTAGGTAGTTCTCTATTAAATAATATGTATTTTAGTTATTTCTCTATTAAATAATGTGTACTTTAGTTATTTTTTCATTAATAAATGTTTATTTTAATTATTTCTTCATTAAACAATGTGTATTTTAGTTATTTTTCCATTATTTAATGTGTATTTTATTCATTTTTCTATTAAAAAATGTGTATTTTTGTTATTTCTTTATTTAGTAATGTGTATTTTAGTTATTTCTCTATTAAATAATGTGTATTTTAGTTATTTCTCTATTAAATAAGGTATATTTTATTTATTTCTCTATTAAATAATGTGTATTTTAATTAATTTTCTATTAATTTAATTTAGTTACACTGAACAACAATTGCACACCTGAGAAATATAAATGCTTTCTCCTCAACATAAGAGAATAAATAATAAAACATAATTATTATGTACTATATCACAAATATATTTAAACCTTGACTAGTTTCAACCTTTTTACAAGGCCATCATCTGACGGTGATACAAACAAGTACTACAACTTGTTTGTATCACCTTGTAAAAAGGTTGAATTCTATTAAATCAACATAGCAATTTAACTAAATATGTTTTTTTTTAATTTCATAGTATTTATTTTGTTTACACCAAAACGACAAAAAAACAATAAAAAAAATATATTATATTGTTTGATTAAATTTGTTTAAGTGTCATCTAAAATTTTATTGCTATTACAAACAGTACATACAATATTACGCTTCGCTCCTTCGTGCAGCTAACTAAAGCCGATTGTCGACCCTTGATACACTATATACTATTTTTCAAAATGATGAAATTACTAAAATGGTAGAATGGGATGTAATTGAATGCGCAAACCCTATTGCATTTCATTAGTAACGGTTATAAAAAGAAATGGCACGGTTAGTGTATGTTTATTGTTTAGATGCACGTAGTCTAAACAATGTAATGCAAAGCGACGCCGAACAACCGCGTACTATATATGAGATACTTAGTGACAATAGTCGGTGATACACAGATTTGTTTACCGTATACATTTATTCTATTTATTATGCATTTTATATTGAAATAGTATTCTTCTGTAGATACGTATTTTCTCACTGTCTCTTCAAATGTAGCTCCTCCAGGATTAGTTCTGAAAGTAATTGTATAAGTTTTTTTGTTTCTAAATTTCCATATAATATTTCATCTAGTTCCAAAACTGCACAATCTGCGTAACCCAATAATCGTTTATTAATGTGTTCATTTATTGTAAAATTTGCAGCTTCTACTAGAACAGAATCATCAACATCAACTTTTTTACTACTTTGGCATTTACACTAATGTGAAAAATTGCTTGCATACTCACATTGATTTTAATTTGATGAAACAAACTATAACCACTTCTGTTGGTTAATTCTAAATATCATCTTACTTAAAAAAATAATTTTTAAAATTTTTTGTTTATTTTTTGTTTGTTAATTTAGAAAAGTCTATTTTTATGTTACTATATTTTATTATTATTATTGTGGCGGCGACGTATTATTGTTGTAATCTGTTATATCAAATCCGTTTTCTACAAATTAGTAGAGATTCAATAAATAATAAAATAAATTTCATTAATTAAAATTAATTTACCTGTCTTAAATTGTACACAAATAGTTCTAGATAACTTGAGGTCTTCACAATTCACTCAATCAGTCTTCTCAAATATCTTAATATTCTCAATACAATAGCAGGCTGACCAAACATACCCTTGCATAAGGTATGCTATGGTGAATCAAGTCTATTTGATTTGTATCTTTCAACTATTCTAGAGATTACAACAACTACTGTTGATCATTCGTTTATTAAAAATAAAAGATGGTTGAGAAATTTACAATGTGGTAAATCATAATAATAAATTAAAACACAAACTAAATATTTTAGCACACTTATTAGTTCTGTTGCTAAAACTTGTCTTACTTATACTACCAAACTAAAACCGCGTCTCATC
Source organism: Tachinus rufipes (assembly GCA_963932245.1). Taxonomy (NCBI): domain Eukaryota; kingdom Metazoa; phylum Arthropoda; class Insecta; order Coleoptera; family Staphylinidae; genus Tachinus; species Tachinus rufipes. The sequence continues at coordinate 83,893,318 of OZ010741.1, read as the reverse complement.
TAACATTATTCTAAGATGAACGTAGTAAAAATGAAAGATATCTTTAATCATTTTGATTTTGACACTCATTGTTTTTTTTTTCCTTTTTTTTCAGACAAAACGATCAGTAAATAAGAAGCAAAAGACATTTAAGAAACACATCAGTAATCGTTCTAAACAGACTAAAAAGGATTATTAGTTAGCTCATAATTATTTTTCTTCTTTATTTCGCGTTTTACAGCTATTTTACATCGCCCCCCAGAAGTCTTACGACTTGTTACAATCTAATACAATCTAAAAAGATAGGATTGACAGAAAGATGGCAAAGATTCAAATTTCTCAACTTTCTCTAGTTACTAAATCAAAAGAAAAAGCAGATATTTTGGCAAACCAATTTGCATTTAACTCTACTATTATAAATCCTCTCATTGCTGTACTTACAATATCGGCTTGTGGAAATATAATGGGTCCAATTCATTTTAAGCAACGGGTTGTCAAAAGAAATTTTTATTTAGGACAAACGTTTTTGTTGCACATTTTTACAAGCATATTCTGTCAGATGTGCAGTTATTTCCATGGCACTTAGGAAAATTTCTGCATTTGACATTTCATTTAATTGGATAATGAAATAGATATTTTTATTAGTTTAATATAGTAAAATTTATCGCTTCCTTGTCAAATGGTACGATTGACTAAGAACTTTGAGACTCTACCTAGGAGACCATAATGGTCGGTTTTCATGCTCAAGTAATTGGCGCAAATTGATTTGTGCAAGCCATTGGCACAAGTAAATTATTGCGTGAAAACAAAAATCCTTCATTTGCACAAGCCAGAAAATTTGGCTTGAGTAAAATCTAGCTTGTTTGATAATTTGCTTGTGATGCGCAAATGCATGAACGTGTAAACAACACTCCAACTCGACGCAAGCGTAATAGAAAACAGCAAAAAAATAAAATTTGCGCCAATGGCTTGCACCAATCAATTTGCGCAAATTACTTGAGCGTGAAAACCGACCACTATAAAAATAGTTTTTATTAAATTATCTATATATATCTGTCAATTTATTTATTATTTAAAATAAAATATCAGATTACAACATTTATAATGTTTTGTTTGTAATAAATACAGTATGTCATCTTGCCATTTTATTAATTGCACAATAAATTCTAATTAAGATTGCAATACTTTGTGAGGGATAAAGCTTCGAGCGCAATTTAAATTATTTTTAAAATCGGGTTTACATGTTAATGAATCGCGTGTAGAAATTTGTTTTCAGTCCACGCTGTTTCAGATTGTTAGATGTTATATTAGGTAGGGACATCAGGTGAGGGTTTGAAATTAAGGCAATATACACAACACAAATTTGGATTAATTATTCAAAGATTTATAAATAATATTGTTGTTTGCATAGTTAATAAATTTTATTTTAAGCTTGGATTCAACTCGCTTTTACAAATGTAAATAATTTACTTAAAATAGTTTTTTTTTTTCAATTAAGAGATTAAATTGAAGTGACAAAAATAAGATATTAATATTTATAAAATATATAAAGAAGAGACGCAATGTCCTCAAATGAGACAGTTGTAAAAGCAATAATTTCGAATAAAGCCTAGTTAAATAGGTAAATTTATACGAATGCCACAACGACATAATGTAGCGCTCGTTACTATTTGTTCAATCGGACAACCCAATAATAACATTAAAAAAAAATTAAATTTATGAAAAAATATTCTAAACTAAAAAACATCCATAGACGCGTTTCGAGGTTTACCTCTCATCAGTATGGCTTTATTTATTTAAACTAATTGATTTTTAACTTACTTCGTCAACATTGTTCACCACCACAATTCAAAGTGAATATTTTAAAGGGTGTATTGACTATTTATACTAACTGACTTAATGACATTATTTAATGGCTATGGTTAATAGCATTCTGAGAATGAACAAATAAACTAATTATTTCGGGATATTAAGCTGATGGTAATGACATGAAAGAATTAAAACGGAAATTTGAAAATTAAAAATAGAATAAATTTTTTTGCATAAATTATAATTACTATTATACAATTTCGTGTATATCAGAACATATATAAAATATATAAAGAAGAGACGCAATGTGGTGAACAATGTTGACGAAGTAAGTTAAAAATCAATTAGTTTAAATAAATAAAGCCATACCGATGAGAGGTAAACCTCGAAACGCGTCTATGGATATTTTTTAGTTTAGAATATTTTTTCATAAATTTAATTTTTTTTTAATGTTATTATTGGGTTGTCCGATTGAACAAATAGTAACGAGCGCTACATATGTCGTTGTGGCATTCGTATAAATTTACCTATTTAACTAGGCTTTATTCGAAATTATTGCTTTTACAACTGTCTCATTTGAGGACATTGCGTCTCTTCTTTATATATTTTTATATATGTTCTGATATACACGAAATTGTATAATAGTAATTATAATTTATGCAAAAAAATTTATTCTATTTTTAATTTTCAAATTTCCGTTTTAATTCTTTCATGTCATTACCATCAGCTTAATATCCCGAAATAATTAGTTTATTTGTTCATTCTCAGAATGCTATTAACCATAGCCATTAAATAATGTCATTAAGTCAGTTAGTATAAATAGTCAATACACCCTTTAAAATATTCACTTTGAATTGTGGTGGTGAACAATGTTGACGAAGTAAGTTAAAAATCAATTAGTTTAAATAAATAAAGCCATACTGATGAGAGGTAAACCTCGAAACGCGTCTATGGATGTTTTTTAGTTTAGAATATTTTTTCATAATTTTTTTTTTTTTTTTTTTTTTTTTTTTTTTTTAATGTTATTAATATTTACTTACGGAAATCTCCTCTTAACTTAATCTATTTTTGAAACGAAAGTTTTTGAGTTGTAAAGAAGCCACATTCTGTTTTCTAGATTGATTTGGTAATCGATCTATTTTTTCAGCAATTTTGAAAAAAAAAAATTATAAATTAAATATAAATTGATTAATTTATTATCGGGTTGTATTTGACAATATTATTACAAAAACGTATAACTACAAATTGTTAATATTTCACCAAAATTTTAGGCATCTTATAAACATAATATGGGTAATTCCACGAAAATCGGACAATCGTATCCACATCGATATCTCCGATTTTGCTCAAATATTTTTGTACACATGTTTGGGGTACCAAAATATGTCGACGATCCCGCTCTTGGTTTTCCGAAATTTTCCGCGGAAATTGAGAAAATTACTATTTTATTAAAAATTTGATATTTTTGATTCCGCTACACCTGGAAATTTGAAATTTGAATATGATACTCCTGAAACATAGTACTTTGATTGCAAAAATTAAAAAACTGGATTTACTTGCCTTAGGGTAAAATATAACACATAATTGCTAAAAATGGGTTACCTTTAAGAGATTTTTCTCGGATTTTCCGTAATTTTACTAATTTTCCGGCATTCTTTAAAAGAATTTAAAAAAAAAACGGACATAAAGATTGCGTTCTAGGAGAAATTTCCTTTTGATTACACTAATTCAATATTTTGTTTGAGATTTTTTTGCAAAATTATGAAAGACCAAGAAATAATTATTTTTTAACATATATTTTTTTTGAAAAAGTATAATATACAGGGTGTAGATTAATTGGCGGACAAACGCCAGGTATCTTTGTAGACCATTCCAAATGAAAACGAAAATCTTAATTCAAGAATGCTGAGAAATTCTTTGTTTGGCCTCACGAGATCTTCAAAGTTTCGTTACGCTTGGCAACGTAGCAAAATTTCTATTTCTAAATTCAAACCTATAATGTAGGCAACTTAATTCACACATCAAATGTTATTATTTATTATAAACTACAAATGTTCAAATTGGCCACTATTTACTTCTAAACACATTACGGCACGTACCGGTATCGAATTCATGACATTCTCAAGCATCACCGGCGTAATTTGCATATTCATTCAAAGTAACAGTCATATAAAAACAAAAATATCAACTGACAAGGGTATTTTTCATTTATTCTTGGAAAGTAATTTGCACATTTTTCAATATTTTTTATTATTAATTTTTAATAAACCTCGTAACTTTCATTATACTAAAAAATAAAGCTAATAAAATACGCAATTAAAACAATATTTGTATTGACAATATTGAAACTTTGAAGACCTCGTGGGGTCAAACGAAGAGTTTCTCAGCATTTTGGATTTAAGATTTTCTGTTAGAACGGTCTACAAAGTTCCCTGGCGTTTGTCCGCCAATTAATCTACACCTTGTATAAATATGGCCATGTCTGAGTCAAGTGTACGGAACAAAAATTTGATTTTGCTCAAACCACTAAAAATGCCTTTTTTTACATGAGTAATCTGGTCTGATCTGGTGAATTTTTTGAGATTTTTTTAACAATTTTCGAGTAAAAAACAAATTTTTTTTTTTCAAAATTGTTCAAAGAGTCATTTTTTTACAGATAATTTTTTTTTCCTTAAATTTTGAAAATTTTGCAGAACTTTAAAAAACAGTTTCTCTTAAAAAAATATAGCGATTATTTTTTTTTTCAAATATAGATAAAAACGTGCAATATGTGCAAAAAATACCCTAAACATTTCAGAAAGTGCCGTGCACTACGCTCCTAGATATCTTAGAATGTATCCACAGAAATACTAAAAAAATTGAAATTTAAGCCTTTTTCATTTTTTGATTGTTTGTAACTTCTCAGGATTGCATTTTTAGAGAAAAATTATTGGGTATTTTTTTTCAAAATTGTCCAAACAATAAGTTTTCACAGCCAAACATTTGTTTTCTAAAATTTTGAAAATTTTGCTGAAAATTATTATTAATTTTCTTTTATTACCTAACCTAACCTAACAAGATTTTTCCCAAAAATGCAACCCTGAGAAGTTACAAACGATCAAAAAATGTAAAAAATGAAAAAAATTCGATTTATTTTAAATTTTGATTGCTTATTACTTAAAAATGGCTTATTGAAAAATTGTAAAAAAATTCACAAAATTTTCAGTGGTTTGAGCAAAATCAAATTTTTATTCCGTACAATTAACTCAGACATGGCCATAAATCGAAAAAGATTACGTGGATTTTAAAAATATATGCAAAAACCAACAAATTGGTCCAAACTACAGGACAAAAGAGCTAAATTTTGCGTGCCTTAACATGAGGATTTTTCTATTTTTTTTAATATATGCAATATTATAATTTTTTATTGCAATTAAAAATGTGTATCGGAAAAATTTCACTTGAAAATATAATTTATATATAATTGAACAAAAATAAGAAATAATAAGTTATTTCTTTGCCAACAGCTATTTCTTAAATAATAAATTCAGAAATGAAAAAACATTCAAAAAACAAAGCAAATTTAAATTTAATTATTTTTTTTCATTTTATTTTAATTTATATAATAAATTAATAATTCCTGTGAACATTAATATTGGATTTTATTACCAATATTATTACAAATGTCTGAAATTTCTGCTAAATATCTTATAATAATTACAAACTGTACATTTTTGAAACAATTAAATTAACTCGCATATTTTTCATCATAGTGGATTTTTTGACAAATCAGATATATTCTTCTTTTATATTCGCTTACAACTTGTAATAAATATTGGTTTTGAGTTTTCTCATTTGTTAATATATTAATATATTCCTTTGTTATCTTTACGGCTCTTTCAGAACAGTCATTAACAACTCTTAATTTTTAATGTAGTTATAAGAATTTTTATATGAAATGTCTTTCCAAGTATTTATATCTGTTTTCAAAATTTTTTTATCAGTACCAAAACGATCGAAAATTTTTAACGTAATCTCATTCACAAAGAAGTCAAGATCTTTATTCAATAAAATGTTAAGAATTTCATTATCGTAAATACAATTTTTATTTTTCGATATTCTGTTTCTGACGATGTATTATCTAGAGTTTTTATCATTTTTTCTTTAACATATAATGGAACATCATCATCAAAAAATGAAAAACCTATTGCTTCATTACTAAGATACCACAAGTGATTTTTAATTTTCAAATAGTTATATTGCTTATACCTTTATCAATGTTTTGGTAGTCATGAAGTTTTTTTTAAAAACTCAAGTTAATGCTCTTAGATAAATAAATTAACTCACTTCTAAGATGTCGACTTGATCTTTATGTGATAATTTAAATTGTTTTCTAAATAAATAAATTTTAAGTGAATAAATAGCTTTTGCCATCCATCTGGCGTGATGGCAAGCTCCAGGTTTTTTAAACTTATAATTTTGAGGTAAATGACCTCTCAGAAAAATTTTACTTAAAATCAAAAATTCCTTAGGTGATGACTACTTTGTACTTTGTAATTGATGGGTCAATAAAATCTTCTGTATCTTTAAATTGGTTTTATAAATTCTGATGAATGTCTTCAAAACCAGATTCATATCTACTGGAATCGATGTAATCGATATTATCGTGAAATCTGTTAAAAACAATAACGTTGAGACAATTGGATCGGTAATTTATATTCAAATGTGCCAGTTAAAACTAGTTCAAATATATGATGCCTGCATGGGATATATATTAAATCTTTTTCTTAAAGTTGTTCGTGTTGATGAGCTGCACCATTTTTGCTACAGAAATTTGTATTCGCTGTATCCCAGTTTATACCTACTATAGAATCAGTTAGGTTTTAATTTTTAAGGGCTGCGTAAATTTCCAAAGCATGACTTGTTGCTTTCCCATCTTCTAAAGCAGGTACACTAATTATCTTTTCAATATCCCATCGCAAAGTAAAATTAGCACTCGATCAATTTGTTTACAAGTTATGCTATCAGAAATGATTTTTCCATCCCAGTGAACTATACCCGATTTAAATTTGTTATCACCAAATAATTGTTGACTTTTGTAGCATTTTTTTTTCTAATTTTAGTTCTTGCGTCATAAATATAAATAAAGATTTATTTAACGTGAATTCATTCATATCATGTCCAAGAGCTTCTAATACAGGCGCTATAATTCTGACTAAATTACGATAAGAAACTTTACAATTATCCAAGACAAAGACCAATTTTTCCGTCATTATATTTATTATAGCTTTGGCGCATAACTTGATCCCAAAGAATGTTCCAAAGAAAGATAATAATTTCCAATCGTGCAAGTGGATCTTTGAGATAGGTCTTAAAAATGATTTATTTTAAAAATGCGCAACAAAAAACTGTTTTTGGCAATTGAGAATTAACTATAAATTTAATATGTTACTTAAATAAATTTCCTAGTGACTCATCAGTATCAATCTCCTCCGTGATAACACAATCATTATTTTGGATTTTTTCAATTTCTACAATGTTTGCATCATTAGCACACAGAATCGTTTACAAACACTATATTATATTTTCTATCTTCTCTTTGATCTTTCAAAAATAGTCGGAGTCGTAAATCGTCTACTTTTTGTACTGCATTAGAACGGGCAATATCAAAGTGTTTTCTCATATCATCTGTAAACTTTTCTCTCTTTGACCATTTTGAACTTTTCTGATAAATTTGGAAGTCGGTATATAACTTTTGCAATTTATTTATGGAAGATGTATGTTGGACAATTGGAATACCACATTTTTCCCAACGAGATCTCAATTTATTCATAACTGATGTTTTACTACTTTTCAAACTTTGTAGTTCAACTCGTGTTTTATTAAAAAGTAGACTTAAAACTGCCCATTTGAAGTCAATTTATTACTAGTAAATTTTGTTATAAATATACAATCGTAAAAATTACAGCTGATAGATGATTGACTGGTAGAGGCCATGTTTAAAAAATCTAAATCTATACTGTCAATTCTAGCGACAAAAAAAACGTTAGTTTTTATTCGCTAGGTTGAATAATTTCCGATTTCATCGCTATGCTACGACGATTTTTACAAAAATAAATAAAAACAAAAATATAAACAACCATAAACCAAAACTAACCATCATCAAAAGCGAAAAATTCGTAGCGTAGCGACGAAATCGGGGAATGTTGAAATTTTTTTTACAATTTGTCGCCAGCGACAAAAACCGTAGTTACTCTGACCTAGCGAGTAAAAACTGATGCTTTTTTAGAGTTTACAAAACAGAACTTTGCATTTTTTTTGTTTCATTATTTTTTTAAGTATATTAATAATAACGCCACAATTGTAGAAACTTCATTTTTTGTTTTAATTATAGCTGCAATTCCATTCATCGCTTTAACAGTTGTAGAAATATAAATATTATAACAATATTTGCATTAAAATGATGAAAATCATAGCTAAAAATGGATATTGATTCCATCATTTTTCTAAATGATTTTGTATCAAAAGGTTTTTATATTTTATTTATACAATAATTGTATTATACGACAAATCTTCAGTGTGTTATGAAATTTTATGAAAAAATAAAATTACAAAAAAATCTACAATATCTTAAAAATAATATACAAATTTTAAGAAAGTGTAAGTTATTTGTTATTTACCTAATCTTTTATCTGATTTTATCCATCCAACACAAAATTGAAAACAAAGAAAAAAAACACTCATCACGTTTATTTAAATCAACAAAAAATCTTATCAAACGAAGAAAACAGGTTCACGCAGGTTTGAAAAAGAAATCTCAATAAATTTCAAATATCCGGTAACTACGCTTATACTATTGATCAAATGATATTAGATACAAAAGTAAATAGAAATGTTCATAAAGTGATTGGCTCTAAAGATATTACTATCAGTCAATAATGTAGTTTGTTTTGATATCGCAGAGGTCTTGAACAGAATGTATGAAAATTTGAATTTTAAAGGAAAAGGGATTGTAATCAAGGCGTATGTATATTTAAGATATGAAAAAAAAAAATGTATTCGCTTTTATATAAATGATTTTCAAGTGAAATTTTTGAATACACGTTTATTTCAATTAAAAAAAATTCGTGATTTTCAAAAGTCAAAATATGTATATTATTAGTGCGTTCGTTTAAGGAAAGTAGAGTTGGAGTAGAATAGACTGGAGTGGTGTGGATAGTTGTTAGAGTAAATACATATATCCAAACGTAATGTTGAAATTTGATTCGACGTCAGAAATTATAACCTTAAAGCTGACATTTAGATAAACATATTATACTAATTTTAATTTGAATTTATTTCTTAAAGGAACTATTATTTCTAGTTCTATAAAAATTTAAAACACTTGATTATATTACACTAGTAATTTTATATTGTCACCTATAAAACTAATGAAAGTAAATTTTAAAGAAATTTAAAATTTGAATTGTTTGAATTGTTTGAATCAACATGCATTTATAATGGAATTAGGTTTTTTAGATTTTTGCGACATTATTTTTATTTATCAATGTTTACAAAAATATAAGTAAGTTTCACGATTAAATAAATGTAATAAAATTCAACTACGGCTGTCACTCCGTCTCACACGATCTCTTGAAGTTGTGCATGTGGAGTGAACACCATCATCTCCACTCCGTTATATCCGAACGCTTAAGAACGTGCTCCTTTTGTTCTGTTTGACATTGCCAAACGCGCAAAGAGCAATTAGAGTTAAAGGAGCACGTGGAGTAGAATAAACGAACGCACCATATATATATATAATAGTTTTGGAAACCATTTCAATCAAAAATTTTTTTTTTTCATAAAATTGCAAAATGTGATATTTTATTATATGTCTACAAATTTTTAGGCTTTATCATGCAATGGTTTGCCGTCTTAAGTGGACATTCAAAAAGCGTAAGGAAATACGTATTGTAGGGTAGGTTTCAATTATTTCCTTTAACCATTTTTCACAAACACGGTACCATTAACCGTTTTTGCGCTTGCGGTAGATTGTAAAGTTCTTTCCATTAAACAGGTTTCCAAAAATTCTTTTAGATACTTTTGACCGCATTTTCTATTTTTCATGTATAGACATTTTTTAAATTTATTACACGGTCGTAGATCATATATTTTATTACATGCTTGCTCTATGACTGGATCCCGCAGTTTGGCACAAATTTAATCATCGGAATTATGCGACTTATCCTTGTTTATAACCATGATTGGCAAGATGTGTACGTGTGGCAGCATTTTTAGAACTCTATGGAGTAGACCAGACCGCACACTGCAGTTTTTTAGTCTTTCTTATCATAAACTGATTCAATTTTAATTTGAACAGTTGCCACGATATTGGGTCAAACTTGTCCAGTTGGTCCGCAATTTTATTTCACTGTGGATGGATTGATTTTCATATATTTACAACCATTGGTGAATGTGCTCAGTAAAATCCATATAAACAATCGAATGCATTTATAAATCAACCAATGTAATGGATACCACTACAAATATAGCGGTTTGTTCCCGTCTCCCTAGACGCACCTATAACTTATTGCTAAGTTCTAATTTTCTTACTTGCTGAAGTTCGAAACCTGTCAGATACCCTTTGAAAAAATTGTGATCCAACTGCTCAAAGTATCGAAAATTCTTAAATAAATTATTCTCTGCTGGTGTTTGTTCAGTAAGATATATGAATATAACTTTCTGTTTCTACCATTTCAAAACAAATTTCTAGCTGAGAAACTTTGAATTCACTTACAGCCACCGGACAGAAATTGTTTGAAATTTCCTTAATTTGTGTTAAAGGCTGTACTGTAGCTACACCAACCCATATTAAATTATATTTGTTTTTGTTTCACTTAACTTTTGTTGAAATAATTTAAACTAAATTTTTGGTTTTTATTAAATTGTAATTTAAAATTATTAAATTTGCAACAAGTACAACTATTGATATAAAATTAAATAGTTGCAAATTAAATGTTTGGTAATTTATCTTTTTGCACGTTACATTAGTTTGGTTAAAAATTGTAGTCGCAGAATATTATATTAATTTATTTAATGTTTGATAAAAATTTGATTAAAAATTAAAATACGTCACTATATAGATTAAAAAAAAAATTCTTTTTTTAGTAAGGTAATTTTTGATGTAAACCAAAAATGCAGTCAAAATCAGGTGTTCTCACACATTTGCACAACCCTGTATAATAATAGCTCGACATTTTTGCAAAATTATAACAAATTTGTTTTTGAAAATGAATTACAAAGTTATTAATAAATCATCATCTTACTATGTTTAAAGAAATTTGTTGTAGTTAATTATTTCACAAATAACATATTAAATAAAGTTTTATTTAAAATTGTAAAACTTAGTAATATAGTTGAGCAAAAAAATGGAATAGAGGCGCAGGTCTAATAATTTTTTGTGTTAAGTTCATAAAGTGATTTTACAAATGAAGTACTTATATAATGATAAAAATAATAAAAGGCTTTTATTGTCAAAAAAGCAGAATAAATAATAATACATTGCAATCATATTATTAAAAAGTTAACGTCAATAAGGCGCATGATCAGCTGAATACAAAAAATAAAACAATATATATTCTCTGGTCTTCTTCATGGACCTTTAATAGTGCTTAAAATTAATTTAAAATGTAACAAATGAAAAAAGAAAAATATAAATTGTATGAGATATAATAAAGGTAAAATAATGATAAGAATAAGATAACATAAGATGAAAAAGAGTTAAATAAAACAAAATATAAATTTTAAAAACACACAAATGATAAATATGATTTATTGTAAATAAAATAGTACCAGTTTTACTTTAAATTGAAGGTCATTGCATAATTTAAAATATAACGGAAGGGAATTATAAACAGTGGCTACATAGTATTTAAACGACCGTTTAAACATTTCTGTGGAGTGTTTGGATATAGACATTATTTGGTCTTCTGAGGTTTAAGCTATAAGATAAACCACGCAAAGATATTTTGTTATAGAGATAACTTGGAGCAGATGTTGAAAAGATTTTATGGTACATAACAGAAGAGTGCTGATGTCTTGCATTGAATGAATTTTTTTTTGTTCAACCACTGATAATCCTCTACATAAATCCTGGTCATGTGATTTTTTTCAGATTTTTTCAGTGATTTCCGAGTAATAAGCAATCAAAATTTCCTAAAACTAAAAAAAAACAGTTTTCTTTTTCTTTTTTAATATAGATAAAAACATGCTTTTATATGTGCAAAAGATTTTACAATGTATCCACAGAAATACTTAAAATGTAAGCTTTTTTCGGTATTTTTAAATAGGCCGTAGTATATTAATGTGTATTACTACTAAAATGACATATTAAAAAACCAACGTTTATACTTTCATTGTTTTTTTTTTTGCTCCGAGCTCTTGGGCTATGTGGGCAGTGCAAAAACTCATAGATAACAGCAGAATAGACTACAGGTATATAACTGCTCCAAATACCTACAAAAAAACTAGTCAACATTAAACTGAAAAAAGAATTAGAATTATTTTCAATTAATAGAGGTATAAGACAAGGAGACACCATTTTCATAAACTATTTATTACCGTTAATGAAGACATCTTTAAAAAACTGCTATAGGAAGATATACGCATGAACATCAACGGAAAGAGTTATATTCCCCGATTCAGAGGAAGACAGATGCTTGAAGACCTAGCCACAAAATCACTGGCGGTAGGTCTTAAAATAAACGCAGACAAGACACAGGTGATGACTAACCAACACTGCAAATCAGTGAAAAGTATTTTGCTAGGTCGATAAATATAAATACCTGGGTCAAATCACAAAACCGATCAAAGATTCGGGAAGTTGAGATTTATTCTAAGAAATAAGAAGATCCCATAACATCTAAAAACCAAGGTGTATAACAAATGCGTCCTACCAGTGCTCAGATATGGTGCACAAACATGGACTATCATCAAGAAAAGTATAGACAAGCTGATAAAAGCACAAAGGACAATAGAAAGACGCAAGCTGAACTTTTTCTTAAAAACCGAAAGAGACTAGAGTCGATACAACAGAAAACGAAAGTGTCAGATAACGCACAAACAGTTCGAAAACTTAAATAGCAACTTTCAGAATACAACGCACAATACAAAAATACTAGAACAACATTATACAGCAGTGGCCCCCATGACTGGGTAAAAGACCACAAAGAAGACCTTACATGAAATGAAGCGAGGGTGTAAAGAGAATTGTAGGATTTGATCGGAAACAAACTGCATAGATATTGAAAAGGAAATGCATCGACCTAAGCTGATAGATAGAAAAATTTACTTGTAGTAAAGATTTGAAACTGAACTAATAAATTAAAAGTGAGAAAATAAAAATAAATATTTATTTAAAAAAATAGAATGAATTGTACAACCACAATAAAAATCAGTAAACCACTGGTTAACCATTTTAGTCGATAATAAATAGTATTTATCAAACTTTGTTTTGTTTTGCATAATATTCTTTTTACGCAAAAATAATGTTTAACACATAAAATTAATTTATTTTTATAGTTTGTAAACTACAATTGTTTGCTTTTAAAAGCTGTCAAAACCGAACTAAATCTGTCTGAAAACTTTAATAGATGGTATTAACTAATGTCATCTGAGGTTGTGATTCCGTCTATTTCAATTTTACCAGACTGACTTCACCATTGTATATCAATAATGATTCAAGAAAATGTGTTTTTTGCAATTGTGTGTTCTTCTTTTTTTTTTGCTTATTATTAAGACGGCTGTAACTACGATTGCAACATTTGCGCATTGGCTGTGACAATAAAAATTCATTAACTAATAAACCATCTACAACTATTGCTGCTGCAAATTGCAGTCTTAGTCGTAATTGGTCATCTATAATTTGCTTTTTACATTATGTGAAGACAAGAAAATTACAAAACGAAATATAAACTTAAATGGTATTAACAACAAACAAAAAATAATATCAAATTACTTAATGACCGATTGTTCTCAACCCGTTAGCACCACCACGAGTCAATTTACAATCGTTTTTACAACGATACAATATAAGAGCAATTTAATACAATAGAGTTTGCAATAACATTAATAAAATAAACTGAAATGGCTGATATTAGAAAAAAACACAAAGAAGTACACTGAGGGGTAATCAGGGTTATAGCTTATTTTAATTAAGCCTCCTGGCATATACAGAGTAACAAAATAAATATTCTTTTCTAAGAAATTCTAATTAAGGGAGCGATACTGGGAGTGCCATAAATCTTCTTGAGAACATTTTGCGCAATTTAAACTATTTTTAAAATTAGGATGAGATTAATAAATCGCACAGTAAACATTTGTCTTTATTATTTCAGATCGTTAGATGTTATATTAGGTAGTGATTGCAGCAATAGGTTTGAAACTAAGGCAAACTCAACACAAATTTCGATTAATCAATTTAGACCAGTTACTCCGCCGACTGAAATACAACTTTGCATAATTAGTAATTAAAATAGTATTTTAAACATAACGCAATAATTTAAATATAATATAAGTTTTGGAAAAAAAATTAAAGTAAAAAAAATAAGATACTAATATTTATTAAAGAAATCTATTTTGACCGCTATTTCTATCTTGATTTTCAGTATTGTAACAGTAAGTTTGGCAAAGTAATAAACTGTTTTTGAATATTTCCCATTTTCCTTCAATGTCTTTTTTTCTTAGTTTCTTTCTTAGTATCTTTTGATATTGTTCTTGTATTTGTGTTTGTGTTAGTTTGTATGTTTTTATCTTTTCTGTTATTTTTTTTCTTCTTTTGTGTGTTTTTTTCTTATTCCACTTCATGTCTATTTTAAGGAAGTAATCCTAACTCTGCTTGTCTTTTTACATTGAATTATCTCAGGGCGGTTATTGGTAGGTTTCGTGCTCTGGAGTGCAAAGTTAAATAAAATCAAATGGTTCCTTATATTTTTTACATCCATATATTTGTACGTCTATACGTTTAAAAAATCTTACAAATAATAATACAAAGTTAATTAAATTGCTCAACCAAGCATTTTAGAACATCACTTACCAGCAGGTAATAATTAACAACTTTTTGAGGCTCGATGCTACACATTTAGAGGCACATATAAAAAAGACCCGGAATTCATCCATTCTTCTATTCTTGTGTTTCCATGCCCACTCTTCCATTCATATCCCCATGATTATATTTTCATGTCTCCCATGAATTTCCTTTTGAATCTCCTTAAAAAAATTGTCTTTTTCTTCTTTCTTTGCGTCGTCGTTATCTTCATATGCTATTATTAGAGTCCATATTTCTTCATTTAGTTTCATTTGTATTGACATTATTTTTTCGTTGCCGTATCGTTCTATTATGACAGTTTTTATTCTTTCCGGTGATATTATTATTCCTATTCCTCCTTTTGCTCTATCTTTTATTTCGAATCCTGACCATATAAACCAATATCCTTTATGTATTATTTCAATTCCTGTTCCCTTTTTTTTTGTTTCCGTTACTCCCAATATTTCTATGTGTTGTTTGTTTATTTCTTCTACGATCTCCTAGCTTTATTTTTGTATTCCGTTATGTTCTATGAATTTTTTTTCTATTCATTCCTTTTCCTTTTACATTGTCCATTTCCATTACTATTGTCGTTGTGGTTTTTTCTGATCTTCTTTTATTGGTTTGTATTAGTTTTGTTGGAATTATATATTTTTTTCTTTCATCCCATTCCCATGTTTTCTCATCTTTCATTATCTTCTTGTACTTTACTATTACTCTGTGTCCTTTTCCTCTTTCTTCTCTTGTAATTTCTTTTAGTTTACCTTGAATGCTTAGTTCGTTTTTAGTTAGATCATTATCTCTAAATATCTTTGTGTCTTTTAGTTTATTTTTATTTTTCATGATGTCTTGCTTTTCTTCCCAACTATTTATTTCTGCTATTATTATTGTATCTTTTCCTATTTTAATGCTCTGAGTTGTTCTTATTAATTTATACCTAATTTATTTTTAAGCATCTTCTTGACTTTATCCTTACTTATGTTCTTTTCTTCCATTCCTTCAGCGTGCAAAGTTTTAGCCGTTATAAACTTACTTTACTACCTCGGTATTCACAAAAAGTTTGAGGACTCACAAATGGCACCTGTCCCAACAAGAGCTTGATTGACCGTAGTATGTTAATCTGGACCACTACTAAAACGATATATTAATAAACTAGCGGTTATACTTTCATAGTTTTTTTTGGATCCGAGTTTTTGCTCTATCATTTAAACATTATACAAATGATTCGTTTTTGCAGTTTAAAAATCTTTTGAACTTGATCTGATTCACCCCATGCGACTAATATAAGAGATACAAGATTCAAAGTGTTGTGATAAAATAACTTAAGTTCTAGATTTTTTTTAACATGCAATTAATGTAAGTAAGTAAGTAAGTATGTGCTTTATTCAAAACATTTAAAAAAGTGTAGACATTAGAATATATATATACAAAAAAAATAATAATAATAACATAAAATATACTTAAAATAGAATAATAAAATTAACCAGCCATATACTCTTCAATTGTATAAAAAACTGAATTTAGAAAATACTCTTTAGATTTTTGTTTAAAATTTTTAAAATTTGTTAGTCTTAATATTAGCAGGCAGTTTATTGTAAAATTTACACATGTTAAAAAGATAAGATTTTGAATATAAAAATGTTTTAGAACTATTAGGTCTCAGAGAAACTTGACTTTTTGTATTGTACGTATACATTGGTTCAAAATTACTCCTTAAATTTGCTACGTGTATCTTTTTATCAAAACACTTTTACATTAAATTTAATAATGACACTCTTATTTGAGTTAACTTAAAGGTTAGTTAGTCAGAAGACTTGGTTACACAGTGCGAGCTACCATTCAAGCTGGCCTAGTCAGTTGCTTCCAGTACAGCTACTTGCACCGTGTGACCCCATCATACAATAATTGCGAGGAACAGTAACTATTATGATGCGGTCACACGGTGCGAGTAGCTGCACTGCAGTAACTGACTAGACTAGCTCGGATGTTAGCTCGCACTGTGTAACCAGACCTACAAGTTTGTAACTGTCTTATTTGCTGTAAATACAGCATGATCTATCTTTTTTGATGCAACAAAAAAAGAAGTATCGTTTGCAATTTTCAGGTGTATATATTAACATAAATAATAAATAATAGCGGACCTAGTACAGATCCTTGAAGTATTTATTTTTTCATAATGAGCATATCTGATGACATATTTCCTATGTCTTTGTAAATAATTTCTAATCTAGTTTAAAGCTGTGCATCTTATAAATAACATACATATATAGTTTATGCAGTATTAAACTATGGTTTTGATAACAAAAGCTTTTGTTAGATCTAAAAATATACCTAGGCACTGCTTTCCTTTGTCTAAACCCATGTACAAATATTCCAAATATAGCAAAATTGATATTGGGCTTTAATTTTCTCCTTTTTTAACACCGCAATTATTTTTGCTAATGTTTATCAATTCATTCACCATTTCGAGTTAGAGACTTAGTTATTCGGGCTTATTCTGTAACTTTTCTAGTTAAATATATTGTTCAGTAACAACATCGTTATGGTGAAACTCGTAACGATTTTCTTAACTATGTTATAATGTTTAGTATTCTTATTCACTAAGGACAACATTGTTAATTATTTCCGTAACAATTTATCTTTATATAAACTACATGAAGCTAGCATTCGATCACTGCTTTGCAAGCGTGCGATTGGTGCGTGCATGCATCTGTCGCATTTTGACGATGTTTTTTAATGTTTACAAATTCTTAACGTGTTTCTAACCTTATAAAAATATCAGCTAAATATAAAATCAAATAGAAATTAAATAATAAAAATACTTAGAAGTTACAGACGCTGATACATTAGTGAATTAGTGAATTAAAATTGTTGTAATAAAATTATTAAATTAAATTAAATGTAGAAATTATTTTACATAAAATAATAAATTGCATAAAGTCAGATACATGAAATTATTTTACAATTATGTTTATATTAATTTAATAATTATAAAACAGGTTTAATTATATGTAAAAACATACACAAATTTTATTAGATTTGATTGAAAATATTAATTTTACATTCCTCTACGAACCCCAGTCTAGCACACACGCGAATAAAATTGTCAATTTACTTTAACCATTATTATTATCAGTATCTGTATTTAATCATTTTAATTGTTGTAAAAGTTACAAGCGTTGTTTGTGGATATCTTCTACAAAGAAGAGTTTCAGCCCAGTCGGGGCTGAAGCTACATTTAATTATTAAATGAACAGCGACGGGAACATTCCATGCGGCCATGTAGACCGAAGCGATGCGGAGAGCAACGCGGGGTCCTTGATGGAGTTTACGTACGTTTATCACAGTCCGACACGGATCAGGAATTCCGGCGGCCTACAAACACCAAAAAAAGGGGTCGTCCGAAAAAAGTACTAAGCCGAATAAAAAGGGAAAAGAAGTACATTATTTTAAAATACCTGATACAAATTTACATACAACGTCAAATTGCGTAAATTTAATTAATAACAGAGAACAACAATCACAAATACATCAAACACAACTGCAGCAAAAACAACAACAATTAAATCATCAGTCTCAACATCAACAACAGCTGTAATTGCAACAACAACAGCAACAACCACAATATCAACAACCACAACAACAACAACCTCAACAACAACAACAAATCCAGCAAAAATTGGCAAATAAAACAAGTAGTTTTAAATCAATTATAAATGATTATAAGTATGCTTACTATGTAGAAACGACGCAGCAGCTTCTGCGTACCCAACTGTAAGACATATGGTGCCAGAGTACAACCATCAACTTGCTAACAAAATTCACGCATCATCATATTCAGCTGTAATTACTTCCGTTGATCAGGAGATTTTTGACAAAGAAATGAAAAGTGTCTTTGAGCTGAACAACATCACACACCGTTTCTGTAAAAGAATAATATTGCGAATGACGAAAAACCCAACATTCAAAATAAGAGTGGTAACTGCAGATGTAAATGCCTACCAAACCCTTTTACAAAAAGGAGTATTTTGTAAAAGCAAACATTTTGCCGTTTATGAAAGCCAAACACCGGCTCCAATACCCATCCCATGCAACAAATGTAACTCATTTGAACACACGTCGGACAACTGTAATGCTACTCCTAAATGTAGTAAGTGTGGTAGAAACCACAGAACATCAAATTGCACAACCACCCAGCCTATCAAATGCACAGCGTGTAACAAGGAAGGACATGAAGCGTGGTCTTTGAAATGCAAGAGGAGATCAACTAAACCAATTGAAAGGATACCCAACATGAAAATCAAATCCGTCAACAAAAGGTCTGCAGAAATCGACAGCAAAGTCACAACATCATCAAGGATTCACGCACCAATCACTGTTCATGATCATATTATCGACACGTATGTAGCCCAAATTCTCCCAACAATACTGACCGACAAATGCTCATCAAAAAACTAAAAACTAAATTTATTGACACTTATAATATTTCGGTTCTACAAACCTCGTCAGTATGCCTTGTACGACCACGGCATCGCATGATAGCGAAGACAATTTTGAATAAATATATATCATGCGATGCCGTGGTCGTACAAGGCATACTGACGAGGTTTGTAGAACCAAAACAATTGTCTATGCTTGACCCTTGGCCGCTGTGATTCGATTGACTGATTTTGAATAAATTATTAATTCATTTCATAATTTATTGGCAATTCAAAATCGTTATAGCCGCGAAATGACTGCCAATTGCATAAATGCTAAAATGATACCGATTAATGAGGACATTTTAGTATTAAAAATTGCAACAAGATGGCAAACCAGTCTTTCGTTTGATTATTTATAATATCAATTGTGTTCATACGAACAGAAATATTTATTCAAAACTTATAATATTGACACAATAGTATCATTTTCAAGTAACCGCATGTTTATAGTAATGCCCGACCTCCTTAACCCCGAACAGGCTCTTCCTACCATCCCTGTAAACGGATTTCAAGTCACCATAACCCAATCCCATAATGTCTAGTTTAAGTGTCTTATATTCCAACATAAACAGTTTTTCCTGCAAATCATCAATCATTAATAACTTTATCCTAACTAATCATATTTCGTGTGCCATGTTTATCAAAACCAAATCCCCAAATCCCATAACATTCTAGAACTGGTCCAACATTCATTCTGAATAATGACCAGAACACCACTCCTGATATTCTTCTTTGTTCATCCAGTATTAAACCCTTTATCCACTCTGTTAATGTTATTCCCGATATTTCTGTCCACATGGCAATCACATTTAAAATGAATATGCAAATATTACCTTCCCCCAAAGAATTTATTTACAATTTAAATAAATGCAACATATTAGGAGTTAATCAAGAACTTTCTTTATTGACTGAATCAGTTCCAAATATATTACCAAACACCATCTCACAGTTTTCTAAATTATTAGCATCATCTATTTACCACCATACTCCAAAAACAGTAAAATCCTACTATAAGTACCCTCTTCCTTCATTTATATTAAGGCTCATTAAATACAAAAGACACTTATATCGCAAGTTCAGAAAAACTAATGACAGAAGAATAAAAAGACAATTTAATGACTTAAATAAAAACATACACGACTTAGTTTCTCAGTACAAACTAGACGAATATATAACGGCATGCAACAGAATTAACGAAAAGAAAGAAAAAAATTACTTTCAAAAAATCAAAAAGTTGACGAAATACAAACGTACGTTCAATAACAGATCCGGTTTCTAACATTCTTTTTTCAACTGACGTCGATATTGCTAATACCTTTTAAAGACATTTTACTGACGCTTTTGCTTTTTCAAACTGTGACAATTTTGACAGAATTCATTTAGAAAACGTAAATTTATGATATGACAGATTTTGCAAGAAGACTAGCAAAACTCCAGCGGACGAAACAATAGACAAAAACGAATTCTACTTACTAAATAAAGGAAAAAACCAGTACACGACTTACTAACTAGGAACATTTTAAGACCATAACGTCCTTGACTATATAATTGAAATTTTCAACTACTGCTTAACAAATCAATACTACCCTAATGAATGGAAAATGGGAACTATAGTATGCATCCCTAAAAATAACTCCAACTTATCTAATCCAGCCAGCTACCGTCCTATCACCCTACTCCCAGTTCTTGGTACACTTTTCAAACATTTATTACAAAATAAACTTTAAACACAAATCCACAATAAAATCTCTATTACACAATTTGGTTTTATTAAAAGTAAATCAACCAGTCACTCTTTAACTACCCTTACCTCTAATATCCAAACATCCCCCCTCGAAAAACATAAACAAGGCGTTTGACTTTGTCTGGCATAGAGGACTTCTTTTTAAGTTATCTTATCGATTTTAAATGTGCCTAGTTATCTTATTAAAGTTATGATTTTGTTTTTAAAGGAACGAACTCTTAAAGTCCGTATAGGTAATGCCTATTATATTTCATTTACTCCACAACAAGGTGTTCCACAAGGATCCCTTCTATTTCTTCTTTTGTATTATATTTTTTGTTCTGACATATATAGCTCTAATCCAACCCACTTTGACCCAACTAGCTACGTTATGCAATACGCAGACGATACAACACTAGTGCCTCTTGCCAAAACGTTAAAGCAGTCAATTTATCAGTTGCAAGTTATCTTAGATAAGAGACAACTTTGGTTTAATAAATGGCGCAAATTTTTGAAAATCCTTCAAAAACTCAACTATTAATTCCCTATCAGAAAACCCATGAAAATTCACATTTTATCCAAACGAATCTCTAGTCCCTTTCCAAATATGTAAATACTTAGGCGTAAACTTTGATCCCAAACTAAACTTTTACACCAAATTTATTAAATCAAAAATTAGATCCCGGGCAAAACACATCAGTTCCCTTACCTATAAAAACAATGGAATATCAAATGTGCTACACACATACATATACAAAACTATATGTCTTCCCATCCTCGACTACGCATCCATCATTTTCCTAAATTCCAACAATCCTACACTTAATAACTTATACGTAGGAGAAAGAGCATCCCTCGGGGCTCTTACCAAAGTTCGGCATTCTAACAACCCTCTTCACAATCCTTCAAACGAACTTTTATGTTGTAAAACAAACCTTATCTTACTCCCCGAGCGTCTTTATAAACCGCAGACAAAATTTGCAAACAACCCGTACAATCTAGAAATTTTAAACAGTTTAATTATATCTAGAGACGCATTAATTTGTTCTAAATTTAAAAAAACCTGCCAACAAATGCAGACACTCATCAATGAAACGATTGATTAACTGACAACTGACTGATTGTCTCACTGACTGACTGACTGACTGACTGACGACTGATCGACTGATCGACTGACAATATCATACATCATTCTACATTATTTGAACAATTTAAATTCTATTTCTCTGGCTGCAAGACCACGGTCTATAGCCAGTTTAACAAAAATGCTATTGTATTACCTTTCTTTTTGTAATTATCCTTGATATATTTTCTTTCTGTATGTTGAATAAATATGATATATATATATATAGATATAATTATTTTATTGCGTAATATTTTTTTACTGATTTACAACACGAGAAAATATTAATATAAGCATGTTTTCCACTTGAAATATATAAAATATATTATAATAATTCTTATTTTGAACATTTAAAGAAGTAAATTGTTAGGTTAAGAATATTTTTCCGGCTTTTACAACCACAGTGAGCGAGATTGTTAACTTAAAGTCTATCCATATCCACAAATCTTTAATTTGACAATTAAAATCTTTAGCGGACGCGTTACTGAATACGGATTCTTTTTGATGTTGTTAACTTAACAATTGTCCTTGAGTTACAACTTCATACATCAGTAGAGTAAATAAGCGGGTTCTGGAACTCCACGATCCACATTTGCCGTCTCATGTGTGTGAGAGAGACAATCGTGACTGTGCGCACGGTTGCGTTGGCTGGCGCTAGATGGCGTAAGGTTATTGTTGGGAGCCGGTAGCTGCTATAAAGTGGCTGGCAGGGGGCGCAACTCGGCGTTTGGTTCATCCCACAGCGCCAGAGCCGGCGGCGGCAAGGGGGTGGCAGCATGCTGCTAGCGGCCGGCGGCAAGGGGCCGGCAGCAGGAGGAAGCGGCCAGGGGCATGAAGCCGGCTGCAGGTGGTGGGGTGGTGGGTTTAAGAGGAGCGCGGTTAGTCATATGAATGGTATCTATCTATCTAGTAATTAAATGTTTACAATAAATTTAGATACCTATATGATTTTAAATATTTGATTCTGATTATGAAATTGTTTATTAAATTAATACTGCTTTTTATCAAAATTAATATAAGCAATGATAGCGTTTAGTCAGGAAATGAAATGACTAATATTTAATATCATTTCACGTTTACTATAAAACTAGTTATATCTACTACCATTTACCTTTTGTATTTTTAATCTATTAACCTTTACATTTTAATTTATAAGTTAAATTAAAAACATGATAATATTATTAATATATTTATTTTAAATAATCACTTACATTTAAATTACAAAACAATATTTTTTTATATATTTTTATTATCTGAGATTAATAATAATAATAATAATAATTAACATTTAACAGGAAACGATATGACTCATATTTGATATTATTTTACGTTTACTATAAAACTAGTCATATCTACTACTACTATTCACCTTTTGTATTCTTAATCTATTTACCTTTTTATTTTTATTTATAGGTTAAATAAAACATGATAATCCCATATAATATTATTAATATAGTATTTATTTTAAAATAATCACATACTACTCTAGATATTTAATGTTTTTTTGATTCCTACACTTTGAATTAAAAAAATTAACAAAAATATAAGAACACATTAGTTTTAATTAAAGAAATTTAAAACACATAATATTATTAATAAATATAAATAATTTATTTTGATAGGAATGCTCAAGGAAATATCAATGATTAAGAGACACCACCATATGCGCTTATCATTTGTTGAAGGTTGTATTGTGGCGATGAATAATTGATTAAAATAAAACTGTTTAATTAATTCGAAAAACTTTGTTAGCGACCGTATAGCGACTTCCGGTGCTGCAGATAGGGCCTTCATTGTACTCAAATGAAAGCGCTTGTCGTGTAGGTTGCGAATCTGAAATAAAAATTGACACTTGACCTGCTCCCAAGCACACCAAATGCGAAATATAGGGAGAGAGAATAATAATATATGAAACGGAAACAAAATGGGAAAGGGTACAAATAGCAAATGTGTAGATTTAGTTGTCTAGGAATAACCAAATCTTTAGTTTATTACTGGCAATAGAGTAGTATACATCATGTCTGTGGACTCAAATTTTTTCGAAGAAATTCTCGAAGATTTTGAAAGTTTTTTACACCAAGAATCGCGTTTAATTAATGAAGTAAAATATGCTCTCAATAAAAATAAAACTGTTAATGTGTCGGTTGGGTTAAGCCCTAACAGAGGGTTTTATCACTGTGTAAAATTATCAATGCAACAGAAAAACATTTCGTTTATACAAGACGAATGGAATAAAGTTATTCAATTTAAGGAAGAAATTGGTGATTATCTCAGGTTAAAGAGAAAACCACAACTCGGTGGACAAAAGCGAAAACGAGTTTGTGAAACTTGCAATCAAAAGATAAAGAACAACGATGTTGATGAAGTGAAAGAACCATGTAAAACTATAGAGGTATAATAGTTGTGATTTTTTAATTTAATTAGTAATTAATTTAAATATAATTATTTACAGGTGTTCGAAAATTGTAAATTGTATTTTGAAGATGTGTGTAAAAGGCAAAAGGTTGTTGTTGTTGAAAAAAATGACATAAAAATTTCTTTAGATCGACATTGTTTTGATACATTATGTAAATTGATTGAATTGATAGATTTACGAATGAACAGATTAAGTCAATTACGTTTTTTTGATTTTTTTAATCAGTGTTTGTCGGAAGTTAATATGCTCATTACTTCAGATACTACCGATATAGAAAAAGAAAATTTAATCAAGCAAGTGGCATTGCAGAACGAATCGTCGTATTACGAAAACAGAGAGAGTCTTTTTGAAGTGTTAGTGTTCAATTTTTCGGATGTGTTAAAGCATTTAGCTTCTTTTAATTAAAATGAAATCAGTTCCATTTAAGATTTCAAAAAGCAAACAGCAATGGTGGTGTCAAGAACGTCCTCCATTAAACGACCCCATTTAAGAAATCGTCAACAACTAAACTATCAATTGGATCGTCTACTGCAGCAAATTATAAATGTTAAAAAAATTATTTGTGATTATGAATTGCAAAAGCAACTGTGTGCAAAACTCGACGGGATACAGCTCCGATGAAATTAGCAAAGTCGAAATAAGATTATTTGAAAATATAAATAAAGCCATTGAATTGTATGATGAATACAAGTTAACTGGTGAATACGTAAAATATCTACCGGAAAAATATTTACGATCGCTATATGGACTAAATTTGGAAAGATTGTGGGACTTCCTGCCTGAAAAATGTAAGAGTGATTTATATTTCCAAATAAGACTTCCCTGTCATAAGCATTACAACCTTCCAACCGATGAGGACCACATAGACGGACCACCTCCACCCATAAAAAACTGTTTTAGATGCATTGCAGAAAAGTGTATCTGCAAAAAGTGTCAAGATTATCGATCAACTAGAGTAAATGCCAAAAGTATCGAAAAATGAATAGCACCGCATTCATACTATTAACAACTTTGCTTAATGGAACTTTGTTTATCACGAAACCCAAAGATGCCAGACAATGCTACATAGCCGTCAGCGATAGAGGAATCAATGATAGTTGGCCTTCGGAATGGAAAATGATGTACCTTGATAATAACACTAACCCAAGAACATTTAAAATCAACGCCAGCACGATCCCGGGAGTGTCAAATGCGATGAATGCAACTTTTATGTTCCTCGATAAAAAACGCAGTGTAATAAATGTTTCAAATCAATTAATAATGGACAATGTTGTAAATAATGATAAAAATGTAATTTTGATTTTAGAAATTATACTGATGCTTACTAATGTTATTATATTTTCTTATGTGCTTTATAAATTATATAAAAGGTATGTTTACAAAAATTAAATAAAAAACAATATTATAATAAACAGCATTTTATTTTTTATTTCATACATACATTTTACAGGTTATAATTGAATTACATCATAAAGGTAAGTCATTCCAAATTTGTTAGCTTTATCAGAAGTGATTTGAGTTGTTGTTATTTAAATATCCTCTTCGTAGTTATCAGAGTTACTGAAATCAAATTTATCGGATACTAATGTTTGCAAAAGTTTTTGAAGTTGCAGTAGCAGTCCCTCATTTGGACATTGTATTCCAAATATTGTAAGTTCAATATTACCAACGCGAGTAATTGTATTAGAAAATTCGTTATATTCATAAAACATATTTTTTTTGAAAAAATACAAACGGCCGTTGGAAAATCGAAAAACTGAATCTATTTTTGAGGGAATTCCCCCAAAATCATCGATTATGGTACCAACGGCTTTTCTGTGATAACTACACTCATCAACTTGTAAATAATATCCATCATCGTAAAATACAAATGTTTTACCGCTATTTGAATTTACAATTCCAGTAATATTAGCTTCCGTATCAGGTCTCCAAATGGCTGTACTTTTTGTATGACTTAATTGAAAAGCGGGGAAATTAATAAAATACATTTTTTTATCAACAATTATAACAATTTGATCGTTAAGACTTTGATAAATGCCAGTAATTTTAGTAAAATTATGAGGTAAAAACGGAAACCATTTTGTGATCAGTTCAGGACGTTTATATGTATGTTCATTTAAATGTTTACTCCATACCCATAATTTGTAAAATACATATAAACGATTTTTAATAATTATGAATGTATTAACTTTTTTCAAAACACATAAATTTGGATAAGTCTCAGTATCAGTTTTAGAATTTGATTTTTCTGTAAATATTTCATTTTGAGTAATACTTGTTCTTGTTGTGTTTGGTGTATTTGTTGTTGTTGTTGTTGTTGTTGTTCTGGAATCATTTGAATTCAAGGTTTTTTCTATTGGTTTACCGTAAATACTCTGTACAGCCAATATATCATCTTCAGTAAGAATGATATCGTTATTTAAAGAAAAATTTGTATAAAATGAATTCATGATTGCAGTATGATTAGAACTGTGATCAATACCCAAACTGTGTCCAATTTCGTGTATTAAAACTCTTAACATGCTTCTTTTACTTGAACAGTTTGAGTTTGTCAAACTTAAATTCCAATCTTCGTCTTGATCTAGATGAATCTCTATCGTTTTGTTTCTATTTGGATAATATGCATGTGCAAGGACTCCTCCTCTACCATCAAATTGATCTCTACAAGGCAAACCCGATTTAACACAATAATGAAATTGTTTACCGATTGAAATAACAATGTTATAATTTATAATACTTCGAACAAATTTAATGGGTATATGTTTTTCCCAGACTTTAAATGCAACGTTGGCGATATTGATTAACGTTCTATTAGCCAAATAGAAATGCCATTTTATAGGGTTTACGTTTTCCCATTTAGTATTGACAAGATTGTACGGTATAGGATTGTCACGTACTCAACATCTCGGTCGTTTCATTAATTCCAAGGTTTGATTATTTAATGTTCCATCTACTGGTAGCTTATAATACTCTTGAAAAAGTGCAAGACTTTCCGCCACGTCATTATCCGAGACAATCTTTAATCCCGAAATATTTTCAGGTAAATCTAAATATCCAAATCGATTTAAATAATTTATAGCAAAATTATCACTTTTAACAAAAGATATTATTATCAAAACGTAAAAAAAATAAAACATTTTATACATGTTTACGGTGGAACTGCAAATGAAACACTGGAATGTTTTTAAATATATTATTATTAATATTTATAAAATTATAATAAATTTTGTTTGTTAATCCAACTGTTGTGCGAAGCATCAAAACCTAACCATTTTACAAATAATTTATTTCCCTTCTTTTGCAATATTTTTTCCACTAAATATATCTTAGGATTTGATGTTTTCTGCAATTCCTCAGCGTAAAAAGCTCCTAGTATGGGATCTCCTTTTTCATCTTCCAATAAATACGTCACAGGGTTGGTAATTTTAATTTTAATAAATTTAAATAATTCAGTTGTCCAATTGGGTGTGTATCCTTTTGCGAAGAGCGTTTTTTGTTTACTCAGACGCACCATATCACCCACTCGGAAATTCCCATTTCCTGCAATTTTTATATGCGAGTAGACAGTTTTCAAGAGCGCGGTTTCCTTATCTCCGCCCGGGAGTACATCAGCTGGTCGCATTCCTATCGTACGATGACGTTGATTGTTGTATTCTAGCGTAACCTTGTTCAAAATATCATACCAGCTGTAACGCCCACGCAAACTAAATTGTCTGTATAGTTTATCTTTTAGCGTACGGATTAGACGCTCGACAATGGCGGCTTTCATTATCGTATATGTTGAGTAATGATTAATATTATATTTTTTCATTAATGCAGAAAATTGACTGTTATAAAATTCCTTGCCATGATCACTTTGAATATTTTTCGGGGTCCGTCCGTCGACATTTTTCAATATTTTCTTCATGGTTTCTGCTACAATCACACCGGTTTTATTTTTTATGGGTGCAGTCCAGGCGTATTTTGAGAAACAATCAATCACTACAAGTATATATTTATATCCTTTATTTTCACGAGAGAATAATTGAAACTCGGCAAGATCTATTTGCCACAGATCGTCAACACCTTTAAGTATCGTTCGTCTTCGAGCAAAATTCTTTCTTGCCGGTTTGTGTAACTCTCGCACTACATCCTCTTTACTCATTTTGACTTGAAGGGCTCTTTAATGGAGCAATCAACAGTTTGATGCTGTTTGTTTGACTTAATAATAGCGTATTTAAATCATTTTTAAACTGTTCCCATTTTATATCCATATTATTTTTAAGCTGTTCAATTTCATGATTTGATGTATTTTTATACGCTTCGAAATCTCTGGATAAACTTTTAATTTTCTCCGCCAGATCCTCTTTTACTGGTAAAATTTTTGAGTTTATAATTTGCGGAATACTTTCAATAACTAAATTAACTTTTGAATTAATATTTTTAAATGATGTGTTCAAATCCTGCAGCTGAACGACATTTACATTATCCACATATTTTTTGTTTGCGGCATCGTTTTCATTAATCGGTAATTGCAAATATTTTATTCTTTTGCCATCAAGGTTGAAATGTCCATCAGCATCACGTTTAAATCCAACGCCTGGTGGCCCTCTAACGGTCGTCAATGGTTTATTTATTTTTATCTGTGATGAATGACGCCCGAACTTATCGATGCTCATGATGCGTATGATGTGTAAAGAGAGCGTGCTTTGTATTTATTAGAAAATTACATCTTCTTCACGCAATTCCTCCTCGATTGAAGCAATCTCATTATTGTGCGAATTATTTCCTGCATTCTTCGATGCGTGCAATAAACACAACCTATCAACAAGTTCGCTTAAATTATTCCAATACTTGTATTGCGTGGGAGTATGTTGTACTTGCAATTTAGAATCAAAACCTTTGCCGCTGGTATGAGAACCGGTTGAATTATTGCGAGGTTTTGTGTATGTCGGTGATCGATTTTTAAACATGGGCTTAATAATCTCTGTATATTTTTTACTTTTCGAACCCTGTTTTTGATTCTTTGGATCGTAATTGCGGTGTAATGCATGTGTTTTTTCTAATATTGTTTTATAGTTTTTCAAATCATCTTCGTTATAAATTTGATCGTCGGGTTCTTTCATAAAGAGAAGTTCATACAAGCCTTTAGTTCCAACGTACACAGAATCACCAATTTTAAAATTTTTACCTTCGACCAGCTCAACATTATAATTTCCAATCGTCCACTTTTTTGTATGAATATCGATATTTATACCGGTGGACTCATCAAGTTTTCGATCATCTGAAAATCTCTTTTTCACATATTTTCTAGGCAAGTCCTGAAAGGTATCCAAATAAGCCGCATCCACATATTCTGTTTTATTTGATCCATGAGGTACCTCTACGGCACCATGCGCTACCTCTTTGTCTTCATGAGGTTTGCTAAGAGGTTTATGAGCCTCATAAAGAGGTTTATGAGCCTCATGAAGAGGTTTATGAGCCTCATGAAGAGATTTATGAGGTTCATGAAGAGGTTTATGAGCTACCTCTTCGTCGTCATGTGATTCCTCTTCACTCTCATGCGGTCTGCGAAGAGGTGTGTGAAATTCGTTGACATCATGTTCATCATAAGGCTCTTCTTCATAATCCTCTTCACGCTTTGAGATGCCATGCCATTTTGCTAATTTTCTTTTTCGCTGAACAGGCACTTTAACTATATATTTATTTGCTCGACTGTGAGTAATAATTTCTTTCAGAGGTTCCAATAACGGCTTATATGTTTTGTTTAAAAATTCATCATTTTCTGATCGGTTCATTTTTATGGCAAACAGTTTTTTTCTTATAGCCTTTTTAATATTGATCAGTCGATGTTTAACCGCATTGTCCGTCATGCTCATTCAATCACCTGCGTGCATTTGATTGTTATAATCAATTGTCAACAATTATATAACGATCGAAACACTTGCGGTATCTGCCCTTATTCGGATCACAATCTTTGTTTATTACTATGAATCCGTATTTATCGGCCCAACACAGTCTACAGATTTTTCTAAATTTTTCAAAATCCATGTCGCTGCTCACATGATCTGTAAACGCGTGTTTCAAATTCATTTCATCTTGTTTGAATAATACGATAAAGTTGGCATTATCACGTATCAAGTGTTTGGGTATTCGTGTATAAGTCTGACATAAATAAAATGAATCGATGTTATTGTGTCTCCCCATGCTGAAATATTCTCTAATTTTCTCTTGACCGTCGCATGCAACATCATCAAAAATAAAGATTGAATTTGGTTTGGCATTTTCGGGGCTCATAATTTCCTCATTTTCTTTGAACTGAAAATATTTTATTTTTCGTATTGACTTCATAACGTTTTCCAATAGACGATACTTTGGTTGATATAACGATTTCGAGTAAATATAAATGTTTTCAAAATGTAATCCGTTTTCACTAAACAATAAACTTAACATTGCGTTTGATTTTCCACAATTGGACGGTCCACAAATTAGAGCTCGTACCGAATTTGGCAATAATTCACCGTGACGCATCTCCGTCGTTAAACCCATTCCCGAGACGAACTCATCCATGTTCACGATCGGTAACGACTTTTTCTGCTTGACCACCTTCATCGTAATGACATAAAACGGGGTCTGGATCTAGGTTATAAATAGAAGTGCTTCATAGTAAATCTTTTAAATGCATTTGTATCGCGGTGCAGGTATTATCAATTCTTTTATAAATAAGTTACCCATTGAATTACATCTACCAGGGTATCAATACTGTGGACCGGGTACAAAATTAAAAAAGCGTTTGCAAAGAGGTGATCCGGGCGTAAACAAGTTAGACGCCGCATGTAAACTACACGATATCGCATATTCACAACATAAAAATTTAAGTGATAGACACGTAGCGGATAAACAGTTAGCGGAAGTCGCTTGGCAAAGAGTCAAATCTTCAGACGCATCGTTGGGTGAAAAAGCAAGCGCTTTTGCGGTGACAACAGCAATGAAAGTGAAAAGATAATTGGGTATGGGTATGTCGTCGAAGAAAAAAAGAGGAAAGAAAGTTGCAAAAAAAAGAGTAAAGAAAGTTGCGTTGCGAAGCGTAATTATGATGAAAGCAAAAAATGCACTAAAAGGATTTAAAAATAAAATTAAGCAAAAGAATGGTATAACTGAAGGATCACACATAGCCCTTAATGCGGCAAAATTTGCCGTACGCAAAGTTGGTGGAAAGAAAAAAATTCGAACACCTCGTATAATTCCAGTACCTAAAGTCGGCGGTATCCTACCATTGATACCCATTTTTGCAGGTCTCAGCGCATTGGGTGCGCTTGCGGGTGGTGCATCCGGTATCGCAAAAGCGGTGAACGACGCCACAGACGCTCGTAAAAAATTTAGTGAATCTCAACGTCATAATAGAACTATGGAAGCTATTGCTCTTGGTGGAAAAGCGGGAAACGGGCTCTATTTGAAACCGTATAAAAAAGGATTAGGACTCTATCTTCAAACATCAAAAAACTTCTAAGTTTGCTACCTCGACGCCCGCTAACCGATAAAGACATAAACATGTTTGCAATTAAAGCAAAAATATCATATTTTAGAGGAGTCTTTATGCGTGATACCTTACCGATTCGATCACATAAAAACGAGTCCGGCATTGTTAATCTCGATCGTGTGAGAGGGAACGGTACGCATTGGGTTGCATACAAGAAACGTGGAAATTTTGTAAAATACTTTGACAGTTTTGGTGATCTTTCTCCCCCAAAAGAACTCTTAAAATATTTTCGAGGTAGTGAAATAACATATAACCATAATAGATACCAGAATTTTAATACATTTAACTGCGGTCATTTGTGTTTGAAATTTTTAGTATAAATACGATTGTAGATTTTAAAATCACACCCAGTCATGTCTCAAACGTTTACTCTGCAAAGTGATAATAGCGTGCTCTCAGAGAATTATTATCCACCAATTGAATTAGACCCTAACAAAAATTATTATTTAGGTCTGATTGGTTTTCAATCTTACAACACTATTCCCAATATAGAAGAAGGTTGTAATAAGTTTTACTACAAGTATAACGGTGATAAAGTAATTGAGATACCCACCGGTTCTTATGAAATTACCGATATCGAAACGTATTTGCAATCCATCTTAAAAAGTAGATCAACTAACAAGGACACAGACGACAAATCGCTAATTAGCCTAAAACCGAACAATAATACCTTAAAGTGCGAGATTTTGTGTAAATATGACATAGACTTTTCACCGTCCGACAGTATCGGTACATTACTCGGGTATTCCAGTAAAATTTTAAAAGCAAACAACTTGTATTTATCCGATCTACCCGTTCAAATTATAAAAGTGTCAAGCATTAGACTTGAGTGTAATATTGTGACGGGTGCCTATTACGGTGATAAATTATCACATACAATTTTTGAGTTTTCACCTTCCGTCGATCCGGGGTTTGCTCTTAACATAGAACCACGAAATATTTATTATTTGCGGGTGAATGTGCATACCATCGACAACATTACTATAACTCTTAAAGACCAAAACGGGTTGCCAGTAAATTTTAGAGGAGAGAACATTTTAGTTAGACTCGAATTAAAATCGTAATGGGAATTCAATTTCACAATTCGGAACCTAATAAAGGAGCGATGACTACAATTAAAAATATCACTCGTCGTTCGTCATCGATAGGACTAACACGTCACGATCTGTTAAGACTCGCGTCGTTGGGTTACAAAGTAAAATGGAGAAACTAGGTATTTTTGAAAAATTCAGAGAAGACGAGACCATTGTTAAGGAAGAATTTCATAGTTATCAACCGATAACACAATCGTTTAACAACAACGATGAAATTCGCATTATAATACAACAACAGGATATACTCACGCTGCCTTCCAATAGCTATCTATACATCTCCGGTAAAACCAGTAATCCTGCTGACGCTAATTTTAAATGGACCACAAATGCTTGGGCATTTTTTTTTAGAGAAATTAGTTATAACATTAATGGAGTAGAAGTCGACAAAACTAAAGATGTGGGAATTACCACTACAATTAAAGGATACATCTCGTATAGCAAGGAAGATCTGAGAAGTTTGGAGTTGAGTGGTTGGAATGAAACGTTAGACTCCGGAATGAGAACCTATTTTGATACAAACCAAAAGTTTTACGCAATTTTACCTCTCAAATGTCTTTTGGGGTTTGCTGAAGATTACAAAAAAGTTATGGTAAATGTAAAACAGGAGTTAATTTTACATAGGGCTACAACTGATATAAACTGTTATACAACCACTAAAGACCCCCAGATTAACATAGACAAAATCGAATGGCACATACAACATATTCAACCGAGCGATGAAGTAAAATTACAATTGTTGACCAAAATTCAATCAGATGCTCCTATTTTGATACCATTTCGCAGATGGGATTTACACGAATTACCATCTCTCAGAAAAACCGATAAAGATGTTTGGTTAGTCAAAACCTCAACCCATCTAGAAAAACCTCGGTATGTAATAATCGCATTTCAAGAGGATAAATTGGGGAAGAAAGATAAAAATGCAAGTCATTTTGATCATTGTTCGATTAGAAATTTGACTGTGTATTTGAATTCGGAGTCTTATCCGTATGATAAATTAAATCAAGATGTGCTCAGCGGTGAATACACTGCTTCTTATTATGCATACACAAAGTTCCAAAGCAGTTATTATGGACATTTCAATCAGCCGATGTTAACCTATGCACAATTTAAAAATCGCATGTTATATGTATTTGACGTTTCGAAGCAAAACGAGAGCATAAAATCATCCACAATTGATTTAAAAATTGAGATGGAGGGACATCATGCGTTTCAAGACAACACCAGAGCATATTGTCTCATATTATACGACAGTGTGGTCGAGTACAGACCTCTCTCGGGTCTAGTAAGAAAACTGATTTAAATGAAGCGCACCGTTAGATTTACTACTGAAAAACCACAGGTTTTT
This sequence comes from Tachinus rufipes, assembly GCA_963932245.1. NCBI lineage: Eukaryota > Metazoa > Arthropoda > Insecta > Coleoptera > Staphylinidae > Tachinus > Tachinus rufipes. Next base: position 83,858,784 of record OZ010741.1, on the reverse strand, counting down.
TTTACGAATTGTCAAAGTAGTGATATTAGCGGAATTGAATGGTTGATTGCAGCACAAAATAGACTGCGATTTCAACGAAGAATTCAAAAAGCTTCATCTCTGTTGGAACCTATACTGACGCCAAAACATCGAAGAAAAATGGTTAAAATTGCATTAATCGACATTCAGGGTTTTATTGTTAACAATAATTTTATGCCTAAAGAACTATGTATAACCACAGATGGAAGTGATTTTCACACGTATCTCTTCAAACCGACAACACCGTATAAAGAGCTGACTTGTGCTGAAAAACAACAAGTCCGCTGGCTTGAAAATAAATATCACGGACTTCGCTACAGAGATGGATATATATCGTCGGATAAATTAGTAGATATTTTAAAGTATTTTCTTAGTGATACCTACTGTGTATTTGTCAAAGGTCACCAGAAAAAAATATTATTAGATAACAGTATTGACAATTTACATGTAATTAATCTAGAAAATGAATATATTGACGATATTGTTAAATTGACAAAGATTAAGCATAATTGTTTTAATCACGTAAAAGATGTATCTTTTTGTGCCACCGAAAATGTTAAACTTTTAAGTGAATATTTGTTTTGAATTTTTCCGTATGTGTGTAATTTTAATAAATTTTTACGATAATAAATGTATTTTATTATAAAATATTCTTTATTTTTCTTCTCTAATCCTCTAGCTAGAATGTGTTAATTAAACAATAAGTATTTGTGTAGATAGGGTTAGATAATATTAATACAAACAAATATTAAACATTTTTATTAAAAACTACTTTGTTAGTGTTTTATTTTATTATTATTAGTACATTTTGTTTGTTAGATGCATATAATATAAATTTAAATAGATTAAGAATTAAAAAAACCCGCATTAAGAAATGATAAGAACTACACATATGTATATAGAAACAGTTTTATAAGATTATCTCATTTATGATAAAACATACATTCTAAGATATGGAAATGAATGGTTTTGTGGTTTCAATAAAAATTGTTTTTATTAAGTTTTAATGAAAATGATTCAATTTAGTGAAGTATTTCATATAAAATACAACGTATAATATTCTTAAAATGTTTTCGTGTAGTTTTTGCGATAAATCATTCACACAATTAAATAACTTAAATAGACATCGTCTAATACATTTTAATCAAGATAATAAGTGTGTACTATGTATCAATAAGTATTTTGTGCGGTTAGATGCCCTTAAGAGACACCTAAAAACAAATCATAACGTTCCAATACTATGTGATAAATGCGGTGTTACATATAATTGTGGAACTGATTATTATGACCACATTAAACAAGTAAACGTGAAAGTTAAACGACGTATAAGTATACCTGGAAGTTCCGGTGATATAATGACAGATCCTAATGCTGATATACATTCAAAGAAAAAAAGGAAGTTTAAATGTGAACAGTGTATTGTAGAATTTGATTCTATTGCTTCATATCGAGGACATATTCGATCTCAACAACATTTTAAGAAAACATCTGAGTTAATTGATGGAGTGGAATTGATTACTACCGCTTTTAAAAACAGAATAAAGACATATCAAATCAAAGCGTCATCTACACACACTACAGATATACCATCGTTTCTAAATAAAAATAAACAACCAATACAATCTCTCATAGAACCTTTAGTTAAATCTGAAAAAAGTTTAAAAGTAAATGTTGAACTTTATGGAGTATATATGAAACAAAACAGTGATGGTGTAAATCAAACAGAATTAAAATCATTTAACACTAAAAATATGATTGTAGTACAAACAACTCATATTGATGATATATTAGAAGAATTCTTTGCTCTCATAAAAACTAGAAGTGAGGAGTTTCAAGAAAAAGATAGTGGTTGGGCACTTTTATATATATCTCATATCCAAATCAACATAAATAAATATATCCCCATACGAGGATCATCATATATAGACCTTCCACAACAAATTAAGAATAAACATGCATGCATAAACATTCAGAATGCTGATAACGCATGTTTAGCATGGTCACTTACTGCTGCTTTACATCCAATACGTCAAGGAAGTGCTGAACAAACGTCATCCTATCCGCATTACGACAATGTTTTAAATTTAAAAGGTATAAGTTTTCCTTGTAAAATGTCAGATCTTAAAAAAATTGAACAGTTAAATAATATAAGCATTAATGTATATAATTTAGAGTTTAATTCAGAAAAAAAACAGTATGATGTTATAGGTCCAATTTATTTCACTTCTAAAAAAGTGGTAAAACATATTAATTTACTTCTTTTAGAAAATGAATTTACTAAACATTATGTATTAATAAAAAATTTGTCTAGATTAATTTCATCACAAGTGTCTAAACATAAGGGTAAAAGTTTTTTATGTGATGGATGTTTAACTTTTTTTAGTAATCAAGAAAAATTAAACGTACATATCTCTAATGACTGTAATAAAATTTATACAATTTTACCAACTGTTGATTTAAAAAAAACTAAAAATGGTGATTTAAAACCTGGAAATATATTAAAGTTTATAAATTATAATAATAAAACGATGGTTCCTTTTTCCGTATATGCCGACTTTGAAAGTATTTTAAAACATGTTCAAACGTGTGAACCTGATCCACTAAAATCATCAACAACTAACATACGTCAACATTCTCCATACTCGTTTGCATATTTAGTTAAATGTTCGTACGATAGCAATAATGATATCTTTAGATCTTATACTGGATTGGATTGTGCTAAAGTATTTTTAGAATATTTGAGTGCTGATATTAAATCAATATATAATAATCATTTAAAAGCAATTATACCAATGGCAAAATTAACTCAAGATGAGCAAACAAATTTTGATGATATGACAGTATGTCATATATGTGAAGAACTAATAATTAATACTGCTGATAAAGTTAAAGATCATTGTCATCTCACAGGCAAATTTAGAGGGGTAGCTCATTCGAAGTGTAATTTAAATTATAAAAATCCTAATTTTATACCAGTTTTCTTTCATAACTTACAGCCAAACACTAATATTGTGGCCGGTGACTCCGTAGACAAAAGTGGGTTGAAACCATTAAGCGAGACCAATAATAATTTAGGTACATTCACATGCAAAATCAATTTTAAATCGCGTCAGTCTAGCATGAACTGCGAGGAAAATAACATCGATGCTGCGAAACATTTATTTGTTATTTTGCGAAGCCGGCGCTACCCGGGAATAAATTCAGTTTGTGTCTCTGATGCCCGTACTAATAGTCGGAGATTCAATCTCGGATTAATCCTGGATTATAGAATCCTGGATTGATCAATCTTTCTCGCTGCATCCAATAGTCCCCGCTTCGGGTAGTTTCGACGAATCGTTAAATTGAATCTGGATTTGGTAATATTTTCGGGGATAGAAAAATATGTTAGGTTGGACTGACTGGTCCAGCTGTAATATTTTGGGTATTTCCCTTTCTGCGGTGAGGTTAGTCTATGCGTGTTTGTCCTGCAAGCGTTTACACAAAAGTTAACACGGTGAAAAAATACGTCTGCCGCAGCGAAAGGGTTAAAAAGTAAGTAAAACTCTTTTTGTTATTTATATTTAAATGTAAATTTCATTTAAATTATTGTAAATATATAACAAAAGATAACATATTTATGTTACATATAAAGCATGGAGAAGAAAATTTGCCATTATACCGAAAAGGAAAAAATGCTATTGGCTGTGCTAGTCAAAGATCATGTCATTATCGAAAACAAAAGCACAGATAATGCTACACTTCAAAGAAAACAGCAAGAGTGGGAAATATTGACATCGGAATACAATGGGCAACCAGATGTTGTTACCACAAGAAATAGTGCCCAGTTGAAAACTTTATGGAAGAACTTAAAGTAAATACATCGATTTTAATATTATATTTAAGTTGAAATTAGACGTAATAAAAAACTATATTTGAATTTTTATATATTTTAAATAATGAACATTACAGAAAACGAAAAGCAAATACTTATATTATTATAAATAATATATTGTGTATAATATATAATTTATTTTTATGATAAATATAAATAAATTTGAACTCTATTTAAATTATAAGTTGATGTACATACCTTTTGGCTAATCTTACATTTTCCACTTCAAACACATATTCGACATAATCAAAAAAATTGTCGCGAATTGCAGCTGCTTCCATTTTTAACTGTTATCTATACCAATCTATACTATTAAAAATAGACGTAACAATCACAGTTCATCAACATTAACACTTAACCAACAAAAAATGTCAACAATCCAGGATTAATCTTGGGTAGAGGCAAGATTGTTTGAGAGAGGTTTATTTGCAATCTCGGATTTGTGAATCTAGGATTATATCGACTATTGGACGCATTTTCGGTCAATCCGAGAATTAATTCTGAATCTCGGATCAATCCCCGACTATTAGTACGGGCATGAGTGTATTGTTTCCCTTTCTCGCATTATGCATCCTTCATTCTGGCTATAGTTTTCTTTCTCTCAAGATGCGCGGAAACGCCTGTCATGGGCCACATTATTTGTGTTTGGCTGTAAGTGGTTATGATTCTCATTTATTTGTAAAAGAACTAGCTAACGATAATGAAAAAATAAATGTAATTCCTCAAAATAAAGAAAAGTATATTTCATTTTCAAAAACGATATGTGTTGATACATATACCAACGAAGGTGTTGAAAAAAATATTAATTTGAAATTGAGATTTCTAGATTCATTTAGATTTATGGGTAGCAGTTTGGAAAAGTTGGTTAACAATTTAACATCAAATCAATTAGTTGAAATAAAAAAATATTTTCCAAATAATAATCAATTTGATTTAATAAGAAAAAAAGGAGTTTTTCCTTATGATTATATGAATTCAATTGAAAAACTTCAAGAAACTAAACTTCCGCAAAAAAAATATTTTTATAATTTTATGACAAATACAGATATCAGTAATAAAGATTATCAACATGCTCAAAATGTTTGGAAAATATTTAAATGTCAAAATTTAAAGGATTATTCAGATTTATATGTAAAATCAGATGTGTTACTTTTAGCTGATGTTTTTGAAAATTTTCGAAAAGTTTGTTATGAAACATATAAATTGGATCCTTGTCATTACTATACAGCACCCGGACTCAGTTGGGATGCTATGCTCTACTATACTAAAATTGAGTTAGAATTATTAACCGATATTGATATGCATCACTTTATAAGATCAGGAATTAGAGGTGGAATTTGTCAATGTTCTCTACGGTATGCAAAAGCAAATAACAAATATATATCGGATTATAATAATAATGATCTTTCAAAATTTTTAATATATTTAGATGCTAATAATTTATACGGTTGGGCTATGTCCCAATTTTTACCATATTCAGGATTTCGATGGCTAAGTAACGATGAAATTAGTACTTTTAATGTTAATAATATCTCTGATAATTCGGAAAAAGGATTTGCTCTTGAAGTGGATATTGAATATCCAACTGATTTACATAAAGAACACAACGATCTACCTTTCCTTGCTGAAAATATAGTACCACCAAATGCAAAATTTAAATTTAAAAAATTGATACCCAATTTAATGAATAAATTTAAATATATAATTCACTATAGAAATTTAAAACAAGCGTTAGATAAAGGATTGAAAATTATAAAAATTCATCGTATTTTAGAATTTAATCAATCTCAATGGTTAAAAAAATATATTGATTTAAATACAAAATTACGTCAGTTAGCTAAAAATGATTTTGAAAAAGATTTTTTTAAATTAATGAATAATTCAGTTTTCGGTAAAACTATGGAGAACGTTGATAAGCGTGTTGATGTACAACTGGTTAATCATTGGGAAAATATTGGTAAACGAAAAGGAATTGAGTCATTAATAGCAAAACCTAATTTTAAAAGTATTAAAATATTTACAGAAAATTTAGCTGCTGTTCAGATGGAACGAGTTAAAGTAGTTTATAACAAACCTATATATATAGGGTTTTCGGTTTTAGAATTATCAAAATGTTTAATGTATCAATTTTATTATGATTATATAAAAAAAGAGTATCATAATAAAGAAAAACTTTGCTACATGGATACTGATAGTTTAACAATTATTATAGAAACGGAAGATATTTACAAAGATATGTTATTAAATCTAGATAAATTTGATACAAGTAACTTTTCCGTAAATAATTCGTATGGTATCCCATTACAGAATAAAGCAATGTTGGGATTTATGAAAGATGAAAACGGTGGTAAAATTATGTCGGAATTTGTTGGTTTGCGTAGTAAAATGTATGCAAATAAAATAACATGTGGTCCTTGGTTAAAAAAAGCTAAAGGTGTTAAAAAATATGTAGTTGAAAATGATTTAACTGGTAGTGATTATAAAAATTGTTTATTTAAAAATGTTTTAATATTTTCACGCAAACACAAAATAAATTAGCTCTATCACCATTCGATGATAAACGTTACATTTGTGATGATGGAATTCATACATTAGCCTGGGGGAGTAAATACATTAATTAATAACAAAAATGTTTTAGTTTTAAAGGATGTGGTAAAAAGATTAAATGTTTCATTATTTAAAATCACAATAAACCTTTACATTCCTTAACAGTTATTAGATAAATATGTTACGTTTTTCAATATCCGACTTAATTACTAAAGGTGTTCAAGATACTAAAAATGTTTGGTATAATGATATAGACAGTGAGTGGTGTAGTTATTTTAAGGTAGATTGTAACGATGAACAAAAATATTGGAAAAAGTTTTGTGTTCACATAAACAAAATTTTAAAAGAACATTTTAAGTGCGATCGATTTTTTCAATGTGAAATTAAATATAATTTATTTGTAAAAATAAATAAGGAATCTTTGAATGAACAATTTCTTAAGGAAGTTGAAAATGTAAGAAGATTTTTATATTTATTATCATTATCTGAACAATTTGATGAAGATGGATGTGCGGTAATAGTATGTGATTTTAGAACATTTTATAGATTATGCTATCATATTCAATATTATTATTTTAAAATGTGTTCAATTAAGAAAATTATTAAACAGATTAAAAATATGCGGTATATTGGGTTTCCTGTGATTTAATTAAAAAGCTGTGGTGTAACGGAAAATATATTATTTTATAAAATAATATCCGTATAAAAACTTTAGTTAAACCTGAGCAACATTAAGAATAACACCCATTAGTGTTTTGTGCGTTAAAAACAATAGTTCCGAAAAATGGATTTTGGAAAACTTCAACAGTTCTGTGGTGAATTTGCATATTTACCACAGAGAAATATTCTAGATCTGGAAATCAATTGCAGATATGTAATTGATTCCATTGATATTAAAGCTACAAGATATGGACAATCTATTTTGGTAACATGTTTTGAATTCAGTGTGTGGCTACCAAAAAGATTTGTGTCTTTTTTCACTGAGGCAGTTGTTGAGGACTTCAACAAAAATCACAGCGGAGGAGCATACATCGTATTAACGAAAATTGATGAAAGATCTGGAAAGAAGTATCCGGTGATAGAAATCAATAATGTAAGTTTTATATTGAATTAATTAATTCAAATTTTTCATGTTATTATTTTCGTTTATAGATAACGGATGACTAATCTCCAACTCCTGTCACAAGCTGAGCGGTAGACTAATCTCCAACTCCGGTCACAAGCTGAGTTATGTATACGAAGAATCTCTTCGTTCAATTGTTTTTTTCTATGTATTAATAGCTTTTCTTTTTTTGCTTATATGTATTAATAATATTATGTATTTTAATTTTCTTTAATTAAAACTAATGTGTTCTTATATTTTTGTTAATTTTTTTAATTCAAAGTGTAGGAATCAAAAAGACATTAAATATCTAGAGTAAGTTTTATATCGTAAGTATGAACAAATAAAATAATTTAATTCAATAATTAATTAATTATTATTATAATATGCTACTTATAATTTATTTTAATATCATTATAATATTATTTTGATAAACAATTCATAATCTAAATTTATAGTAAATTAACATATAATACTAGATATCAAACATATGATTTAGTAGTTTTATAGTAAACGTAAATAATATCAAAATATGAGTTATTTTAGTTTCCTGATAAAAATACTATTATTATTTAGCATGTCACTAGTTTTATAGTAAACGTGAAATGATATTAAATATTAGTCATTTCATTTCCTGACTAAACGCTATCATTGCTTATATTAATTTTGATAAAAAGCAGTATTAATTTAATAAACAATTTCATAATCAGAATCAAATATTTAAAATCATATAGGTATCTAAATTTATTGTAAACATTTAATTACTAGATAGATAGATACCATTCATATGACTAACCGCGCTCCTCTTAAACCCACCACCCCACCACCTGCAGCCGGCTTCATGCCCCTGGCCGCTTCCTCCTGCTGCCGGCCCCTTGCCGCCGGCCGCTAGCAGCATGCTGCCACCCCCTTGCCGCCGCCGGCTCTGGCGCTGTGGGATGAACCAAACGCCGAGTTGCGCCCCCTGCCAGCCACTTTATAGCAGCTACCGGCTCCCAACAATAACCTTACGCCATCTAGCGCCAGCCAACGCAACCGTGCGCACAGTCACGATTGTCTCTCTCACACACATGAGACGGCAAATGTGGATCGTGGAGTTCCAGAACCCGCTTATTTACTCTACTTACATCTTTAACTCTTAAAGATTTGCTTACAGAATATGCACGGTTGTATTAAAGTAACTATTTAGATGATTAGCTACATTGACTGGATTAGACTCACTTTTACCGTTTATGCTTGAATTAGCAAGCAGTTTTGTTCATATTATCAGAGTCAATTAGTTTGTATGAGTAGTAAAGTTTTTTTGCTAAAATTATGCCCTTTTTGTATATAAGTTAGTATCTTTTATATATATTTTTGTTTTCTTTGTTTACATATGCGCTTAACATGTATAAACATTTTAGCATTTTTATGATGTTCTAATTCTTGCTTCAATAGATAGATAAACTTTTTCAAAAAATGAATTTTTGCAATGTGACATATTACTCCAATTGTATAACCTTGGAAGTTTTTTAAATGTTTTAATATTGCTTGCATTGCACGTTGTGATCCAAAGATCCGTTTTCTATTACGTTACCGTTAACATTAATTACACAATTGCTTATACAAATAGGGTCTAACCTTTTATATAAGTGTGTTGTTTTGTCTATTTTTGGTTCAAGATTCTATAACAGTAGTTTTTAGATTACTCTAAGAAATTAACATTAAAATCTCCACAAACTATATTTATTGAATTTTTATTAGTAAATAACTTTAAGAAATGCTTAAGTTTGTTTGAAAAAATATTAAAGTCAGTTTTTAGAGTCCTGTAGATACATAATTTGTTCATACTTGATTTCTCAAAGTTTACATTAATAGTCGTACATTTACAATGTTTTTCCTCTGACAGATTATTAAGTTGCTTTACTATATTCATTTGTAAGTTATTTTTTACAAGTATTGCAACTTTGCCGTATATGTATTTTGTTCTGGAAAAATGGTTTAAAATATAAAATTCTGATATATTAATGTTATTTATATAATTGTGAGAGAACCAGTGTTTCGATATACAGAAGCAACAAAGATAACTAAATTAACTAACAGCAAGGGCTAGTAAATGTCTTTTTTTACTTCTACAAAAATATATAAATCAGAATCCTAGATCCAGGACCGTTTCATTTCTAGTTGGCTAATTATGAATTGCACGTGTGGATCAACACCATTGTCATAGTACCTTTGTAACGGCAAAAAGTGTTTAAGCCTTCGGTCAAAATCTTTGGTTCAGTTCCGATCACTATTTGACTCCCAGCGCTATAAAGACAGAAAATTATCAGACATCTTAAAAAAAATAGTTTATGCTGCAAAATAAAAAATAAATAGTAGAGAAAACTAAAACCCAAAATAAAACTCAAAATAAACATTTCAACAAAAAAATTGATTGGGTCAAAATTGTTGTACTGACAGATTTAATATATTTGATGATTTTGTGTTAAATAATAAAAACAATTTACTATGAATATTTTTATAAACATTTGATTACTTACAAAAACATTACTAGTTTTAGTTTAACTAGAAATGTTAATTTGTAACAAAGGACTAAATAAATTCTAGCTATTTGGATACTTGGCAACAAAAATAAAGTTTAAAAAACAGTACCAAACTAGTTATTCCACTACTAAATAAACAAAATGAAAAACTATTATCCAAAAAATCGTTTTAATAGATCATATGTCTGTTTAAAAACAAAAATTAAAAGATTACCATACTTATAGCCGCAGATAGAGAAAAAAACAATGACAAATCTTTATATATTATAAGCAATATAATTAATATTTAAGAGTACAATTGTAAATTTTGCCCAGCCTCTGTAGTATGCTATTCAGGTTAGACAGGTTAAATTCTTAGCATATTATAGTGTAGCAGTTAAAAGTTGTTTTTTAAGTAATTTTGTAATTTTTACAATCTAATAATAAATCTATTAGCAATGTGACGTTAGTACGTAATAAAATAGTTAAAATACAACAATAATATATAATAATAGTCAATTAAGTGGAAAACTCAACGTTCGAAGACGTCCTGTACAATATAATAATATAGTGAAGCAGTCAAGCGTGAGTTAAGTATAGTATCCACAATCTTATTTCATTTCAATAACATAGCCAAATTAATTAAAAATTGATATAGTAAAATGTGATAAAAATATTAATCAGTATTAAGACGAGTTTCATCAATATTTATTATGTATTTAAATTCTTCACACAAGGTCGATAAACTTTGTCTTCCGAAATTACACCAATTTCACATAAATATTGTCATTATAAATTTAGCAAGAAAATTTAATAAGTTATCATTTTACGACTTTAGCATACTTTAATATAATATATTGCAAACATGTATAAGTAGATTATTTACGTACAGATGAATTATAAATTCGACAAATACTCTCCTTAAGGTAACTGCACCTTCATGATAACACGTCCACAAATTTAAGGTGAAAAAAATTAAACATGGTATTGACCTACAATTAAATTTAAATTATGCCATGTGGTATTAAAAACATCTTTTTAGCAATTACTGAGAAACCTTATTGGCAATATTAATTCTGATTATGAAATGTATTCTATGCAACATTTCAAATTTTTATGTATCTATTTATTACAATTATGAAACACCGTGTCTGCATTTAAAGTCTCAGCCAGTGTATATATAACTGCACTTGCATTAACAGGTTTTGCATGTCGTATTTGGTTATAAAAACTTAAGATAATTATTATCAACTTGGTACTTGAAACCCATTTATAATCACAAATTACAAAATCAATTTTTATCAGACAAAGAAGCAACATAACAGGTTTAATTGCTCAAAGATGACAGTATACAAATATTTGGCTGGATCAAATTTACTTTCACTAATTATAGTATAAATATTAAATGTTATGTAAAAATTGCAATCAATGTTTTAAGTTATTACCAATTAAGAATAGTATAATTATTGATAATATTTGTTCATTTATGTATAATTATAAAAAAATATTTAATAATTTAATAGATTAATAATTCGAAATCTCGGTTTTTATGTCTTACACTGTTTCGTCAGAAATCAATATTTTGTGTTAATCTACTTGCTCTCAAAATAGAAGTTAACATGAGTTTTATTACTATAAAATAATCAAACAGTTTATTAAAAATCATTATATAATTAATTTTCCTTTATTTTAGTACATTTATTAAATTTTATTTATAAAAGCTGTATGTTTCGAACTTTTGTTTAATTTTCAAACAAAAAATTGATTGATTTAAATATAAATTAAACAATTAATTTTTAGTAATGGCCATTTTAATTAAAATAAAATAGTCAATTAAATAATTTTGTTTTAATTTAATATTTGTTAACACTTTCGCGGACACTAATTTTAGTGCATGGTGACGCAGAAACAGCGTAATTTCTTTAAAGAGTTCTAATCGAAAAAGAAGTTTGCGACCTCGATGTTGGATTAAAATTTATTTTTGGTGTAGAAGCTAAAAAATTAGGTCTGTTCGACCTTTAAAATTTTACATGATCTGAGTTTATTTTTATCTTTAAAAAAATAAAATATTTTAGTAAGAAAGGACCAGATATTTGTATAAATTATTAAAAATTGAATTTTATTAATGTTACTTTCCCCCAATCACAACCTAGTAAAACTACTAAAAATCATTTCTGCCTCTAAATTAAAAATTATTTCAAACAAAAATAAAACAACCTGAATGAAATATTGAAAAAATTTTATATTATTATAATATTTTTATTTTTTTATATTTATAATTTTTATATTAAATATAAGTTTTAATTACTTAGTTTTTAATATTAGTTATAGTTTTGGATGTGATTTATTAAGTTATGTTATAATTTTATTAAGATTTTGAATTTGTTCTCTTAGCAAGATCAAAAATTTATAATAAATCTTTTTATTTTAATTTATTTATATTTATATTAATGTTATTAATATTTTCTTTTATTTTATATAGTCATTTACCTCAGTTTGCATAGAAAATAGGGTCAATGATCAGATTTTTGATTAGATTTTAATTTTTTTGCCAAAAAGGCATGTCTGCATGTGCAGTCGCGTCCTTATAAATTAAAATGTCTGCATATGCAGACTTGTCCCTTTATTTGATTTTAATAAAATAATCTGCAAAATAACCTATTAGGGCAAAGAAGAAAAAGAAATTTGATTGAATATGGTTTATTATATATTTAAGTGACTGAGAAAAAACAAAGTACATATTTATTAGTTTGTGTGATAATCTTTAAAACATTTACCAGCGCATAAGGCTGGGTTTTGAGGGCAATTATTGCATCGCCCGGATGTATTGGTCCTCTTCTTTGTGGTTGCGCATTGCTTACATCGCAAATAATATTTGGGTCGTTTGTATTCTGCAGGAATAAGAATATTTTCTAAAAAATGTCTTGCAGTGCTGAGTAAGCTTTTGTTTTCCGACTGTATTTGTAGTATTTTTATAATGAGCAACTCTGTTCCAGACTTGATATTGTTTGGAAATTGAATTAATTTCTTAATAAGTTCTTCTCGAAATTCCAACAAACTGATTCTTGATTGATTTACAATACAATACAATTTATGACTATTCATAACCGCTAGGTCTAAAAGATGACAAATAATTTTCTTGTACCATCTTATAGTCTTTCTTGGCGATGAATAATATGACGTGAGCTGATCACATCTATCTACCACCGACATATATTTGTCATATTCAGATATTTCGATCGGCTTACTTTTAGAAATATTACGAGCATTTGTTGTTTTTATAAGTTTGTAATACACAATACATCACGCTTGTCTTTCCACTTTAATACATAAACGTTGCCGTTTCGTAACCAAATATGTTCTCCTTTCTTGAGCTTTGCAGATGTAACCAACTTTGGATTATTTTTAATATTAGCGTGCAACGTTCCTGTAACATGTGTCTTTTTTTCTAATAACTTTTCGCAAAGATTTATGCTATTAAAAAAATTATCCATGACAAGATGGTGGCCTTTCTGAATAAAAGGCTTTATTAGTCCAAAAACAAGCGCTTCCAGTTTAGTGTTGCTGGGATCTTCAGTTTGTTTTCCTTGATATATCTCAATATTGTAGACATAGCCGTTGGAGGAACAAAATTCGTAAAACTTTATTTCATACTTTCCTTTTTTCCTTTTATGTATTGCCAAAAACTTAATCTTCCTCGATGTAGGAGCAAACTTTCATCCAAAGATAAATTTTTGAAAGGAATATAATATTTTTGAAATTTTTTTATCAATGCATTCAACAATAAATTAACTTTGGCAAGTTTACTATTATTTTTATCATTTGTGCTGTTCAATGCACGTAAAAGTACTTCATATCGTCTTCCTGACATATATATTTTGCAAATAAAGGATGATAATTTCCTAATAGTTGGAAAGCCTAACTGTGCTTGTAATAGTGTTAAACCAAAAAAAAACTGCGTAGCTCTTCAGGATCAGTTGGTTTAAAATTATTTGTTCTAGAATGACGTAACTGAGGCCTATTTGCATTTTCTTACTGCAAGCCATACTTATTAGTACTTTGTAGAAGCAATTGCATAATATCATAATTCCACAAAGAGGAAAACACTTCAATTACAATAGAACCAAATTTTAAATGTTGCATGCCTGAGGATGCATCATCAAATTTAAAATCCGGTATCTGTTCTGCAGTTTTTGTTCACTCATCTTCATCGGACAAATTATTTATCTTGTTATCACTGTTTTTTATATTTTCTTCAGAGCCACTACTGCTTACCGAGTTATTACAGGATGTACATTCAAAACCTGGATCTTTAATACTATCGTCTGTCTGATAAAGATCGCTGTCAGTATCCGATATGTCACTTCCAGTCGATACTTCTTTCATTAATCTCAATAAGCGCTCCTCTACCTTTTTGTTCATTCTAATATTATTGTAGTTTTTTTTTATTGTAAATAATTAAATAAATAAGTACTTACTTCCAATAAGTCAGAAAATGCATAAAACAAAATATAAAACAACTAATAATAATAACCATACACAGAGTACACTGGCACGTGCACTACTCTAAGAGCAATACCGTTGATTGACATATTAGTTAGGTTAGGTTAAGTTAGGTTAGGTTAGGTTATACGGCAATACTAACTTACATTGAAGCTTGTCTGCATACACAGTCGTGCGTCTGCGGTTCCCCTAACTAACGCTCAAACAAACTGGAAACTGGAGGCAATGCATATTGCCTTCTATGTACGTATTAACTAAGGGCTAACTTATAGGGACACAAACTATCTTACAACATTATTTTAAATACAAAATTAGTCTGCATTTGCAGTCATGTCTATATCTATGGCTTTTCTAAATGACTGCATATGCAGTCACGTCCTTAACGCATCGCATTCAAAATGACTGCATATACAGTTTTGTACGCGAAAGTGTTAACAAATATAACAATTAACAAATAAATTTTAGCGTTAGATAGGGTATTCAATAGCTTTCCAATAACGAATAATAAGTGAATATTGCGGGTTATTTGATGTAGATTTGTTTTGATTTCCTTTATGCATCAAATAATCAATATCCGAATTTTTAAATCAATCTCAAAGTTCTCTGAAGATAATGTCTTTGATTTCTTTGTTGAATATCCAGTTTAATGTATTTTGAAATATTGATGTTACTCTAATCATTGTCTTTAGCATCGAATAATTTGACCAAAGAGTAGATGATCTCATTTTTTTTGTCTATAATTATTAAACTATTTTTTCGTATTATACATTTTTATATAGCTTATTAATTTTATTTTACTATATGTTGGTTTCAACGATGCTTTAAATAGCATAAAAATTTATGGTTTATACGATAGCTATTTTCTGCGTCTATCCTAAATATAGATTTTTTTGACCTTGAACTATTTTATATCTATATTTTTAAATTACTTACTATAGCATGGTACAACACTGTTATATGCCGTAAAACTGGTTCTATAAGTAACCTAATCACTGTTTTTCTTGTAATTGTTGAACAGCTCCATGTTCTACAGAGTTTGGCAGTGCTTGGTCAGCTTCCTTTAAAATCCATTTTAATAGAACTGACAAACATAAAATTATAAAGTTATCTTGTGTGACATTTTAGCTGCCTAGACCTCGATTGGTTAACTAATATTTTATTGTGTAGATAGTATTCCAGAAAATGCGTTTCTTCTGATTCGATATTGAACCAGATGTATGCACTACTTTTTTTATCATTTCACTCACTTTATGATTTGCTAATGTAAGGTTGATAATATTGCTACACAACTCATGACTTTTATTTATAATATTGAGATTGTATTCTACTAAAAAAATTAGAAGTTTCTCATCTCTTAGGTTTAGGACTTGGAACACGTCTCGTAGGCTTTAGGATAAAAGGTTCTTTGATAAGAGTCAATATCGTGTTTGGCATTATACGCACTGAGGGCTACAGAAACTGCTCTACAGTAATGTAGAATGATTTGAAAAGTGTTTAACGTTGAAACTATTGTTACAGTTTGTGGGAGACCGGCATTGGATTCTGATTCATGGCCCCCTTGGCTAATGTAGTCACTCTTTGATATGCACACGTGATTTTTGAGAACCCTCCCTTATACGTACACTATTTGAGGTGATGTCTGCTTTTTCTTTATTTTATCAATTCTACCTAAAATAAAAGTCTTAATAGCTTCTGCTTCAACTGAGTTGAGAGACTAATTGGGGTACTTCTTCGGAATGCTTGCTAATGCAATATCATCCTTAATGATTCCTAAAGGTCTTTTTTGAATTCCATTTACTTATTTTGTTCTTTTTTGTTGGTCCGTTTTTGCTTGTGCTTCTGCGTATTTAGTGAAATCCATGGCAGCAATAACTTCAAAATTAGTTATAAATTGTAGTTTGTTTTATTAAAAAGCACTTCCAACATAAATATTATAAAATAATATTTAATATTGTTTATTGTCAATTTTTTTTGCATCAGTCTCAAGTTGTACTTTATCAATTTAATTGTTTTTGTGTGCTGGCGTCATTTTGTTATGCACTACTTTACTCTGCATTTTCTTAAACAACAATCATTTTAAATAAAAATATTTATATTTGAGGAATTAATCTGTTTCAGATAAATAAAAAAATGCTTAAGTTTATAAAGATTGCATTTTAAATTAAAGATTTATTTATGTGTGCAACTAGAACCATGTCGTTCCAAGCTTACAAAATATTTAATTTAAAATCCATAAAATAAAATATGTTCTCACAAAAATTTATTTAAAAAAAAACTCTGCTGTTCACTCATCTTGTTTGTTTTTACAACCATTTGTAAGAATTGAAAAAAAAAATATAAACAATATAACCTTGTTATTGAACCATAACACGAGTAAAATGATAAAATCCAAAATAATCTTTAGTCAATCAAAAATAGTTTATTTAACCTTTTCGGAAATGAATTTTTGTTTTTGTATAAAAAAAGTCATGAATTTTCAATTGAGAAAACTTTAATAGTAAAAAAATGGTTTTACTACAACTGTTGGTAGCCATCATGAGACAGGTAGTTATACGCCTTAATCAGAAATTATAGTATAATCTTTGTCAATTGTTGGAATCGACATAGTGTTTATAGTTTCTCTAAATACAAAAAATAAAAACAAAATTTTAATTGTAAAATTTAAAAAAAATTTGACAGTAATCATGCATAAATTTATATTGCATTTAGTACATTTCACTCGTGATCTAGATTTAGAAGTTTTTATTTTACACATTTGTGGTGTTTGGTTCATCATGAGTCATTTCCTAACTCTATCATACTTTATATCTTTTTGCAAACAAATGGAAGCTTTCAGTTTTTTTGTTGGAACGGGCTAGTTATTAGAATTTGGGCGTTTAACAAAAAATTGATTCAACATAAAATATATTTTGTAAAACGTATTTATTCCAAAAAACTATTGAAAATCGCGTATAAAATTGTTGTATTTGGTAACAAAAAATCACATAAAACCTTTTTACAAAAAATTATCAAATCGCTCATTAAATATACTGTTATAAATGAAGTGCGTTTAAAACAACTTTACAGCATGAAATTTAAATTTAACAAAATCAATGGTACTTATTACATAAAATCACTAAAGAGTTACATATAAAGATAACTTTTGTATTATAAAAAATATTCAAAAGATGGCTTATTAAACATGATTTTTTCAAAGAATCAAGTTTAATTAGATTTTTAGTACAAAATATTAATAAAAATTGTTCAAAAAACGTATTTATTCTACAAAATCATTCAAAAATTGCATATAAGAGCCGTCTGACACGAGACCCAATTTCAGTGCTTTTGTGACCACCAGTACATACATTCTTAGGCTACATTTAAAGGTTATAATATTTATTATAAAAAAAATCACACTTCTGAACAAATTAAAAAATAATTTGTCAATATTAACAATGAAATATGTAATTTGTGCAATTATTTTTAAATGCCATTTAAACTATTTGTTTAATTGATTAATAATGCTTTATTTAATCAAGTTTTTCTTTGTATTATAAAATAATAATAATTATTTGGTTGGATTAATAAAAAATTAAATATAAATATTTTATTTAATAATATTACATAAACGTTATATAAAAGAATTTACAAAATTTTAATTAATACCTTTTGAAATTAACAGGAAGCCACTGAGAGCGCTCATTCTATTGTCCCACACAAATCTAAACCCCATTGACTTATGGTCCTTGTACGCAATTACCAAACCTTCAATCTGAAAAGTTGCACTAATGAATAACTTCCTAGCTTCTAGTAGGCTAGACATATGCACCTAATGATTATACTTATTATAAATATTCTTTGTATAATATAAAGGATGGTTGAGACCTTTACTACGTGGTAATCCATAATAATAAAATAAAACACTGTCTACGTTTTTTACCACAAATACTTTATTGATATAAATCTATATTACTAAAGAATATATATTAATATTAACAAAAGTTCACGACTCGAGTTTCGACTTTTGAAGGCCATTATCAAGTGAAAACAAACTAACAAAGAAATACATTTATACAGAAAAATTATTTTTTCCCTCACTTCAATTTTTATAATAATTTTTCTGTATAAATGTATTTCTTTGTTAGTTTGTTTTCACTTGATAATGGCCTTCAAAAGTCGAAACTCGAGTCGTGAACTTTTGTTAATATTAATATATATTCTTTAGTAATATAAATTTATATCAATAAAGTATTTGTGGTAAAAAACGTAGACAGTGTTTTATTTTATTATTCTTTGTATACATACAAGACAAATTATACATAATTTTAATATTAATAATAATAATAATAACGTCCAATGGTTTGTTGTTTGTATTCTAATAATTAGTTGTGATTAGATGTTATCCATTATAGTGTTTTATTAAAAATACATTTTAAAAAAATTGCACTTTTTAATAATTTATGCCGGAATTTGATTTATTCTAACAATATCTTTAGTAGGTATTTTATATCATAGCAAAATATATGCTATTTTTAAGATTTTATAAAAATATTTACAGTGTTTATTTTTGAATTTTGTTACTTTCTAACAATATTTTGATGTTTTAAAACCGTATTTTACTATTTTTGACATTATATAAGTAGAATTTTTTAGTTTTAACAGGTTATAGCCGGATTTTGGTACTTTTTAACAATACTTTGATGTTTTAACACTGATTTTGCTATTTTTGATATTTTATAAAATAACATAGTCGGATACTGTTGATTTTTAATAATATTTTTATGTTTTGAGGTCGGATATTGTTATTATGGAAATTTAATCAATAGAATTTTAAAGTTTTCAGCAGTTTATGGTAGGATTTTAGTCCTCGTTGACAATATTTTATAGCTATTTTAGGCATTATAAATAAATCTTGCAGTTTTCAACAGTTTTGTAATGAACTGCTGGTAAAAACGTGGTTAGGGTAAAGTAAACCAAATTTTAATTGTGGGTGGGTAGCTTTTTCTACTGTTACCCACCCACTTCCCAAGTGTTAGTGATTCAAAGCTCCAGGATTTCTCCCACCGTATTCTTGCAGTTATTCTAAACAAGTTAATGAATGTCAATTGTCACTTTGATATCAAACGATTGAATTACTGGTAGCTACAAGGAATAATTCTTCATTAAAGCCAAGAGAAATAATGACTGGGCCTTATACAGAAGCAGCCTCATAACATATAACAATGCTACAAAAAAACAAAAATAATGTTCTCGCCTTTAGAAAGCTCTGAGCATAGATCGCACTGCAAACATTAAATTTTTTTTGACAAAAGAAGCAGGCTATAATGAATCGACCAAAGAAACTCTGCAAAAGCTATTGCAAGCAAGCACACTTTTACATGCTCTACAATAGAGAAAACTTCCAGCCAAAGAAATCTTGATATGCCAAACAAAAAAAACTGGGCGAAAGCAATCGCCGTAGTAAATAAAATTTGGTATATTTAAATTATTGAAATCACCAGAAGCTGGCTGCTTTACAAGGGCCACTATGTAAAATCCATAGAGCCACTTTTCATATACCAAGCGACCTGACCGATCCACATACGCACTGGTTAAATCGTACAAACTAATCAGTCTGCATTTATGCTAAAACTATTAGAAATAATAGTTGAGAGGTATATACGGGAAGTAGCATTAAAGGCTTTACCTCTGCATTAATTTCAATATATGTACATACTAATCAGGAAAATTTTGAAAATGGCCATAAAACTAAACACCGCAATAAAGTTGCATTTTTAGACATTGAAAGAGCCTTTGACAATACTACCTTAGCATAGAAAACAGAGAAATATCTTGTTCAATACTGGGCAAACTCTATGCTCAAGAAATAAACTGTAACAATACATTATACTTTAAGAGTGCCAACAGTGCAGTGTGTTATCACCTCTGCGTCTTTACCTTAGGCTATGACAATGACGTGACTATCTTAATAAATGAAAAATTTGAAGAAACTGTGTCTAACATGTTGCAAAATGTACTGAACACTATGAAAGGAGGTGCAAGAAGAGGGGACGATCAGTAAACCCAACAAAACGGCAATTTATTAATCTTTACAAGATTAAAACAACCAATAAGTTACATAAAAATCTAGAACTGTATGAAGCCACACTTTGCATGATTCTAACACAACCATAATACATCACACAAACTACAGTATTGCTAATGAGCCAAACAAAACTGGACTGATAACTAGACACAGTGGCTTAAACAAACACATGCATAAAATGGGAATCTAAAAGGTATTTTATACTGCGGATGTTTGGAGAAAGAAAAGACTTCTGCTACGAGAATGCGAAGTTTACAATGAGAAAAACATGTTTTTTTTTAAACACAAGATAACTAAGAGGGTCAAGAGAATTTCCTGGCAAACGTTTATAAACTTCATCAAAGAAATAGAACTATCAGAGGTGTAACAACAAATTTGCACAAAAATCGAGTAAAAATATTTAAGAACCTACTATAATTATAATTTCGTTAACTTTTGATGTAATTAATTACGCTTGCTCGCTATACGGAAGTACAAATTTTTGAAGAGGGGAATGATTGTAAGGTTGGAAACACAAAGAATTTGTCACACAGTTCTATCGCGACGCAGTTAGCGACAATGTACCATGATATCAAACTATGGTCACTTTACTAAAATATAAGAAGCCAAACCACTTGTGCGCATAGCAAATTTAAACAAAAGCCGGACCAACTTTTAATTTTGAATTAAAGATGAGATGCAACAAGGCATCCGTCTTTTGGGCGCCTTTTTTTCATTGCAGTAGAAGTTGAGGATAGAAGTTCACTGTTTTCCTGCTTACCTCTCCATTGATTGCACTTTATATTAATAGACCAAAAAGTTTTATCATTAGTTTGCATCTAAATTTGCTAACTAATCTGTGCCATTATTATGGTCGAGCCCCAATAGCAATAGTGGAAGATGTCTTTGAGCATGTGGGGTTTACCTTTTTTTAGACCAATCGCTGATAACAAAACAATTTAAAAAATTAACTTAATCTTTAAAATTTAATGAGTAACATTTATAATTTTGAAACTTAATCTTAATCTTGAAAAACAATGTTAATCCCTATGCTCCATATAAGTGGGTTAATTCTTCTAATTCAACCACTAATCATTTTCTTTTAACTACAATATAAATTATGCAATCTACTATATTAATACAAACAAATACACAATAACACCAATTCTAAATTAATATCAAAACTAACTGATATACCATTAATAACAAAAGTTAACCATATTTAACCAGCATAAATAACAAAGTTTTGTTGAAATTATTAATTTATGATTAAGATTATTCAAAACTCCGCTGATGGTCAAGCACTAATTTACAAATAGATATCCTTTCTTCTTCTAACACTTTTAATTTAGGTTTAATTAATTATAACACAAAGTCGATCCAAACCGCATTACCTACAATTACGGATGAATGACGAGTTTGCGTCGCGGTGGACGTATAATGTTCGTATATCCGTTGTGAGTAAACAACAACAATTGCAATTTTAACTGCAAATTCAGACCTGAATGAAAGGCGTACTCATCACAACACATTTTTTTTAACCAGAAAAACTTACCCTTAAAATAAAGGGGTAGTAGCCATAAAATATCAAAATATTTTTAGAAAAAACTAAAATCTTGCCATAAACTGTTTAATTCAATTATTTCAATAATACAATAGATAAAGTATATCTGACAAATCTACTACAAATAAAATTTAACATCATAAAAGCCGGGTTTGTTTAAAACAAAAAAATGTCATCTATGGTCTGTGTGCTCCATACTTCTTTACAGTTTAATTTTAATGTTGTTGATTTTGGAAATGCTTCCAAATACTAGTTAATTTTGGAAATGAATTCCAAAATATTCTGTTTTTGTAAATAAATGTGAAAGCAGTGTTTGAATTTAATATTCGTTAATATTTTGCATGTAATATTTTTAAATGTTCGTTTTTCTCGTGAAAATGTGGAATGAGAATATATTTAAATTGAAAGTAGTTAAACATGGAATTGATATGATAAACTTTTTTTTAGTGGCCATAACCATTTGAAATAATTAATGGATTAGGTTGTATATTGTCTGAAAACTATTATTTTGCTAATTGAAGGTTTATAAATGGTTTGGTTGAACCAGTATCTTTTAAACATTTAAAATTAAAATTATAAAATAAGATATATAAATGGTAATTGAGATGAATTTTGGTTTATTGTCTTAAAGTACTATAGAACTTACAAAAATTATTGAAAATGTATAAATTTTTACAAACATATTAAGTAACATCACCCATTTATGTATGAAAAATTATATCTTCCATATGACAACCCAAAGCTGCGCGGCAATGAGCAATACGTTCATTAAGGTTTTTAATGACGCTAATAACCCTTTGAATTTCATCTTTTAATTGGTATTTGTTTGTGGTTTGTTCACGTACACTTTTGATTTCACAAATCCCAACAAAAAAAAGTCACAAGGCATAAGATCGCATGATCTGGCAGTCCATTCCTGGTTGCCATGCAAAAAGATAATTTTTTTAGGAAACTTTTTATTTATCAGAGGAATTGTTTCACAGGATATGTGACATGTCGCACTATTTTATTGAAAGCAAACGTCGTCATTTTCATCCACAACTTAGAAAAACCAATCGGAAAACATGATCCTGTGACGGTCGCTGTTCACAGTGACGGCAGCTCCTTCATCATTTAAAAAAAACGAGCCAATCACTCCTCCTGCCCAAAACCCACTCCACACAGTAGTGAGTTATAGATGCATCTCATTTTTCACAGTCACTCGCGGATTGTCGGTACCCCAAATTCTGCAGTTCTGCTTATTGACAAATTCACTGAGGTGGAAGTGCGCCTCATCTGTGAAAATTATTCTTTTTGTGAAGTTATTGTTTTCCGCTTGCCGAGCCAAGACCCACTGAGCAAATCGATGTCTCTTTCCATGATCTGCAAGCTTCAAATCTTGTGTAAGTTGAACCTTGTACGCATGCATTTTCAGATCTTTTGACAAGATTACATGCAGTGAACTTGGTGATAAATTTTGTTGTTGGGCTCGTAAGCGAACCGATTTTCTGGGGCTTACGGTTGCATTATTACGCACGACAGCAATGTTTTTTTGTGTTTGAGCAGAACGCGGTCGTCCCGTTTTCTTAACATTTGAAGCAGAACCCATAGTACTATAAAAACTTTTTAGACGACAAAGTTTAAAATAATATACAGTGTCCTAAAAGTAGTATAAAGTGTCTTCAAAGTGACAGTGTTCTCAAAACAGTATAAAGTGTTTTTTAAAGAAGCAAAAGGTGTCTTTGAATTAGTATAAGATTCTCAAAGTAGTTTAAAGCATTTTTAAACTGACATAGTTCTAATACAATACAATGACCTCAAAGTAGTATAAACTACCTTCAATGCTGTATAGTTTTTTCAAAATAGTATAAAATTTCCTCAAAGTAGTATAAAGTGTCCTTAAAGTACTATAAAGTGTCTTTAAAGTAGTATAAAGAGTCTTGAAGGTAGTATAAAGTGTCTTCAAAATAGTACAAATTTTCTTCAAAGTGATAGCGTTCTCAAAGTAATATAAAGCATTTTCAAACTGACATAGTTCAACTTTTGGATTAACTTAGGAACTGTGGATTCGATTGGAGCAACGTTACGTCCGAGTATCACACGCAATTCACAAACGGTTGCCGTGGGACGTTGCTCAGTTGACATCTGCTCCATGACAAAAATAAACATCAAACAATTTTTATCAAACAAAAGCGATCAGGCTACTAATGGAAAGGTTATTAGATAACAAACGTAAAAAACTCATGGCTGCCAACCGTCACAGAACAAAATTGTGCCAAATTCAAATTTGTCCCTACTTCCTGGACACCTATATTTAAGAGTTCAGCGTATTGTTCATTTCCAAGGACACTTGGCAAAAAAGTTATCTGAATCTTCAAAACTTTTAGGTTTAAAATTAGAATTTTGTATTGGATCATTATTAATTTCATCAGTTGTTTCAACACTGTGTTATTACTTTGAAAATTATAATAAGACTAATCTAGGTCTTAAGTGTATTTATTTTAAAAAACTGTATTTTTAGTCATCAAACTCATTGGAGTTGGTTTAGGTGGCACATAATTTTTATTTGGTTTCAACACATTGTTTAATGTTGATAGTTTTTGATTAAATTGTTTTTGTTGAAAGTTCTGTTGCATAAATTGTATATTAACAAAAATAATATTTTGTATGAGCTTATTAAGTATATTATCTACTATAAGTAAAATGGGTACATATCCATCTTGGTAAAAGAATTGAAAATCTGAAATTAATTAGACAACTCCCAACCTAACTTTTTGTTTAGAAAACCTTTATATATGTGACGATAAAGCAAAGTAATGATGGATTATTTTGATTGTTTTTCCAAGTTTGGTCAAAATTAATTCTTCAAATTGATATTATCATGTCTGTTAATTTGCTGTCTTGTTGATCATGCTCAATGATGCTAGAAAACTTGTACACAGATTGACTTTGAAGACTTAAATAAAACGAATAGTTCTTACCTTCCAGACTTTATCATTAAAATGAATACGGAGATCAAATGGTTCAGTTAATAATGGAATTACTAGGACTAGCAATGTCACAAAAGTAGAAAAAACAGTAAAAAATGGCAAAAAAAGTGGAAAAACAATATTTAATAGTGGGGCACCACTCGCAAAAATTACAAAAAATGTATGGATGTAGATTTTTCAATTACTAGATAACCTAAAATTGATTTGAACTCTTCTGAAGTTTGTTTAGCCGGTCCATTCGAGCGGCTGAAAAAAACGTGTTTGGTGGTTGTCAAAATTTTTAAATCACACCAAACATATTTTTACGATGCTAGAAAAGTAATTTATGAGGGCCAATCTTAACCGGATAAAATTGTCAAGTCTGGCAACATTGTTTTTTAATTGCTTTAATCCTACGACTTTTCATTTAATTTTAACTTAAAGTAATTAAAGTGAAATTAGGTGTATTATAATATAAATGCAAATAAATATCTTTTTACCGTTACAGTTGTAGCTGTAGCTGTAAAGCTGTATTATAGTGGTTTATTTTTTTAATCTGAAATTTGGATTTTTGCATAAAATCTGAGAGTGCAAAGTTTAAGATCTAGTTTGATAAGCATTGATTATGTCGATTAAAAATGGACATTCAATATTAAAAGAATATTATTATTATTCCAATAACCTATAATTATTGATGTCTATATTAGCAAATGATGTCTTACGTCATACTATAATTAACTTCGTTTAAAGCTATAGAATTAAATTAAGGAAATTTCTATAGAAAGTGAAACTGCATATAGTAGTTGATAACATTAAAATTATCTATTGATTAATAGTTAATTTATTAATAGCATCAAGCCGGTAATAAATTTATAAATATGTTTTCATTCAATATACTATTTATAAATAATTAAAATACTAAATAGACATTTTATTCATAATAATTGATCACTTTTAAAGCTTATTTTAATTTTATTATTTGTTATTATTTTATATATTTTTAGAAACTAAATCAAATTTTTAAGACAATATTCAACGATGCAATTAGAAATTTTTGCACAAGGGTCAATACAATATGAATATTTGGTGTAACCATCGCTTGTCTTTAACACCTATCATGCCAATTTATAGTATAGAAAGGAAAGTTGTATACCCTCCCGGTTCATTTGATTTAAACACATCACAAAGTGAACATCGGCATCGGCAATGTTGGAAAGAATAATCATGTTTGTGTTATTGTGCGTATTGTTTGTCGTCTCAATCACACAAGGGAAAATAGAAACTGTCCGTAAGTACAACACCCATTATATACAATGATAGATTAATTTAAATTGGTTTGTATAATTAATTATATAACGCATCGACCTCTCTTGGTTAGTAGTATAATTGCACATATTATATTGACTTAGGCTTTCGTTTAAATTTTGCATTTTGCGGTGATATAATGACATAATTTTTAATTAAACTTCATCCTAAATATATTTTAAATAATGATACCAAAAATATTTTTATAGAATAAATTTATTAATTACGACTACTATTATATTATATGATTGATACAAAAATTTAAATAATTTATACAAGTTGTTTCATAATAATTAGATGCAGTTTATAGATAATCATAGAGAAGTCCGTTTTCTCTGCACATTCACTAATTTATTAGAATGTCATTTTAGCAACTTCGTTTTTGAACATTATTTTTGTTTAGTACACATTAAATTAAATAACAAATACTAAATCATTTTATTAATTAAATAATTTGCGTTAACAACAAAAATTTTAAATTAGTTTATTTTTAACTTTTTATGTACTACTTTTAAATAAATTATAACTTAAGCCTCAAGATTTAATCAAGAACAATTTTATTATTTTAATTAAATTTGACTGATTCCTAATTAATACATATATAATAAGTAAAAATTGAATGTGTAATAAACTTTTAAATTTAATAAAAAGAAGACGTCCAGATTTTTTAACCTTGAGATCATCAAGTTGTTTTCTTTTGTAAATCA
This sequence comes from Tachinus rufipes, assembly GCA_963932245.1. NCBI lineage: Eukaryota > Metazoa > Arthropoda > Insecta > Coleoptera > Staphylinidae > Tachinus > Tachinus rufipes. Next base: position 83,831,672 of record OZ010741.1, on the reverse strand, counting down.
TGAACCAATTAATATCGATTTCTAACACAATATGCTACATTGAGAAAAATAATTTTGTGTACAATGACATTTTCTTTCTATAACGTTATAAAAAATAGATTATAAATAATTTAAACTATTGTAAAAATAAATCATTTATTCAAAACTAAAATTATTTTTTGATATATAAAATATTTTTCAAATCTCAATCCAACTTTTCCAAAAATTTGATTTAAAAATGAAATATTCCGGGACAATCTTGTTTTATTATTAACAAATCTTTATTAGATTCTTAAGTTGGCTTTTTTGTTATTGTCTGACATTACCCATTTTACAAAAAATTTACATTGATCATATTTTTAAAACTAAACCGATAAATAACTCAATATGCTACAATTACATTTTAGGCACAATCTAGTAAACTTTAAATGAAGTTAGCAATTTGTTTTTGTAAAATGTTTTCTCATTCGTAAAAAAAAAACTACTCCATCTATCAAGCACTTCTAGAAATACATCTCATGTTTATGTACATCTTTGTTATGTGCGATAGTCAATATCTATGTATACTCTCAAATCCAAAAATATGATTTATTTTCAAATTGCCAACACAGTAGGGTTTCTTAAATTTTATTCAATATTTGGCCTATTTGGTAGTATCATCGTTTATGATAAGAAAACGTTTTCAAGCCATGGCGCATGCCAAGGATACTGAGCTTTGAAGATTGAAAATTTGTCTTTTCCCAAAAAACTGCATATTTTTAGGTTTTTGATCAATATAAACGTTAATACACCATTTAAACCTCTACGGAACATCAAAAAATTCATATTTTATTTTTGATGATTTTTTGAAATAACCTAGCATAAACAATCTTAAAAAGGCTGGTTAATTGAGAGACGCTGATAACGCGGTTGTTCTTAAAATGGACTAACTGATTGTACTTTGTAGAAATATGGATATGTTTGGCATATGCCATTGATTCGACTTCGATTTTTGCAGGATTTTTTCAGAATGTGGTAAAATCAGAGATTTGCTATCATCAAATATATTTTTTTTCTTAAAATTAAACAAATTTCATGTAACATTTAGCTATTCTGATTGATTTTATACAAATTTAGTATAAAAAAGGTCATTTATTATGAATTTTATAAGAAAATTTATTTTTTTGAACAAATTTAATGCAACAATTAGCTAAAAAGTATAAAAAAAATAAAATTTATCAGTGGTTTTTGTTAGCATAGTTTATATTAATTAGTATACTATATACGTTATTACGTACAGGTAGAGTGTCTACTGTCTACTGAGAATGTGTTAAAGTTATGTAAAACAAAGTACATTGGCATGAAGTCATTGAGGTATTTGACAGTTGTAGCATGCTAGGTACGCTTCTAGAATTGGAGTTGTACTAAGTTGTAAAAGAATGTTATTCATATACTAGCATTTAAGATATTTGGTAATTGTTATATAAAATTTGTACAAGAAACATATTCCAATTTCCGATGGGAGCGGAACTTAAAAATGAAAATACAAACTTTATAATAAATCGCTCAGAAAAGCTAATTGTTCAATGAGGTATGACCAAAAACACATTTTTAAATTTATATAAAAAAGTCACTCGAAAAGCTATTGCATAAAATTTGCACAAAAACTTGTTATTTTAAATATATCAAAAATTAATGTTTTTTATACTACATTTGTATAATACTGCCCAGAAAATTTTACATAAAATTTGCATAAAAATCATGTTTTCTTATGAAATTTATCATAAATTTTGTATACTAAATTAAAAAAAAAATCGTTTAGAAAAGTCATATGTTTTCTCATGATATTTGTCAAAAATTACCAAATTTAAACAAAATTTGTATAAAATTACTCAGAAAAGCTAATTGTACTTTGTACAAAAAAAATTTCTTTCAAAATTTATCAAAACTAACTCAAAATTCCCTTTTTTTACTAATTTTGTATAAATCGCTTAGAAAAATGAATAAAACCTGCATAAAACATATTTTTCTAAATAAATGATCATAAATTGTATTTTATACTAAATTTTCAAAACAATTGCTCAAAAAATTAATTGTTAATCGAAATCTGCATAAATGATGAATTTTAGAGAAAAATATATTTTTTCTCTAAAATTTATCAAAAGGCATTTCACAAATATTGCAAATTGTAAAATAATTCAACAAACTCAACTGTTGCACAAAATTGTTTTAAAATGACTTAATTTTGCATAAAACTTCGAACAAAAATCATATTCTTATAAAGTTAATAAAAAATTACAAAAAAATGTAAATTTTATAGTACAAATGATAATTTTGACAAAATACATATTTTCATATAAGACAAAATTTTTAAAAAATTGCTTAAAAAAGTAAATGTTGTACAAAATTGTTCTAAAATTGCAAAAAACCTAATTTTACATCAAATTTGACAAAAAAAATAATTTTGTCATAAAATTTATCAAAAATTACACAAGTTATGATATTTTTTATTTCAATAAATCAAAACGTAAATTTGAGAGTACCTTAATTTAACATTTACGGCAAAACCCGCTTTTTATCTCGATATTTGTTATAATCCAAGAATATAGGGTTGCCCTGTCTGACTTTGTAATATACATTTGCATTAATATAATTTTGTTTATATGTATTTAATACAATTGTTTTGATGACTTATTGACAATAAAAAAGTTTTATAAGTAACTCAAAAAAAGAAAAAGTTTGTAATGAAGAACTCGACTAAATCATGCAAAAATTAAGGTCAAATTAATTGTATATGCTAAGCGGTGCCATATCACTACAAATTTCAAATTGTGGTGAATTATATTTGAATTTTAAAAACAAATTTACCTACTCTAGTACTACACATACAAATGTTTTTCGATTGTCAATTGAAGGATTTGAATTTTTTTGAATTTTAAAATTCAAACCAAGCCAGGAATTAAAGTTATGAAATACCGTCATCATCACCTAATATTTTTTTGTGAGGTAAACGCTACTACTCCCCGGACTCTTGGTTTAACGTGTAGGACTCGCACCTACTAAAAAACCTTAGTTATTTTAAATGGAAACCGGCGGCATACCCTAATGAGGGTTTTCATCACTTAGCCACCAAAACTATTTTAGTTAGTCCTCTGTTTATCGGCTTTTTGCCTGCACAATTTTTCTTTTTTGTTTGTACTCATCGTGGTTCTCACAATTGAATGTATCTATGTCGAGTTATATCTTCTTACAAGCATAAAAGGATAAGCTTCTTGGTCCACTGCACGGTATCATCCCACCTACGCTGCCAGTGCTCTTCTATAGTTGCTTTCTTTTTACTGTTCTGGACGGTTCCGAATAGTTCTGTGCTTAACCCCCATGTACCTTTTACAGAGAGCGCGACGCCCCAACTTGTTCCGAGTTTCCTTCCCCTCTCACTTCATGCACCAACTACCGTGTTCGACAAGCCCCGGAAGCGTGTTGTTCGTGAAAGAAAAGCAGTAAATGTTGTTAGTGGGTTCATGGTCTTCATCTCTGGTTCAATACTGTTCTGCTATCTCCTTTACTTTTAGATCGATCAATGGAATCGCCACAATTACACAGGCACTTTTACCACTTGTCGTACGGTACGCGCTCATTACTCTTAGTACGACTTTCTTCTGCGTGGATAAAAGCGCTGTCAGGTGTATATTTACCCAGAAAACCCGCCTCCACGTAATAGGCAAGATCTTTATCCGGGTCGTTATGGTCTTATCTGCCTTGCCAATGGTGTTTTGGACGTGCAGGCCAAAAATCTAGTTTGAATTCAACCAGACTTTTAGGTACTTTACAGATTTTGTTGGGATAATTGTTTCCCCTTTTAAGACAAAAACGACCTCAGTTTTTTTTTTTTCGTGTCCCTAGGGCGCCAATTCCAGGACATATTCAGATATATATGCGTCGACCGCCTTTAAGGCCTTGTTTTTGGTCTCTTGCATTCGTTCCATATCATTTACCCTGACCACCACCGCTATATCGTCGACCTATGCAATTGTTTTGCATTTCCGCAAAAGTCGTAGTCTTAACTTGAGGTATGAGAATGGAGCCCTGTGGAATGCGTTAGATTTTGCAACAATGATTATTGTCCAGGTAGCTAACTATTATGTCTGGAAAATACCAACCCACTCTTAACTTTAGCAGTCGTTTTCTAATTTGTTATGGTGTATTTGAACTATCCTATTTTGATTCTTCCGCCTTCATCAGCAATCTGGCAGGTTTTTTGGCGATAATCAGCGTCGCATTTTTGTTTTCCGTTTCTGAGATTTTTTAGCTGGAGTGCCTTTCCATCTCTAACTACGTTAATTTGCCCTTTATCGTCTTCTCTATAGCATTTCGGGCGGCATATCTGTCAGCGTAGGACGCTGCATATGACGCTTTCCAGAGTTGCCGCTCCGGACTTTTGCGTTCCACAGTTCCCTTTTAAGGACTCTCCTTAATCTTTTCGATCATCTCTTTTTAGTGACTATGAGTAGGTCACTGTCCTTAGTCCTTCTTTTATACTCATTAGCAAATCTGGTGCTGGCTCGTTGCTTTAATAATTGCCTTTGTCGTCCTTGGCTTGTTTTTCGTTTTCCTCTGTAGATTTTTCTTTTCCGGGTTAATCATCTTTGGTTTGTGTCTTTCTCCGTGGTTGTCTTCTCTTCCTTTGCCTTTGCCTTATTTCTACTACTACCTTTTATTGTTTTTGGTCTTTTCAGGAAGGCTATTTGAACTGTAATGCCTTCACATACCACACATCACGTATTCAAGGAGTTTCCGAGTTGTAGGAATGTTTCTACCCGGTAGTTTAGCTACGATCTGATTTCTCTGATATACCTTTTTTTTGTCCTTTATCATCATCAGCCAATCATAGGGTAGTATTTGTACATTTTGTTTGCTGCCCAAGTGTTACAGTCTTTTTTATCGTTACCTTTTCAGCTTGGCTATGGGAAAGTCCAGGCTTCCGTTCTGGGCATACTCGCCTTGCCCTTCGTTACCCACTCTTCCCCGTTGAAAGTGTTGCTGATCTTCTTTAAGGGTCTGCCTACTGGCTAATCATGTACCAACTGTCTTTGAAAAACGTCAAGAATTCCATCACCGTCTTTATCATTTCCTCGTGTTGTTTTTATTTGATGTTAATGTGTTTAGTTTGCCCTACCCATAATATTTGGGGCAGCTCAGTGTATTTAGTGCGAAGGATTTCTTTCATTTGCGGTATTTTTTTCTGTATTTTTCCTACTTACAGTATTTTACATAACTTTTGAGATATCTCTCCATAAATAAAGTCCATGCAAAAAAAATTCTATAAAAAATATCCTACATTTTATTATTAATTTTCCTGGTTCCAATACGATATGGGTTTATTTATTTTTATTCAGCATTTAACTTTTTCTAAAAATTACCCCCAAAAAACCTCAAAAATTACTACAGAAAATCCTGATAAAACATATAATTTTTTAAATTCTATTAGTTTTTATATACAATTTGAAAACGGTTTTTTCAAAAAAATCATAGTCGGCGTGAAAATTAGTCTTTTCAAAAAAACGTAGATTTGCAATATTTGGAGTAATTTTGATTGCAAAAGTGTAGGAGACAAACCAAAATGTTTTTATTAGTAAAGTTTTTTCTCATATCTCACCCTTAGTTTTTTTGTCCAGTGGTAGCATTAATTTTTTTTTACTTAAAGTTAATTTTTTTTTCAAATTCTTACTTTCTCAATAAAAAAAACTGAACTCTCTGCCGGAACTCTTATAAAACTGTTGTGCTTTTGTTAGCGTCCCAAATGTAGTATTTTATGTGTTAACCCTGCCACATAAATAAGTTGGCTTAATCACCAATAAAATACATTTGTTGTCTACAAATTCTTATTTTTAAAACTTTTAAAAATTTGTTCAATTATCCATTGGCGGTTTGTGAAAAATTAAGACTTTCGCAGTTTTTGAGATAGAGATTTGAGCATAGTCTTGTTTGAAAGAGTTAATGTAAATGCACAATTAGCTGTAATTTTTAAATTTGAAATCTGATAAAAACAGAAAAAATCATCAACTATGCCACATCCAATAAAACAAGAAATTTTCTGATTTGATAAATATTCTTGTACTCGGTCATAGTGTGTATGCCAACATTTATATTTTTGGTTTTGAAATAGAAACCTACACTGGCATAGCTTTGTTTTGTCATGCAAAATAAAAATACACCTAAGTGTGTAATCAAATGTTATGAGAAGTATCAGTATTTTATGTGCAAAAAATTCTTACGTACATGCAATTTTTTCCTAATAAAATCTTCATACTTTTACCAGATGATACTTAAAAAATAAACTTGTATAGATTCTGAAATAAAAAAATTAAGGTTGTTATTTAACAAAATATTAATGACAAATAATAATCAAATTTTAAAAAATAATTTTACCAACTTTGTACGATATTTTTCAAAAGTTTACTTGATAAAATTTAATTATTTAAAATTATTAATCTTATGTTATCATTAAATTTATTAATTCCAAATAATGACACACATTTCGTGGAATTAATAAACTTATCTACATTTCTCATGTGATATTTATTGTTACTGACTAGTACAATAAAATCTTTTGATTGCTATGCTTCTAAAACATATATTAATAAATTTCTTTGTTCTTATTTTAGAACATAAATATAACGGATTTCATTCTTTCAAAAGCAAACAAAATAAACCAGTTTCTGAAGTGCCATTTAAAAACATAATAAATGTACAAAATAGGTCCGAATCCAGTTTTTATTATTATGTGCAAATAATTACTTTTAATTATGGCAATTTGTGAATCGAATGCAGCAAAAAAGTATAATTTGAAGTAAATGGTATTATATTTTTACAGTATATATTAATTGTTATTGCTATACTAATTAAAACTCTGAAGGACCACCACTCTATTATTATATAATTTAAAAAACAATAAATTAATATTAAAATATTTAAGGAAGTAGATTATTTTAATTGATAACTTATTAAAAATTCATATATATTACAAATAAATCCATGAAATACAAGGCCATTTTTTAAATGATTAATTATAAATTATTTGGTCAAACAAACAACATGTTTACGGATACAAAAAAGGTTTTTAAGGATTAAATCGAAATACGTAAATAAATGTTATGACGAAGAACAAAAATTCATGTTAATGAAATAATAAAACAAATTTGTGATAAAAAACGTAGTAAATTGTTTTACTATTTTATTATTTTGATATTTATTACGTAGAAGAAAAACTGTCTTATTTTTTGTTTGATATTTTGACAAAAATTAATTGTAATTTTTTTAAATAAGTGAATTATTTACAGTTTTTTTATAAAATCTACAAAAGTCGCACTACAAAGTTACCATCGAAAATCACAAAAATTATTTCTCATAAATTTTATAGAGAATACAATTAAGCTTAAAACTTTTCTTCTTTCTTAATTTTTTTTTAAATAAGCGAGTTATTTAAGTTTTTTGATAAAATTTGCAAAAACCTAAATTTAATCAAAATTCTAAAAAAAATTTAAAATTAATTTGCATAAATTTTGCATAGCATTCATTTTTGCTTGAAAATTCGTATAAATATATTTTTGAAATTTTTCTAAATAAGCAGTTTTTTGTTAAAAAATGCTCAATATTATTATGTTCAATAAATTCTGTAGAGAATTTAATTTTGCTTAAAATTTCTCATGAAAGCATTTTTTTAATTTTCCAAAACAAGCAAGTTAGTTACAGGTTTTTGATAAAATTTGAAAAAATCTCAATATTTCAAGTTATCACTGAAAATTTCAAAAATTATTTTTTATAAAGTTTTGTAGAAATTTTAATTCTGCTGAAATTTTTTTATAAAAGCATTTTGAAAGTTAAAATTGTTCGCAAGTGCACCTCAAGTGCTTCAAACTATATCCTTTGTAACCCCCAGGTTTTGAATAAACGTCACGTTTGTAGCATTAAAGACCTGCTAAAATTGAACGATAGTGATCAGTAGAGAGCGGATTCCTAGCTATTATGCTTACGCTAAATAGTTAAAGCATCGAAAATATGTCTAAATATATGCACAAATTGTGAAGAATGTAATCATATGGCACTAAGTTTTTTACGTTTGTTTTGTTTTTTTTTAGTATTTTTTTGTTATTTGGTGCTTATTTCAAGATTTTGTGCTTATTTTTAAGCTTTTTCTTCAGTTTTGGTTCATTATTTTGATAAATCAGTTTTTTTGTGAAATTTAGTGGATCTTTAGAAAACGTACAGCAAAATTTAAGTACCAAGATCTTGCATATTTTTTATAATATTATTTAGACAAGTTTAATATAATTCTGTAAATCCCGACTGAGCTTATAGCGTATTTTAGTGCCACTTCTTCAAACAAATTAAATAACTGTATTTTATAATTCCCAAAATAATCGGTAGATCGGGGATTCTCTCAACTTCGAAAATTTTAAAATCATTGTAATATAGTTTTCGGATCCTGCAAGTAAGACAGTACAAACCTGCCAAGCAGTTCTAAAAAATAAAAAACTTCAAAACAATTTAGCTTTCTTAAAAGATAATTACGGTGTTGTGAGTCATGCCATAAAATTGCTAGAAAAACAAGAAAATACGCTAAATGAAAGTCTAAGTATAATTAGAGATTTTAAAGATGCAATTTTAAAAGTACGCTATATTGGGCACACAGTGAAATCAAAATCCGAAGATGTATTTTAGAAAAATTGAGGTTTATCTACATTAAATAAAATAAACTGTATTTTGAGTGAAGAGAATTCCAGATTTCGATATGAATCCAGTTTTTAAAGCAAAATTTAAACATGCACCAGTAACAAGTGAGCATGTCGAAAGAAGTTTTTTGCTCTTTCAAAAAAATTAATTGATCAAAGGCAGAATTTTACAGTTAAACAACACTTAGAGTTTAGTTATTTAAAAGTTTTTTTATATTATTTAAAATGTGTGTAAAAAATATCATCACTCAAACTGTTGTAAAAAAAAAAAAACCTTTATTAAAATATTTTTTAGTTTTGGATTTTTTTAGTTTTATTATTTTTGTTCATTTGTGTCATGCCTTTTTAATGCTTTTTTACATGTTTGGTGCTTTTTTAATGATTTTTTAGTAACATTTTCATGCCGCTCTATAGTGATCAGTGTATTTAATTAATTTTATTATTTAGTTCTTGAGGCTTATAGGCAAATGAGAAGAATACTTAAAGTTTGTTGCACGAGAAATTATTCTGTTTTTAAAATGTTATTGTGGCTTGTGCATCTTCAAACAAACAAAAAAAATGTGCAAATATTTTTTTAAGATTTATTTCAAATTTGGAGAACATCTTGAGTATTTTTGAGCACAGTTCTGAAAAAAAAATGTTGAATTTAAGAAGCATGACATAAAATACTTCAGATATTGATTATTTCATTTCTAGCATGTCTCTACATATTAAAAAGAGGTTTAACCAGATTTATCGGCTTAATTCTAATTTTTCTCAAATACAACTGCATTCTTAAAACAAAAGTATTATTGACAACAGTGGATAATAAAATATAAAAACTACGAAATGGATTCAAACACACTTAAATTTATAATAATAATTGTTAAAATTTAAGCCTTATATAAAGGCCGAGCAGTGATTACAAAGAAATTGAACTTTTCTTACAAATAATAGTTAATAAGATATACAGTGATAAAGTTTTAATTATTGTGTGTTTGTATAATTAAAAAAAAATGTATTTTTTTAAATTAGTCAAATTAAATTAATCTCACCAATCTGTATATTATCATTGCTTTGAATTTGTTCAAAAAAACTTGTTTAATTATTTATGATTTAATAAGTTTTCAATGGTACTTATTGAAAAGGTCATCAATTTTGATTTAATTAATTTTTTTATTGACATTGACAAAACAATGTCATTAGTAAATTTATTTTGCTCTTGTAAACACTTTAGTAATATTAAATAAAATTAGCATATTTATAGACTTTGCCTAACATGGCAAAATCCTTCCGATGGCCATAACATGTAAATTCATAAAACTAAGATATTATATTTACAAAAAATAAGAGAATTTTTTATTTCTAAAATATAATATCACAAATGCATAAATCCAATTGTGAAACGCCAAAATGCGGTGAAACTCAAATTATCTTGACAATTAATATAATTTTCAATATGCGATTTCACATATTAACCTTGTGAGATATTTTCCCTTTACAACGCAATTTAACTTTTAAATTTCTATTAATTGTTAAACTTTTTTTTTGCATAATGCGATTAATGTGTAAATAAATATAAAAAACGAAATTGAATCACGCAACCGCATTTCCTCCTTTTTCAAATTTTTCTAAACATCGGGCACTTTCTCTTCTACGAGTCCATTTAATGTTACTGCCCGATTTAGCATGGAAATAAAAAAAGCAAATATTGGAAAGCAAGAACATTGACTCCTTGATACTGACCTATGATATTCCAAATCATCATTAATATTATTTAACACGTTTTGTTTTTATCTAGTCGCAAGTAATGTTTCTTCAGTGCATTAGTAAACATAATTATTTTCAATGTTTAAACCACACAGTTAATTGCACTTTCGTTTTGTTATAGTAACTATTTCAAGGATACCCATAAAATCATTATTTTATCAAAAATGATATAATATTTAAATGAATACCATATAAAAGTAATAGATACAAAATTATTATACTTACAATTTAAAGTGAAAATGGATATGTATTTTTTAGTTTAAAATTAAATCATATTTTTTATGATGTAGAAAATTAATTTTTAAAAATTAATAAAATGGTGCTTAAAGAATTTCTTCATTCAGTAATAAGAATATAGCATTACCATATTTATTATTTATTTGCACTTGAACACGAATTTCAGCTTGTAATTTTGGTTGCCTAACGATGGTATCAAATGATGCAAATAGGATTAAGATATACATATAATAATATTATTGTATAATGTGTATATTATCAAGTAATTTTAGATCTAGTAAACTATAATGTAAGCGCATTGGTGCGTATTATGTGTTTTGCAATACGAAGGTTTCCTTGGACATTCATTATTTTTTTCGTAATTTGTGGGATATATGTAATTGGCAAATCGAATTTGTTTGCATGTCCCACATTTGTTACATTTCATAATGCACAAGTAATAATGAATAGAAAATATTATTATGCTTTATAAATGCACATTGATACATTACGTTTCAATTATTCAATTTCGCAAACTGTTATTTATATTAAACATAAATTTTATTGTATACAAACATTTTATTCACGTAAAAAGAATATAGAAACAAATAACATTTTAAGAAAAAGAAAGTCTGTTGTAAATTAAGTAATGAGACTGATTAAAAAATATTCAAATAAAATTATAATTTAATTCCTCAAAATAACTTTGTTGGAAAGTCAGTTCTACCTAATCCTCATAGCAATCAAATATTGGAATAGCATTTAGCTGGTCGGTAACAGCCGTTTGAATGTTTGCAAGTGTTCTAAAATGATACCCCTTGAGGTGAATTAAATCTCGAAAAAGTCATAAGGACTCAAGTCAGGCTGAGGAGCCACTAAACTATTTTTACTGATCAGTTTATTGAAATTGTTGTGAGGCGCTTTGTCGTGATGCAACACCCAGTTCTTTTGATCTCAAGTTTTTCAAAAATCCCTTGGTACAAGTGTTGATTGACAGTTTGGCACTAAAACACAAACTGTTTGTGGACGATTTTTTGACTATCGAAAAAACAAATTAGCATTATTTTTGATTTGCATTTTTCGGCCTTGGAGAGGTTGAAGTGTGCCGATTCACACTCTGCTTGGTTTTCTTGTAGTATTCAAACATACAAGATTTAAAAAATCACAAACACAAGTCATGTGCCAGTGTAAGGCTCACAAACGTATGTACTGAGGTTAGAGATAGTAATTTTCAACAGTTGCTTTAATTAATTATTTTCATAGAAGTATGTATTATAAAATTACTTGTTATTAAAGTAAAAAAAAATCCTTAAACTGTAATCCTAAAACAGTTTTGTTGTATGTACTTTTTATATTAGAAATAATTAAATAAATAGTTTGCCTACGTACTTAAATAACACCCTGGATATAAGAATGCTTTTCAATAATTTACAAATTGAATTTTTATTTCTATTTTTTCTTTATTTTAGCTCCATATGTTAAGCAATGTCACGAAGGAGATCCGGACATAAACACCTGTTTCATAGGCGCATTATATCATTTGCAACCATACTTGGCAACTGGCATACCAGAAATAGAACTACCAACAGTTGAACCATTTAGAATGGATGAACTATCACTATCATTAACATCAGGACCAAATGGATATAAAGTAACTTTACAAGATATTGACTTCTATGGTGCAAGTAATTTTACTGTAAACAAATTAAGGTTATTATTATTTTTTTTTTTTATATTTATATATATAATTTAAAAATTATTTTATTCAATTACAGATTAGCAGAAAACGGGAAACCATTTGAAGCAAGAATAAAAATGCCAGAATTAAGAATGGCTTCAAAGTATAAGAGTAGTGGAGTTCTCTTAATTATTCCAGCAAGTGGGAATGGTTCATTCTATGGACGATTCCGTAAGTGCTCTAATGAGATATAATATTATATTCAATTATTTGATTTTTCTTTTAGAGGATGTAACTGCTATAGTTAAAGGGGCTGTTAGTTTTAAAACGAAAGACGAACAAAGGTATATGCACGTAGATACTTTAAATATGGATGTTGAAATGAAACACGTCCGTATGGGTGTTAAAGACGTATATAGAAATAATAGAATTATTGGTAAGTAAAGTATTGAATTATGTTTAAAATTTGAGGATTTTTTTTAACTTCTCTGCTTTGGATTTTGGATTTAATTCTAGGCACGATTTTGTTATTACTATTTAGTTGCAATTTTAATTTTTTTTAATTGTTTGTTTATTTTTATATAAATTAATTTACAAGTTGACCATAACTTTAGTTGGCAATGCATTGAGTCTATAAGTACTCAAGTTGCCAATGATTCAAGTCGTCAATAACTTGTATCTTCAAAAAATAATTTGATTACTCAAAAATGACTTTAGTGCTTAATCACTCGAAATGTTTCATTTAATGATACGAGAATTCATTTTTTTTATAATTTATATTATATATAAAAGATTAAGAACCGTCTGACATGAGACTGATTATTAATTAATATTAAATGCGCGCGCTGAGTTAGTTGGTTTTTGATGTAAGAAAATAGAACGAGTTCAAATTTATTAGACGAAGCAGGTAGCGTGCACATCATTTAATATCAATTGTAAAATTAAAATCAGTCTCGTGTCAGACGGCTCTTAGAATTCATTAATGACTTGACGTTACCATTATGCATTAGTCTGCAGGTGCCTTACTGTTGCAACTAGGCTTTAGTTTTTAGTAAACCAGGCAGCCCTTATATGTATGCGATATATTCTCATGTACCCTAAGCGATAAGCTCAGCCTGCTTTTCTGACCATAGTTGGTCGGCTGCATCTTAGTGGCAGAGTGGTGGTGATTCTGAAGGCACCTGACGTGATTAGCTGACTGATGGCCTGGTAGAACAAGAAGATAAAGAGGGCTCACCTGGTTCCTTCCTTGACTTCTTTGATTTTTTTTCCTTTCTACCAAGATAAAGTAGTCCCCTGGGGGCGGAGGCTTTGTTATTAGAGTAGGCATGTCTTGGACGTCTTCATGTCTTCCTCCTTGGAGGAAATGGAGTTGGACGGACCGGCGGCATGCTTCTTGAAGGAGACTTAAGTCTGAGGTATTGCAAGCTTGCTTGACGGAATCTGGTCGGCTGTGCAGGTTTTCATCAGGACCTCTAAAATGATAGGCTTACCTCTCAACCAGAAGTTCGTTTTTCTCCACTAGAGCGTACTTATTTTTTTGGATGTTGCGGTCCGACATTGTCACGTCGCGGGGTCCATTCTGGAAAAAAAAATTGAGTTAATTAAATTAATAACTAATTAGTTCAAATGAATTAATGACTGGATGCTAATTGTTGTTCTTAGGATTTCGTTTATTTTTTCATCGTCGTATCTCCTCTTCTTCAAGAATAGTTTATGCAGTTCCATTAATTGTATTCCTTTTGGCAGAGCTAAATTTGTAAATTTTACTTTCAGTGATATTCTCGTATCTTTAGCTGAGATTACTATACTCTGGCCATCTCTAAGGTTGCGTTATCCGTCAACCTTGAGATAGCGTGTCTACCGTTTAGTATTTGCCTCGTTATTCTGTTATTCTGCTTTTTTTCAACTTTTTTTCTTTTTCTTATTTCTGCAATTGAAGAGCAGAAGTAATAAAGGGGCTAAGTGCCAATTTGCCAAAACATGAAATATTTACTAAAGATATGTTCTATGTGCCATCGACTACATCCTATTAGACGGTAAAGTACCAAAACTTAAAATTCGGTAAACAATCAGGCAGATAGGTAATTATTTGAAAATAAAAGTTTTTTGTTTTGCTATGTAGAGGTTTTATGTTTCAATTTTTCTGTTTAACAATTTTGGTACATAGCCCCTTTGTTACTTCTGCTCCTCAATTTGGTTTGATATCGTAGTCTCTTCAAATGTTCTAGTTTTTTTATTATTTCTTCCTCCCACGTTCTTCTCGATGTTTTTTATTTTTTTGGTTTTTGTCCGTGGTCAATAATTGTTTAATTGTCTACCCATTATTTTATCTTTGGGATTAGATATACTCTACACTGTTTTTGCTATCTTTCCATTGTCTTCTTCATTATTATTTTTTTTAATTTTTAGCCTTTCTTCCATCATCATATCCGCGCGAGGTGTTGCCGCGATTACCAGACTGCCTGTAATACGACACCGTTTATAGGCGTTGCTAATTCTTAACAAGTTTGCTCTAGGAGCTTCTTTTTTTTTATTGTCTTCATGGTTTCTCTCTATGTTCTTGCGGCGTATAACATTTTGTTTCTTCATGTTGCTATTAGCCTTCTGAGTGTTTTTCCTGGTCACCCCCTTGTTATTTTTTGTTCACCTGGCCGCTTTTTTAACCTGTTCCATGCTTTGCTTTAAGTGTTACTCCAAGGTGTTTGATTTTTTTTTATGGTTATCACTTGATCTCTTAACTGTAAATTTTTTATTCCTTTATTCCTTTATTAGTTTTTTTAGTTGATAACCACACCGCCTCTATTTTTTGTGTTGTTAATTTTAAACCCCTAATTCTCATCCATATTTGTATAATATCTATTAACAGCTCTAATCTATTTTTTAATAACTGTGTCTACGTCACTACTTACTAATGCTACGTCGTTCGCAAATGCCGTTATTGTCATGCCTTCCGGCAGCTTTATCTTATTCATTATTAACTAGATTCAACAGTTGTATTCTTAGTTCTGAGCCTTGTGCTACCCCTCTGGTCAGTTTAAATCTTCTTTTTTTGTTTACTTAGATCTTGTAAGTAGCTTCAATTTCATCGTTTTTCTGTTCAGCTGTTAACGCGTTCTGTATGTTCTTCGCTATTATGGAGCAGTGTTGGTTTTTCTTCTGCGATTTGCTGTTTACTTCTTTTGCTGTTGCTTTACTTTTTCTATAGCTCAATGAATTTTTCCGTTATCTTAGCTAGTGTGCTGGTTGATTAAGCATAATGGCCGGGTATGACATTGATTTTTCTGTTTTTTATTCTCAATTAGGGTATCCAAAGTTGAAACTAACTTTGTTAATTAAAGCAAACAGGTTAAAACATGTTTTACCTGAATGAAATCCAGCGCAAACTCAGACTTTGTTTAGGAAAAATTTACTAAGTCACTTAATTGATTTTTTCTGAACAAGCTTACTTACAAGCGGACTTAAATATTACAAGAATAATAATAAATTATTAAAACTTATCAGTAGACTAAATTGGCAACACGCCAGTACGGACTCAAATGGTGCAAAATACTCAAAAATATGACTTAATGTTTTTTGCTAGTTACTTAGTTAATACCTACAACATTTAGCTCAGGAAAACAACTTATCATTTTAAACGCTTATTTTTTTAATTCGTGTTGAATGTCGATATGAAAAATACTTGTGGATGTATTGGTATTCTGCTACTATATTTTTACCTTCCTTAAAATTGGTGGGGTTGATCTAATGACCATTATAGTATTTTAGACCATGCTTAATCAATATATTAGTAATAGTCAAGTATTTGTTATTTGAAAAATTACGTTGTTCCATTACAATGTAGAACACATCTACGCGGTTGTTGTTCAGTGAATATTGTTTCAAAATTTACGACATTAAAACAATATGTTTGCCATTGAATGGTTTTGAGCTTTTGCCCGCTTATTGTATATAGATAAGACGCTGCCAGTTTAGATCAAAATGCTACTAGTGTACATGTTCGTTTACAAGAACTATTTATTTGGCCTTTACTACGCATATCAAAGATAATTATCAGGGCCGTCGCCCTTTGTATCTGTGACCAAGTTATTGCTCCTGTGGCATAGATAGTCGCTTTATCAAAATATTATTTTTGCCATTTTAGACTTGTTTTGTCGTAGTTAGCTTTCTGGCTCAATGATGGTTAGACTTTGTTGTTAGTTTCTCGATTAATGTTTCTTAGTCAAACATTTGGTAATATGTATTCCAAATCATTAGAGTATAGAAGGTAACAGGGCAAAGTTAGAAACTATAAAACTTGTGTGCGGCCAATCTTAACCCTACGCCGCTATAACCAATACAAAAACATTTAAAATTAAAAGACTAATGAGGAGCACGGAAATAAAAAGTCTTAAAACATTAAAAGTAGTAAACTAGGCAATAAAATTAGAAGCAGCGCTATCAAAGAAGAACTAGATACTGAAAAAATAGATAGATTAGTCAAATTACAAAGATGGCAATAAAGGACCATGTGGATAGAATAAACTACAACAGAATTGCTAAATAAGGTAAATACCAAAAATCCCTAAGTAGAAAACCTCTTAGCATACTACCACAGAAATGCTTAATGGACTTGAATCTGCTATGGAAATGCATCTACCAAAAGAGAAAAAAAGGATTGCTGCAGTGCAGGGACGTTAGATGTACCACTTAAAAAAAAAAAACAATTTTATGAAATTTACAGAAAATGACATTTTTGATTAAAAACCTTACAGAACATGCTTTTAAGACCAAAAATTATTGAAATAATGTGATTTTATACAATGAAGTTAGAGAAAACTCAACAGAAAATACTGTTTTGAAATAAAAATTAAACAAAGGAAGCAATTTTGAATAATTTTTTTAGAAAACGTTGTTTTTGGCTAAAAACTTAATAGAACATGCTTTCTAGATCAAAAATTGAAATATTATGCTAAATAGTTACAAAAAGCTTATCAGAAATAAAGTTTTGAACTAAAAATTAAACAATAGAATCAAATTTGAACTAAAGTGTTTAGTAAACGTTGTTTTTGACTAAAAATTTAACAGAAAATGCTTTCTAGACTAGAAAAAAATACTGTTTTGAACTATAAATAATTTTGGATTAAAGTGTTCAGAACATGCTATTTCTGACTAAAAATTCAATAACAAATGCTTTTTAGACCAACAAGTAATAAAAAAATGTGAATTTGTGCAAAAAAGTTATAGAAAACTCATAAAAATGAAACAACAAAAACAACTAAAAATGAAACAAAGCAAGCAATTCTTAGACTAGAAAGTGATAAAAAGTTATATATTAGACCGAAAAATGATAATAATTGTGATTTTGTGCAAAAACAGTTACATAAAATTTATAGAGAAAACTGCATTTGAACTAACAATTAAATTAGAAAAAAACAATCTTTTACTAAAACGTGTTCAAAAAATGCTGTTTTTGAATAAAAACTGCATTTTAGAACAACAAGTAACAAAAAATGTTATTTTGTGTCAAAAAGTTACAGAAAACTCATAAAAATACTGTTTAAGCTTAAAAGTTAATCAAAAAATAATTTTAGAGTAAAAAGTGTTAAAAATGCTGTTTTTGACAAAATTTTTAATAGAAAATGCTTTTTAAACCAAAAAATAATAAAAAATGTAATTTTTCAAAAAAAGTTAAAAAAAAGAAAATACTAAGTGTATTTTCTTTTTTTTAACTAAGATACTGTTTTGGACTAACATTTAAGCAAACAAAAGCAATTTTGCATTAAAGTTTTAAAAAAATGCTGTTTTTTAGACCAAAAAGTAATAAAAATGTGATTTTGTGCAAAAAAAGTTACAAAAAACTCATGAAAAAGACGGTTAATGACTTAAAGTTTTAGCTGTTTTTAGGGACAGGTTCTCTAACTTTTGTTAATATAGATCTTACACATTTTCCCAATAAGTATGGACTGGGCATCAAATGTCTTGATTTGTTATTGTACACATATTACATCTTTGAACATATATGTTTGTCTATAGACATTTTTAGAATATTTAGGTTTATCATGTGGGGAAGGGAGTTAGTATATTAAGATAAAGCAATGAAATTGTACGCTCTGAATACTTTGCGGTGAGTCTTAAAAATTCCAAAATAATTTTGAATCATCTAAGCAACACCAACAGGCTTTACTTTATATGATATAAAAAGCGGCATATTTATGTTTTGCACACAGGCAGCCGTACTTCTTGCGACGGCCCTGATAATTATGCATATAGTAGATTTTTGTAATTTTATTTTTAAAAGGTTCATTATAGACCAGCCGTAGGCTGAACTTTGCCATTTTCTTCTAATAAATACAGAGAAATAAAGACGCTATTATTATTATTAATATTATTTGATGAGTTTTAAAATCTAAAGTGGTTAAGTGAAATATGACATATAAACAGAAAAGATTAAGGTTTTTGACGTAATAGTAAATTATCGTGAATAATATTGGCACAAAAGGAATACCAGAGATAGTTGGACGAGTATCGGTTAAAAAATGTGGTAGCAAAACATGAAAGTTTGAACAAAAATGAGATAGGCTTATGTCAAAGCCACATTACTTGATAATAATGCTCATCGGCGACTTCAATCTTTCGAACCACGGGCTAGAACAAACGTACTGTACAAAAATTATTAATTTGCGATTTTCATGTTAACAAAAATTTGAATTATCCATTATGTAATATGTTCATTTTTATTGCAACAAAAATTTTATGTTTTGGGCATTTCTTTTATTGTGCATGATACAATGACCAATTTCCTAGTTTGGCTGTAACATATTTAAAGAAAAATTATAAAATAAATACAATATTTTTTTACTGTCCAGAAAATTTAGCTTTCTTCCATTTGCATCAGTGTTTTCATTTATCCACCACATAATTTCTAATTATGTTTGTAAATTAACATTTTATAACATAGAAACACGTTAATACTATTATTATCCACAGCAAAAATAATCATTATATTTTTATTTATTACATTAAATTAACCTCGACCGTAACAACTCAATTGATTCATTTATTTGTGCAATATATATTAATTACATATTATATTTTTAGGTGAAGCAATGAACCTCTTTTTGAGAGAAAACGGCCAAGAAGTTGTAAAAGCAATGCTGCCGCAACTTAGGAGGAAATTAGCAACGTTATTCCAAAGCATAGCCAATCAACTTCTTACACATTTGCCTGTAGACATATTTTATGTTCCGAAATAACATGTCCGTATGAAGCAGTGAATTCATTTATGATCAATCGCTATGTAATTTTTACAATTTAAAGGCGTGAATGTGCAAAACATTTTTGTATGTCTGCATTCATGAGTGACAGCAAGTGTAGCTAATAAAATTTAATTGCAATTTTTTATAGTTAATATTGGCAATTGAATATGATTAGTTATTTGTGTGATTTAAATTATAAGAAACTTTACTATTAATTATAAATGTATTTAATGATTATTATTTCTAATTAAGTCATAATTAATGTTTTCTTGTGTTAATTGCATTGTGGATGTTCATTACTGTGTGTACTAATAATAATAGAGTTAAGAACAATTGTGAAAGTGTTTGCGGAATAAGTGAGCACATTCATGTCCAAATAGAAACGTATGATTTTTGTTTGCTTTATTAAATTATATTTAATAAATATTTCTTTATATGGAATAAATATTTAAATGGTACAAGTCTATAATGTATTGTATGGTTTATTTATATGAGCTAAAAAAACAAATTATTTTAGGTGCATCAAATTGAATACTTTCAAATGAAAGTTGGTTAGCAAATTAGTGTCTCACAGACATCATTTAATTATTTATTATACATGACGTCATGGTCTTTCTATAGAAAAAGGATTTCATACGGTATAAAGAATTGCTTTTGCAAAATTTATAATTTTTTTTTTATTTACACGGTAATTGTCTCATATGCATTAAACAAATATCCATGATGTGCTATTTTGATTGTCATAACAAAATATATAAAAACAATTTATAATAATAATAAAAACTAATATTAAATAAAAAATATAATTAACAATTATAATGTTAATTCATATTTTGCTGATTGATTTTCCATGTAATGCGATTTGAATGTGAATATTGATGTAATCATTATCAATAAATAAGTTGGTATTACTTTTTTTATTCAATCAACTTGTCGAATTGTGGAGCAATGTAAATAAAATTCATTATAAAATTATTCAAATTAATTAATTTTTATGCACAATCACTGATGTAAAAAATTTATATTTTTTACATCAGTGATTGTCATGAATTAACATATTGAATATTAACTATCAGAAACTACTGTAAATTTAAAAAAAATCTCTTTCAATAAATCTGCCAAATATAGCTAGTCCAGTCATTCAAAGCCGCTGTTAATCAATTTTTGTGTAAAGTACAAGTTATTAGTCGCATGTTAGATTGATTAGAACTTACAACTGGCTATATGTTCGAATGTACTTGAATGTTAAGAGCATACCAACCGCTGCCTTGATTTTCAGTATTGTAGTGAAAACAGCTACTTTGGAGTAATTCCTATTTTCACATATAATTTGATAATTAATTTAATTGGATTAGTTGATAGAAAATTTCGAATATTAAATTTTGTTCGAAAATGAGAAGTTATATTGTATATAAAAATTGCTTTAGATATAAACTGATCTCAATTACTTTGATCAACATTTATAAAAATTTCAAAAATATGTGCGATGACCATATTCAAGAGGACCGTTTCATTGAGAGTCATATGATGAACATAAATTTTTTTAAATTTTTTAATATTTAATAAATGTCTTTCATTGTTGATAATGATTTCAAAAGTTTTATAATTTATTTTATCTAATTAATATTCATTTAAAATTATAAACAGAATTTTCATTTTTTATTTTGTCTTTATTTTCATGTATGTGCTGCTGTGTATGCGCTTGTCTAACACATTTCCATTAAACTGATTCTTCATTAAATTTAATCTGTATTAATAATAATAATAAGTCCTTATTTCAAGTAATTGCCATACATGAAAAAGGCAATTTTTAATGTTCAACTTTAGCATAATTTGCACAAAAATTTGGTTCTAAATTTTTGTTTTTGAAGTATTGCTAACTCTGCAGTGTATATTTGGTTTAAAACGTGTTAACATTTTACCATTTAAAGTAACTATAATTTATATTCTGCTATTGTAGTATCAAGATTTGATAGCATTTCAGTCGCTTGTAAAAAGTTTCTATTATTGGTTGTTGTGTCATAAAGACGTAGGCAAGACAATCTCAATGCTAGACATAGATTGAAATTTAACATTTCTTAATAAATTGTATTTGATTTGCACTATATTCATGCTGATTAAGAATGATTAATAAATTTTGCCAGTCGTTGACATTATTTATACCAGATAAATATTCTCTAAATATTTTGCATGGACCATAAAACACAGAATTTACTGTTTCTGAATACAAAAGCCATTATCGATATACTTTTTTACCATTACTTGCTGTGCGATAAAAATAAGATACGCAAAATTTCTTACCACCAACATTAAGTTAGCTTAAGTAACTAATATTTTTAATTTGCATTAAATAATGTTCAGAATATTTTTAACATTTAAAAACCCTACCGTGATTTCCAGTAATGTAACAAAAACTACAATTCTGGCGTCGTCAAGAGACTGTTATATAACTGCATTAAAACGGGCAGTCTATTGTAGATTGTGAAACCAGTAGCTCTAATCCACTGGGCAAACCGCCCACAAACATGGTTTATGATACAATTAAATTGGCGGAACAAGGCCTTGCCTGTTCTACTAACCAATGTAATCAACCAACTTAGTTTGTGGCTTAAAAGTTAATTTTAGACTAAAAAAGAAATTAAATTTTGTTTGTCAACATCTTGAACATAACTCTCCATATCTTCTTTTTGATTAAAACCAAAGTAAACAATAAAGATCCAGATCGCTTTAATCTAGTAAATTTTGATTATTATCTTCAACGTTCATTTGCTAACCAACAGAGTCTTTGTGCCTACATACGCAAAAAACAAGCATATTCTAGGCATTGGTTATAATAGCATATTTCTTTCCCGATAAGACTATTTTTATAGTTGGCATATACTGTTCTCCAAATAAGGCAACTTCAAACTTTTTAAAAGTTTTGACAAGCTTTCTTAAGTGAATTATAGAAATGCGTGTACGGATAATAGTAAAATACTTTGAAGCCTATTGTTAAAAATAAGAAAAATAGAAGAATTCAATGGCCAAACTGAGAAGTGAGGTCAAACTAAAACAGGAGTTAAACATGTCTTGATTGATAAACTAAAAACCATCAACAGTTTTATACAAAAGAATCTTATTGATCTTACCATCAATACGAGCGGAAGATCTCAAGATGTCAACAATATCGAAGATGATTTTTACGATACTTTAAGTAAAACTGCAATTCCGAGAGAAAACGTGATACTACGTAAACTCATCAATGAACTTGATAGCAAAAACGAGTTCTTGGCTGAAAATATTTGATTACTGAGAAAAAAAACTGGCAACTCAATCATCAACGGAAAAAAAGATGACGTACAGAAAGAAAGTTTCCGCCCAAAGAGATAAAATAGTGCCACAGGCCCGTGAATCAATTACCACACAATTGATATGCTAAAAATAGAAATGTGAATTTAAAATCCAATGAGCCATATGCTGGAAATGCAATAAATAAATTACCAGCTGAGAAGAAGCGAAAAAAAATATAAGTCAGATTTGTTATTAGAAAATCGACATTTAAGTGGATTTCATACCGCAGTAAATTTACAAGAAATTGAAAATTGATTAAAGATAAAATGTAAACAAGTTACTATTCCAGTTGAAAATTTTTCAATTACAAACAATTCCTAATCATTTAAATTAGAAATTGATTTTATACTCCTAGATTCTCTCATGAATGGTAAATTTTAGCCAAAAGGTGAGGCCGTAAGAAGATATTGGCATAAGAATAATAAAGGCACTTTTTAGAAAATTGCAATATGAAGTGATAAGGTACTGATAAAGTTTATTTAAATATTTTTGTTAGCATTGCTTATAATCATTAATGTACTGTATATGATGTTATTTACGTACATTTATTGTTTGAGAACCTGAGGGTTATTCACACATAGATTAAGAGGGTCTTTGAGGTGTGAAAAAGTACATTGACAAGAGGTCATTGAAGTACTTCACAACTGTCTGAGGTTATTCACACATAAGCTAAGAAGAGTCTTGGAGGTCTGTAAAACAAAGTACATTGGCATTGAGGTGATTGAGATACTTGACAGTTATAGCATACCAGGTACGCTGCCAGAGTTGGGGTTGTACTAGGCTGTAAAATATAATTATTCATACACTGGCACGAGGCCTTGGGGTTGAATGTTAACACCGTATTTGGCATTGAGGTTTTATAACAGTCGTTGGAGGTATGTTTGTACACTGGCAGTTGAGGCTTTGGAGTTGCACAATAACTACAAAAGATAGTCAAACTTACACAGGTCAGTTGAGTCATTGTATTCAGGGCACATTACATTAGTAAGGAGCAGTTATAAACACACTTCTATTAGAGTATACCTTGGGGATGTGTTAATTATGTGATTGATGTAATTGTAAAAATTGCGGTATGACTACTAGTCCTATGCTACAGAGAAATTAGATAATTGTTGAGTGCTCAAAACTTATCAATAATTATGTGCAGGTTTAATTTATAGAAAAGCATCATAACGATGACGCGCTAAGGATGAGATGCACCGAGCCGGCACGAATGGAGCAAAGTGGGGCATAGCAGCTTGGAGCGAGGGTCGGAAGCGGAAGTCGCGCGACTTACAGAGAATTTGACGGGAATAGCCGTTTCTTAAATAAATTAGTGTAAAATTAATTAATATACTTCGTTTAAGCACGGAGTGGTAGTTGGGAGTAAGCGTGCTTCGCGTTAGTTATATAAAAACATTATATAACTATGTTTTACATATTAATATTCAATCAATTTGTTATATTGTATAGATAGATATATTTTAACTGATCAAAGAGCTTGCTGTATCGAGATTGAATTAAATACTAATTACAAATCCAGTATGAAATGCAGACCTATTACATTACAATGACAACGTATTTTTCACGGTCTTCTCTGGTGATGATTGGAAATTTATCAAAATAAAAAAGATCGACAACAATCTATAAGATATTTTAGAAGAAAGGTATACTAGGATTATCTCTAGTTTCACTATGCAGGTATAGCATCTCTAATGTGTGTGTCTTTACGATCAATTTTTGAATCAATTAAATTTAAGAGTAGTTCCACTTGTGTAGGTGTAACTTTCATAACTGCTTCATTTTCCTTATACAGTTCTTTAAATATTGTATGCCTTGCCCCTTTTTTTTCATTTTTTGTACAGCACTTTGTACTACAAGTAAATATTTGTTTATATAGCAACATGTCTTGTATTTTGTTTGAACAATGTCTATGCAAAAATTTATAGAAAATGAAAACATCTGCAACAATACACCTGTGTTGTAAAGTATGTTAAGTCATTAGTCAATTTTAGTTTGGCAATAATTCGAATAACTAGTTTTGTAATAGAGTTGAGAAGAGATAGTGTAGTTTTTAATGCTCCTCCCCATACTTTGGGCAAATATTTATTACATAGACAAATATAAGTTTTATGTATATGCAAACATTGAACAGAAAAAAAAATTACATTTTTTAAGAAATCCTAGTTTTCTAGATACTTTGGAAGCTATGTCAACAACATGGTTCTTGAGCAGATTATGTGAGATTTTAACCATCAGAAGACAAATTGAAGAAGATTTAGATATGAATTCATTATTTAATTTAATATTTGATGATATCTCGGATTTTGATTTAGAAACATTAAAAAGTTGAGTTAAAATTGACCATGCCAGGAATGCCCCATTCAGATATTGTTTTGAGGTCTTTGTTTTTAAATGCTGCTATATTTATCAAAATGGTTTTCGGAAAGTATAAAGTATGAAGAGTGCTATCATCTGCAAAACTATGAATATGACTTTTTGTTATATGAAAAAGTTTATTGATGTAATCAAAACTATTGATCAAACTTATAGATGCCATACCCTATCAAATGCTTCGGAATTGTCTAAACCTATTGCAAGATTTTCTCTATGTTTGTATAAACTAGAATTTCCTTTGTGACTAACATAAGTAAGAAGATCTGTTTTTGTTGTGATAAACAGAATTTAATTAATTTAAACCACAAATATAAGAGAAATTTGCATTTAAAGCACAAACTAAGTAAATATTTGGTTGATTATATTGGTTAGTATGATAAATCATGTTTGACCTTGTTGGCGGTTTGCCCCGTAAATTAATAAAACTTGCTCTAAAATTATTAGACTTAGTCCAAGCATCTAATAAACTCTCGCGTTAGTAGTATTCCTTAAACAAATTAAATGATATTGAATTGTTAAGGCTGATGAGTGTTACAAATATAGTGTGAACTGTGTGAAGGTTCAACAAAATTATTGAAATATTACAATTGTTTCACTACACAGTAGTTACATTATACAAGGTATATGTGCCATGGCTTTCTTAGCTGCCTCTGACCATTTCCTCCGATATGCAGGTTTAGTCCGGATATGTAGAAGTAGCGAAGTTAGTGGACCCATACTTTGTGCCATTGATCCTCTCTTTTCTGGCGGATATGTGGAACCTTCCAGTAAAATGTGATGAGCTCCTACAATTCCGTATTTCTCAACAGGGAATGATAACACTGTTTCTCCGTTCTTTCCATTTGGGATTGGCCCAGTCTAAGCTCCACAAAGCGTAGTGCATTTTTGACAAAAAAAAATTAATATATGGAGATGCAGTTCCATACCAGTTATTTTCATCAGACCCTTTAAATTTTAAGAACTCGAGACCACATTCTTTTGCAGCTTCTTTGACATGAGTTATAGCAGCATATAATAAAATAAAAAATGTATGTTGCCATTTAAAAAAATAAAGTTGGTTGCCATAGCAACTAAACTTACAATAAAAATAAATATGTGTGTATCTGCCTTTATAATACTCAAAAAACCATTTAAAATGGTTTTTGAATCATATAAATCGGTTAAAAAATAACGGAAATATTCAGCCGTACGTTTTTTGTCTAACACCCTGCATAAATAATTTGAAAGCAATTTGATCTTATGGTTTTTGTTCAAACTTCTTGGCTAAATAGTGTATTTATTGAAATGAATACGATAGATACATAAATAGATAATTTATTTGTCACATTGCAACTAAATAGTTGGTGGGGGATGTCATGTACAGAAATCATGTACAGAAGTCATGTACAGACAAATTAAAATATGATAATCACAAATTATAAAACATAAATCGTTACAAATACAAAGTTAAATCATTTAAAGATCACCCGTGATAAATCTAACTGACAAAAACTAACTAATTTGACAATTAAATAAAATGAATGCAATAAAAAGTTATAGTGCGGGAGCTTGCAACCGTTTTTAATATAATTCAGTAAGATTTAGGTAATGTTGAAGAGGCCATGAGAAGAAACATTTCAATTATTTTTCCAAGATAATAGTGTTAACAAAAATAGTAAATTCAAACTAGTGTCTTGTACTTAATGGTGCATATATTTTTAGCATACAGAACAATGAAAATTTAATATATTATTACTATTATTAACTATATAATATTTACTATAATTGACTATAAAAATGCTTTGCGCTAGGCAAACAGGAGAACATGCTCCGAATATATTCACACGTTGTCTTCGATCGGATTCAAATTCAAATTTTCAAAATCTTGCCTTGCTATTGCAAGTTCTATCTTGTACTTTAAATAATTTTTTTGTACAAAACCTGTAAAAAAAAGTCTGCTGAAGAAACTAAAGTAGAATGTTGCAAACCAGTTACAAATCAGTTGTTTTTTTAGTTTGATATAAAAAAGGAAAATTTTGCAAAAACCATTAACAAACGTGGATTACATATTGTACAATATGGCGAAATAGTTCAGTCAGGGTTCTGTAGGAGTTTTGGTAAACTACAGCGACTGATATTCAATGAAATTTCTTTATTTATCATGTAACATTACATTAATAAGATACCACAAATAGCAGTACAAATACTTGTATGATAAGACAATTACCTGCGCAAGTAGAAATAAATTTTGAATTGAAAAGATATTGATTTACTAAAACGATACAGTTCAATTTGAAACCGCATGTAAATGCACGTACGTTCAACAAGGCAGTTAAATCGAAAAAAAAAAAAATCAATTTTATTAAAAAAGAAAAAATGTGAAAGCAATAAGAAAATTCTAAGGTGCGCTTGGGAACGGTAAGGGGGTAAAATAATAAATACTCTCGGAACAATCAGTTAGCGACGCTTCTATTCTGTGAAGGGACTCACTTGAAGCCCACGTTCACAGAAGTTGACACGAAAGGTTTTGAATTACTAGCATGGAACATGTCTTTTTATACAAGACTCAATAGCATTTAGGACATAAGTTTTGATGGCCACATGCTTTACAATTTAATAAGGCCCTTCAAAAAGCGGTAAGAACTTGTCAGTCTTGTGAGCGATCGCAGACAAAATAGGGCTCTCGCACGCAACCTCACCAAATCATTCACTTGAAAGTAAGAAGCTTTCCCAGGAGGATCACTCTTCATTTGTCTGTGAATTTTCTTGGCATAAATGAGAATCAAAAACTTCAAGGGTAAAAAAAAGTGCAGGTTGCAAATGGGTGATTTGAGGATCAAATTGTGATTGACTTAGTTTAACAATTTTACAAATTTGTATCTTTCTGGCCCACTATGTTTTTCCCCACAATACATGCGAAATAACTTGTGGTTGCTCTGAGAATAACAAACTGAAGAAAATATTGAGCGTTAAGTTGGGTCCCGAGATGCGATGAAACCCGAGCGGGTTTGCCAACTTGATTAAAGTAGTTCTTTTTGCAGACGATTGATAATCGAAGCGATCGTAGCGCGCTTCAATGAGTACAACGCCACATAGTTATGGCTTTGCACGTTTTTAACTTGGGCTATCATAGGCTTTGATGGGTTAATTCCATGTCTTGTAGGTAGCATACAAAATGTCTTAAATACATATAGTATGCATGAACAAACTCCGGAACTAACTGATGCGGTATGCAGAAAAAAGCAGTTGCTTCTACTTCTTTTCTCATAAACATCATTGTTGTCAAGTAAATTTAAAAAAAATAACAGTTGAAGCGCTAGCAATTTTGTAAAAACTTTCCAGCAACGCAAATCATCAACAAACACTCAATAAATAGTTCCTTCTCTGACGTGTTATATCACCCTGACGGTCAATCAATAGGCGACTAGAGTATGCCACTACTCTATTGAAGTGTCCCTCGTGCTAGATCATACTTAATAGCTTTGAAGGCAGTTTAATGGTTTTCACTCTATTCCTATTTTTTTTCTTTTTCAACAATAGTGTTAAAATAGCAGTTAAAGTAGAAAAACGCTGGACATATTCCTTATAAAAATTAGTTAGTCTCAAGAAGGCTTACAACTGCTTTGTATTACGAAGGCAATCTTGTAAAGTATGGACTCGAGTAGGATCTGCGCGACAGCCAAGTATGGGTGAACTATCCCCTCAAATATTGCTCTCAGAATAAAATCTACGCAGCGGGTAAACAAACTTATAAGTCAAACGGAAACATGTCGATGCCCTGGCTTGAAATAACAAAAAATAATTCAAAATAATTTATTACTGCGAGTTTGTTTTTGTATTTTTATTTTTATATTTATTATCACAATACAAAGTAATCCTAATACATAAATTCGTTGATCTTTTTAGTTTTATTTAAAATTCTAATTTGACCTACAAAATGTTTATCTCCAACTCGTATTTTATTTCATCAGAAAACCTTTTCTCATACAAAATGATTTCAGTTTCTGCAATTTCTAGTTTTTTTTAACATAATTTTGTATGTATCTAGTTAATTTCGAAACTATGTAGAGCTTTGCCGTTGGCCTACGTCGGTTTTTAACATTGCCTAGTTTTGTCTTCTCCGGTGCTGTATTTAAATAGCTCTGGTGCACTTGGTCAATTTTAATTAAAAGGTGGTCCATCTATTGGAATCTTTTTGAACTACCACTTTATTTTTACTGTCATGATATTTGAGATCTGATGTACTTCAGTATACAACACCCGGTTAACGAAATAGCACGCTATACGCTCGATGAACGTTAAGAAATGTTAAAAATTTACTTTGAATGTAATTCGTGTACTGCAGAATCAGTGCAAAAATTGCGTACAAAATTCGGACGCGAATATGCACCAAATGCAAGTGTTCTGAAGAAATTTGTGCACAAAGCACGTATGCTGGTAAACCGTACTAAAGTTCCACACGCTCGTCCGGTTCGTACATCCGAGAATATTGTTGCTGTAGCCCATAGTGTGCAAGCTAACCCGAGAACATCAACTCGTTATCGCTCTCAGCAATTGAACATTAGTTGCACTACCTTGAGGCGTATTTTGCATAAAGACATCTGTTTATTTGCCCATGAGTTCCAAATAATACAGCAGTTGAAAAAAAATTGACCATCCACTTCAATACAACTTTGCTTATTGGGCCTTAGAGCAGCTGGAAACCGATGATGAATTTTGGCGAAAAATTATCTTTTACGATGAAGCACATTTTCACCCCGTGGGCTATTAAACAAGCAAAACTGCAGGATTTGGGCATTGGAAAACTCACATGTGATCGTTGAGCAGCCAATGCATCCCGAACAAGTGACTGTATGGTGCGGATTATGGGCCGGCGGCATCATCGGCCCATTTTTCTTTGAATCTGGCAAAACGGTCAACGGAAACTGCTATAGGACCATGATAGCAAACTTTTTTTTGGAACAAATTGCTGGTTTGGATGTGGGCAACATTTGGTTCCAACAAGATTGGGCGACATGCAACACTAGCAACGATATTATCGACTTATTGCGGTCAAAGTTCGAAAATCGTGTAATCAGCCGTCGTGAATTACGTATCACCAAGCATTTTAGGGCCAAAACAGATAGTTTTGGTAGAAGCAGGCAAAAAACAATATTATGTTAAAACAATTCTATGTGTGTGTGTTAATTTGTGCATTTTAATAAATCATAGATAAGTTTCTAGTTAATCAAAGCGTATACGTATATTTTTCAAATATTTAGCAAGTTTTTAAGCAAGAAATTACAACAGGTTTTAATTGGCGCACAAAACGCAGTTGTAACATAAGCTATGAAATCAGACAGTTTTAAGAATTAAATTTTCAAAAAAATTTAAGTTTGTCATATTTATGTTTTATATATTCTCAAAACTTTAATTAAACAAAAACAAAAACTTAGAATAGAATATTTTATTATATATAATAAATAAAAATGAGTATAAAATTATTTTATAAAATTATTACAGAAAATATTAACTATTTAGGTGTTCTGGTAATTTTGATTAACCCCGTATTTTTGAGAATCACGTTTAATCCAAATATACATTCAACAACAACGTTTGATGACAAAATTTTAAATCAGTTAATAAATTTAAAACCATTCAGTCATTGCCAGTTCTTCAATTTGAAAATATTGACTGCCTTACCAATGAAAAATTTATTTTGAATGTAAAGAGATATTTTAAAATTAATGGAAAAATTTGCAGTATCAATGAAACCATCAGCATGAAGCTCTAGACGTTTTTTGCATTTGATATACTTTCATCCTGCTACAACATTTGTCAATTTGACGATTCTTTTAGTAATCTTGACAACACAGGCAGTTTACTTGGTAAATAAGAAAAGAAAATGCATCCAATACTTCCTATTCTGATTCAACTGCAACTTAATATGTTTATTATGACCACGAAAGTATATTAGTTAATTGATAATTCAAAAGTATTTACCTGTAGCAATGTAATTAACAGCCAACAATAATAAAAAGTGTATTCAAATTGAGGTTAGGGTATTTTAATAAAAATTTTATACTTTATTGTGCTGATTTTATTTTTATTTCGGCGGTTAGGCCATCATCAGTTTTTTCTTTTCTTTTCACAGGTGTTGTTGTGTGAAAACAGATATAACCTTTATAGGGTGCGTTCGTTTATTCTACTCCACGTGCTCCTTTAACTCTAATTGCTCTTTACGCGTTTGGTAATGTCAAAAAGAACAAAAAGAGCACGTTCTTAAGCGTTCGGATATGATGGAGTGGAGATGATGGTGTTCACTCCACATGCACAACCTCAAGAGAGCGTGCGAGACAGAGTGACCGCCGTATTTGAATTTTATTATATGATTATATGTTTAAAATTTAATGTAATAAAAGGCCTTCAAACAATAAAAATTTTGAGTTTCATTAAAATTCACTTTCATTATGGTTTTATATTGACAATATAAAATTACCGGTGTAATATAATCAAGTGTTTTAAATTTTTATAAAAATAGAATTAATAGTTCTTATAAGAAATAACATATTACATTGAATTATCACGTAGTAGAGGTCACAATCATCAAATAAATTAGTATGTTTATCTAAATGTCAGCTTTAAGGTTATAATTTCTAAATGACGTCGAATCAAATTACAACATTGCGTTCGGATATATGTATTTACTCTAACAACAATCTACACCACTCCAGTCTATTCTACTCCAACGCCACTTTCTTTAAACGAACGCACTAATAATATACAATATCAAACTTCAGAGGATTTAAAAAAACCGGATATCAGGGAAAAAAACAAAAATTTAATTTATTTATAAATCAATCAAATATTAATATATTAAATACTTGAAAATGTTATCAATATAACGAAACTGGTTGTGATAATAATATATAAATTAATAAAAATAAAAATAATACACCTTCACACATATGTGAATAATATCTTGGAATACTAATTGACAATAAGCTAAATTTTTGGTATCACACATTAGCTTTAAAAACTAAAACAATTAGTGAAGCCAAACACTTTAGAGGATTATCATACAAAAATGTAGGCGTTAATACAAAATGTGCTACACACATTTATAAGTCTATATGTCGTCCTATCTTTAATTACTCCTTTATACTTTACTCTAACCTTAGAAAATCAACCGTTCAGAACCTTTACATTGCAGAAAGGTCCTCACTTCGTTCTATTACAAAAATCCGTCTTCCTAACAATCCACTACATAAGCCCTCTAATACGCTACTATACATGAATATTTAAAACAAAAGTTTTCTAACAATCAACACAATATTGATTACAACATAACCCCTCATATAGTTAAAAGAAATCTTAATATCCCTTCTAAGTTTAAAATCTCAACCATGACTCTTTACGGATATATTAATACATTAGCCGACAAAGACGATCACTCATATTATTAACATAATAATCATACCATATATATATACCCTATTTTTTGTAAAATTATCTTTATAATTAATTAAACAATAGCTGAAGGACCACGGTCGCTGGCTTTTTCAAAACTTTATTTAATTACACTGTAACGTTCCAGCTCTTGTGTTCTGACGTTCAGTGACTAAAACAAAATAAATAAAAGGATTAATAGGGATTACAGTTAAATAAGATAATACTTCCCTGTCAGAAGTCTTAGCCTGATCAACTTTGATGGATGATAAAAACGAAGGAACCGTCTCAGTCAGCATGCTAAAACAAATGAATAAGAAATAAATAATATTATTCCTGAGATGCGACTTTACAGTTCTTGAGTTATCAAATTTAAACTAATATTTAAAAATTAATTATATAATCAATTAAAATTATATTAACTCACCTATTAATAAAATTGAACTGTTGGTCACCGAAATAGAACCATGCTGATAATTAATTATCTGACACTCGATCTGTAAATAATAAATAAATAAATATAGATTAGCTAATGTGTTATAGAAATATGCAAATTTGAGAGTTATTAATTAATGAAAACGTGTTACAGTTAATACAAAGTGACTATAATAATTAAATAAATAGCACTATAAGGATTTAAGATTAATTAATTATGTGACAGGTTATCGTTAGGAAAGGGTTCACCGTTAGAATTTTATGTACATACCTGGTGTAATTAATGGAGAGACTGTGTGCGAGTGCCTCATTTTTCAGTGGTTCATGGTCCAAAAATCTAGAATTTAAAATTAATTATTTGTATGGAGCACGATACTTAATCAGTGGTTATTGTGGACTTTTCTAATCATATGTAAATGTTAATTTGGGAATTGAAATACAAGTCTCTTGGTTGTATTTTTCTAAGTTTTAATTGAGTAAATTATTGCTTCGAGAGATAAGGATGGGTAAAGAATTAATAATAATTAAATTTAAGCATTTAAGATTTTGTATTAATTAATTAGTAAAAAAAACCTGTACTTACATGTAGTATTATCCGCACCTGGTTATGTTCGGGGTGTTACACGTAACTTCACAAACATTAGTCTAGTAGCACTGGGGGGTTATTCTGGCATGTGTCGCATATCGCTTATCGCAATTAATGACGTCATCATTAGTTAAAAAAATCTGCTGGTAATCTCTTTTCGTACTACAGGACTATCTAGTAATATAAATTTAATACAAAGCTTCAAGTTATTTGCATTTTTAAACGTCAATATGTATTATTAATTACAAATTTATGATTTAAATGTCACACTACCCCTCCGGTAGGGAAAATCTATGACGTAGTGCGAGATCGCAATGAATTTAGTTAGTTCAGTTATTATTGTATTAATTTGAGGTTAGGATATTTTAATAAAATTTATATAAACTTTATTGCCCATTATTCCTACACCCGGCCATTCCTTATAAAACAATTAATCACATTCTAATGGCTGTTAAACATAATAATTTTAATAAACTTACCAATATATGGTATGGGAGTTACTCCTTTCTGTGATTTTCTGATAATTCGAGCCCATTGAAATTTTTGTCTTGACAATTAAAATCAGTGAAAAGAAAAAACTGAAGATGACCTAACAGCCGAAACCGGTCTTAATAAAAATTAAAACAACTAAATCAGCACAATAAAGTATATATAAATTTTATTAAAATATCCTAACCTCAAATATTTTAAACTGTGCAATAATCAGAAACAAATATTATATTGTATTAATATTGAGGGTTATGTATGTAAGATGTTTGTTTACTATCAAACGCTGGTTGGCATCCGTGACAGTAGATGGCGTGTGACAGGGGCTATGTGAAATTCTAATGAACGCATAGGCGTGCCGAGGAAAATAAATTAATAATGAAAGTTATTTATTAAAACTGGGTGATTACGACCTCTTGTCAACGACGGTTTTTTGTATTAAGTAAATGTTACCTATGTAATAATCTTAAATAGTAATTTGTATTGGTTTTAAATGCTACCGATAAAACAAAGATATAAATGGTTGCGTGAGACGCCCATGTCTTTTTTCATGCGCTTAATTTTGGAAGTTTTTTGCGTTACTTTGAAAATATATATAAGTAAAGGAAATTATGGAAAAGTCATTTTTCGAAGTGCGTGGTTTCCATCCCAAAGTGCGTAGTATTAGCATCAAGCCAAAGAAAAATAGCGACTTTGCACGTGGAGATAGGAAAGAAAGCGTAAGCCCGTAAATATAAACAAGCTTAAGATCAATGCAGCCGACCATTATCTAAAGGTAACATTTTAAGATTAATACACCACCGCGTAGTAACCCCATTTTATTGTAGGCTGCTTTGTAAGGCTTTATTCAACCTACCATTAAACTTACCATCAAAATAGTAGTGTGACTACGTCCAAGTAAAAAGGCACTATAAATGCTTTGTACATTTGTAAATGGAATTTCCATTTACCCGCAACTGTATAAGAACCCCTAGAAGAGAAGATCGTCCAGCGAATATACTATTAATTTAACTTAACTGATATGTGTTTTAATATAATCATCCCGCTCTCTTACAGCTTAATTTTTATTGTTTTTTTTTCTATAAGAGTGATATAACCACGGAGACGATTGGAATATTATAATTTACAACTAAAAAAATTAAAAAAAAAACAATTGGAGCCCTAAATCCACTAGTGAGTAACTTATTAATATTGTGCATTTTAAAAGTGATTCATTGAACCATGACCCATAACCGTATAAGCTACTCGCGCCCAGTCGCAAACACAAGCGGCAGGCAGTAGTAACCATAAATTTATATAAAATAAAACACTCCAGAAAAGGTTACAACACTATATACTGTATTAAAATTGTATAAATATTATATATTATTATTAAAAATAATATCATATGAAACAATATTAATTTAAAAATAATGAGTTTTTCTTTTATTACAATAGAATTTAATGTTAATTAAATATTTATTAATAATACATTTGGTGGAATTATTTACGGTGATAAAAAATGTTATTTATCATCATAAATTGCATGTCAACATAAAGGCATTGTTTTAAGTTACAGGACATTTAACAATAATTTAAAAAAATTATATTGAATCAGTTTATTGCTTCTATAAAAAAATTTATTTGTATGGTATAATAATTTTACGAATGTGGTTTTTATTAATCATCAAATGCAAAAATCTATAATATATAATAATATATTTATAAGGAATTTATAAAATTAGTACTTGGTTATTTAGTAAAATAAAAATTAAATGCAATCTAATTTCATCACTGTTGTGTTATAATAGCAATTAAAACAAAAAGTTACGTTTGTCACACGTCTTAGTTTAATTTTTATTTAAAGTTAAAACTGTGTAATTTTGATGTACCTTTTTTTAATTCAAAATTAAACACTTTAAATTTTTTAGGATTTGTACTTATGAGTAGATAATATTTCTTTGAAATTTATTGGAAATAACAAAATTTTGAAAAAAAAACATGCCTGAATTGGTCTTCTTTTTTACAGAGAAGTAATTTAAGATTATTTTTCCATATATCCGGTTAAAATTAGAGTCTTGGAGTTACTGTCAAAATTGACAAAGGTAAATTTGAAAATTCGAAAACAATACGCCGGTTAATAATAATAACAATGACTTGTTTCTGGAATATATAAAAAAATCCTTCTAATCTTACTTTTTAAATTTATAAAATAGTTTGACGAAAATAGCAATAAAGTCAATAGATTTATCCAAAATAATTCCGCGTTCAGTTTAACAGAACTCTCCTAAAAACAAGGTTTTTAATGTTATGTTGTCTCTCAATTATCAACTAATGTAATTAATAAACTATCCGATATAAATTCATGGACGGAATTAAAGGATATATTAAGATTATACAAAACAAGCTCATGAAGAGTTGAATGATATTAATCAAAATTTTAAACGATTTTGAAAATGAAAAAAAAATCTTATAATCAAACGAAAATTTAAAATTGCAAAGATTCAAATCAATTGCCCCGGTCTAAAAATGCCATATAATACCGCGCAGAGCAGACACGTAATGCGTTGCAAACCTGAAATAAATCGGATGTTAAGAGCTAGAGAATAATTATTTTAAATAAAACTAGTAATTTAGCTTTACAAGAAGAAAAAATATTAATTTATAAAAATAAATATGTTAAATCAAATATTAACAGTAATAATGTTAATAATATTAATAAAAATAGCTTTTATACCAAAAAATACAACTATAGTGACTAATGCTACTTATTTAAATAACAACAATAATATTAATGGAAGAAGCAATTCTTTAAACTACCACGAACTTTCTCTTATAAATGCCGTAAATAGCGTAAAATTACATATTAATAATGACCAAAAAACATTTTTATCTGACAATTTGTATACTAACAAATTACTTTTTTTGAAATACATATACAGAAGCAAATATTAATATTTGTTTCAGCCTTTATTTTCACTCTGGACTAGCATATCTAAGAAACTGGATGCTTCTGCTTCTTTTATATTTTACTTGGTTGGCAAAGTAGTGCATGCGTAGTAGAAATCCTTCTTCAGGATGTCCTGGCGTAGTCTGAAAATGGTCTTTTTACCGTTGAAGAGCAAGTTGACTACACGTAGTTACGAATATTTGGGTGTTTGATTATTTTTTCTAATACACGGATGATTGAATCAACCCAGACCCAGATTAAAGTTACAAAAGTAAAACTTTCTAACCCTCACACAATTTTATATTTATCGTCATTAGACGCTGTTAATTCACAATAAGTGCAATAATGTAAATTTCATATCCAATTACTAATTGCATGTAATTAGTGCTGAATTTTATATTTGGATCGACAATCAAGATCATGAGTTCTGGAAATATATACAACCGTTTGATATAATTGGAACGGTAAAGTCGTGGATAGATGAAAAGGGATGGGAAAAGGTAAAGCCCAACATGTCAGCCAAATATCATATATATCATAATTGTCAACCGGCTATAAAAGAAAAAAAAAAGAGGAAAAACCAGGAGGGATTACTGGTATATAAAAAAAAATCAAGAAGAGGATAGGGTTATAGAAAATGAGGAAATACAAGGAAGACATTTTTTGTGGGGAGGAGA
The DNA here is from genome assembly GCA_963932245.1 of Tachinus rufipes. NCBI lineage: Eukaryota > Metazoa > Arthropoda > Insecta > Coleoptera > Staphylinidae > Tachinus > Tachinus rufipes. The sequence continues at coordinate 83,793,875 of OZ010741.1, read as the reverse complement.
AAAATATAAATTAATAGCAATATACAGCAGAAGTATGAAAAAAACTAGGCAAAAGTTAGATACTATAGTTGAAGAAACAGAATTGAAAAAAATGATTATAGGGGGAGGCATTAATGCAAAAATTGGAAAGAGGGGAGAAAAGATCAAACAAGATGACTACACAAGAAACAGAGAATCAAAAGACACTACAGAAAATAAAGAAAGAAAGGAAATGATAAAAATGATAGAGGAAAGAAGTTGGGATATTTTAAATGGAAACCGCACAGAAGATGAAAAGGGGATATTTACTTATATAGCGATAAATGGGTAATCAGTAATACTCTTTGTAGTTGTGAATGAGGCAGCGTGGAAAAAGACAAATTTGAAGGAAAAATAAGAGTAGAATCAGACCACCAGTCATTAGAACTGAGCTTAATTGGGGAAAATGTAAGAAAAAAAGAAAAATTAAAAAAAAATGTGATGAAAAGGTAGTTTAGACAGAAGAAAGTTTGCTAACGTATAAAAAAAAATCTAAGAAGAACTAGAGAAAGCGAAAAAAATGTAGAAGAGATAACGAGGAAATTAGAAGAAACAAGCAGGGAAGCGGTAGTAAATAAAACAAATAGAAAAAATAAATAAAATAAAAAAGGCAAATAGTGGAAAAGCAAATACTAAGAAAAAACTAGAAACCAGAAAGATGTTAAGACACTGAAGAAAATTAAAATAATTGCTAAAAATTGGCTACTTTTAAGATTTTTTTTGTAATTTTACTAATTTTCCGACTTTTTTTAGGTAAATTTAAAAAAAAAACAGACATAAGGATTGCGTTCTACATTTTTTTTTTTTTAATTACAGTATACAATATTTTTTTGACCTTTTTGCGTTTTTCGTTCAGGAATTGTCATATTTTGGTACCCCAAACGTGTTTACAAAATTTGAGCAAAATCGGAGATGTCAATGTGGGGACGTTTCTCCGAGCTAACGTGGAATTACCCAAATGGAACTTATAAATAAACATGTAGATAGGTTTTAAACACAGTATTTTCCGTTTTTTTTTCTATTATAGACAATTATTGGACAGTGTCCAATAACTATATTAGATAAAGTGTACAATAAATATTATTGAACAATAATTAGGATTTCATAAACATAGGTTCAAAATGCCTCATATAAGATCTATAAACTATAATCAAGCTAATCTTGCTTTTAGCTATCTGAAGTACAGAAAAGCAGTTCTTATAGAGTAATCTCAAGAAAATAATGAAAATCCTGACCAAAAAGCTACGATGGGTCCTTCTCCAATTCATACTTCTGACGGCAAAGATGCATTAGTTTGGTTTGTTTTTATTTTATATTAATATACTATTACATAATATCAAATGCTTTTAGATGTAAAGGATTATCAAGAAATGCAGATGATATAAAAAGCAGTGTGCAAATGTTTCTAATTTCCTGTCCTTGAGAAAATCTATTCACAAACAATCAACCAGGAAATGGTTGATAAAACGTAGGATTATAATGCAATATTAATTTTTAAACCTATCTACCACATTAAAATTATTTGTTAGGCTTATTTAAAACGACAAAAAAAAGTGAATCAGTCACGTCAGCGGTGTTTCTGAAAATAATTTTCTAAAATAAATAATTATTTAAAGAAACAAAAAATTAGATACAGTTTTAAAGAACCCTGCTAGAATTTTCAATAGCGATCAAACTGGATTTAAATTAAAAATTTCAAAGTTTGTAAATCCTTTGTGGGACAATTGGATGACTGCGAAAACGTTCTTTCAATATATAGCAAATGTACTTCTTCCATATCTATTACAAAATAATGTTACACTTTCTGTTGTACTTTATGTTGATGGCCATAAGTCTCATTTTACCTACAAACTGAGTGTTTAATGCAATGAGCTATAGATTGAAATTATTGCGTTATACCTTAATCCCAGCAAATGTAGATGTGTTCATTCCAGTTAAAATAGTTTGGCGTCAGGCCGTTAGGGAATGAATAGCTAATCATCCTGGGGAAATATTAAACAAACTTTTTCACTTTTAGAAAAAATAGTTTACGACAATATTAAACCAGGCACTGTGGTAAATTGATTTAAGGTTTGTGATTTTAAAATGTTTTAGAAAAATTTATAATAACAAAGAAAATGTTTTGATACAAATTAATGTAACAATAAAATACACATTTTTGGACATTGTTTGACCTGAAAAGGTAGAAATGTTTAAAAGTCTTGATAAAGAGTTTTCTTATTATATAAAACATAATATTTTTGATTTGTATAAAATTTAGAAACTTTTTCAAAGTCAAATAAATACAAAAAATATGTCTGGGAAGATAGCAAATATTACTAAAATGAATTTATAGTTTCTGAACCATAGGGTTCCGAGCAAAAGGTTATTGTATCTGCACCTGAGGATTCTGAAGTGTCATAGCAAATTTCAGAATTAACCAATAATCGAACTGTAAGTCCATTGGGTAAAAGGAACCTAATTGTTATTAGCAATATAGTTATCGGTAAAGTAAAGTAAAGACGTTTCTGCACCAACTACTGCAGTAAGAGTAAAGCAATTAAAATTATTGGGCATATACCTTAAATATTACAATGTGTGTCTTTGCTTGACATTTATTTGATGCACTTATTGATTTGGTAATATTTTTTATTAATATAAACTACATATATGAATTGTTTTGGTTACAAATAAAACAATGTGTTCTGCCTTGAGGTTGTTTGCAGACTGGGGTCTTGCTTCGTCCTTCTTAACCGTCCTGTAGGAGCGGGGAGAGCGGAGATTTTCCCTCTCCAGCTTGTGACGTTGCTTAGCATGTAAACATTAAAACATGCTGCCAATATTGCAACAAACAGTCATACATATAAAGAAAAGCCAATGGTAATAATTACAAGTAAAACATAAAAACAAAAATAAATATAAAGAAAACTTAACATGCCGCCCACCTTGATGGGTTACCGTCAATTATAAGTTAAAGTAAGTCAATACAATACATTAAATTTATTCTAGAGAAAGAAGGCATAACTTTGTGATACTACGTTCAATGTCTCCGCACTTGTTTTTTACTGTAGCATCTCTTGAGATACTGTCAAGGTGAAGACATGTTACCCTATCCAACTGCCAGTTTCCGATCCCATGCTAAGTTAAATCTTGTTTGTTTTCCATTTGGTGCGTTGTTGTAGTTCATTAATGTTTTCCATTTGGTGCGTTATTGTAGTTCATTAATGTATTCCTTCTGCCAGCGTTGCCAAAAATGTTGTTGAAGTTTCTGTAGATGCTAAAATCTATGAAAAGTATCTTCAAAAGTTAATTAACTATTTTGGATAATTCTTTTCAAATGATATTTAACACTCTTCATTCCTGCTTACCACAGTCAGCCGAAGTGAGGGGGGTTGACGGGAATAAAATGCCAATTAATGTTGTCCTTTAAAATTTTTTGTGTTATAAATTGATTTTTTTTGGCAAAAACTCATACAATAACTCATTTCTTGCACCCTTAAAATTGGTGCCATTGTCACTATAAATGCGGCTTACAATCTTTTGCGACCAACCAACGGAAGGCAGCAATGAAATCATCCGTTGTTAAGTCTGATACCAATTCCAAATAAATTGCCTTTGTGCTAAAGCAAATAAATAGACTTATGTAAGCCTTAAATGTTTTAAAACCTCTGCCCTTTCTGTCCTTTAATAACATGGGACCTGCGTAATTTATGCCGGTTGTGTGAAAGGGTAGCATCATAGTTACGCAGTTTGATGGTAAATTGCCCATGATTCGAAACTGTATCCTTGGATTTATTTGAAACAAATAACACAACTCTTCGATGTTTGCATTGCCAAATTTCTACCCGAAATTGCCCAAAATTAATCTCTGACAGCATAAAGTAATAAGTTTGCTCCCGGATGCATTAATACCTTGTGTTTGTGTTCAAATATGAGCTTGGTTAAATGGTGAATATTCTCTAAAAAAATTGTTAATGAGTTAATGAGATGACTTTACTTTTTGGTTTGAATAGTAATTAATTCGGAATATAATGTTTCATGCTAACTAATCCTAATTAGGAATTTGAACGCTTCATGAATTTTATTCACTGATAAGGATTCAGTGATTTTTTGTTCTCTTAGCAATTGACAATTTTTTATGAATCTTCTACAATAGGTAATGGTTTGTTTTGGTCTAGTTAGGTTTGAAAATCGTTGAAATGGAAATGATTGCCCTTCTAACATTGGTAAGAATACAGCTTGCTTTTTAGTTTCCAATTCATCAAATTCGTTTAATTCTCTCAATGTGCTTGGCCAAAATTGTTCTCGTAACGTTAACTAGTTTGGTCCTACCCACCAAAGTTTCAATGAATTCAAATCATTGGGCATGACTCCTCTAGTTATAGGATCTGCTGCATTTTGTTGGCTACTAACATGATTCCAACGTTCTGGACTGCTGAGTGATTGAATTTCGGAAACTCAATTTGTAACATAAGATTTCCTACGGAATGGCAAAGAATTAATTCAGCTTAATTCAATTTTTGAATTTCACCAAAAATATTGAGCATTAATGTTAAATTTAAGGATATTTCTAAATTTGTTTATCAGTTGTGCCAATAGAATAGCTGCACAACGTTTAAGTCTGGGTACTGTTGTCGTTTTTAGAAGTGCCACCCTCAATTTTGCGGCTAATAAATGACCTTCAATTTGATTTTGTTTGTTGATTGATTTTAGATAAATACAAGCCTTTTCTGATGCATCAGCAAACCCATGCATTTGTATAGTTGTAGCATTCTTAACTAGTGCATGTCTTGGTATTTTGAGTTTACTTAATTCTGGCAATTGATCCTTGAATTTTATCCATTGAGTAAATAACTCACATGGTATTGATTCATCCCAACTTACTTTTTCATGCCACAATTTTTGTATGATTAATTTTGGAAATATTATTGTAGGTGCTAGTAGCCCTAGGGGGTCAAATAATTGAGCTGTACAAGAAAGATTGGTGCGCTTTGAAATATGATTAAATTTTTGTAATGGAAATCCTGCTGTGTTTAAAATCAAAATTAAATTTCTTTTTAATGTATATAGCAAATTGATATCATTGCAACCTGTGATAATGTCATCGCCATAGAAATTGTTACAAATAGCTTGTGATTGGTTGGTCGTTCAAAGTCTAGTGAAAGTTGGTGTAAGCATCTAGTAGCAAGGTATGAAGCTGAGGCAGTTCCATATGTAACTATATTAAGTTCGTGCGTCCCTTGCGTATGTGATGCATCTGTTTGCCAGAATATTTGTTGGTAACGTCGGTCGTTGGGATGCACCTAAGTTTGACGATACATTTTTTCTATGTCTCCTGTGAGAACATACGACTGTGTGCAAAATCTGATTAAAATAGTACATAATTCATCTTAAACTGTTAAACCAACATGTTGCATCTCATTTAGCAATTTTCCATTCTCTGTTTTGCATGATCCATCAAAGACGACTTTGATTTTAGTTGTGTCACTATTTTTCTTGGTTACTGGATGGTGAGGTAAGAAAAATCCATGATTACCAGAGTTTGATTTCTTTAGTGACATATGTCCTAGATCCAAGTATTCTTGCATAAATTGTATATAGCGCAATTTAGTAGTTGGCTCGTTTATGAATCGTTTCTCTAATCTGTAAAATCGTTTTTCTGCTTGTGGGCTTGCTTTGCCCAAATTTTGTAAATTTGATTTGAATGGTATTTTGACTATGAACTTTTTATCATTGTGTCTTTGAGTGTTTTTTTTTAAATGGTTTTTACAATATAATTCGTCATCTGTTCTGAGCTTGGAGGTTGACATAAATTCATCTAGTTTTCAAAATTGCTTTAAGTCCTCATAAATTTCCTCTAATGAGATGTAACTTGAACCTTTGCTTAACTGTTTAATGGTATGGCACACCTATTTTTTTCAAGTGATAAATTTTAATTTTCCAGAAACTTTATAATTCATTATCTTGCTTATTATAAAACTTTTACTACATTTTTTAACATTTATCAGTAATATTGATTGTAAACTATAATTCCTGTAGTTTATGCGCATAGGTTAAGAATCACTCTGTATAAATGGTTTTGATTAAAAATAAAACGATGTGTTCTGCCTTGTGGTTGCTTGCAGACTTTATCTTGCTTCGTCCCTCTTAACCGTCCTGTAGGAGCGGGGAGAGCGGGGTTTTTTCCTCTCCAGCTTGTTACGTTACTTAGCGTGTAAACATTAAAACATGCTACCAACATTGTAACAAACAGTCATACATATAAAGAAAAGCCAATAGTAATAATTACAAGTAAAACATAAAAACAATAACAAATATAAAAAAAACTTAACAGTGTGCTTCAATCAGCATAAATAAAAAAATCTAAATTAATCTCTGACTGAAATATCGTTTACAAACATTAAAAAGGCCTAGGACATAACTTTGAGCCTTGGAGGACCCACTAGTAGGTACAATTTATTCCTTTTAGATTAACAGTTGACCCAGTTGTTGTTAACATAACATGCCAACAGACTTTTTAAACTAAATTAATTTAATTTTTTAATTAATATACTACTGTTTTGAACAAATTTAAGCATAGCTTATTACAGCACATCCCTTTTGCAACTTAAATGATTATAAACAATATAAAGCAAAATATTATATATTTTTTAAAAGACACAAAAACTAAAACCAATAACAATAACGATTATGTAAAAAAGTGATGGAAGACAAAGTGTGGCCTACACTTTGTCTTCCATCACACACACAGGCCTATGTAATAACTGGAAAGAAACTATTTTTGTACGACTATATTTACATTAACAACGGATGAAGACAAAATCAAAAAAGCAATTAAAAAAGAGTTACGGGAATGAGTAGACTTGGATGAGTTATCAATTAAACTAACAAATAAAAGTAAATAATAATTGACTTAAATATGCTGTAAATATTATAAGATTATATTTTCCAACATAAGAGAAATTGTAAGAACAATCTAAGTAATACCTTACTTTTCAATCATTACAGAATGGAAGATTACTATTTTAAAATACGAAGACAATAAACATAATTGAAAAAAATCATGTAATTTATTTTAATCGTAAAATGATCAGTATTTTTAAAACACCAATTGCATAATTACAATAAGCCAAGATCTGATCCCTGTAGGACACCCGTTTCTAATTTTTTTATTTAAGTTTGATATACATTTTTTTCTTCTTACATGCAGGGTTAGTCAAAATTACAAAAATTGTTTGGTATTAGAAAAAAGTTAGAAGGCCAATTTGTATTTTTATATAACTCCGTTACTGTGGGAATAATATAAATAGTTGGAATATTAATTTGATACTATACAGACAAATTTATTCCTTTTGAATCTCCTAACGTGTTTTAATTTATACAATTGATGATTTGATATGTTAATTTTTTTATCATTATACAAATGATGATGTTTACAAGAGTACAAGTGTTACGTTAATAGTCTTATTAGGCTGATACGCCAAAAATCTATACTAACTAACTAAGAGTACAAGAAGAAAAGTTAATCATTTTATACAAAAAATGATAAGAAGCAGGAAGAATATTTAAATTTTCTTCATAATAAACAAGATATTAAGAAGATTATTTGAAATGATCGCAACAACAATAATTTCTTTCGAATAAAAGCACAGATACAATAACCAACTAACGGAAAGCAATTATTGTAACGTTTATAACTTGTAATTAAAATAAAAGAAATACCACAATAGGTAAAATTTAAATTTACATTTGTTAGTTGTTTAGATAGAATATTTAAATAAATGTCATTTTGACATTTTAATAAATTATTATTTCTTTTAATTTTTATTGTATCGCGTGTGGCGGGGGTAATTTTATTAATTTGTAATTTGAATCTATTAATTTCTTTTTCTTAATGGCTAAACCGACAACTTTCGGCTCTCATTAATAAGAGAGACCGACTGGAGGCAAAACTCCAATCATGTATAAACATGATTGGAGAGCTGCCAGCCGGTTGAAGTATCTTTAAGGTGAGAGCCGAAAATTTATAGTCGAGTTTAGAAGTCCATAAGAATTTGTTACCTTTATTTACTTTTAATCGTGAAGAGTTTAATGTTGATCTTAACAAACTTGCAACTAAATTTGAGTCTGGTTATTATTTGATGAAGTCGGAATGATGATGACTTTTTTTTCAATTCCAAATTTTTCAAATACAAATGTGGTAGTTAAAACAAAATTACGTTTACCGGAAATTAAAATTGACGGATCTTATAAAAAGTTTTCTTCGTTTATAGCTTTATATGATAACATAATCCATGGTGCAGACCTTACTAACATTGAAAAGTTTTCTTATTTGTTAGGGTATTTGGAGGGCAATGATTTACAATTAAATAAAACTGTTGCTTTTATTTCAGATAATTACCACTTGGCATATGATGTTTTGATACAACGATATACAAATAAAAGAATTATTGCAAATCAACATTTTTTGCACCGAGATAATTATTATTTTTTTCCTTTTTTAAAGCAAATTTAATTTTATTTAGTAGTTTGAAATTTGAAATAGTTTTATGACAATGACTATGATAAGAATTTTCAAAGTACAGCAATAAAAGCACTATAGTTCAAACTACTAGCTGGTAATCATTAACCAACTACATCACCATTGCCTTCTTTAACACTTTTGATTGATGGACAAACCTTTGAGCGGGTAAGTGGGCACTCCACTTGAAACTACTGGCTGATAATAATTAAGCTTAGTAACAATTTTTGAAGATTTTGACATTTTGAATGCATTTGACAGTCTAACGTCAGTTTTATAACGTTTCATGTTAATCTGTAATATTTTTGAAAAATATATGACAGTTTTTGAATGCTTTCGAAACGTTTGGAGCAGTTTTTGAACATTCTTTTTTTAATTTAGAAATATTTTGATTTGGAAAAGTTTTGACAGTTTAATAACAATAGGTAGGTGAGGTTTGGTTGTCAATTATTTTTGACAGTTTTTGGGAATCTTTTAAAATGTTTTACAATTTTAGAGTAGTATGATGCAGTTTAGTTACATTTTGACAGTTGTACAACATTTTTTATATTTGGGTTAGGTTAGGGAAAAAGAAAATTTGTCATTATTCATTGTTGATCGGTTGTAACCAAATTGAAAAAACATTGTTTTTGACATTTTTTTAATTAATTTATGAACATTTTTGTCAATACATCAAGTATTTTGAGATTTTTTTAACAGTTTTTATAACATTTGTAAAGCATTTTTGACAGTTAAGTAACAGTTGTTAGGTAAGGTTTAGTTGTGGGTTATATTTGAAAGTTTTTGAGAATCCATAATGATTTTTATTTATTTAAGAGCAATTTTTTATACTTGGGTTAGATTAGAAAAACAGAAAACCGCTTCGGAATAGACAAAAATAGGATTCTTTTTTTTGAAAAAAATCATGTTTCAGACGTTTATTATTATGAACAAAGGCAAAACTTTTATTAACAACATTTTTGCCATTTTTGAATTAGTTTTTGGAATTTTAATGTAGTTTGAAAAAAGTTTTTTTAAGTTTTAGTAACAATAGTTAGTTTGGGTTAGATTTTTGAATAATTTTGACATTTTTTAGGAATCTAGAAAGAAGTTTGACAGTTCAGGAGTAATTGCAAATAAAACAAAAATTTTGACATTTTCAACGACATTTTTGTCAATTTGATGTAGTTTGTATATTTTGTTGACAGTTCAAAATAATTTTTTACATTAGGATTAGTTTTTAAATATGTTTGACAGGTTTCTAGAAACCTTATGCGATTGTATTGTATTGTACAATCAGACAGACGGGTAGGTTACTCTAGTTCCAGCTACTCGATGGTAATCATGCTCTGGACTCACCCACCCAAGTGTTACTCTTCAAATCATTGGACCACCAAAGACGGGGCTACACCAACGCGAGAATACCAGATCGTACACTTAAGTCGCAAGCATCTTACATTGACGCTGGTTAAATATTGTTTTGTCATTTAGCAAGAAAACAGAATTAGTTAAAGTAAAAATAAAACACAAGGGTTTCATAAATAGGTTTATTATTGTAAAGTTAAATTAATTAAATGCAATTTTTCTAATTTAGTTTTACAATAATATCCGCATTTTTTTAGACTTTTACTTTACACCAATAGAATTTATACCAGTTTTATAACAAAAGTTAATTAAAATTCAATTTCAAATAGTTAAATTAAATATAAATAAATTATTTTAATAATGCTATGTCGCAGGTGGTCTAAATTATCTACGGAACTCTTGCTTTAGTGTAGCCCCGCCAGAACGATAGCAGAGAGAAGAAACTTTCAATCTTTTGATTTCAAACCCTTGGGCAGGTGGGTGGACATACAAGTTCAAATTACTTGATGGTAGTCATAAACTAAAGTGTCTGAAGTGATGATCACCAGGATATAGGTATTACCACCCATATTGTCATAAAATGCTGACACTTGTGCCCGTGTCTATCAATGTCTTCGCATATACTCACAAATGGACGGTTATAACCTCCGATACTTTTGGGCTACACATTAGAACCGAAAACTGGAAGTCATGGTTAGACAACCATTTTCTTTTATCCCTCATACAATTTTGGAACAAGTGTCCCTTTTCCAAACAGTTCCAACGCTTTATGATGTTTGCCCACGTATGTTCGGGATGATTATTTGATGTGCTAGCAGTTACTTTTGGTTTTCCATTATTTATTTAAATTATGAAAACTTAATTAAACATAATGTAATATTTTTGTAATAGGGATCTACCAAGTTGCAAACTGCAAATTTAAATCAATAGGACCATATCATACTGCTAACTTTGTTATTAAAAATAGAAGTTCATCACCAATTTAATAAAAAAGATATGTTTAGCAAAATATATAAACAATTTTCAAAAATGTCAATATTGATATTGCTATACAGGGTGTCCCGAATAAACTAGTCATAAAATGAATGACAGAAACTACAATCAAATTGAGTAATATTGACCTAATAAAGTAGTACAATATATTTAATAAATTTGGAGTTATAGCTCTTTAAAGTTTACAGAAATTTTTGATATTTTTTAATTATCAGCATTAACTTTTAAGATTTTGTAACAATTTTTTGTTTACATTAGTATATAGTATAGTATTTCTTATTTACACAAATTGTTAAAATTTGATTAAAAAAGTCTTCGGGAAGATAGAACACAAATTCACTTTGTCTAACCCTCTGACCTGTCAATAACACGATTATTTCATTCCGGATTTTTAAAATGGCATTTGACCACTAATATTGCCAATTTTGATAAGTACGCTGTCTACATCTATAACAGTTTTGTTAAACTGATACTACTAAAACATTCAAACCCCAAGCGCAAACGACACCAACCTGCCACCCGTGCCCCCACGTTTTTAAGCGTTCTAAAGAATGTATCGTTCAACATTACGGATTACGACGTAGCCTTAGCTATATAGGAAACTGGGCTGGACGCTATGAAGGCAATCAGAATAAAGTCAGGAACCACCGACCGTTATACAACCCTTATCAGAATAATATCTAGCTTCGCCGAGTCTATTGACTCACTCTTATCAAACGGACTGATAATTTTTAAAACGCTGCACTGGGTTGAACCGTCGCTTCCTTGCAACTGTTTCAATGTCCGTACTGCCACAAATTTCATTAGATTTACGAGCCTTAAAATAACCCCGTTCTTGTGGAACGTGCGCCCCTGCAAAGCAACAGCTCTTAAATGCACCCTCTACGGCGCCACCGACCACGCGGCATGGTCTCACAAATGCTATTTGCCTGCTATAGTCCATAGTCTGAAAAAAAGCGCCCCCCCCCCCCCTTAAAACCATCAATAAATCCTGCGACGCAAATGAAACTTATTTACTGCCCATGATTCGATTTCTTTATAATGAGAGAAGCCGTGTAGCTCAGTCAGTAAGTAAGCTATCCAAATTCGGATCTTCTACACGGGTAACACCGTTCACATCAGTTAAGTCGCAAGATTGATCGATAAAAATAAAAATACTAGAAACAAAAAAGAATTAAAAGGACTAAGAAAAATGCATAAAGATAAAAGGGTAGATGAAAAAGAAAAAGCATAAGGAGAAGTTTGTCTAATAATAACATCAAACTGAACAAAAGACGTTACGAAATAAAAGTAAAAGAATCATGTGTAGAAATAAAGTTATATGGAAAGGAAGATAAAAATGCATTCTTCAAAAACTTACAGAAATAGATGAAGAACTAAAAAATGTAATAATCATAGGTGAGTTTAACTGGCCAGTAGGAAATCAAAACGCAGAAATAAAAGAATGTATGGGAAAATTGAGAGAAGAAACCAGTAAGAAAAGTTGTGTGGCTCAGTCAGTAAACCGTCCAAACGCGGATTAACATCACGCAAACCGAATCAATTATGGCAACACACCCGGGAATAAAAGCATCACTAAATACTCAAAGGTGGGCTCGTAAGCGTCCATTCATACATTCATACAGGAAACCATATTCTTCGTCAGAACTAAGCAGCTGTCACTTCTCAAATTCCTACTTAGCGCAATCGTCATCTTAATTAACTTTAACCCTGTTCCAACTTAGCTGCACGGACCCTACTTTTTCTAACTACAAAAGCCATTCTATAGTTGACCACATCGTAATTATCTTTGACCTCATCCCCTATTTTGAACTTGCTTCTCAAGTATCCCCCAACTGCGTCATTAGTGTTCACATGCCGCTCGTAGGCTTCACTTTATTAATTAACCCGCCACTCTCTAGCCCGACATTCTATCATACAAAATTTTAAAAAATACAAATTGGCCCGCGCTCCAGAGCGACATCTAGCGGAAATTTACAGAACCCTCTTTGTACTTAGCCCAATTTCAGCTTATAAATATATTCCGGCTACTTTATTAGCTTTCTCTGTAAACTTGAAATACCGCTTGCTTGGAGGTTTAGAATCTACCATAACAAACTCCTTCAACTTCATCCCTCAATCTACTCACCCGGGCTTCATATCGTAGCACAATGTGAACCTTGCATCTTTACTCTAAAGTTAAACATAACGAGTTGATTAAATCTTGGTTTAACATCCTGTCTTACTAAAAGCAAGAGTTAGAACTAACACTCTTTCAAACATGTGTATTAGTCCCTCAAATACCAAGATCTCTGTTCTTGCCTTTCAGGTCACCGCGCACGGCAAACATGCAGGCGAGTTTCACAAGATGTTATGTGAATAATGTCAAAAGTGAGATCATTACTTCAAGAGTCATTTTTTACGATTACCAAATTAACTAGCGGAAGTATTCTTTTTAAAATATCGACCAGTATCCTATAATGGGTTGAATATTTTATAACAAACATTATATAAAGTAATGGCAAAAATTAGTTTAATTAGAAAAGTTGAGAGACTAGTTTTCAAAACTAAAGGTTTTGGGTTCGTATTTAAAATTTATATAATTTCATATAAGTATACTATTGAATTTAGTATTAGAATAAAATCAATTTAAATTTAAATTAAAAAAAATCTGGTTCTTATAAAAATTACTAATAATAAAATTATATATATATATATATACAGCGGAATGGCCGCTATATATATATATTTATTACCTTTATGGCTAGCATAATTGATGCACAAACCGTAGCCTTGAATTCAAATATACGGGTTGAGAACATTTTGGCATCAATAGTAGTAAGTGGCATTAATCTGTAGAAAAACCGTTCACAAGTTTAAACATAGCCCATGCCACAATTCAATTTTCAAAACAAGTCTGTTTTAAAAAAACAATTTATTCAACCTGACACTGACTGATTTAAAAATAATTTTACTATATTTGTGAACTAGAAAAGAATTTGAGTTTATTAACAATCTAAACAAAGGAAATCCCATATATCTATGTATTTCAAAGTAGAAAATAAATATCCAAATCGTTTCAATTGTTATTTTAAGCATTCATTTGCTAATTAACAAAAAGCCTACATTAACAAATAAAAATATATTCATTTTATTGGTTTCATAAAAAAAAAAATTATTGTTATTAATGTTCTGTAACTTTAAAACAATGTTTTTATGCTGATAAGCTCTTTTTTATGATAAATAATATTTTTATTACCGTAAATAATTTAATTAAATTTGATGGTTACGAGAGTAAAATTGTTATAAATACAAAAGGACTGCTTCATATGCCAGTGAATTTTTAGAGTCTTGAATAGTTTAAATCCAATATGGACAAGAAAGCGAGTACTTTTTTATTATTGGTGGCGGTTATATGTATTGCTGCAGGTAAATACTTTTGAATTATAGTAGAAAAATTAATTAATTTTTGTAACGTGAATATTTATTTTTGAAACAATTTTAAATTTAAATAACTTGTATTTATTTAAAACTAGTCACGGGTTTGAGTTTTCTATTTGTAGTTAATTTTTTTGATTAAGAAAATGCATTCTTTCGAAAAAAAGAGTAGTTTTAAAATTTCCAAAATTTCCAAATAAATATCTTGTTCATCAATTTATAATTTCTGCTGAGCTAATCAGTAGGTAGCTAATAGAATCAAAATCTTGTTTTCAAGAAGTTTGTTTTATTACCAAGTATCCGATGACAATGGTGTGTTGACAAATTTTTTTTCGCGGAAAAATTGACTACCTAGTAAACGGGAACTAAAATTATCCAATAGTTAAATCTCAAAGATCAATAAACTTCATAACATTTAAATTTGTTATTGTAAAATGGTCTAAAAAATGCAAGAAACAGAGTTGTAATAACATTGTAAATGCATTTTTTCTGTAGTAGATTAGTCATTAATTACAAATTGATTAGACCTGATGAGGACAGCATTATCTTACAATGTTGGAATTGTATATTGTTGAGGATTGGCAGAATGAAGGTTTTCACATAAACATTTTTCAAGTTAATATTAATTAAAAAAAAACACACAGTCAAGTCTTCCATCATTAGGAAAAAAGCCGTAACTACAGTTTTGGGAATTTCTTTTAAATCTTTTTATTAAGTCGGTAATAATTCTGTTTATCTATTTTTAAAACATTAAATTTAAATTTGCAATTTTACTAAAAATGACTTGAAAACTTTAAAATGCATGACTGTAGTGTACTGAGTAGTTAAAACTGAATATTTTTGAAAGTTTCAGCATAATGTTAGATAAAACAATTTCAACCTAATGATAGCAATAATAAATAATATTTCTTATAAAATATTTTAAAAATAAATATGATTTGAAAATAAACTTAGTATTGCAAAAAATAGTACAATTCATCAATATTTGATGGCACAAACAATTTTTGCGATTTTATCAAAACAACATTAGCGGTAGTTGCTATTACTTTTGTACTTCTCAATTCTTTCTAATTAAATATTGTTATTGTTTTAAAATCTTTTTATTTCAATGCCCTATATTTTCTCACGCCAAATTAAATGTTGAAAGTTTAAATTTCTTGTAACAATGATAAAAAGCTGGCCAGTTATAACACTCCAATAACAGATTGGCCGCTGTAGTTGGCAACTTAAAGTACACAAAAATGTTGTGTGCTCTGTTGCACTCATGCCTCCGCGCGTTATAACATCGTTTTCTCGCATAAGATGTGTAAACTTTTTTAAGTTAAACTTACGAACGTAAAGTTAAAAGAAAAGAAAATAACAATAAACACAAACATATTTACTTCTTATTTGTATGATAATTCAGCTTTTCTCAATGATGCTATTATTAAACCATGTATGTAGGTTTTCTGTAAGGAATTCAGAATTTTATTATTTAATATAGATGGCGATTTAAAAAAAAAGTTTATATATCTGAATAAAGATGTTATATAATATATATATATATATATATATGGGTAATTTCATTACTATTTGACTAATTTGAAAAATTCGACCTCTTTAATTTAGCTCAAGTTTTCAGGGATCAAAATATAGATGAAAAAAATGAGATTCTCAAAATTTTGGACCTTAGAATATTGCCTGTTCAAAATGACACACATTTGAAAGTCAGAAATTTTAAAATAAAACGTTTTTTTTTAGCTTATTTTGTATCTTAATTCTTAGGCTTCTAGAAATAGGTAAAAAAGTCCATTATGGCTCAAATAATTCCTTATTACATGTACTTTAAAACCCAAATTTTTATGTTTAATATCGTGGCAAGTCATTTTAATATATTAAGCTTTAAACATTATTCTAAAAAATTTAGCAAAATCGCAAAATTTTGCTTTCTTCAAACCGTTCTAACTTTGTCAAATCCTAAAGATATTTGATCCACAAGGTATAAATTTCATTGTGTTTATTCTTTCTTTAAAGTAATCACAATATACTTATAGAATCAGTTCAACTTCACCACTATTTTGATGCAGGAAGTTGCACATGTTTTTGCGATCTTTAAAACTTGTAATTTTCAAGTCCCGAAAAAACACTGTCACCCTATGTCGATTTTAGTCAAAATTTGTATGAAAAATGGTATATCAGGTATTATCAAGAAGCCATTGAAAAAATGCAACTTGTTGTGCTGCGTCGCCTAGTTGTAGGTAAAATCTCAATTGCTAGGGCATTACCATTACAAAATCCGTAAACAAAAATGATACCTGCGTATTCTCCGTTGTTGAACAGCATTTTTATCAAATTTTACTGACCGAACCAAAGAAAACTGTTTTAACAAGTATCAAGAACTTGCATCATTGCACACTTGTTAAAGTAATGTTGTTTTGTTTGTGTTTTTTTGTTAAATAAAAAGTTATTTTAAATATTTTGTATTTGTTGACTATCTATTTTTGAAAATAAAAAAATTCTTGATAATGCCCAATATACCATTTTTCATATAAATAACTTTTTTTGTGGTCTAAAGAGTATTTACTGAAATTTTGACTGAAATCGACATAAGGTGACAGAAAACATGTGCAACTTCCTGCATCAAAATAGAGGTGAATATGTATTAATTCTATAAGTCTTGTGAAATCACTTTAAAGAAAGATTGAACACAAAGAAATCTAGACCTCGTGGATCAAATTTCTTTAAAATTTGAAAAAGTTAGAACGGTTTAAACAAAGCATAATTTTGCAGTTTTGCTAAATTTACGGTTTTTTTTTTAATCATGTTTGAAGCTTGATATATCAAAATAACTGCGCCAACATTAAATAAGCAAATATGGGTTTTAAAGTACATGTAATAAGGAATATTTTGAGCCATCGTGGACCTTCTTATTTTTTCTAAAATTAATTTTTTTATCCATTTTTGATCCCTGAAAATTTGAGCAAAATCAAAAAGGTCGACTTTTTCAAATTAGTAGAAAAGTAATGGAATTACCCATATATATATATATATATATATATATATATATAAATATATAAAATTTAATAATTCGTTTCTAATGTTTCAGAAAACATCCATGACACCGAAGGCAACACTAATCTAATTATGAACAACGCAGTAATAAGAACGCCAAAATTAACCGTTATTAAAACAAATAAAAATCAAATAGAAGGAATAAAGAGTCTATATAGCAAGGTTTTTAAAGATATAAGTAGAGATAACAAATTAAAACGATCTATTAGTAGTAATCAAGTTACAGGTTTTGAAAGTGATTTGGAAACATTAAAAGATTCAGAAAGTCATATGCAATATATGATAAAAGACATAAAAAAACAAATTAAAACAAAAAAAAATATTTGTAAAAAAACTATAGAAGATTTAAATAATTTACTGAATGACTTAATTAAAGATTTTTTTGATTTCAAGTACGAACACATTCTACTACAATTATCTTCTGAGTGTGTAGATGACATAGTGAGTAATAATTTGAACGCTGCCGAAGAAAAATTAACATTAATTTTGGATGATGATAAAATTAGTTTGATTGTTAAGGAAGTTTATAATAATACAAAATCTAATTTTAATGTTTTATTAAAAGTTGGAAAAAATACCAAAAATGTAACAAGAAGATTCAAAATATACGAACGATTAGCATACGAAATGAAGCGTAACGGCCATAATGATCTGTATAATAATATAAGATTAGTTAAAAGTTTGGAAAACGAAGTTATTAATCAAAATACATCGATTAAAATAGAAGCAGAACTTGTTGTTACTAATTTAATAAATTCAGTTAAAAACATGGCAAAAAAATTTTTCAAGTACGGTATTATGAATGGCCATCATCGTTCATCAAAATTTCTTGAAAACCATATTTATCTTTTCAAATACAGATTATTTGGTGATATAATTACTGATAGTGTTTATGAGTCGCAGTATAATGATGACACCGCATTAAAGTATATTAATACTTTTAGTTATGATGCACAAAAAATTCAAGGTTATATTGCTGTGTTTCGAACACTGGAAAGAAAGAAAAAATTAAACAGTAATATGGTAGTTCTGTTAGCCATAAATATTAAAAATATAAGGAATGTGCTAGACTACGGTTTAATCAACTGTGAAATAAGAGATAATCTTGAAAAAGTGAGAAGAAATTTACCAAGATCAATAATGAATGCTGTGTTTATGTCTTGTGTAAATATCTATAGTTACCGCGGTGAATACATGTATGGACCAAATAATTTCTTTTTATATAGTCGTGACAGACGTCCTGTATTTACGTGGATCGGTGGTAACAAGGTTGCAAGATCAAATTGGAAATTTGAATATGATGAAGAAGAAAAAGTTTTTTATATAAGAAATATAATACAGGATGAATACTTATATTCATCAACAATATTGCATGAACATCAAAGACGTTATCCAATGTTGTGGAGACCAGGAAACCGTGATAGATATGGTAAATACACAATTGAACCTGATAATTTTTATCTCTATATAAGAACTGTATATTGGAATGAATACTTGTATTCACCAAATAGTAGGTATAAGTATGATAATGACAGGCGTTATGTATTTAATTGGTTAGGAGGAAAGAAAAATAGCGATGCCAGATGGATGGTTGTCCCTTGTTGGACAGGTTTAGTATAATTATTAATAATATTAGTTTTGACATTACAAAAATAATTTATTATTTGTCAGAATTAATTTTATGTGTTAATCTTCTGAATAATTTTTAAATTATATCAATTAAATTTGCCAGATTATTATTTAATTATGTTCTTTTAGAAAATATTGGAATTTCTGATTTTGAACTTAAAATTAGCAGTGTCCTTGTTTATGTCATGCTAAATTAAATCTGTAATATTATATATTTATTATGTAAACTAATTATTTAAAACATTAAAATAAACTACAAATCCATTATTTTATTTACTACTATTGTAGTTCAAATGTATACATTAATAAAACCAATTTTTAGTTATTGACTATAATGATAATATAATTTACAAGGTGTCCCTTTTAAGTAAAAAATGCCTTATTTACTTTTATTAAAACTTATTAGATAATCCGGAAATACACATGCCAGCTACTAGTACGTGTATTCTGTTAAATGGCATGCCTATAGCTGGAATGCAAGTCGATTGCACGAAATCAAAAAGATTTGATTTTCCGTGGTGGGGAACGGCCAATAGCATGCCATGCTGGCATGCCAGTAGACAGTAGCTGACAAACTTTAAAATGAGTCGATAAAGATGAAAAAACTATTAAGTTTATTAGTTTGTATAAAAATCTTAAATGTTTTTGAAATTCGAGCAATTCAAATCTATATAAAAATAAAATAGCCCATGACAATGCTAACAAAAAAATGTTTAAATGATACTTTTGAGTAAGAAGTTGAACCTCTACAGATGTAAGTACCTGCTATTGTATTGTATTGTAATTTTTTTGCTATTTGTTTTTTCAGTGTAAATTTTTTTACACGGCACGCGTGATTCGTGACATTTGTCAATGCTAAAAATGCTTGGTAAGGTTTGCCATTTCACCATGAATAGACTAACAAACGAACAGCGTTTGCAAATCAATGAATTTTATTATAAAAATTGTGCTCTGTAAAAAATGTGTTTCAAAAATTAAGTCCATTTTATGATCGTCATAACCGACCCACGAAACAGGCTATTCAAGCTATTGTGACCAAATTTCGTACCAGTTTCACTTTATTGAACAATAATCTACCAACCCGTATGCGGAGAGTGCGTACCGAGGAGAAAATTGCTGCTGTATCGGCCAGTGTTAATGAAAATCGCGATATGTCATTTCGTCGTCGGGCTTGACTTATTAGACCACCTGATAGATTTTACGTAAGGACTTCGGTATGAAACCATACAAAATACAGCTGCTGCAAGAACTGAAGCCGGGTGACTTACCACAACATCGTTTGTTTGCTGAATGGGCCTTAGAAAAGTTCGATGAAGATCCACTTTTTTATCGAAAAATTATCTTCAGCAACAAAGCTTATTTTTGGCTCAAAGGGTACGTCAACAAACAGAATTGCCGAATTTGGTCTAACGAGCAACCAGAAGCAGTTCAAAAGCTTCCAATGTATCTTGAAAAATGCACTGTATGGTGCGGTTTGTGGGCCAAAAAATAATGAAACTCGAAACGTTACAATCAATGGAGTAAGGTGCCGTGCGATGCTTACCGACTTTTTTTTGCTCAAAATGGAAGAATTGGACTTGGTTGACATGTGGTTTCAACAAGACGGTGCCACATGCCACACGCACGCGATACCATGGACCAATTGAGAGGCGAGCTAATGAGAATTAATCTCACGTTTTGGAGCAGTCCATTGGCCGCCAAGATCATGCGATCTGACTTCACTTGACTATTTTTTGTGTGGCTACGTGACGTCTCTCGTATACAGGGACAAGCCAGCCACAATTGGGCAACATTTACATAAAAAAATATTTAAAAAGTAAATGGCAGACAGTGATGTATCGCTTCAAATAAATATTTCATTCATTATTGAAACTTTTCTGTTTTTTTTTTTAATTTTTAAAAACCAAACGCTTAAAAAATCACCTTATATATATATATATATATATATATATATATATATACTTATATTTGTTAAACGGGATGATGAGTCTTTTTTGTAAATAATTTTTTAATAAATTAAAATTTATTTATAACGTTTCATATGTTATGTACATATATCGTCAGATAAATAAATATATAAATAAAATACAAAATAAAATAATATTATGTAAAATTGTCACATTTGAAGTTAAAAATAATAATAATAAAATTCTATTTATTTATTTTATAAAAAATTGTCTACTAAGATATTAATTGCAAAGAAAAAGTAAATGAATGTACCGATTCCTTACAAAAAAGAAAAGCGACGATCAATGGATATACGTGAATATATACTAAGTTTATTATAAAGGCTGAATAAATCTAATAAAAGAAGAAATTAGAAAAGATATTGAAGAATGCAATCAAGAAACTTGTATTTTAATAGGAGGGAATTTTAACGCAAGAATTGGAGAGTAAAGTCCTAACAAAGTATCAGCAGACAGAGTGGAGAAACAAAGAAAAACAAAAGATAAACTTGTCAACAAAGAAGGTAAAAAAATAATAAACTGGATTGAAGAAAGCGATTTGAACATACTGAATGGAAACTGGGAGAGCGATGAATGTGGTAAATGGACATATATAGACACAACTGGTTCCTCAGTTATAGATTGTGTTCTGGTTGATGGTGGAGGTGCTAGGCAAATAAACAAGTTTAAAGTAGGAGAAAGGTTAGAGTCAGAAACCAACCGCTAGAAATTGCAATAATTGGCAAATAGCATCAATTGGAAACGTGCCAACTTTCGGGAAACAAAACAATAATAATCTGAAGTCCTAAAGGAATTCAAGCTTATAAAGCAAACCTCACAAAAACGTTAATCCCACGGATATGTTGTTACAGGAACTAACAGAAATAATTAAACTGTAAAAAAAAAATAGCTAACAGTATGAGTGAGGAACTGTGGCACGACAAACAATGCAAGGTTAAAAAATAAATAAGATCTGCTCTCAGACAAAGTAGAAGAGATGGAAGCAGTATTGACAGATTCCAAGGAGAGAAAAAATAATATAAAAGGATTTGCCAAAACAAGAAGACTGAATTCAAAAGAACCAAAGAAAAAAAAATATTACTACTGAAAAACAGCTTTGGAAATATATTAAAACTTGCAAAAATAGAAGTAAATCTACATACAGTATAGATGCAAAAACCTTTCGAGATAACTTTATGAATACAATGGACGGAACGGACTATCAAAAATCTCAAACAAAGACAACCCAAGAGTCAAGAGAGGTAGTAGCACGTAAGGAGGAGATATTAATAGAAAAAATTAAAGATCAAGTAACAAAACTTAAAACAAAAAAATGCAAAAAGAAATAGATGAACGGAAGACAGAAAAAGGTTTTTAGAACAGTTAGGATTATCTGAAATATGGTGTGAAAAGAGAAGAAAAAGAGAAGTAAGCATGGAAACAGAAATAATTAAGACTTTAAAAGAACAAAATAGTCAAACTTATTATAGACAAATTAATACCTCAACATACAGTAAACGTTACACAGAACTAATAATATTTAAACTACCCCAATATCTCACCAATCCGCTATTGTCACAAGAGAAAAAAAAGATCATAGCCAGATTTAGGTGCGGAAATGAAGAATGGTGCTCAGAAACTATGGCTAAGTAAAGAAAAAATAAGATGTAGGTTGTGTCAAGAAGAGGAAGACAGTTTAGAACACTGGATTGAAAAATGTGGCGGTATTGCAGGAGCGGTAGTGCGAGGGTGGTCTATGAAAGACATATTGCACGAGAGCGGTAAAGGTAGAAGCGTAATAGAATACATTCTAAACAGATTATCGCAGTAAAAAAATAATAAATAATTTAAATAATGTATAGATAACTTAAATTGTATCAATCGGGTAATAATGAACAATTTAGATTTTTTTTTTGTTAAACTTATTTGGGGATATGTGTAAACTAAATTATGTAATTAATGGTAATAAAAGATTTAAATATATTAAAAAAAACTTTTATATATAATAGCCGCACTATTCAATTTTGTTTAGATTTTTCTTCCTGCCATCTCCACAACTGTTTTTGCCTCCCTTAGCGCTATTCTCGTAGGAATTGGTATATATATTTATAATTATTCCTGTATCTCCCTGTGCATCCTTACAAAACCCTCACAGGCACGTCTGTTTCCTGTTTGTATTGTTTCACCTTCTTTTTGTTTCCATAAATACCATAGATAAAAAAATTTACTTAATTATTTTTAAGTTAAATAAGTAAGAATTCGGCATGGCGACTCATTAAATTATAGGTTTTCTGACATTTATTGGACGCAACTTCTGTCCTCTGTTGAATGTTGAAAGATTGAGAAAAACTTAAAAGTGGAAATGGACAAATCTGAATTTCTGCAACAAGAAGTACAATTTCTTAGG
The DNA here is from genome assembly GCA_963932245.1 of Tachinus rufipes. Taxonomy (NCBI): domain Eukaryota; kingdom Metazoa; phylum Arthropoda; class Insecta; order Coleoptera; family Staphylinidae; genus Tachinus; species Tachinus rufipes. The sequence continues at coordinate 83,770,570 of OZ010741.1, read as the reverse complement.
CACGTTATAACAGCAGATGGACTAAAACCCAATGCAGCTAAAACAGACGCTATTATCAGATATCCAACACCAAGAACTGAAAGGATTTATAGGTTAAACTGGAAATTCCAAAGGCTCTTAAATAATATTTTATAACTCTACCATAAAATAATATAAATATTGAATTAATACCAAGTTAAACAATAAATATTCAGAACGCTTTACTATTGCAAAGTGTAATTTTTTTTTATTGACTAACAAGGTGTTATTTTTACAAATAAAATTAACACTAAATATAATTTATTGGTTCCATAAAAGATTTTTAAATTATTGTTAAATGTCCTGTAACTTTAAAACAATGTTTTTATGCTGATATTCACTTTTTTTTATAATAAAAATTATATTTTTTATTACCGTATATAATTCTACAAAATTATAACCATTAATTTTTAATTAAATTTTTTTTTACTGTTAAGAGAATAAAATTGTTATAAATATAAAAGCATTGTTTTTAGAGTCTTGAACAGTTTGAATTCAATATGGGAAAGAGAACAAGTACATTTTTATTAGCGGTGGCGGTTATATGTATTGCTACAGGTAAATACATTTAAATTTTATATTAACTAATTAACTTAACTTTTGTTACTTGTATAATAGTTTTCGACACAATTTTAAATTTAAATAACTTTTATTTATTTAAAACATATTAATTATAAAAAGACTGGTCATGAATGAATTACAATTAAATTATAACAAAACGCTATTTATACTTAATTTTTGCTAAACGCATACGCAAAATGGATTGTAAGGAATCCGCTTATATCTATCTTTAAAAAAACCTTAGATGTGTCCACAAGAATTTGGATCAATTCTAAAGAACGTAAAGGAGTGTATGTGAAATAAGCAGGACGTCTAATGGTTTTAGCGAATGAAAGTGCTTTTTTAAATATGTCACAACAACAAAGAATTTATACAATTTTATATTTATTTATTGTTTTATTTTATTAATTTACATCAACCCCGTTTAGTTTTTATTAGAGTTTTGACTATTTTTTGGTGCGATTTATTAAAGAATTACAATTGCAAAATTATTGGTGACAGGTTCTAGTATTTTGTACAATATATTAGTGTTTTGTTGAAGAATTGACAGTTTTAGTATTGTAGCGTAGCTCAGGTTTTTAAGGGTATGGGCAATAATTAATCTTGTTGAAAAATTACCAATCATTTATTAATATAAAATATAATCTAAATTCCTTCTAAAATAAATACATATTATTAATTAACCAATCAGACATAAGGAAATAATCTTAACTAAATTAGTATTTCTTGACGAACTTAATGAATTACTTACTGCGGGTAAATTTGAACAACCCTTTAGGCACGTGGTTTTAGTTGGCTTATATTAATAACAGCTGCGTGTACCTCACGGATAAAGTCATCCAGACCTCGAAAGATCACCGGGTGCGCATGTATTCCATAAGCACGTGAGTAGCATATGCGCACGCGTCTAATAGAGAGTACCGCGGAATAAATACTAAGTTTAAAAAGGTTTCCGCTTTAGAATTTTGCTAATTCTACAATATTTTGATATTTCATGGTCGCATTTTACTAGTTTTAAGATTTCAGAAAAATGTATACACTCTTCAACAGTTTATGGCCAAATTTTAATATTTTTTAACATTATTTTGATGTTTAAAGACCAGATTTTGCTATTTTTAACTTTTTATGAATAGAATCTATATTATATTGATACTTGGAGCTGTTTTTAAATGCGAAACTTAAAAAAAAAAATTAACAATTTATGGCCGAATATTGATGATTTCAAACAATATTTTGTTGTTTCAAAACGAAATTTTACCATTTTTGACAATTTAGTTAATAAAATGCAGTTTTTAACAACTTTTAGCTTGATTTCGATGTTTGGTGAGTCTGACAGTATTTTCCTTATTAGTTCTAACATTTTATAAACAGAACTTTTTATTTTTCAATAGTTTTATGGCTGGATTTTCGTGCTTTCTAATATTATTTAGATATTTTATAGCTGGATTTTGCAGTTTATAAAATGTATCAAAGATGTTTACACTTTTCAACAGCTTATGACTATATTTTGGTGTGTTTTAATAATATTTTATTGTTTCAAAGCTGAATATTGTTATTTTAGATATAGTTTATAATTGAATTAAAGAAAAACAAAATGTTTACGTTTTTTCTGAATATTTGGAGTTGAGGCCTAAAAATTTTAGCTGTACACAGTTGACTATATACATATAGGTCAAATATTGCTTAAATTTGCAAATATACCATAAAAATTGTATTTTAAAACACGCCAGTTAAATGCAAAAAAAAAACAGAATATTTTGTTACTGATCAGGGTGTTTTCTAGTTTATTTTCAAATATATAATATATCAATGTATTTCAGAACGTATGCAAAATCATACAAAAAACCTATTTAACGATAATATGTCTTGTAAAAAAAACTATTTGCTGCATGAATTAAAAATTGTTTTTGATATTTCCTTCTTATTTATAAACGGCATCCTTATTGCGTTACATTTTTTAAATGACACTTATTCTATTATTAATTTTGTTGTCAATATATTTTCTTTTACTATCTCTGATTAAACCAATGTACTAAAATTCCGTCACTTGCTCTAGTTTTACTCCGTTTATTTTAATATTTATCATTTTCTATTCTTTTACACTACTACCTTTGTCTTGTCTCAACATCCTTTTACATTATACTGCCAGATAATAACCTTCTCTTTTAGGTCCTTCTTCGAACCCGCGTATATCATTATATCGTCCGCGAACAAACTTTCAGTTATCATTGTTAGTTTTATATGTATGTGTCCTATAGTAACTCATTTTGCATGTTTTTTATCTCTGTAATTATGTCATCCATCAGTGAGGCAAACAATAATTTACTTAAAATGCCTTCGTGTCTAACTTCATGTGTTGTTCTAGTTTCTCCAGAGTGCGTGTTCTTTCATTTACTCTTTTATATTGTAGGTTCTATCATATTTTGTTATAATTTAGAGATTTCTTGTCTATTTGTGTTAAATGTAAACAGGCCCAAATCCTTAATTTATTTTTTATTATAGCTGTAGCCTATTCTTTGCAGGCTATATTGCCTTCTCCGTTTTATTTTTTGTTCTGCTTTCTTTTTAGTTTTTGTTAAATTAATGGGATATTCTTGTTTTGTTCTTGAAAATGTTCCATCTGTTTATTATGTTTATTTTCTCTACCAGTATTTCTTTGTATCACAAGGTTGTCCCTACTCTTCTAACCATTTGATTACACGGTAGAACATATCTCAGGCACCAACCAAATATGTTGCTTGATGCCTTCAATAACTACTACCACCGCAAAACCTGTTAAAGGAAGAAGAAACCTTAGCCGTGTCGGTTTGCAACTTGTACAGCAAGCGTATCAACAAACACAAAAGATCATCAGAGGATGACGTAATCTAACTTATAAAAAATAGTTGCACATCTTTGCTCGGTAAAATCAATAATGTTTTTTATAAACGTGTTTTATTGCAAATAATAAATCAACAAAACACAAAACTATTCAGTTCTTATTTATTCATTCGACAAATTTTTCTGTTTTAATATTTAATCGTATGTTTTTATATGTTTCAGAAATCAAACAAGACATACAAGAAACCAACAATGTAATTAAAGCAACAAAAGAATCTCAAATTACCCCTAATCCCAAATACCAAAATTTAACAGAAAATTTTATAACATGCGGGATAAACGATAAAGCATTACTAAATACAGAAGGAAATCTTCAGACAATTGAAAACCAATTAGATGTGATAAACAGTCTAATCAACAGCCTTAAAACAGATCTATTTAAAGATAATAATACAAAACTTGTTAAACGTTCTATTCCTACTTTATCACGACGTCGATGGAATTTAGAAAAGTATAAAGACGCAGAAAAAACTATGCAAGATTTCATAGAACAAATTGTAATCCGAATAGATAATGAAACCGTTAATTGTAAAAATACTTTAAAAAGTTTTAAGCATTTACTAAAATACTTCAATAAAGATTTGCAAGATATTCAGTACAAACACAATCAAACAAAGTTAGCATCTGAATGTGCAAATGCTATTAATAATAATAATTTTGAAACTGCCGAAAACAAGCTAAAGTTAATTGATGATGATAACAAAATCGATGTAATAGTTGATAGAGTGTATAATAATACGGAATCTAATTTTGATGCACTAATAACATTTGGAACAAATACTAAAAATTTAGAAAGAAGATTGAAAGTCTACAAAGCATTAGGTTATGAAATGATGAGAAATAGTCATAATAATCCTCTTAAAAAGATGAAATTAGAAGAAACTTTAAAAAAACTTATTAATGAAAAAAATATTTCACCTGTAATCAAAATCGAAGCAGAGTCATTTGTCGATCATTTAAATGTAATAGATTCAGTGAAAGAAGATGTAAAAAAAAGTATAGAAAACGGCATATTGCATGGTCATCAGGATTCAATTAATACTGAATTGCAAAATAAGTTTTTTAAATTTAATAGACATATGTTTGATGCAATAATTAAAAATGTTATATTGGAAACATATAAACAATTTAATGATGAAAAAGCATTAAAATTTATAAATAACTTTTATTATATTGGTCAAAAGGTTGATGGTTATGCAGCATTATTTGAAGCATTAGAAAAAAATAATCATTTAAATAAAGATACAGTAGTAATGTTAGCTACGAGTATGAAAAAAGTAATGAGTATTTCAAACTATCCAAATATCGACATTGACATAAGATCTAAACTTGATAAAGTAAAACAAAAATTACCCAAATCAATAATGAATGCTGTATTTATGTCAAAAGTGTGTATCAAAAGTGTCTCTCGAAATGAATACTTATATGCTGATAGAGATTATTTGATTGATAATAAAAGGCGTAATGTATTTTTGTGGAATCAGGGCAATAAGGTCAACGCAGGCTATTGGAAGATTGAACAAAATGGCAATCATTTTCATATTAAGAATATCGCACGCAATGAATACATGTATTCTCCGAATGAAAAATATTACTATGATAAACAAAGGCGTTATGTGTATACATGGGCTTTATCTGGCCTAAATGCTAATGCTGAATGGAAGATTGAACCAGATGGCGATGATTGCTATATAAAAAATACTTTTGTTAATGAATACATGTATGCTCCTGTTTTTTCTATAAGTACATATAAGCGACATGTGTTTACTTGGACAGCAGGACATAAACGTTCAGATACTAAGTGGAAAATAGAAGCATGTTAAAGCATCGTCGTAGGAAATTTAATTTTTATATTTACATATATATATAACAGTGTGTATGTCCTAGTATAGATATAACAAGAGGTATAATGAACAAAAAAAAATTGAAATAGTATTTAAGGTATGCAAAAAATGGATTGATTCTGTGTGGAATGCAATTTTATGACTATACTAAATTTCAAGAACATCAACAACTATAAAATTAAAATTATCTAAAACCAAATCATGTTGTCCATTATACCTTTAGTATATATATATATATATTTGTGTGTTTCTATTAACATTGGAAAAAAATAATAATCATTATTGAAACTTAATTAATGTTATTTTTTAAGATTTAAGATATGGTATTGTATCTACTTATTTTTGTAATTGTCATAAATAAATAATTTTATTTTACGTCACGTAAATTTATTACAAACAAGAAAAAATATGGTTTTTATTAAGAGAGTTGCAAGTTCAAATTCTTCAAGTTGAAATACTTTTATCATTATCTGCAGTGTGATGCATGTACTTTATACACACAGTTTTCTTTCCAAAACACCAAGTAAAATTACAAAGCAGATTCTTGTAAGCAGTGAAAAGAAAACACCTTATTCAGTTATACGGGGCATTGGTAGTGACGTCACACGACAGTGGCTCCATTGGCGCCAATGTGGATTATCCAAAAACTATTTTATAAATAGGTGGAAATACTTGTTGGATTTAATTGTGGCCTTAAAAGATATTTTTCAGCAATTCAGTTATTTGTTCAACAAGGTAATATTTTATGTATAATATGTAGATAATTAATAACACAATTTTAAATTAACACATATTAAAACATTCACTACAATATAACCTCACAAAATGTTTTAATTAAGTTTTAAAATACATTTGTTAAATTTAAGTTAATTAATAAATTTTTTATTATATCTATAATATTGTATATTCAGTAAAACTAATTTATGATATTAGGTAGTATTTTACTCAAGAATTGACTCAAAGAAGATTATCCAAGATGATATTTTTGTTACTTGTTTATTAATTAATTGTATATGTAACAGTTTATATTTTTTAAGTTATTGACTTTATTAATGAAATATAATCATAAACAGCTAAATTTTTTATCAAATCAAATAAGATTTTAGTCGAGCAAATTTTGGTTATTTAAGTTTTGGATTGTATTATTGGCAGATCAAAAGCAGTTATCTATAATATATTTGTAAAATAAAACATATTTCATAAAATTCATTGTTAATACACAAACAAAAGCATTATCAAATAAAATATAATTGCAAAAACAATATATGTATACTTTCGTTACACATAATTGGAACATAGATAATCAAAATTAATTATTACTCGATTAAATTCTTAAGACAATTTAATTAATTGATTTTGTTTGTTTTCATTATGTAAAATAATATAGATGTATATATATTATATACATATATATACATATATATATATATATATATATATATATATATATATATATATATTAAATATTTTAAATAGCAAAAAAATCTCTGCCGATAAGATTTTTCAAATCGCTTACTTATTGATTTTAACAAATGTAACGTATAATGATTAAATTTAAAAACATAAATATATGTTATTATAAAATTATAAAAACTGTTTGATGGTTCATTATTTAATATTATGTTTAATATTAACATATTTACATATTTAGTTACTTAGTTAATAATTTTTCTAAATTTATGAAATATTAAAATTGGCTAAATAAATATTTAAACTTAAACTTTAAAAATAATTTGTTGCAGTTGATCAAATTTACAGTATAATTAACATTGAATTCAAAAAGTATTTATTAAATATTTACAATGTTTGTGAGGTTATGTTGTATTTCCGAATTTCAATATGACAATACGTCACTAAAGTGATATCGTCACGTGTACGTGTACGTGTATGTGTTTATTGCTAGTGTTAATAGTTTTAATTTGCGTGTATATATGTATGTAATGTAATCTACGTCTAACAAATTTTAATTCAAATATCTCAAATAAAATTGTAAAAGTTCTATTGTTAACATACAATCCGAGGTAGCTCAGTGGTAGTGTTTGTTAGTGTAAACTAGCCGGCCCGGGTTCGATACTTGGCACGGGAGAACATTTTTAATAGATTTTAAATATTTAAATTCAAGTAATAATTTCACTTTCTAACTAACAACCATTCCGAGGTCTTCCTTTGTGTGTTATACTTGTTAGCCACCACAATAGACCCTGTGGTGTGAAGTCGAGTATCCCTGTCTATTTATTTGTTTTTAGTTTGTATATTAATTATATTTATTGTGATTGAATTTTATAATTAAATTGAAGTTCATATATTTTATCATCATGGTGGCAAGATATTGTTTATATTGTAAAGAGTTGATACATCCTCGATCATATAATTGTTCTGTTAAATGCAATACATGCAATATGTGGATACACGGAGATTGTGTTTCTACTGACACGGAAAAAGTGCAACAAATAATTAAAAGTTCAGAGAAATTTAGTTGCAAAAATTGCTCACTGGAAGTATCTGATAAAGAAATTTGTAATCTTTCTGCAGTTGAAGTTCTTTTTAAAACTTACTTTGGTCCCTTTGAAGGGAAAATAATAATAAGTTTAGAAAATATAAATTCTAAACTTGATAATATAACCACTAGAGTCGATGCTTTAGAAAGTGAAACGAATATTCTAAAACAAGATATAAATCAATTAAAAGCTAATTCTAACAATAGTTTTGAAGATATCGTGGAAGAACTGGAAGAACGTCATAAGCGTAAAAACAATATTATAATATTTAATGTCAAAGAATCGGCACATCAATCGGTAGAAGAAAGAATTAAAATGGATAAATCTGCTGTCTCAAAAATATTACAACCTATTGATAACGTTCCAAACCCTACAAAAGTATAAAGGGTAGGTCGAAAATCTGCAAAACCACGTCCTTTAAAAATCATATTTAATGACTTTTTAATACCTAAACTTATCTTAAAGAATCAAGACAAAATTAAGGAAGCTGATATCAAAATTAGACAAGATAAAACCACGGCTCAATTGGATAATATAAAAATGGTACAGCAACAATTTCAAGAACGAAAAATGAAAGGAGACAAAAATATTTACATTAAATATCGAAATGATAGGCCTGTAATTTTTAATTCGCAGTCCACTTCAAAAAACTACAACCATTAAAAATCTATTTTCAAAATGCGGGAGGGATTAAGACTAAGTTACGTGATTTGGAAGTAAATGTGTCACTTTCAAATTACGATGTTATTATAATAGTGGAAACATGGCTTACTGAAGAAATTTTAAATACGGAAATTATGTTACAAAACTACGTAATTTACAGATCGGACAGATCTGTATTATCAAGTACAAAGTCTAAGGCTGGGGGAGTTCTAATAGCCGTGCACAAAAGAATAAAATCTCAACAAATTCAAGATATACCACTAACGGTTGAACAACTTTTTGTGTCATTGACTTTCAATGGGACAACAACGATAGCTGGTGGATTGTATATTCCTCCAGGTTCCGATAATATAAAATATGTTGTGCATTGTAAAACCATGGAAAATATAATGGAAAAGTATCCAAATAGCAGATATATAATCTGCGGAGATTATAATTTACCTGAAGCACGCTGGGCTAATGATGATATTGGAGTTCAGTTAACAACATCGGCTAGTTTAAACGCAAGAACAGTTTGTGAATCATTTGAGATACTAAACTTTTTTCAGATAAATGATATTCCAAATCCTCGCGGAGTATTTCTGGATTTAGTATTTACTAGAGATAAATCTAACACAATAATAGCTGCAGAAGATACTTTGTTGGAAAATGGTGTTCACCATATAGCGTATGTCATCACTATAGACAATTGCAATCCAGAAGCTCAAATGAAATTTAAGGAACTTGTACCAAATTTTAAACAAGCAGATTTTACACAAATTAATAATTTTCTAGCTAATGTAAACTGGGATTTCTTATGCAATGCCAATGAAAACAACTGTGATATTAATATTCTAGTCTCTCAATTTTATGATGTGCTGTTTAAATCTATTGAATTATTTGTACCTGTGAAATGTGTAAGAACCAGAACATATCCAAGATGGTATAACTCTGAACTGATTGGAATTATAAATGCAAAAAAGATAGCACATGCTAGATACAAGAGTTCAAGTTTACATCAAGATTATATTCAATTTAAAAACTTAAGAGATCGATGTAAATCTTTGGGGAAAACTTTACATTTAAAATACACTCATTCTTCTAGCCAAATGATATGTGATAATCCAAAACTATTCTGGAGGTATATAAATGAAAAAAGAAATACGGATGGTTATCCAAAAATTATGCAATATAAAGAACAGATATGTGATAATAAACAAAAGTGTGTGAATTTATTTGCAGATTTCTTTTCATCGGTATATGTTAGTGAAGTGTGTTCGGTTCCGTTTTTTGAAAATAGTTCCTTTGTTAACGCTTCAAATTTTTTGTTAAATGTTACGGATGTTTTTGATGGGATATTAAATTTAAACGATTCTGTGTTACCTGGCCCTGACGGAATACCAAGTTTCTTTTTAAAAAAATGTATATATGTGTTAGTTAAACCTCTTTTTAATTTATTCTCAATTTCTATATCAAAAGCTGAATTTCCAGAATTTTGGAAACAATCCTATATTACGCCAATTGTTAAATCCGGCAATAGAAATGATATTACTAACTACAGGGGTGTGTGTAACCAATCTGCTATGCCTAAGTTACTCGATTCCTTAATTGCCGACCAATTAAAATGGATGTGTAAGAACATTATTACCTAAAATCAACATGGCTTTATGAAAGGACAATCGACTTCAACAAATCTTATGATATAACAATCTAAGATAATTGAGGCATTTGAAAACAAAGCGCAAATCGACGCAATTTACACATATTTTGCAAAAGCATTTGATAGGGTAGATCATGGTACCTTAATTAGAAAATTGTTGGCAATGAGATTTGGTAAGCGTGTGGTAAATTGGTTACATAGTTTTTTGATTGGCCAAACACAGTGTGTTAAAATTAAAAATTATATTTTCAAAAATGTAAATGTTACGTCAGGTGTACCACAAGGTTCATACTGTAGTCCTATTCTATTTATATTATTTATAAACAATTTATGTGATGTGATTGTAAATTCAAGTGGTCTCCTACATGCAGATGATTTAAAAGTTTTTAGTAAAGTATGCTCAATAGCGGATTGTATTGCCATTCAACAAGATTTAGATAACATTGGTAAATGGTGTAAAGTTAATAATTTGTTTTTAAACCAATCCAAGTGTTATGCAATGTCATTTAGTAGAATAAATAATCCATTAACTCATTGCTACTCTATTAATAATATGTCTTTAAAAAGTGTGAACGAGATATCTGATTTGGGAGTCATATTTGATTCAAAATTAAATTTTAATAACCACATAAACAGCATGTGTTCAAAGGCTAGGAAGATGATGGGTTTTCTAAAGAGATCATCATGGGAGTTGCATAGTGATGCTTGCATAACACTTTACAGGTCCTTGGTACGCCCAATACTTGAGTATGAAACATCAATTTGGTCTCCTTATCAAATAGGCAATATGGACAAAATAGAAAAAGTACAAAGAAACTTTCTGAAATTTTTCTCATACAAATTGGGCATGAATAGAGAAAATATAAATTATGAAATGATATTAGAAACCCACAATCTAAAATCTTTGGCAGAGAGACGATTTATAGGTGATATAAATTGGGTTCATAAATTAATAAACAATTACTTAGATTGCCCGGAATTTCTAAGCAATCTAAATTTTAATTTTAATCAACTAAGAATTACGCGCAACTTAAATATATTTAGATGCAACATCCATGCAACAAACTACGGACATTTTAATCCAGTGTCACGCATGATGAGAACATGCAACCTGCTTAAATTAGACAAGCATTTTAATTTATTTGAAGCATCACATACATCGTTTAAAAATCAGTGCCGTAAAATTAATTTAAAAAGATATATGTAAACGTGTTTTTGTTAATTATGTAAATTATGTACTTATTTATTGTATTAAGCAATATGCACAAATGTAAAAGTAATTTTGTAACTTTAAAGGCGCTTCCGTAAATAAATTTATTATTATTATTATTATTATGTGTTTATTTAAAATTGTATCATCTAATATATACAAATTGTACATTAAAATATGTCTTAATATAATATTAATCCATTTTAGTGCATTATATTGCAAAAAAATATCTTATAACGACACAATTAAACCCAACAAGTATTTCCATCTATGTATAAAATAGATGTTTGGATAATCCACGTTGGCGCCAATAGCGCCACTGTCGTGTGACGTCACACGAATGCCCCGTATTGTAAATTCAACTAGCAATAAACAACCTCTGTTTAACTCCTTAAAACTAGATGGCGCTCAAGCAATAAATTATGTAACCGAAGAAACAAACAAAACAGTCCGGCAGATGGACAAGAAACAAGTGAATGAAAGTGTTAACATAAACACTAAAAACTCATGGACTGTCGTTCAAATCAAAAAACAAACAAGTTTTGAAGGAACCAGCACATCATCGGATTTGCCGGTTTTGCCAATAACTAAAAGAAGATGGTATTTCATATCAAGGCTTAATAAAGATTGTACTGACATCCAAATACAATCATTTTTAAATAAAAAAATTGGAAAAGGAAGTATTGTAACAAAATTAACTCCTAAATATGATAATTATAGTTTATTTAAGATTGGAGTTTATTAAGAAGCAGACGAAGTTGTTAATAATCCTGAAACATGGCCGAAAGGAACATTTATAAATCAGTTTTTTTTTAACAAACGCAAGTTCATCGACCACACATAAAAACACAAACAAAAAATCAAATAAACACACAATTTGTTGTTTTAATTTATTAGATGCGATTTTAAGCGATTGCGAATGTTCTCAGAATTATTTTAATTATAATTTTATTTGTGTCAATGAGCATTGGTTAGCAACGGATGAATTATTTAATTTAAAAATTAATGAGTTTAATGCAGTTTCAATATATTGTAGAGAAAAAGGAAGCCGGTGGTGGTGCCGCAATTTTTGTAAAACTAAATACGTACTCTAAACCAATTCCCAGCATTGATACCCTATCCATTAAATATCACATTGAGATGTGTGCTGTAGATACAACAGAGTTTGTACTAGACTCAGTCTTTAGACCTCCATCAGGAGATATAAACGATTTTTTTAATAATTTAACAGAAGCACTGCAAATACTTTTTACTATAAAAAAAAATCATAACTACAGGAGATTTCAATGTCAAATTTAACTGTTTAAACGATCCTATTACAATCCAACTAACAACATTGTTAAATTCATTTGGATTTGACCCATGAATGCAAGCAAAAAAATAATATCTTAGATAATGTTTTTACATCTATAGATCCTGACAAATATATGGCAGATGTTATTAACTTGGGGTTTTCTGATCATATGGCCATTCGTATAAAAGTTAACTCAACATTGAATAAAAAAATATCACAGCGAATAAATGATAAACCACTTACTGCTGAAGGTTTTTTTCTTAAGTTGCATGAATTAGTGGATAAGATAAACTTTGCTTTAAAGCAAGTTCGAAAAGAATTTTCTAATGAAATTGCTAAACAGAAACGAATGGCACATGATCAATATAGATAGATAGATAGATAGATAGATAGATAGATGTTTATTCACAAGATCTAGTACATGTATGTATAAAATAAAGTACAGTATGTGATCGTCAATAAAATAATTACATATAAAAAATAAAACAACAAATTAAATTAATATGCAAACAAGCATTACATAAAAATTACATATTAAAAACAAACAAAAAATAATAAAAACTACTACACAGTTTTACTAAAATCTATATTAAAATCTATATTATAAAAATCATTAACAAAATACAAAACATTAGTTAGTAATCTTTTAATCATTATCTTATATGGTTTAAAATTTAGCTTCTTTATTTGATCTGGTAATTTATTAAACATTTTAAGTCTTATATACACGTGACAATTTTCAAACTTGGATGAATTATGTTTAATTAAGAGTAATTGCTGTCCGTGTCTGGTACTGTACGAATGATTTTCTCCAACTGTCGAAAAATTATTTATATTTTCTTTAATAAAACATAAAGTTTTAAATACATATATTGCAGGTACAGTTAACAACTGATTTTCTTTAAATGTATATTTACAAGATTCTATGTAATCAAGATTAAACATAAGTCTTAGAATGCGTTTTTGAATTATAAATATTCTATTCGCTGCTGACGAGTTGCCCCACAAAATGATATTAAAACTAATATGGGAATAAACCATTGCGTAGTAGACATCTATTAGTCGTTTTTTATCAAGAACTGATTTTAGTGGCAATATTGCAAAATATGACTTATTTAGTTTACCACACACCGCATTTATATGATTTGTCCAGTCTAATGTATTTTGTATTATCAATCCAAGAAATCTTACTGAGTCGGAAAGTGCGTATAACGAATTGTTAATAGATATGGCATTTTCTCTTAACGTTGAACGCTTTTTTTGAAAATACATTAGTTCAGTTTTTGTGTTGTTTAATATTAACCTATTTTGTGTACACCAGTTTGTTATTCTGTTTAATATTATAATAATAATAATAATAATAATAATAATTTATTGCCCAACAGGTAAAACCTTATTACAGAACAACATATTAAAAACTACAGTAAATACAGGTACAATAAAATTACAAATAAATAATTAAAAGTTAAAAAAACATACTTTTCAATAAAAAAGTTCACGAATACACTTTAAAAAAACACTTGAATTAGCATTAAAAAGATCACACTTATTTGATACACTATTGAACGTTGAACACATTAAAAAAGATGGAGATTTCACCATTGCCAACGTCTTTGCAGGTGGATTATAAAAACAGTTTGAGGTCCTGGAATTGACTCGTGGTACTAAAAAATTTAAATTATATAGCAGATCAGGAGAATCAACTGAGTTGTGTATAATTTTGTGCAAAAAAGAAAGTATTGAAACCGATCTTCTTGCTGCCAATGGAACTGCATCAAATTCCTTAAGGAGCTCACCATGGTCAAATCCTTGAGGCGGATAATAGTTGAAAGATTTAAACCATAAATACTTAAAAAATTTTCGTTGAACCGCTTCAAGAGAATTAATATCGCAGCTGTTAATTGGGTTCCATATCACTGAGCCATACTCAAGAACGCTTCTGACTAGGGTGTAGTATAACACAATTATTGCTTCAGTGTTATTAAATTCTTTAGTGTTGCGCAAAATAAAGCCTACTAGTTTATGCGCTCTAGATATTACTGACGTTAAATGGTCAGAAAAAGTTAGTTTAGCATCAAATATAATGCCTAAGTCTGTAGTTTGATTAACACGCGCAATAGCCACTCCTTCCGATAAATATTGGGCTGCCACTGGATTGAGTTTCTTAGTGTATGTTACAAGTTTACATTTACTTACATTAAGAAAGAGGCGATTAGTATTACACCAATTATTTACTAAACTAATATTGTATTGAAGATTAACACAGTCTTCAACAGTATTAATTGCGGAAAAAATTTTGAGATCGTCAGCAAAAAGTAAATGTTTACAAGTTAAAATATTTGACAGATCGTTAATAAAAAGTAAAAACAGTAATGGACCTAGGTTAGATCCTTGAGGCACGCCTGACGTTGGTTGGACAATATTCAGAAGAGTTACAATTATTGTAAGAAACATATTGACTACGGTTATCTAAATATGATTTAAATAATAGTAAAAGATTGTTACTAAAACCAAATTTATCGAGTTTGTGTAATATAACGGAATGGTCTATTGTGTCAAACGCCTTTTTAAAATCAAAGTATATACAATCAACTTGACCCTTGTTATCCACTATCTTTGATGTAA
Organism: Tachinus rufipes; assembly: GCA_963932245.1. Classification (NCBI taxonomy): domain Eukaryota; kingdom Metazoa; phylum Arthropoda; class Insecta; order Coleoptera; family Staphylinidae; genus Tachinus; species Tachinus rufipes. Next base: position 83,755,338 of record OZ010741.1, on the reverse strand, counting down.
AGTCAACAAAATTGCACAAATTAGTAGTTGTAGAGCGTTTTTCCATAAAGCCATGCTGAGTTGATGATAACAAGTGTTTGACTTTAGGATAAATGTTAGAATACAGAATCATTTCAAAAACTTTTGCAAAGTTAAAAATAATGGCAATAGGTCTATAATTGATAATGTCAGCACTAGCGCCAGATTTTAAAACCGGGCAAATTTTTGCTTTTTTCCAAACATCAGGAAAACTATGATGGTTGAGAATAATATTAAAAATTTTGCACAATGGAACGCAAAAGATATCAGCACAGTCTTTAATAATGAAGCTGGGTATGCTATCATGTCCGCTCGTCATTGAATTCTTCAACTTTTTGAGTGATGTCAAAACATCAGATTCGCTTAAGTTAGACACATCTATAATAGGAAAGTTATTGCAAGTGGAATGAATCGGATTAAACAAAGTAAATGGTTGAGTATAAGTACTCTTAAAATAATTAGCAAAAGCGTCTACAATACTAGAAGGAGAGTCAAAGCTTTCACCATCAAGTTTCATTAAACCAGGAATACGAGTTTGGTTGTTCTTTGAGCGGACAAACGACCAAAACTGTTTAGGATTAGATTTAATATTATTTGCTGTTAACGAAATATAATTATTGTATTCAACTGATATTTCTTTTTTTAGTAAAGATCTAGTTTCTTTAAAGTTGTTATATGAGTCAGTAGATTGAACACGCTTATAAACAGAGTGTAATGCATTTTTCTTTTTCAAAGTATTAATAATATTTTTAGTGAACCAAATAGGATATCTCTTAGAAATAGGTTTACAAAGAGGAATATGTTTATCAAAATAACTAAAAATTAAAGAATAAAACTGAGAAAGTGCTATGTCAAGATCAGTAAAATTACTAAACTCAGACCAGTCATGGTTGCATAAATCTTCATAAAGAAGAGGAAAGTTAGCTTTTCTAAAATTGTAGGTTTTGGTTAAACTAGTTTGAAAAGCAAAGTTATTAATCGGGGACGATGAAAAACTTATCAAAATATCTAAAGAAGGATGTAATTTATCTTCTTTAACAAATGGATTAAGATCGCGAATAACTTTACAAGAACAATTAGAAAACACCAAATCTAAAAATCTATTATTAGAATTCACTGTAGCATTATACTGCTCCACATTAAGCATATTATAAAAATTTGACATAATTGAAAAAATATTGCTGGAATTATTAGTAATATCTTGTTTAAAACTAGGCAAATTAAAGTCACCCATAATTAAATAATTATCAGCATTAACGCAAAGTTGCTCAATATCATCTAAAATGCAAGTAAGTTTTTGATTAGTGGGAGTAGATGGTATATAGATTAAAATAATAACAAAACTTTTTAGTTTGAAAAAACAGTTACATGCTAGAATATCAACGTCACAAAATTTAGAAGTTATATGCGATACTTCAAGCAAATGAATCTTAAAGGCATTTTTAAAAGCTAAGAGAACACCACCTCCACGTGTTTGCTTGGTGGCCTCAAAATTGCGGTCACTTCTAAAGACTGAATATTCCGTTTGTGAAAACAATTCAGATGTTAAAATATCTGAAGACAGCCATGTTTCGGTTAAACCGATAACATCAAATTCCATGTCAGCTATGGCGGCATTAAATGGGTCAATTTTATTTTTAATACTACGTACGTTCTGGTAATAACAAGAAAAGCTGTTGGGCACTAAAAGTTTAAATCAGATTTTGGCAAATCATTTATGTTACTAACATTTACAATAGGTATATCATCATTTATAGGAGAAGCATTTACGTCACTAGCATTTAGAATAGGTACATTAACATTGGTAGACAATTTGGGATTTTCAGTTTGCTTTTTATTAGTGTTTTCATTCTGGATCTCTAAGACGCCGTTTTCGAAAGTAGAGTGCGCTAAAGCAGTAGCAGATTTTGTCACATTTGTCACATTATTATTATGACACTGAATTGCTTTGTTGGTATTATCATTTGAAATAGGGGCTAGAGCAGATTTTGTCACATTTCCCGTTGGAGATTGTTTTATATAATCGCATATCGTCTTTAAAATCATTCGTCTTGACGCAATATTGTATTCAATAAAATCATTCTTAAAATGTTGCATGATCATATCATTTATATCAAAATAGACTATATTATTTAAGTTCATTTTCACCGTTGCATTCGAAATATTTTTGTTAATGTTATGTATTTTCTGATTTAAGGCGGTGGATTTTGTATACGGGCATCCCAAGCATATCACATTAGTGTGTTTAATATTGGCAAGTGTTTCAAATACAACTTGCTCTTCGACATTTACTTTTTTTATTGCATTATTTTTTCCGGCAAATATAATAATATAATCATGGTTAGTAAAAGATTCAACTAATTTATGGCAATTAGATACAACATCTATGTAAAAAGCAGACGGTTTAAAAATATTTATTATATCATATTTGTTTGATGGTAGATATGTTCGTAATAAATCTGCTCCATCTTTTCCATTCTCATCGGCAATCAATAATACTTTGTTTTTAAATATTTTATATTATTCCAGCCATTCGATTCAATTCGCTAATATATTTGGATGAGCAAGCCATAGATATGTCATCGGCATACATAACTATTTTAAAATTAGGTATATCTTTAAATATTTATGGTAAGTCATTTACAAATAAAATAAAAGTTAGAGGACCGCATACACTGCCCTGTGGAACACCGTGCTCAATTTTATCAGCATTAGAAATATGTCCATCAATCTTAACCCTAATTTTCCTGTCTGTTAAATATGACTTTAATAATGATAAAAACGTGCCACGAAATCCTATGTGTTCCAATTTATCAATAATGAAACTAATATCTAATATGTCAAAAGCAGAAGTCATGTAAAAAAAAAATCCATATAAATATTCGTGTTGATCCAGATGACGATGTACGAACTCTACATATTTACACGTTGCCGTTTCAACAGACCTTTTGGTACGATATCCATGCTGAGCTTTGTGTAAAATATTATTTTTTTCTAAAAAAGTTTTCATGCAATCACAAATAATTTTTTCAAATATTTTTGAGATTACTGGTGCTATTGTGATGCTGCGGTAATTATTTACTAATTGAGTGTCTCCTTTTTTATGAAGGGGTGTGATTATGCCAGTTTTTAACGCATTTGGATATATGCCTTGTTCAATTGCAGCATTAAAAAGCATTGTTAGTATAGGAACTAGTGTTTTTGAAATTAATTTAATAAGCTTAGTATTTAAATCATCTATGCCTGAAGATGTTGTATTTTTTAAAGAACTAATTGCAGTTATTATATCAGTTTCAATAAAAGGCTTCATAAAAAATGAATTAAATGTTTGACATTCAGATACGGTACTTTGGCTTATTGTTGATATAGAATAATATTGATTTATTTTAATTTTTGCTAAAGAAGCATAATATTTAATAAAAGTATTACAAATTTCTTCGTTGTCATTAATTAATACTCCATGGTTTTTTAAAGTAATTTTTTTATTAATTTGATTGTTGTGTGTGGTTGTTTCTCTAATTATTTTCCATGTTTCTTTTACTTTATTATCATTTTTCAAAATACGATTTGAATAGTGCTCCTTTTTTGCAAAACATAAATTAGTATTATGAAGTTCTTTTTTTCTTTTATAATCGTTAATTAAATTATTATCTTTTAGATTGTATGCCAGCCAAAATAAATGTTGTAGCTTCTCAGTTTCATTAACTAACTCTTGAGTAAGCCAAGAACGATGTTTATTTGAAGCTTTAATAGATTTTAAAGGGCACGAGAGATTTAATTGAGTAGTCAATGATTTTAAAAGATTATCAAAACTACCATTTATGTCAGAGCTTTTGCAGATATTATTCCAATTCTGATTGGATACAAAAAACAAAAAAGTTTCTAAATTTGAGTGTGAATATACGCGTTTTTAATGAAATTGCATATCTTTTATGGTCTGATAAGTTTCAATTTCTAATATAATTGAAAAATGATCTCCTAAAAGTGGGTTAATAGTAATACATTTATATAAGTTCAAGTTAATATTTGTGAGCATATAATCTATACCGCTTATGGATGTTTTATTATTTTTATCAGTAAATACTCTCGTAGGACCTGTGTTTGCAAGTTGTAGCCCAAAAGAATTTAGTACATCAAACAACATATCTTTATGATTTGAAGATTTTAAAAAATCAATGTTTAGATCACCACACAAAATTATCTGACTATTTATATTGTAGAAATCGTTTAAAATATTATTTAGTTTTACTATAAAATAATTTACATCTCCCATGTGAGATCTGTAGAGGCAAATAAAAAATATTTTAATGTCTTCTAATACAAGTATCGCAGCGCAAGCTTCAAATGACAATTCATCACAATACTTAAGAACATCACACGAACGAATATTTAATTCATTTTTACTTAATACGCACACCCTGCCATGAATATGGATTATCCTACAAAAATTAGTAACAAATTTATAACCTTCAATTTTAATGCTTTCCAGTTCAGCTGTCTTACACCAATGTTCACTTATAAATAAAACGTCAATATTCTGAATTTCTAAATAAGCTTTAAGCAAGGTTAATTTATTTTTAATAGACTGTACATTTAGGCAAGCTATTTTCAATTTCTTATTTTTATTTATGGTTGGTTACTTATATACATAACTCACCCAATCCTCAGAAGGTTATGTGGCAAATATATTTTATTTAAAATCATTTTCAAATTCATGAAAAGAATAATAGGTTCTATCAAGTAAAAGTTTTTTCATATCCATCTTAAAAAGTGCGGTTGGTTGAGTCTTCAGTTCAATTGGTAGTAAGTTAAAAGCTTTTATTCCCATGTACCTAGCTCATTTTTCAAAGAGTGTGAGCTTATGTTTGGGAACTTTCAGTAGTGTGGCTCCATATCTAGTATTGTGGTTCATTCTGCCTATGTTTATTTTATTAAAAGACATTATATTTTGTTTTACATAAAGCAACAATTTATATAAATATAAACTGTGAATTGTTAAAATTTGCATTTCTTTAAACAGTTCTTAGCAAGGTGTTGTTGATGTTTTCTCAAGCATGATACGTAGCATTCTTTTTCAATACAAATATTGGGTCTATGTGACTTGAGCTTCCCCATACTATAATACCATATGATATTAGCGACTGGCAATGACCAAAGTAAAATAACTTAAGTGAAGGTACATCTAAAAAGTTTTTAAGTTGTTTTAATGCAAAACACATAGGCGCAGCTTTTTTACAAACACAATCTATTTGAAAATGCCAATTACAAGATTTGTCAATATATATTCCCAAAATTTTTGTATTATTTACTTGCGGTATTGAAATTCCTTTACTTTTTATTAAAAAAGACTTGTCGGCCTGTATAGTGTTTGCTGTAAATTTGATTGTGATTGTTTTACTAGCATTTAAAAATAACTGATTGTCTTTAAACCAACTATTTGCAATGGAAATAGTTGAATTTGCATCTAGTACAAGTCGTTTATATATATATATATATAATAAACAGAAAGGGCCCAAAAACAGAACCTTGAGGAACACCCTGCTTAATTTCTAACGTTGAAGAATTTGAGTTTTAAATTCGAACAAATTGTTTGCGGTTATTTAAGTAGCTTTGAAACCAGTCATTTGAAAGTCCTCTTATTCCATAACAATCAAGTTTGGCTAACAAAATATTATGGTTGACTAAATCAAAAGCCTTGCTTAAATCAAGAAATATCCCAAGACATTGCTTCCCTTTATCAAGGTTATTTAAAAGGTATTCCATGTATTTTTGAATAGCACAAGAAGTAGATCGACCTTTTTGAAATCCATATTGAAAGTTGTTAAATAAGTTATATTTATTAAAAAATGATCTTAATCTTTCAGATACAATTCCTTCAAATATCTTTGAAAAAGTACTTAATATTGAAATTGGTCTATAGTTTTCCACGTCTTGTTTATCGTCCTTTTTAAAACTTGGTATTATTTTTGCTATTTTTAAAGTATCTGGAAATATTCCTTGATTCAACGAAGAATTTATCAAATTTACTAGAGGCTTAGACATTAAATGTATGTTTTTCTTAATTAGATTTGAGGAAATTCCATCATCTCCTGCTGATTTAGATCCTTTTAATTTTTGAACATATAGTAAAAGCTCCTCTTCTGTTACCGGAAAAAAATACAATGACGTACTATTTTTACTAATGTTTTTCGGTTCACAATAATGACTATTTGTTATAATAGATTCTGCAGCTGTATTAAAATAACAATTAAAATGAATTGCAATATCTTCGGGGATAATATTTAAAACAGTATTTATTTTAATAGTTTCTGCAACTGATGACTTGCAGTTTTTTTCAATGTTTTGGTTTATAATACTCCATTTTATCAATTTTATCTTTACAATGCATTTCTTTGCTTCTATAAACACCTTTTTATAGATTGTTTTATACATTTTATAATTAGAAATACACTTAGGTAGTTCGCTCTTAGCAAGAAAATGAAGATTTTTTAGTTGGTTGGCTGATGTTTTAATACCTGTTGTTATCCAACTTTTATTATTTTGACATTTTGTCTTTAAAGGAAAGGCAGATTCAAAAGAATAAGAAACCGACTCTATAAATTTATTAAATTGTATATTAATGTTGTTACTGCTATCAATAATTTCGTTCCAGTTATATTCTTGCAAAAGATTCTGGAAATGTTTATTATTTTGTTTGCTATAAGGTCTATACTTTGTTAATTTAAATTTATTAATGTCACTATTTATTTTTAATTCAATGACATGCATGTTGTGATCAGAAAAGCATTGTTCGCTTATATAGCTTTTATAAAAGTCAATATTATCAGTAACACATATATTAACTAAACAGTTTTTGAGTCTTGTCGGTTCATTTATTGTAATTTTAAAGCAGTAAGAGTTTAGAAGATCCATTAAATCAGAATAAGTTTTTGAATTTGACATAAAATTAATATTAAAGTCACCGCATATGACTATCTTGTAGTATGAATGTTGGTGTAGTTATATTATGAGATCTTCCAAACCTTTTTGAAAGATAGTAAGGTTGCTATCCGGAGTTCTATAGAGGCTCACAATTACTGTGTTAATTTTATCTTGTGTTATTACTACACCTGCCGCTTCAAAATGTATTTCGTGGCATATTTTATTTATTTCAACAATGGGTTTAAATTTTATATTATTTTTAATCAATACTAATGTACCGCCACGCTTATGTTTAACTCCACAAAAATGAGCACCTATGCAGTAGCCTTCTATTGCTACAGTTTCTATATTATCATTATGTATCCAAGGTTTTGTAACCTTAGTAAAACTTTTGACTGTGTGTCACATTTCATTTTGTTATGTAAAATGCAAATGCTAAACTTTAGTTCAAATTAAGTCAATCAACTAATTGGATCATACATGTGTCATCGTCAACAATATGTAGAAATTAACAACTGCAAATCAAAAAATAAGAGAATTAATATGGGTGTTCCGCAAGGCTCAGTACTGGGCCACATTTTATTTTTTATTTATATTAATAATTTACCGTAATGGGATCTAAATGCACATTTTACTTTGTTTGCCGATGATACAACATTGATCAAAACTAACAAAGATAGAGACGTTTTGCGGCATGATGTATGTGACACACAGTCAAGAGCCATGGAGTGGTTTTCAGCAAACCAACTAAACTTAAACATATCTATAACTGAACACCTAAAATTTACTTTGCGTAATAATCCCAGTGGAACAAACAACGTCAAGTTTTTAGGTGTATACATTGCTACAAAACTTAACTGGGAATGTCATGTAAATTATCTATGTGGAAAAGTTTCAAAGCAAGTTTATCTTTTAAGAAATCTATCAGCAATTACTTTATCTTATATTCAACTTTTAACTTATTATTCAAATATACATTCTGTTTTAACATATGGCATTCTAAACTGGGGACATTGTTGTGGTACTCAAAATGTATTTAGAATTCAAAGACGTTCTATTCGAATACTAAGTAAATTAAATTACAGAGACTGCTGTAAAACACAGTTTACTGCTCTTAATATACTTACTATACCTTGCGCTTATATCTACGCATGTCTTATTTACGTAAAAACAAATGAATCTTTATACGCCACACATAATTCAATTCATTCGTATTCATCCCGAAACGCAAACAATATTGTAGTAGACTATAAACGAATAAATAAATCACGATATGGACCAAATTACCATGCAATAAATTTTTATAATGCTCTACCTGTTTCAATTCGTAGCCTACCCATCAAGAATTTTAAATTATGTGTAAAAAATGTGTTGCTGGCCAATGCCTTTTATTCAACTAATGAGTTTTTAAATTTTAAATTTTAATATGTTTAATTTTTAGCTTCAATTTTAATATGACTAATTTTTAGCTTTAATTGTATTGTACTTAATTCTGACGTGTGTAAACGCAATTAACTGCGTAGTAACATTAATAAATATCTTATCTTCATAATTAAGCATATTAAGGCAAATATCTACACAAAAAGGGTAATAGTTTCCAAAAATAATCAAAACTAGCAAAAACGGCGTGAGAATGACCATAAAATGGAAAGACGAAAGGCGCTCACGCAAATGTCGGTCTCAGATAGGACAGAAAAACATTTATGCTCCTAGATATGGATGAAACGACACAGGCAGAAAAGGTTAAAGAAGAAATAGTGAAAACGCTTGCTAGAGCCAACGTCCTTCTTGAAGGGGATACAACACTAACAGAAACGCGGTCAAAAATACCGTCGAGGCGGTTTGCGAAAGCACGGACATTTACTTAGATCAAAAGAAGACTATTGGCAAAGGTTGGAACAGATGGCGTGTACAAAAGCAAGCACTACAAAAATGTTACAAATGCCAATGTGTGGAGCACATGACAAATAAATGGATAAAAACAAGACCCGTTGCAGGTGCGAAGAAGAAGAAGTCTACAAACTAAAAGACTGCTGCAACCCCCCAACAATGCAATCTTTGCAACGAAGATGGGCATAATAAAAAACGATGCGTAGTCCTGAAATCAGTCGACTAAAATGTCCACAAACATTATACAATTAAACCTTGATAGGAGTAGGAGATTCATGGATCTCCTAATAAACGAATGCGTCATGGAGAATGCTGGTTTCGAGAGTAACACAAAAATTGCAATAGTCAGAGCGTGATTGTTAGCCGACCAAATTGCAGACGCGGCTATTTAGGTGCCACACACTCACACTAAGGTGAAAAGGGATACGTATGGGTGGAAAGCTAAAATATACCGTTCTCTACTCATGCTACTTCTCACCTACGACCCAAGCAGACGACTTCTGTAATGTATGCATACATATTATTTTGATGGCGTTTTACGTTATTTTGTTTTTCTCATAAAAGTTTAGTTTGTAGTTATACAAAAAACAATTCATTGCATTCCATTACGTCCTAAACATGGAGTAGCATGCATAACTTAAATAATTTTGATTTTCATTATTTTTTTAAATATTTTATTTATACACTATCTATTTATTCTTTACAATAAAAAATAGCAAATTAAATTAATAGTATTAGCAAGATGAGATGGTATTTATCTTAAAATGAATTTAGGAATAATTAAAGACTTTTGAGACAAATTTGGAAGACTAATGTCCGGTTGCACCAATGCACCTTAAGCTGTCAATCTCACATTGACAGATGCCTTACATCTCAAGTAGTTAATTTCTTAACTTAAGCTCTAATTTATTGGTTTTGTTTATTAAAAGTACAAACATTGATAACATATGAATAATAATGTATATAAATGAAATCAACTTTGATAGAACAATATTAGAGTAAGTAATGAAATAATAATAATACAAATTATTTTCATTTTATTTTAGAACTTTTAAGATTCAACTGTCTGTGTCTACATTTATTGATAGTTTATTGAGTTTCATTTTCTAAAATCTAAGGCGCCAGTTAAATTCCACAAGTTGGAATGAGACTTTTTAAAAACTATTAACTACTTTTTATTTAAATCATCAAACTTTACATGGTTTGATCTATTCTAATACAATTAAAGTTGATTATAATGGTTAATTATAATGATTAAATATTAATTATTAATTATTAATTGGTCATAGTAGCTCGCGATTTTAAGCAAAGTCTAGTTACCGATTTTAGGTGTACTTATTACTACTATATGTTGGACTGACTCATCTGGGAAGCGTCGTCGATTTATATGTTTTGTTGTGATGGCTCAGCATTTACTGCATCAGCCTAAATGCAGAGACATCCTCTGTGATGACTTAAGGAGTCCAAGGGTGGGTCCCATGATTATTTGTGTCCGTGAGACTTTCAAGATTATTTTCTGAAACTGATAAAAGCTTTTTAGGTTTAGCATATCTTAGTATCAATATAATTGCTCCAATGATTAGAAATCCATAAATAAAGATTGTCCAAATTGTTGGAGGTTGTTCGTAAAGTGTATTTGAATTCTTCAGGATTTGAAGGTCCTTTTGAAGTTTGATTAGATCGTCATTGATTCCACTTATGTTTATTATATGCATTTTATTTAGTTTTGCCAAGTGCGTTTTCCATTGTGCTGGTTGAGCTTTCTTTTGTGAAAAAACTAGTTTGGGTATATTTGGTATACTAGCCAATTTCTTTTCTTGATAACTGGTCAATGTAAAATTCTCTATGTACAAAAAACATCCTGATGTCACTTTTGCAAGGTAGGTACCATTGATTACGTCCAGTTTGTTCTGTTTGTTGCATCTTCTCTCAATCTTCTGATCGAAGTGTGAAACGATCATCCATAGATTTTTGTGAATTTTTCTTATCCATGGTTCTTGAATTGTTTCATAGTTATGCACACATTTTTGATAGTGATTTGTGTAGGGTAACAACTGAACTTCACATGGTGAATCTTGAGTAATCTGTAGACTGCTTGAAGCTTGACACAGATACTGCATAGGTGATATTTCTTGGCAGGACTCAGTAAGTGATACAAATTTTTCACGATCAATTGCCAAAAATGGAAGAGTTGGTATAATGTAATGGAAAGAATTGTTATAGATTTGAATTAATAAAGGATATAATTAATAATATGAATATTGAGAAATTTCTAGTAAAGGAATTTCTAGGATAAATATGATTGAATTTTCTTTAGTATAAGCTTTTACTGTGATTATTTTTTCAATCAAATAAATATTTTCTGCTGTTGGTTCTCGTAACAATTTTTCTGTTTTTAGTGTTTGACTTAGTTTATTTAATTCAAACATTAGATTATTGGTATCCATTATTGATGGGTGATACACATTTAGTTTGGATAAAGTTACGGCATTTATTAGACAGAATATTATTTGCATTCTCTATTAGAAATATAAGTTCATTGAAGGTAGCAAAAATAGTAATTCTATGTGCTTCTTCTAACTGGTAGAATGTATAGTTTTTCATAGCTTCGTTAATTTGTAGCATTCTTGAGTTCAATAGTAACTGATGACTTCTTAGTTCGAATATAGTTTTATTGAATTCTTCAATTGCTCTGATTGATAAAGAAATTTGTTTGTCTAATATTAATTGAGTTTTAGATTGTGATTGAATTATGTGCTCAATTGCTTTATCGTATTTTTCTGCATCTTCATTATCCAAATTTCCAGTAATCTTCTTTATTATCTGGCCTAGCACGTCAATCGCTCTTTTAGTTATTCGTAAATTTGGCTGAGGTACAATTGTCTTAACATTTTGTATCTTTTTACAGTTAATATGGATAAGTAATTTGACATTTCTGTGCTGTAGTGATTTCCATGTGTCCTATTTTTTACTATGGTTATCCAATCAATACAATTTTTATTAAGATCTTGAATTTCTTGAATAAGATGCTCAAGGTGATATGTAGTTGTTATTTTCCATATGTCTGATTTTATTTGAGCTTCCCCTAACTTTATAGGAAGAAGACCTGTGTTATCAGTGATTGGTTCTATGGTATTGTCGCTTTTGATGTTAGGGATATAACATCCGAAGAGTCTGAAACAATAGAATGTTTCAAATTTCTTGTATGAAATTTTCTCATTTTTGTTTTTGTTTTGACTTCTACAGTTGAGTCATCATTAATTTTTGTGATTTTATAAGGACCTAAATAGGGATTGGTTAATTTATTTTGGTCTTTATTTTTTACATATACTAATTTGTTTATTTTGAAAGGTTTTTCCTTAACTTTTTCTTTAGATTTTTCTACACATTTTTCTTTTTGTAGTATTTCGTTAGCTTGAATTGATTTATAAAGATGTTGTAATCGATCTTTGTGATCTACTAAGTATTGATAGTAATAATCTTTTGAATAAAGTAAATCCATTGGATCTCTTAAAGCGGTGTGACCAAAAATTAATTCAAGCGGCGTAAAGCCTGTTGGTTTAGATATTGTGTTATTATAGGCTATAACAGCTAATCTCATTTGTTGTTCTATAGGTTCTTTTTTTCTTTGCTCAAGGCATCTTATTTGTTCAATTATTGTTGAATGAAATCTTTCGATGTTTCCTTGAGAACTAGGGTTTGAAGGTGTTCCAAAATGAGCTTTAATTTTATGAACTTCTAATAATTTCATAAACAATCAAATCATTTTTAAATTCTTTTCCGCTATCGCAGCTTATTTCTTGTGGTGTTCCATAATACTTAAAGTATTCTAGCAAAGCGTTAGCTATATCTATCGAGTTGATAGAACATATAGGTTATGCTTGACCAAGTCTAGAGAATGTATCAATTATGGTTAAAAACTGTGAGTTTGATATTGTAAAAGTATCCATAAATAATTTTTGAAATGGTTTATCAGGCGTATTGATAAGTTGTAGAGGTGGTTGATTAGGGTGTCGGCCATATTTACTTTTATTGCAAATTAAACAACTTTTTTTTTCTTTAAATGTGACAAGGTTTCTTCTATTCCTCTTTGGTTTGTTTTACCAGTATGATGTAATTCTAATAATTCCATTTGGTCGGCTTCATTGCTTATTACAGTAACCTTTTTTGTACATTTAATTAACTTTGGTCCTATGACATTAAAGATTTGCGTATAAATTTTACAATACTCAGGGTAAAGTTTTTCTTGTTCAAAATATAAGTAATGTTTTTCTGGTCCAATCAGATATTCTTTCATAAACTTTATAATTTCTTCTTCAATATTATCTGTCGATATTTTAGCTTTAATAATTTTATTTTCATTTTCATTTAATAAATCTATTTTTGAATTTGTTGTAGAGCAGATAAAACATTGATTTTTTTTACATTAATTATTTCATTTAAAATAGTTATTCCGATTGTAGGTTCGGATTCTTGATTAGAATGAATTGTATTATCATCTTCGTCTGGTATTAACATTGGAGTTAATCTTCTTTCAGAAAGATCAGTTTTTTGTAATTCTTTTCGTAATATTTTTAAATCTTTTTCTTTGGAGATAGGTTGTTCTTCTCTAAAAAGGTTGTATTTGGTAATGTTGATTCTTTATTAATATCTAAGTCTCTTATTATTTCTTCTAGTAATTCTTGAGTTTCGGGGTCTGGATTAGGAAGCATAGATATTATATCATCTTCTATAGCATTTTATTGTTTTTGAGTAACTTTTGACAAAGCGTCAGCATTTGTATTATTTTTTCCTTTTTTATAGTTAACTTCGAAATCGTATTCTTCTAATCTTAGTTTTCATCTTATTACTTTAGAATTGGGTTCTTTCAATTTCCATAACCATACTAGAGGTCTGTGATCGGTGTAAATTTTGAAGTGTCTACCATATATATCGTCGGAAGTATTTGACAGCGTATATTATTCCTAAGAGTTCTTTTTCAATTGTTGAATATTTTTGTTCAGTTTTGCTTAATGATCTTGAAGCATAATTTACTGGATTATCTTGTCCTATTATTTCTTGGGACAAAACTGCTCCTATAGCTACATTTTATGCGTCAGTAGTAACTATAAATTCTTTTGTGAAGTCAGGGTATTAAAGTATTGGCTCGTTCATTAACAAAGTTTTATATTTTTCAAATGCTTCTGTGAATTTTTTGTCTATGACAATTTGTGATCCCTTTTTTAAACAGTTGGTAAGTGGTTTAGTTATTTTAGTACATTTTTTTATAAATTTTTGATAATAACCCACTAGTCCTAGAAATGATTAAATTTCTTTTTGAGTTTTTGGTAAAAGGTAATTATCAATTGCATTAATCTTTTCTGGATAAGGTCTTACTCCGTCTTCTGTAATTAGGTGACCTAAATACTTTAGCTCTTTTTGAAGAAATTTACATTTTCCTATATTGACTTTAAAATTTGCATCTTCTAATCTTTTAAAAACTTTATCTAATTTTGACATGTATTCCTGGAGTGGAACTGAATAAATTATTATATTGTCCAAATATACCATGCAAACATCTTCCAATAATCCATTTAAAATTGTATCCATTAATCGTTGAAAAGTTGCAGGTGCGTTCTTTAATCCGAAGGGCGTTCTATTAAATTCAAAATGACCTTGTTCAGTTGAAAACGCAGTTTTCTATGTGTCATTAGGATCCATTTCTACTTGATGATAACCGGATTCTGCGTCAATACTACTAAAGTAATGACATTTACCCAATTTATCCAATATATCGGCAATATTAGGAATAGGATATTTATCATTTGATCATTTAATCGTCGATAATCAATTACCATTATTTTCTTAATTTTACCATTAGCAGTTCTTGTGACTATATTTACTGGACAGCTGCAAGGAGAAATGCTTTCCTAAATTATATCTTGATCCAATAATTCCAGAACTTATTTTTTGATTTCTTTTTTTGTTTCTATCGGTTGTCTGTACATTTTAACATAAATAGGTATTTTGTTTTTTAAATTTAGTTTATGTTTAACATGATGTGTAAAAGTTAATTTTTGACCATCTACATGAAATGCATGTTTATATTTGTTTGCAAATGCTCTAATAGAAGCTTCTTCTTCGATGTTCATTTTATCTATGTTTAAGTTTTTATTAATATTTTGTATTTGTAAATCTTCTAAATTGTTATAATTATTTTGCTCATCATCATTATCTATATGCATTTTTTCAAAAATACAATTTTCTTCAATTTTGCTTATTAAATGAGTTTGTAATGAATCACAAATGTTAATGTTTCCTGTATAGTTTACGGCAATTATTAATACTTTGTAATTGTCTGCTTCAGTTATTGATTCTTTAACTTAAATTCCTGGGCGAAATTCAATTGGAGGTATGTAAATAGTTCCGCTTTCTATATTTACAGGTATTTTAATAACTTTTGCTTGTAATGGTTCAAAAGTTAGTCTTTCTTTTTCAAGATGAATGGGTATGTTTGCGTTTGAAGTTTTAAGAACTTTGTTACGAATATTTAATATTGCATTTAATTTGCTTAATAAATCGATTCCAATTAAACCGTCAAATTTCTTACTGAAATCAAATTAAATTATTTCTGCAATAATGCAATTATTTTGTAGAAATTATTTATAAACCTCCAAATTCAAATCATAACTAAAGTTGAATATAAGTCCAGTAACAAATGTTGGTTGAATAATTATGATAATTGTAAACATTCCTGCGATGATAATGTACCTAGCATTAGGAATTTAAATAATGATAATTTACAAGCAAACATACCTGATTTTCGCAAACTATGCGAAACCCTGCCTACTTTTAATGGATATAATATGCACCCGGTTTTATTTATAAATAAATTAGAATATATAATGGAAAGCTACCGTATTCCATTTGCTCAATTATATTTATGGGGGCATAAAATATTTTCAAATAACGCCTATGATTGGTTTACGGCTGTGGCACATATTTGCAGAAATTTTAATGAATTATATAATAAACAACTGTTTTACAAACAATTTTGGAGTGCTATCCATCGGCAACGTGTTAGGGGTTGTCTGGAATCAGGAAGGTACCGTTCACAAACTGCTGACGGAACATACACGGCCTATTTTTTAAATTTTTCATCACAAACCCAATTTTAGAATCCCCTTACGACGACGAATATCTGACCCAGTTTATCGCTCGTCATTTCTCAATGCATGTTGCAACTTGTTTCATCGGAACCACCTCTTTAAGGCAAGCCTTAGACAAATTGAGGACCGCGATTTGAATGACAACTTCAACACCTGATGCACTTCCCAATGGAAGTTTTAATTCACGCCCTCGTTTCAATCGACCGAATAACGCGCAAAACCCGACAGTTACAAGTATTTGCACTCAGGAAATTTCCGAAGACGTAAAACTAAACATCAACAGGCCCTAAGGTGGACATTTTGAACAAGGCCAATCCAAACCCAATCGACGCCCTAATGGAAGACCCATGCAAATTCAATCATGCGTTGGGCCCTCTTTGCTGCCCCATAGTCTCCATAACCATCAACTGACTACAATTCCCAGCCTTGATTGACGCTGGCAGCGAAATATCATGTATGTCGGTAGAGATTTTTCAGCAAATTTAATTTGTCTTACCAACTGTCCCCGTAATTTCAGTACATAGAATTTGCATAACCGGCGCTTTTAGCGCAAAACAGAACAAGGTGACCCATCAACTTTTTTATTATCATTTTTTTCTCCTTTGTTTGAATTTCTCGTGATTCCAAACTTATGTTATCCCATCATATTGGGGATAGACTTACTCTGATGTTTTAATTCTAATTTAGATTTCAGTAAGTCAAGGAACTATTTGTGGCTCATAAACTCGCCGCTCCTGCTAGGTTACGTGTAATTGCGATAAATAAAACCAAACCAACGGGTCATGACTTGTTACTCTGCGAGGCAAACAACGTTGATGTGATGTCCCTGCAGCCCGGAATTGATCTTGACAAAAAACTAACCGTGTCATTTTTTGAGTTGTTACTCAAGCACCGCGCAGTGTTTTTAGACTGCCCAGGACTGACCACGTTCTATAAATACAAAATATTACTGTCCAACCCGAGTAAATTGTAGTGTTCAACTTTGCCTAGATGCATAAAGGCTGAATTCAGTGACTTTGTCGGATACGGAGTTCCCAAAGCCAATCGAAAATTTAATGTTGAATCTATCTAACATCCGCTACATCTTGACATTGAACCTAACATTGTCTTATTGGCAAATCCCTATCCATACGGAACACCAAAAGTTTACGGGGTTCAGAGTTGATTCACGGGATCACCAGTGTTGAGTGTTACCTTTTGGCCTCAAAAAGGCAGTAAGTTCGTTTACTCGGTGTTTGGACCAAATTTTAGGTTCAGATTTTGAAGGGTTTGTCTACCCCTATGTGGATGACCTTACGACATCAGGTAGTTTTGAAGAACATATACATCATCTTAATCAAGTTTTTTCACGACTTGCATGGTCCGGGCTGACGCTTCGTTTAATTTTTTAAGCTATCTCCTTATATCAACAGGATTGGTACCCTCCCTCAACGGGTTCAAGCGTTACAAAATTTTGTGTCCCAAAAAATGTAAAGCAACTGCAAACTTTCCTTAGAATTGCAAATTTTGTTTGACCCATTTATTTCATAAAGCTACAAAATGGGGATCCGAGCAAAATATGGCTTTTCAAGCAATCAAAGATTATTTGTCTTAAGAAGTGTTGTTATATCATCCTCGGTACGACTGTCATTACGTAGTTCAGTGTGATGCTAGTTATGTCGGTTTAGGCGTGGTTACAGCTGGTAAGAGACCGCAAACAAGTAATAGCGTATTCTAGTCGCCTTCTGCTCGACCGGGAAACCCGTTACTCTACAATCGAAAAGAAATTGTTGGGCTTAGTTCACGCGCTTCGCAAATGGCGAATTTTGTTATTATGCCGCAAGTTTACCATCTTAACAGACCATCGGCCCCCACGTATATGAAATTTGCCGTCTCCTCACTCATTGGTTGACGCAATGGGTGCTTTTCTTAGAGGAAAATCAATTTGTCGTGAAACATATTCCCGGTAAGGAAAACATTATTGCGGACGTTCTATCTCGCCATCCACCGGTGCAGCTCCCTAGCCCCTAAAACCGTGAATTTTGCTTATTTGCCGGAAAACCCTTTCACCTATTCAAAGACCTGCTCCGACAGTTACCGAGTGAACAACGGGCCGACCCTAAACAAAACAGTATTTTTGAACGCCTTTCATCACCAGAGCCACCGAACAAGTTCTTCCTTCATAATAATTTACTTTTTATGCGTCGCAAATCCGACGCGCCCGCGTTTCTGTGTATACCGACTTTGCTTATTGCAGCTTTTTATTGTAGCATACCATGAATTCTACGGCCACTTTGGCGTATTTAAAACTTGGTGTTGTATTCGCCGCAACTTGTGGTGGTCAAACATGCACCGCACCATCAAACGCATTCTTAAAGGTTGTGAACTTTGCCAAAATCTAAGCTCTCTTGCCCGCCTAAACCTCAGCTAGAACCTATAATCCCAGCAGGCCTAAGAGATTTGGTATCAATAGATATCTATGGGCTGTTGCCTGAAAGCCTATTTCAATGTACTGTTCGACGTTTTTACTAAGTACGTTGTACTTTATCCTGTCAAACGGGCGACTACCAGTACTATCCTGAACCGCCTTAGCAAGCATTACTTTCTGAAATTGGAAAACCAGCTCGCGAAATCAATAATTCAGACAAACTTACTTCGTGGGCGCGGTGTGTGCCACAAATATCCAATTTCTTTAACAACATTACCCTCGAAAGTACCGGTTTTTCGCCGATCGAACTGCATTTTGGAAAACTCCTCACTTCCCTATTTTGTCCTCATCTATTCCCCGATACTTTAGAAACGGATTTGGAAGTTAAATTGATGTTAGGTTCTGAAACTCTTTCAAAGCGCGCGCGCGAACTTAATCGTGGTTTCCTCAACGCACCACCAGAGTTTAACGAGGGTGAATTAGTTTGATTGCGGTCTAGCCCACTTTCTTCCACAATATCTAGGAAGATAAAAAAGTTTCTACCTGTTTTTAAATTGCCATATGCTGTTAAAAATAAGATCCAAACCAAGACTTGCATATTTTACCCAAAATTAAGAAAATTTTATGCGTTGCTCTATATTTCCGCTCAGCAAGTACGTGAGCCACCTTCCTAACTCCCGGAAAGGGAGCAGATGATGTGGAACGCAAGGAGTACCTCTGCGCTCTCTCTTAGCTATAATTGTAACAATAAGTACCGCGTGGTACCAGTAGCGACATCTTTGCCGCAGCCGTCAACTAAACCAATTTTTGTTTAAAAACAAATGTGCGTATTATTGTTAATACCTTCGGCGTTTTGTGTGCAAGACTCCAACCTGAATAGTTGATTCTCTAGCCGCCTCCGGCAGACACCGCGTGTGTATTAACGCAATAACCCAAATAGATGATGCGCTAGGTATGTTTGCAAATTTAAATAATTATTTTCACTATATATGTATTTGTTTTAATTAATTGCGTGTATCTCCAATTTAGGGATTTACGCCTTATTCACTTGGGGGTCAATATGGATTTCTTGTATGTATGGAAGATTAAAATGTTAGTGAATGTATAATTTCTTTTCTTCAATAATTTCAGCTTGTAGTATGTTGTAGTTTTTTTTTTTTTTTTTAGATTTAATATTAGATTTTTTTTTTTTTTTTAAATTTAATTGGGCTCACTTTAATGCCAACAACAAGATGTTGTTGGCTTGGTATTCGAGACCTGTTTTACCAAGTTGTTTTAATATTATATTAAATTATTACTACAGTAGCACTTAAAAAATTAAATTTTAGAAAAAACATTCTAAACTAAAAACATCCATAGACGCGTTTCGAGGTTTACCTCTCATCAGTATGGCTTTATTTATTTAAACTTAATAATTGATTTTTAACTTACTTGGTCAACATCGTTCACCACCTTGACGAAGTAAGTTAAAAATCAATTATTAAGTTTAAATAAATAAAGCCATACTGATGAGAGGTAAACCTCGAAACGCGTCTGCGGATGTTTTTAGTTTAGAATATTTTTTCATAAATTTAATTTTTTAATGTTATTATTGGGTTGTCCGATTAAACAAATAGTAACGAGCGCTACATATGTCGTTGTGGCATTCGTATAAATTTACCTATTTAACTAGGCTTTATTCGAAATTATTGCTATACAACTGTCTCATTTGAGGACATTGCGTCTCTTCTTTATATATTTTACATTAGCACTGATTAATTACCTTACTCTCACCATCTTACCGTTTCGGTACACTTAATGAGTTTTCTGGGCAATTTATAATGAGTTTAACAAAACATAGTTTGTTGTGCTACTGTTAAATGTTTTTTTTGGGCAATTTGTAATAAATTTTATTACAAAAGTTAGAGTTTTGTACAAATAATAGATTTTCTGCACAATTTTACATGATAAATAATTTTTTTTCTAATAATTTCTTGTGTTGGAACGATTTAGAAAAGCTGTACCTGTATATTCTTCACTTGGATTCCAGTTGCGCTCCAGTTAAAATCTCGTTTTTTAATAAGCTCTATGTCGAATCCAAATGGTGGTTCATGATAAAATTTAAAAAAAGCATATTAAAATGTGATTAGTTTCAAACTATTAATCTTAGTTTTCTCCAATTCTATATTTTGCTAATTCATTTATGTTTTTAGCGTAAGTTGAATTTGAAAACTGAACCGATATACTGTACGGTAATGAATATTTTATTACTATTGAGTATAATTAAATAAATGAGGATAGTTTTGTTAGTATTAATTGTTTCCACGTCCGTATCAACCGGCGTAAATTGTACAAAATATAAACGAAACATTGTAATTATCAATAAACAACTTGAAATGTTTTTTATAATTAAAGTTGGGCGATTACGAATATTTTCCAATGTTGCGCTAAATTGATTTAAGGTACATTTATTCCAAAGAGTTGTGAAAAACGGGTCTAATTAAATTAGGTTTAAGTGTGTGACAAATATTTATTTGCACTCTGAACCTGGTTTTTTTTTAGGTTAGGTTAGGTTAAGTATTTTGTATTAATTACAATTTTATTACTAGCTTCTTATTATCCATGTTTATTAAAATTATCATCTTTAGCCTATTTTCACGACACTGCTGGCGTATTAACCTCTTGTCTGCCCGTAATGGTCGCATCTTATATTACAAGTGGACCTACAGTTTTAAATGGATTCCGAACCGCTGGAGAGATTAGTAATATACTCCGGACCAGAAAAGGATTTAAGTCATAAAACCCCACGTTTACAACGCGAGTTGTGGAGTGGAAGAGCGTATGAACTTTTGAAATAGATACCGTTGTGAGATTTGAACCCACGATCTTCGGTGCTGCAGTCAAATGCCTAGACTACTGCGCGCTTGTATTATTCAGCATAAAATTTTGTGCTATTTTTTATTGTTCACCACAACGAGCGCTCTGCTTGTGGCTAATTATAATGATTATAACTATACCACTAACAATACAATGGTTAAAAATGACGGATGGAGAATGTGCAAATAATACAATTAGAAAAAAGCACAATTATAATGATCTGCTATACAACCAATGTCTACACAATGCCATCAGCAGCATAGCCAACAAACAAAACGGGTAAACGTGGGCAGAGTGGGCAAAATGTACTCGAGCTATTTTCCGCCCTCAATAAAAGAAGATGACTTTCTCTTAATACTACACGCCCTGGGCGGCAACCAAGAACATTAAACAACACAAAAAAAGCCATGTAAAAAGAAAGGCTGACATTACAACGCTGAACTGGCAGAACAACTGGCCGTCAAGATAGAAGAAGTAAACTACTAATATACTGTTGAAGACCTAATAAAATCTAAAAAATCTGCAACGGCGTGCTTTAAAAGAAGAACTCAAATACCAAAAGACATCAGGGCTATCTGCACCCAACCAAGAAAGATGCTAACCAAAACAAAGAGATAAAACCGTATAAGCTAAACAAACTAAAAAAAAAACAGCATAAAGAACGCCGCACAGCTCTGAAGAAAGCGATAGCAGAGGAAGTAGACAATGGCTTGGGGGTACTAGCTAAAAGAACGTAACCGCTAATCATCTGTCAAGCGAGGAACAGGTCAGAATGTCAAAAACTATTTCCCAAGCAGCAAAAAATAACATAGTCAAACATCATTTGCAATTCCCAAAATTACTATGAAAGAAATTAAAAAAAAGCTGAGAAAAAGTCTAAACCAGGAATGATGTAAGGTCAGGTAATATAGGCGATAACGGTACACTGCCCGGAAGTATTAATAAGCGCCGTTTGATTGTGGTCCGTTGTACTATAACCGCTTTGGAATCTAGCCTGCTTCACCGGCCGGTAAACTGTTTGTTGAGGCAGTTTGTTATAATTTTGGTAAGAAGCTTATACAAAACGGGCAAAAGACTGATTGGTCTATAATTTTTGATGTTAGTTTATTCACCATTTTTAAAGATAATTATCAACTCAGAATTCTTCTAGGCATCAGGATTTTTTGTCCTCAAAACATATGTTGAGAAGGGTGTACTAGTACTTTTTCCAGAGTTTTTCTTTCAGTTTTCAACATTTTTGTTGTAAAGCGATCTTCTCCTAAGGCGTTCCGATTCTTTATCTGTTTTAGTGTCATTCATCATAACTCTACAGTATTAATTTCCGAGATTTCTTTAAAGCCCATATTCAGAACTACCAGATCTAGACAGTTTAGATTAGGTACTTTGGCTGTAAAGTCTCTGGTTGAAATTTTTGATGATGAAACACCACTTTTCCTTGCTGTTTTTTAATTTTGCAGATGCGCAATTTCGATTAGAAAATTTTTATGTTAATATTGTCTTTGATGGCATCTTGTATCAAATATCTGTTATGAGATCTTAGGTTTTTTTAAACGCTTTCTTTATTTATTTGTCTAGCTCTCGATATCTTATTGAGTCTCTGTAGATATTTTTGCGTTTTTCTATGAGTACGTTTGTGCTCTGAATGAGTTTTGTATTAGCTTTTACTACCATGGAGCAGACTTTCGTGGTTGCACTTTAAATGCTGCTAAAAAATTTCAATGATTGCAAAATAAACAACACTAATGATGATGATTGCAACATTGGTGTAACAGATGTGGACACCTTAGTTATACGGCAGAACACTTACTACACACAAGTATGGAGCAAAACTTGTGCTCTAACAAAAGTTATACTTGGTATATAAAAGAATATGAAGATAAAGAAGCAAACACCCGTCAATCAGTTCCCACCAAAACTGTGATGAACTTAAGTAAAAATCTTTTAGATACTGGCCATATTCTAATAACGGACCATTATTATACAACTAATGAATCAGCTAAAAAAGTTAAAAAAAAATAGATGTTGGGGTATCGGCTTTTAATTCATTTGATCAAAATTATTATCAGGATTTTATCTACTTCTTTTTAAATTATTATTATAATCTTTTTTTCCTTAATATTATGGCTTGATTTCTTACAGATAGTACAGCTTGCACCCTTTTTGGCATACTCTAATTGTCACATTTTCATTTAATTCGTCATTGTGATGCCAAACTTTAATCAAGGATTCTTTAAGATTTTGTTTGTTTGTGGTGTTTACTTAAGAGATTTTCCGTTTAAGAAACTCACAAGAATTCTTGATGAGTTTAGCCCATGCCAAACGTTTGAATTTCTTGGCTGAAGTCAGTTTTGGTTTATATGCTGATCATTTGAACTAATACTTCATGATTTTTTTATAATTATTTTATGAAAACATAATAAACTTAAATTAATTAAACAATTATGTTTAAAAAATAAAGTTTTACAAACTTAAAATAAAAAATACATATATGAACTAACTATTAATTTGATTGTTAATAACTAATAAAAATATGAATAATAAACAACGATAAAACAATAATTATGTAAATAATCATTACTTGGTAAATACATTTATTCATTGCCGAAAACATTTAATACACACTTTTGATATAAAACATCATTAATGATTTTAGTAATTTTTTAATATTTGTAGTTAACTACCATAGCACTAAGTAAATCCTTCTGTTGCTAAAAATAATAATATAATTTACTACTAACTTTACAATTTATACACACTATTTTCAATTATATCAACAATGTCTTATTTTAAATATAAAAGTTGTCCGTACCGTATTTTAAATAGTCTTTTGCTATATTTTTAATGAATTTATTAAATTTGTAAATTAATCAAATTCTGCTTCTATTTTAATCGTTAAGTTTTGATTAATAGTTTTAATTAACTATTTGCTTTATTTTTTATTATTTTTTAGTAAAACTTCAAAACTGGATTATATATATTATAAAAATATATACATTTCACTTACTATCAAATTTTATTATAAAACAAAGTTAACGTTTTTGTTTATATATAAAATATCAATCTATCAATTCAGATAATAATTTTGATTGAGTATGTTCTTCTTGTTCTTTAATAACATATTCATGTAATCATTTAATTCTTTAATGTTTGTTTCGCAACTAGTGGTTGTTTTATTGAATAGACATCTTAGGTTTTCCATCATATTTTCCATACGGTTTTCTGATTCCTCTTTTATCTCTAAATCGTTTTCAAATCTAGTAACTTGATTTCTATTAATAGAATGCTTAACTCGTTTTATGTTGTTACCAATAATCATTTCTGTATAGACACTTTATCTTTTGTAGTTGATTTTTAGTTGTCCGAGTAAAAACATTTTGAAATAATGTTGCCGTCATTTGTTCTGCTATATAGTCTATACTAAATGCAACAACATTTTGTAACAAGTTATGACTGAATATCATGCGACGTAACCTGAGATTTTTCTGTTTTTTAAGCACGTTCATATAAATGTTGTTTTCTTGGGTGTTTTCTTTATTTTCTGAACCATTAAGATTAAATAATAACACATTTTAAAAGACAATGAACTAATATTTTAAAAACTGATTAATTAATATAACAAAATTACTAACAGCAAGCTGTTCGGATGGGATCAAAATGTTTGAAAAAAAGTAATATATCATGCATTGTTGCACTTCAAGTTTATTTCTTAAAAAAATATGAACGTAAATTAATAGTCTTCAGTTATTAAAGATGACCTTAAAGTTAAAACTACTACTGACAACAAATTGAGAATTGTTTCTTTAATTGTTATACAACTTAAAATTGTTAAAACCAATATTAACGCGTTAATAAACCTACTGCTTACAGCTTGCAACAAGTTATCCAAAATATGGCACGTCTAAAGAAATATATAGGAAATAGGAGACAAAGGAAATGAAAAAGAGATTACAAAAGCAAAAATTAAAAAGAAAGAAGATAATACTAAAACAAATTAAAAAAAAATAAAAGAGAAAAGAGAAAAGAGAAAAGAAACTAAATAGGTAAAGAAAAATTATTCATATACATTCACAGTAACATTTCAAAAATTGTGATAAATTGTTATTAAATATATCACAGTTATACTGCACTTCGTGATAATACTTGTACATAATGTTCAAGGGACAATTTGAATGGTGCGTTGTTCTAGGTGTCTTATAGGCAAACGTTTTAGGATTCCGTAATGCTACTTGTGGTACATAAAAATAAATATTACCTAAAAACTCTAAATTATCATACTGGGAATGAATAATTTTATGTAATGTTTTTAAATGTAGCATTTGGTGTCGCGTTTTTAGGAGATTCTGTATCAAATTCTATTAATAGTGCATTATAACTGTAGCCTCTGATTGGATAGGTACCATGTTTTCGATCAAATAAATATTTTAAAAATCGTTTTTGGACTCCTTCCATTATGTTTAGATATTTAACATGCACAGGTGACCATATTACAGAACAGTAGTCCAATTTACTTAAAATGTATGATCGATACAAAGTTGTTAATGTTAACATCGATTTGAAACTTTTACAAGTACGTAAAATAAAACCCATTATTTTATAGCACTCTTGCGTTACAGAAATAATATGATCATTAAATGTAAGGTGAGAGTCAAAAATAACACCTAAATCACGATACTGAGTATCGCGTTTTATTATATGATCATGAAGCATATAGTCAAACTTAATTGGGTGGAGTTTTCTAGTATATGATACAATTTGACATTTTGAGTAATTAAGTTCAAGTCCATTATAATGACACCATTCGGCAAATTTATTTATATTAGTCTGCAAGTTAACGCAATCAGTAACATTTCGAATAGTTTTAAATAATTTTACATTATCAGCATAAATAAGGAATTTGCAATCTAACTTACGACACTTATTATTTATAAACATAATAAAAAGAAGAGGTCCTAAATTAGATCTTTGATAAAGCTTTTGCAAAGATGCAAGATAATTTGATTTAATAAAAAATCTAGAAATGCGTTATAACAATGCAATATTAAAATAAACAAATTTTAAACAAAGTAGTTAGATTACTTTTAGAAGGAATAAGTAATATGTACATACATAGTTAATTTTTAATATAATTGAGAATGTAGTTTATTTTGTATTTTATATTTTACATATTTTATTTAAATAAATGTATACTATGTACCTATGTATATTTATCCAACTTTCTTTTAAGCGGACAAAATCAGTTGCAAAGTCAGTGTCCGCTTAATGGAGATTTCACTGTAAATATAAAAGTAAATATTAACAAATATCCAAAATACTCTACAACTTTCAAAAAATGTTTCACAAATGTTATAAATTGTTCCACAATTGTCAAAAACGTTCTAATTGTTAAAAATGTTCCCGAAATTTCAAAAATCTTTCATAAACAAGTAAGTTTTAGCAAATATAATTTTTTTTTTTTACAATAACAGAAATGATTTTTAATTGACCAAAAATGTTATTGAATTATAAAAACTGTTTTGGTATTTTTTTTCAAATATTGAAATGTTTCACAGGACTAGGACACTTTGGCGCCGCCGATTAAGCGCGGCCGATTCGGCGCGAAGACACTTCAGCCCCGGCTCTTTCGACGCCAAGGCATTTTAAACTTATTTACTAATAAAATAAAATAAATATATATATATATATATATATATATATATATATATATATATATAGTGTATTGAAATAATAGGAAAAATCCAAGTTGGATATATATATATATATATATATATATATATATATATATGTTATTTTTTAATTTTTCGCGGATATAATTATTTTTATTTAAATTTATTTTCGGATTATCCCGCGTTTTCTCTTTGAGTTGGACTCGACGTTTTGGCTGAATCTCTTCAGCCATCATCATGAGAGATTTATTATTAATATCTCTCATGATGATGGCTGATGAGATTCAGCCGAAACGTCGAGTCCAACTCAAAGAGAAAACGCGGGATAATCCAAAAATAAATTTAAATAAAAAATATATATATATATATATATATATATATATATATATATATATAGAGATGTAAACTCCCTTATAGAGGCGTTTTCGCGCACAATTTTAACCTGATCGAGGCGTTGAAATTTTAGAAGCGAGCGCTCGCACCAGCGCACATAAACAACCAGTTCGAGGCGTCTAGCAGTTAGTACTAATTTTGCTCGACTAGATGGCTACTGCAGCAGGTTTTAAGAAATATGCACAAATCTCGATAACATATGTTGTTTTCATTAAATCTTGGGAGTTGCAGCGTAGATAAATATTTCGTAATATTATATATTTTTTCTAAATAAAAATGTTTGTTTATAAATAATTCAATTGATTAATAAACAAAATAATAAATAATAAAGTACAATCAAAAAGTAGTTTGATGCAAACAATTTAGTTATTAGAAATAAATAATTACTCAATTGTACTGAAACAACTGCTATATATTGAATTAAAAAAAAAAGAATAAATATTGAATATTGAATATTTTATTAAAAATTGTTTAATAAAAAAAAAAAATTTGCTAATTCCAAAAATTACTTACTTACGTTACAATGTCAGTTGTTTTGATTATTAATAATATAATAAATTTAATAAAACATAACTATTATTATTTAAATTTAATAAATAAATAGGGGGCATTGCGTTACTACCTCTGCCGATAACTATTATGCATAAAAACAAACAATCTTACATTCCTATCACTTTCAAACTTTTTTATAGAGGCGTTTTGCGCATACTTTTAACCTGATCGAAGCGTTGAAGTTTTTGATAAAAGCGCCCGGTCCAGGCGCACAAAAACACCCAGTTTGAGGCTTCTAGCGATTTTTCACGCTTATTTTTGACTGGTTCGAGGCGTCTAAGCTTCTAATAAGTTGTTTGTATGCGCTGCTAGACGCATCAGTAGGCATCCACAAATCAAAATCATTGTATGAATATTATTTGTAAATGATTATAAGAAGCTCTAATTAGATTTAGAATTATTTAATATACATATTTATTTGAAACAACAGTAACAATGTTATTTTAACAAAAATGTTAATAACTTTTTTTTAATCACAAAAAAAATATTTTTTAAAAAATATAGTTGTCAATGAATATCGTCATCAGTTTTATAAAATATCCACAGTTTTACATTTTTGTACATGTTTATGTCTGAAACATACAGATATTTTAGAAAAAATAATTAATATTATAAAATGCAAACCTTATATTTTGCGGTTTATAACATATTTAAATAGTCAATGTGTATCTGTAACCATAGTAATAATTGTACATTTATACAATAACCGCATTAACTATCTCGTAAAAGCGAAATTTTATGCACATTTTACCGTTAAAATTTAAGGTAAGCTAAGCTCCCGCTTCAGGCGCACATAAACATCTAGTTTGAGGCGTCTATAGCGGTCATTCACGCACATTAAGGTGTTACATGACCTTGACCATGACTACAACACAAATTATTTGTGTTTTATAAATGTCCCTTACTTTATCTTTCTTTATAGAAATAGTTTTTGTAGCATCTTGCACACTTTTGATCAGTTTCAGGAGTTTGAAGTTTTTATACATTGTTTATATGCGTAATAGCACTTAATAATTAATTTAAAAAAATGTATACCATTGGATAATAAATTTATTTTGTTTATAAATGGATAACTTATTTGTTTTTTATAAATCATTACATAATTATTATAAAATACTTAAATTATAAAAATTTAATTTTAGTGTAGCTAAATAGTGGGTGGTTTATAGAAAAACAGTATTAATTATTAATTATTATTTTTTATTTGTATTATTTATAAATGCATATAATTGGGCAGATGTGTGTTCTACGGAAATAGAAATAGTTGCATCTTTGACTACATTGTCACACACTTTCCTCTGGGAACTTACTGTATATAACTCCTTCTTTAGAAATATTAATATTATCATTAGTATTTAATTTTTTTAACAATGTCAATATTTCTTTCTTCGTAAATTTCAATATTCTTTTCTGTTGGTAATATTTCTTTTGAATGTCATGATATATTTTGTAAAATGTTAATTTTATTTGTGGCGTTTACGTTTTCCAAACTTTCCTGAGAATCATCTTCTACAATAGAAATAACACAATAATTTAAAAAAAATTAAATATATTTATAAAATTATAAATTACCTTGTCGATTTGGAATAATTTCGTCTTCCTGGGACGTAGCTGCTTCTATCTCATTCATTTTCAGCACCATCTCATCTTTTTCTAAAAATAATATTACAGAATTTATTATTAAATAAATTAGTAAATTATTAAGTTATTATTTTAAATAATTTGATATTACTTACCACCGCGAAATAATACTTTCGCGTCATACGTTCCCAAATTTTTGTAGCAAACTTTCTTTACAGAATTGTTCTCGTTACGATCCATTTGCCGTTGATTACAAATGTAATACAATCCATCTTCTAAAAACTTTACTAAATAAAACATCGCTAAATTATATTCTCCACTCTATCACAAATTTACTAAACAGTAAACACTTTTTCTTAAATTACAATATATATATCCTAATAATTAATGAAAAAGGGTAGGAGTAAAGCAATAAATGCTATTTTTCGTATTATTATATGTACTCTTTCAGTCGCATCCGGATTAGAATTAATGCTTTCTAATGAGATTTTAATAAACATTTGTTTCATCTTTTCTAAAATGATTTATTATCATAGTATTATGTTACAAATAAGGTTATATTGCTAAATAAAAAATCTTGATATTACCTATTTCTTTAGTTAAAACTAATAAACATAATGATTTTACAATAAATTAAACAAAATCTATTACTAAAAACTTTATAATCAAATTAAAAAAATATATAATTTAGTTAGATTATTAAATAAGTGACCAGATGGCGGTCGCTATTGTGCGCGTATGCCGTTTTTAGCACAAATTAGAATTTTTTGAAAAATTATATATTGGTTCCATCGCCATAATTAAAATTTAAGCCATGTGCGTTCTCTTTTCACTACAAGTTTATAACGTGCGATCGTCATCATAAGATTCGTAATTACTAGTTCTCTGAAATAATATTAGTTTATTTTTGGATTGATGTTGTTTTAGCAAATATGATAAAGAAATATGCAATAATTAAAAAAAATATAAGAGGTTTTAGTTATTTTTTATTCCAAGTAACTAAAAGTATTATTATTCGATATTATTTTATTTATAATGTCTTAATTATTATTTGATTCACTTTGATTTAATGTAAAATGATATCATTCTGGAAAAGAAGATCGTTCATTTTCAAAGTTGTGTTTACTTCTCAATTCATTAACAACAAAACATATTTTTGATGATAATATGATTAATATAATTAAACTGATTGATTTATGAGCAGGTGATTGTTTCTTTCTTGTGACCCGCAACTGCATGATTCTGTCATAAAGGGAAATACTAATCTTCCGGTTTTTCTTGGCTTAATTATGTCAACATATACAAAATCTCTATAATTACCGTAATAAAAGAGCAGGTAAAAATATATAGATTAATTTTTTACTTTTTAGAATGGTTTCATTAGAATAGAGAATTGACGATTGGTGATATAAGAAAAGGCAACACACAGTTACACATGTCTACTGTGTAAAATATTTTCCTGTCTTTTTATGCAAATGTTAATTGAAGCAAATTTCAGTGTCGCTATGTATGTCATGATTGCATTTTTTATTCAAATCAATTATATTTGATCTAATAAAATGTTATAATACATTTTAAGCAATTATTATAAAATAATATCTATGAAGATTACGATAAATTCTTTTTACTAAGCAATGCGATATTCAGGTAGTTAATTCTTCGTCGATGTAACGAAATTGAAGTATCATGTCAACAACATATATTTTATAACATCGCCGCTACTATTACAATCCTAAGCAAAACCTTGTTGAAATTACCTGGTAAAGTGATGAATATTACATAAACATGACATAACCAGTGCTTAATATTTATCAATATATTTAGTATTGTTACCTGTAAATTTGTAGTTAAAAGCAGAAGAATAGACAATGACATAAATATAATTATAGCGTTTAGTTTTTTTATTGGTATTTTCAAAATTGTTTTATGTAAACAAATTAAAGTATATAAATACTAGCAAAAATATTACCAATTCATTTTTTTATAAATCTTGAAAAAGACAGATTATAGAAAAAATTATATGCAAAAAACGAGTAGTAAAATATAACAGCAAGTAGTTTTAAAATATTTCCCTCACGTGTTGAATGACCTTGCCCATTTATGGCTTTTCAACCTTTTGTCTGTTTACTTTCAATGAACTCGTATAATAATGGAATTACGATAAATAATATTTTGTGGTTTATAATTTTTTTATTTATTTAACTAAGGAATTTAAATTATGTAACGTGTCATTTATGCATAGAAACAATTGTAGTTTCGATGTTAATAAGTACCAAAGTATAACAATTAACTTATTAATTATATAAATTAAACAAATTTAAAGTATTGTAATCATATCTGGATTAAAATCAAATAAATATAAAACCAGTAGTTTCAGGTTTGTATTATACAACAAGAAGTAAACATGAGATTGACACAATGCAAAACATAATAAAATTATTATAATGTTGTCAATATGTGATGTCATGTTATTATGTAATACTTTATCATGTTATTATGTAAACCATGTTATCATGTATTATGTATTAATGTTATGATAATAATCATAATGACATACTAAATAATAGTTGGACAATACGATTATGTGGTAACTTAATAGCATAACATAATATAACATGACAACATGATATCATAATAACATTCTAACTTGATAACATGATTTCATAATAACATCATAACTTGATAACATAATAACATAATAACATAATAACATGCAAGCTTGATAACATGAAACTATATTACCATGATAACTTACATATATATATAACATGATAATTTGATAACATAGTAACATGATAACATGATAACATGATAACATGATAACATGATAACATGATAACATGATAACATGATAACATGATAACATGATAACATGATAACATGATAACAAGATAACATGATAACATGATAACATGATAACATGATAACATGATAACATGATAACATGAAAACATAATAACATGATAAATGATAACATGATAACATGATAACATGATAACATGATAACATGATAACATGATAACATGATAACATGATAACTTAATAACATGATAACCTAAAAACAGAAATAATACATAATAATTTGATAACATAATTACATAATAATTTAGTAAGTTAATAACACAATAACATGATAACACTAAAACTTGATTACATGTAAACATAATGACACGATGACTTGATATAATGATAACATGATAACATAATAACAAAATAACATGATAACATGATAACATGATAACGTGATAAAAAGATAACATGATAACATGATAACATGATAACATGATAACATGATAACATAATAATATGATAACATGATAATATGATAACATGATAACATAATAACATGATATCAAGATAACATGATAACATAATAAAATAATAACATGATAACATGAAAACATGATAACATGATAACATGATAACGTGATAACATGATAACATAGTAACATCATAACATGATTACATGATAACATGGTAACATGATAACATAATAACATGATAACATGATAACTTGATAACATGATAATATGATTACATGATTACATGATAACATGATAACATGATAACAAGATAACATGATATCATGGTAACATGATAACATGAAAACATTATAACATAATAACATGATAACATGATAACATGATAACATGATAACATGATAACATGATAACATGATCACATGATCACATGATAACATGATAACATAAAAACATGATAACATGATAACATATCAACATGATAATATAATAATATGATAATATGATAACATGATAACAAGATATCATAATAACATGATAACATGATAAAATGATAACATGATAACATGATAACATGATAACATGATAACATGATAACATGATAACGTGATAACATGATAACATGATAACATGATAACATCATTACATGATAACATGATCACATGGTAACATGATAACATAATAACATGAAAACATGATAACATGATAATATGATAACAAGATAACATAATAACAAGATAACATGACAACATGATAACATGATAACATGATAACATGATAACATGATAACATGATAACATGATAACATGATAACATGATAACATGATAACATGATAACATGATAACATGATAACATGATAACATGATAACATGATAACATGATAACATGATAACATGATAACATGATAACATGATAACATGATAACATGATAACATGATAACATGATAACATGATAACATGATAACATGATAACATGATAACATGATAACTTGATAACGTGATAACATGATGACATGGTAACATCATAACATGATAACATGATAACATGATAGCATGATAACATGATAACATGGTAACATAATAACATGAAAACATGAAAACATGATAACATGATAATATGATTACATGATAACATGATAATATGATAAGATGATAACATGATAACATGACAACATGATAACATGATAACATGATATAATGATAACATGATAATATGATAATATGATAACATGATAACATGATAACATGATAACATGATAATATGATAACATGATAACATGATAACATGATAACATGAAAACATGATAACATGATAACATGATAACATGATAACATGATAACATGATAACATGATAACGTGATAACATGATGACATGGTAACATCATAACATGATAACATGATAACATGGTACCATGACAACAACACAACATCATAACATGATAACGTGATAACATGATAACGTGATAACATGATGACATAGTAACATCATAACATGATAAGATGATAACATGATAACATGACAACATCACAACATGATAACATGATAACATGATATCATGATAACATGATATTATGATAACATGATAACATGATAACATGATAACATGATAACATGATAACATGATAACATGATATTATGATAACATGATAACATGATAACATGATAACATGATAACATGATAACATGATAACATGATAACATGATAACATTATAACATAATAACATGATAACATGATAACATAAAAACATGAAAACATGGAAACATAATAACATGATAATATGATAACATGATAACATGATACCATGACAACATGATAACATGACAACATAATGACATGATAACATGATAACATGACACTATGATAACATGATATCTTGATAACATTGTAACATCATAACATGATACCATAATAACATGATAACATGATAACATGATAACATGATAACATGATAACATGATAACATAATAACATGATATCATGATAATATGATAACATGATAACATGATAACATGATAACATGATAACATGAT
The DNA here is from genome assembly GCA_963932245.1 of Tachinus rufipes. NCBI lineage: Eukaryota > Metazoa > Arthropoda > Insecta > Coleoptera > Staphylinidae > Tachinus > Tachinus rufipes. Next base: position 83,720,614 of record OZ010741.1, on the reverse strand, counting down.
ATTATGATAACATGATAACATGATAACATGATAGCATGATAACATGATAACATGATAACAAGATAACAAGATAACATGTTAATTTGATAACATAATAACATGATAACAAGATATCATGATAACATGATAACATGATAACATGATAACATGATAACATGATAACATAATAACATGATAACATGATAACATGATAACATGATAACATGACAACATGATAACATGATAACATGATATTATGATAACATGATAATATGATAACATGATAACATGATAACATGATAACATGATAATATGATAACATGATAACATGATAACATGATAACATGATAACATGATAACATGATAACATGATAACATGATAACATGATAACATGATAACATGATAACATGATAACATGATAACATGATAACGTGATAACATGATGACATGGTAACATCATAACATGATAACATGATAACATGGTAACATGACAACAACACAACATGATAACATGATAACGTGATAACATGATGACATAATAACATGATAACATGATAACATGATAACATGATAACATGATAACATGATAACATGATAACATGATAACATGAAAACATGAAAACATAGAAACATAATAACATGATAATATGATAACATGATAACATGATAGCATAATAACATGATATTATGATAACATGATAACATGATAACATGATAACATGATAACATGATAACATGATAACATGATAACATGATAACATTATAACATAATAACATGATAACATGATAACATGAAAACATGAAAACATGGAAACATAATAACATGATAATATGATAACATGATAACATGATACCATGACAACATGATAACATGACAACATAATAACATGATAACATGATAACATGACACTATGATAACATGATATCTTGATAACATTGTAACATCATAACATGATACCATAATAACATGATAACATGATAACATGATAACATGATAACATGTAACATAATAACATGATATCATGATAACATGATAACATGATAACATGATAACATGATAACATGATAACATGATAACATGATATTATGATAACATGATAACATGATAACATGATAACATGATAACATAATAACATGATAACAAGATAACAAGATAACATGTTAATTTGATAACATAATAACATGATAACAAGATATCATGATAACATGATAACATGATAACATGATAACATAATAACATGATAACATGATAACATGATAACATGATAACATGATAACATGATAACATGATAACATAATAACATGATATCATGATAACATAATAACATGATAACATGATAACATGATAACATGATATTATGATAACATGATAACATGATAACATGATAACATGATAACATGATAACATGATAACATAATAACAAGATAACAAGATAACATGTTAATTTGATAACATAATAACATGATAACAAGATATCATGATAACATGATAACATGATAACATGATAACATGAAAACATAATAACATGATAATATGATAGCATGATAACAAGATAACATGACAACATGATAACATGACAACATGACAACATGATAACATGATAACATGATAACATGATAACATGATAACATGATAACATGATAACATGATAACATGATAACATGATTACATGATAACATGATAACATGATAACATGATAACATGATAACATGATAACATAATAACGTGATTACTTGATAACACAATAACAAGATAATATATTAACATGTTAACATGATAACATAACAACATGACCACATGATAACATGATAACATGATAACATCTTAACATGATAACATAATATTTTGATAACATCATAACATGATAACAAAATAACATGATAACATGATAAAATGATAACATGATAACTTAATATCATGATAACATGATAACATAATAACATGATAACATGATAACATGATTACTTGATATTACTATAACAAGACATTTTATTAACATAATAACATGATAACATGATAACATGATAACATGATAACATGATAACATGATAACATGATAACATGATAACATGATAACATGATAACATGATAACATGATAACATGATAACATGATAACATGATAACATGATAACATGATAACATGATAACATGAAAACATGATAACATGATAACATGATAACATAATAACATGATAACATGATAACATAACAACATGACCACATAATAACATGATATTATGATATCATGATATTATGATAACATGATAACATGATAACATGATAACATGAAAACATGATAACATAATAACATGATAACATGATAACATGATAACATGAAAACATGATAACATAATAACATGATGACATGATGACATGATAACATGATAACATGATAACATGATAACATGATAACTTGATAACATATTAACATGACCACATGATAACATGATAACATGGTAACATGATAACATGATAACATGATAACATGATAGCATGATAACATGATAACATGTTAATTTGATAACATAATAACATGATAACATGATATCATGATAACATGATAACATGATAACATAATAACATGATAACATGATAACATGATAAGATGATAACATGATAACATGACAACATCACAACATGATAACATGATAACATGATATTATGATAACATGATAATATGATAATATGATAACATGATAACATGATAACATAATAACATGATAATATGATAACATGATAACATGATAACATGATAACATGATAACATGATAACATGATAACATGATAACATGATAACATGATAACATGATAACATGATAACATGATAACATGATAACATGATAACATGATAACATGATAACATGATAACATGATAACGTGATAACATGATGACATGGTAACATCATAACATGATAACATGATAACATGATAACATGATAACATGGTACCATGACAACAACACAACATCATAACATGATAACATGATAATGTGATAACATGATAACATGATAACGTGATAACATGATGACATAGTAACATCATAACATGATAAGATGATAACATGATAACATGACAACATCACAACATGATAACATGATAACATGATATCATGATAACATGATAACATGATAACATGATAATATGATAACATGATAACATGATAACATGATATCATGATAACATGCTAACATGATAACATGAAAATATGATAACATGATAACGTGATAACATGATGACCTAGTAACATCATAACATGATAACATAATAACATGGTAACATGATAACATAATAACATGATAACATGATTACGTAATAACATGATTACTTGATATTACTATAACAAGACATTTTATTAACATGATAACATAATAACATGATAACATAACAACATGACCACATTGTTGTTAATTCTGGTAGCAGAGCGTTGATAATTCTGGTAGCAGAACGTTGATAATTCACAGCCAACAAAACAAGTATCAAATAGAATTTATTCAGTTAGGTTTATAAGTTTGTGTGTTCACGTTACAGCTTGTTTACAGACTGACACTTACACTTCTACATAAACATAAATGTCATTGTTTATTGTTTTTTTCTCACTAGGTTACCGACCGCGAGCCCGCACGCTCTGATCACCTCGCATTCATAACCGTGCGAAACTTGAAACTACGTTTTCACAACACACATGATAACATGATAACATGATATCATGATATTATGATAACATGATAACATGATAACGTGATAACATGTTAACATAATAACATGATAACATGATAACAAGATAACATGATAACGTGATAACATGATAACATGATAACATGATAACATGATATTATGATAACATGATAACATCATAACATGATAACTTGATAACATGATAACATGATAACATATTAACATAATAACATAATAACAAAATAACATGATAACATGATAACATAATAACGTGATTACTTGATAACACAAAAACAAGATAATATAATAACATGATAACATGATAACATAACAACATGACCACATGATAACATGATAACATCTTAACATGATAACATGATATTTTGATAACATGATAACATGATAACAAGATAAAATGATAACATAATAACAAAATAACATGATAACATGATAAAATGATAACATGATAACTGATAATTTGATATCATGATAACATGATAACATAATAACATGATAACATGATAACATGATAACAAGATAACATGATAACATGATAACATGATATTATGATAACATGATAACATTATAACATGATAACATGATAACTTGATAACATGATAACATGATCACATAATAACTTGATATCATGATAACATGATAACATAATAACATGTTAACATGATAACATGATAACATAATATTATGATAACATGATAACATCATAACATGATAACTTGATAACATGGTAACATGATAACATGATAACATGATAACATAATAACAAAATAACATGATAACATGATAACATAATAACGTGATTACTTGATAACACAAAAACAAGATAATATAATGACATAATAACATGATAACATAACAACATGACCACATGATAACATGATAACATCTTAACATGATAACATGCTATTTTGATAACATGATAACATGATAACTAGATAACATGAAACATGATAAAATGATAACATGATAATTTGATATCATGATAACATAATAACATGTTAACATGATTACATAATAACATGATTACTTGATATCACAATAACAAGACATTTTATTAACATGATAACATGATAACATGATAACATGATAACATGATAACATGATAACATGATAACATGATAACATGATAACATGATAACATGATAACATGATAACATGATAACATGATAACATGATAACATGATAACATAATAACAAAATAACATGATAACATGATAACATAATAACGTGATTACTTGATAACACAATAACAAGATAATATAATAACATGATAACATGATAACATAACAACATGATAACATCTTAACATGATAACATAATATTTTGATAACATGATATTTTTATAACATGATAACATGATAACATGATAACATGATAACATGATAACAAGATAACTTGATAAAATAATAACATGATAAAATGATAACATGATAAGATGATATCAAGACAACATAATAACATGATAACATGATTACATAATAACATAATAACATGATTACTTGATAACACAATAACAAGACATTTTAATAACATGATAACATGATAACATGATAACATGATAACATGATAACATGATAACATGATAAAATGATAACAAGATAACAAGATAACAAGATAACAAGATAACAAGATAACAAGATAACAAGCTAACATGATAACAAGATAACAAGATAGCAAGATAACCTGGACCTCACAATTTGAGGGTAGGGGACGGTGTTAACCCCTTCCAGGCGCGTCCCCGGGTGGCGGATAGGGGATTGCACTCGCGGACCAACACCATTGCACGGTGGCCTTGCTACGGCAATGAGACTACCAATTTCCTCTACCTTTTTCTTCTTTGATCTATCGACCTTCCTTGGTCAACTCTTCGGTCTACTCTTGACCACCTTTCGGCTACCGACGCTATTAGGTATCGAGGGCTAGGTAGCCAAACCATCTTTCTTGCTATAAAAGTATGAATGTGAACGTGTGAATGTGATATTGAACCCCTCTGTAGTAGGTCATGAAATTTAGTAGTGATCCGGTAGGGCTCTGCTGCAGGGGGCGTAACCACCCTACACAGCTGGCGGGTAGCTTAAAAACGCAAGCTGGCGGCAGCTATAAAACGCACAATGAATGGTTCTACAAAAGCCTCGGATAATATGTTACCGGCAGGGGGGGCTACCTCCGGTGACTGCACCCAGCCCCAAATTGTTGACGACCCAACCACCACACAAAATGATAATGAACTGATCACGATTAATGTAAACAACGACAAGACTTGGAAAATGGATACTAGCACCATAAAATTGACGGACTACGAGCTAGAACTGCTAAAGACGCACAGCAGGAGGGGAAGCATGAGCAGATCACCTTCTAGAGCATCACAGGAAGCAACAGGCAACGCGGCTGCGGATACATCGCATTCTGCCACGCCGACGGAAGATAACAAACCGGTGCAAGGGACCCAACCCAGGACTGCGTCATTTGCGGATGCAAATAGGAAGATAGCGGATATGTTGATCCAATTTGGAATTGGGGCTAAGAATGCCTCTGAAAAACCAAAGGTGGAGGACCAGCACTTAGAAGCGGAAATTCGAGAGCAATCTACACCAAGCACGGAAATTGGAAACCCTGTTACACCCAACAATGAGGAGAACCGAACCAGCGAAAGTGCACGCGATATAATAAACAGAATCCAGCCTAGAGTGAGAACTTTCTCATTTCCAGAGCAGGAAATCAGAGAGGCAAGCCGGAAAAAAAGTGACGTGGAAAAGAAAAACCCAAATAAGAAAAGGAAAATGGAAAAGACGCCCGAAAAAGGCAAAACGGAAGAAACGTTAAAAAAAGGTAACACGAAAGAAACGCCCAAAAATCAAAGAGACGGGATAGATCTGCAAGGAAGTGCCTTCATGAAACAAGTAGACGGTATACTAAAGCAAATCGAGGCATTAGAAACTCTAGTTTTGGAGGCCTACAAACCGATGAAGAAACTGTCTGCAATAAGCTCCAACCTGACTTATCACGCCAAGCAGATCCAGCAGGAGGATATGAGGGAATGGTTACAAAGTTGTGTAAAAGTAAACAAACAACAAGACACAGAAAGGGAACTACGTCTGGAGATCCAACATCTTCAGAAACAACTCCAGCAAGCTGTGCCACAGATCGGCAAAGTCAGGGAAACTAGGTCATTCGGAACACAAGCAGATACAAAAGATATCCAGGAGGAACAGAAAAAAAAACAACTAAAAGCTATCGAAGAAATCAAGTCTGTACTAGACACCGAGGAAAATTTCAACCACTTGAGCAAAATAATCGACGAGAAATGGCCAGAAGAATGCTTCACTGCAACTAAAATGGAAACTGGCAAAAGGTCTAAAGAAGATACAGAAGCAGATGCGGCGGTGTTCATGGACATGGAGGTCAAGAGCCAAGAACCCGCAATGGAAGAAATAACTTGCAGCTTTCCACAGATAGTTCCGCTTATAGAAGAGGGTCTAAACGAGGGCAGTCTGGAATACATAAGAATGCACATTGGAGTAGTGAGCAGCAGAGGGACCAACGAGCATACGCGGTGTACAAACACCTACGTTCTACCGATGAAGATAGATGACAGCGGAGTCGACAACGTGGAAACCGTGTACAAACTTTGCACGCAGCTAAGAGACGAGGCGGTAAAGAGTGGCAAAAAGCGCCTGAAAATATCCGTAATAGGACAAACAAATATGGACTATATACGAAAATGTACGGAGTATACACTTCGACATGTAGACCTAGCAGCGACCATATGCGGTAAAGACGAACAAAACACGGGAAGAAAGAGACCACAAAACCAAACAACTAGAGGGACAAGACTTGAAACCGAAAAAATAATAGTTAAAGCACAGGAGGGAAAAAGCTACGCCGATCTTCTAAGAACGGTGAAGAACGCTGTCAACATAGAGGAGACTGGGATAACGGTCAAGCAAATAAAAAAGACCAACAAAGGGGACCTATTCCTCGAAATCACAGGAGGAAAAGTAAAAGCCGAAACGCTGAAACAAAGCATTCAAAACAAAAGTGGAAATGCCGAGGTGGTCATAAAATCAAGCGACACGATAGTGCACATAACCGACATTGACGCCAGTATTGATGAAGACGAACTGAAAAAGGAGATCATGAAAGCGGAAAACCTCTCCGAACATCAGACGAGGGTAATATCAATGCGGCCTACGCAAAACGGTAATCAAACCGCCACGGTTGCCCTTAAGCGAGATGTAGCTAATCGCATAGCAAAAAGAGGCAAAATAAAGATAGGCTGGATCTACTGCAGAGCAAGGAAAAGAGTTGATCTCACGAGATGCTACAAATGCCACCTGTTTGGCCATAGGAGGAATGAGTGCACCGGCCCGGACCGGTCCGAGCTTTGTCTAAACTGTGCCAAAATAGGACACCGAGCGGAAGGCTGTGAAAACGCACCCCAGTGCATAACATGCAACATAGAGGGACATAGGTCGGACCAGACAAAATGCCCACACTACAGGAGATTGCTAAAGGGTAGGGCACCAACCACCCAGAACGTGGTCCCAACGAACTAACATGCCGGTAAAAACAAAATACGCAAAAAGGGACGGAAAAGAAGACCTAACCATCCTACAAACAAACTTAGGTAGAGCTGTGCTGGCACACGACGTCGCCCACGCCACGGCGGCAGAAATGGACATTGACATCATCGTAGTTAGCGAACCAAACAAGAGACTAGCAAAGAAGCCGGGTTGGATAGTAGACAAGAGGGAAAGCATAGCCGTCTATTTCAAAAACAGAAACATAAAAGTCAAGATAGTGGAACGACATGAAGGGCACCTTATCGTACAGCTGGAGAATTTCACTCTGTACTGCTGCTATGTATCTCCAAGTATAACGTTTGAAGACTACAAAATAGAGGTAGATGAGATAATGCAGAAATGCCGCACAGCTCGAGAGGAATGCGTCATACTAGGTGACATAAATGCAAAAGCGCATGAGTGGGGATCTCCGCTGTCGGACAAGAGGGGCACACATTTCGTAGAGTGGCTAGCGACGCTGGACATGATTGTGCAAAACAAAGGCGATCGTCCGACATTTGTGAGGGGCAACTCGCGATCCTTTATTGATGTAACGTGTACAACGCAAAACATCGGAAAACACGTCGTGAACTGGGAAGTCCTAGATGCGGAAACCGCAACCGAGCACCGCTACATATATTTTCGGATAAAAGGGCAAGTCGAAAATAAAGGAGGTTTTAAAGCGCGCAAAGAACATGACTGGGAAACCTTCAAAGAATTAGTTTCTTGGAGCGTAGAGAGAAACGGAGACGATGTAGTGACCCCCGAGACGTATACGACCACAATGAAAGGAGCACTCGACGGAAGCTCCTGTACAGTCGAGAGTAGGCATAGAACTGTACCATACTGGTGGAACAATTCAATAGCCAACAAAAGGGAAGAATGCCATAAACTCAGCAGGAAATTCACAAGAATGGGGAAGAGACAAAGATACAGCGAGCACGAGGTCGCCGAAATCAAGTCTGACTACAAAATCCGCAAAAAAGAACTTCGGAAAGAAATAGAGGCCGAGAAAAGGAGTCAGTGGAAGAAGCTATGTGGGGAGCTAAACGAGGATGTGTGGGGTTCTGCATACAAACTCGCCATGAAAAAACTAGGACGTTTCGCACCGTACCAACTCACTGCGGAGAACAAACTCAAAGTAGCGCAAGAACTCTTTCCTCAAAGGACGTACCGGGAAGAACCGATAGAAACAGTCGAAAACGTGGAACTTTTTAAAGACGAGGAGCTGACGCAAGCCATCAAGGCATTAAAACCAGGGAAATCTCCTGGGCTGGACAACATCCCTCCAGAGGCCCTAAAAGAAAGTGCAACTGTAGCAAAAGACTGGTTGTTAAACATGCTCAACCAACTGCTGAAAAGACAGAATTTTCCTGCTGAGTGGAAAACGGCAAAACTTATTCTTATACCCAAAGGTAACCCCTCGACGGAAAATATAAAATTCCGTCCAATCTGCCTGCTGAATACCATCAGCAAGGTCTACGAACTGATGATAAGGAGCAGACTGGAAGAAGAAATCAGAAAAGGAGGAGGGCTCTCAAAGCAACAATATGGTTTTGTCCAAGGCAGATCCACTCTTAACGCAGTGCAACAGGTGGTAAAAACCCTGGAAGAAAGCGATGAAAAATGGGGTGCGCTAGTCACTCTTGATATAAAAAACGCCTTTAACACCTTGTCCTGGTCAGAAATCAGGCAGGAACTGTCCAGAAGAGGTATCTCTCAATACCTGCAAAATCTTATAGCAAGCTACCTGAGTGAAAGGAAATTACAAGTGGAAAAGCAACTGGTCATTGAAATTACAACTGGTGTCCCCCAGGGGTCGGTCTTAGGGCCACTGCTTTGGAACCTGGTTTACGACGGTGTTTTAAGAAGACCGTGGCAGAGCGGAGTCAACGCAATAGCTTTCGCAGATGACTTGGCCATAACAATTGTGGCAACAGACAAAAATGAGTTAGTTAATAAAACAAATGACGCAATCGAAATGGTGGATATATGGCTAACTAAACACCACTTGGAGCCAGCCCCACAAAAAACAGAGGCAGTGATTGTGAAAGGTCCACGTAAGAGAAGTCTAAGAAGCGAGGTCACCTTTGACTATAGAGGCACGACCATACACACAAAGAGGGCAATCAAATACCTCGGAATAATGATCGACGACGCACTAACTTTCTCCGAGCATATAAAAAAGGCGGTGGAAAAAGCGGAACTAAGAACAGCAAGCCTGGCAAGAATTATGCCCAACATAGGCGGACCAACGAACGGTAAAAGACAGCTGCTGAACTCTGTCATAGAGTCAACAATACTCTACGGAGCACCAATATGGCACAAAGGGGTGAAAACCTACACAAACCGGCTGATCAGGGCCCAAAGGAAAACTCTATTGAGGGTAGCAAGTGCTTACAACACCGTCTCAGCGTCGGCACTACAGGTGGTAACTGGAGCAATACCCATCGACCTGCTAGCGGAGGAGAGGAAAAGACTGTTCGAGAGGGAAGGCGCTATAACATCAAACGCCAAACTGGAGGAAAGGGACAAAACCATAAACCAATGGCAAAACAGATGGGATGGCACAGAAGATGTCGCCCAATGGACAAAACGGCTCATACCAAATATCAAAACATGGTTGAATTGTAAATTCAGAACGACAGACTACTTTCTAACCCAAGCCTGGACAGGGCATGGGTCCTACAAAGTCTACACTAAGAGAATAGGTAAGGACGAAACCGATGCGTGCAGGTACTGCAACGATATAGACGACGCCGAACACACTCTATTCGTATGCGACAGATGGGTAGCGGAAAGAACAACGGCCGAAATATGGTTCGGAAGAACACTAAACGCGGAAAATATCGTCGAAACTATGATGCAAAGCAAAGACAATTTCGAGTACGCTAGAAGATATATAGGCGCAATAATGAAGGTAAAAGAAGAGGAAGAGAGGCAATCAAGATAATAGACCGGGCCGTTTTGAAGATATACCTACACGGTGATTCCGAAGCGGTACTCTCGAAGATAAGGTGTTGTTTAGTTAGCGTATACCGTGCCTCACACGGGGAGTCGCACACTACTGGTAGAGGGAAGAACTTCAACCAGTGTCCATAAAGGATTTTTCACCTGCCAAAAAAAAAAAAAAAAAAAAGATAGCAAGATAACAAGATAACTAGATAACAAGCTAACAAGATAACAAGATAGCTAGATAACAAGCTAACAAGATAACAAGATAACAAGATAACAAGATAACAAGATAACAAGATAACAAGATAACAAGATAACAAGATAACAAGATAACAAGATAACAAGATAACAAGATAACAAGATAACAAGATAACAAGATAACAAGATAACAAGATAACAAAATAACAAGATAACAAGATAACATAATAGCATAATAACATGATAACATTATAACATTATAACATGATAACATGATAACTTGTTAACATTATAACTTGATAACATGATAACATACTAACATGAAAACTTGACAATGTGAAAACATGTTATCAAAAAAAACATTAAGACATGATAACCTAATATCATAATAACTCGATTACTTGATAACACGATAACACGATTACAGGATAACATTATAACATGATAACATTATAACATTCTTGTTAACAAAATAACATAATATATGACAACTTGATAAAATTATAACAAGATATATGACGTACATAAAACAACTACCAAAAAATGAGTATAAATTGCCGGTTTAACGCGACAGTAGTAGTTATCACAATAATGTGCATTATTATTATTATTACAGGTACTTATTGACTTTAGTACACATTTTGTTTGTTGTTAATTTATAAGCAATTATTGTTTGTTCTTTTTTGTTTAGACGCCTCAAACAAGTTAAAAGTGTGTGTTTAAAATTAGCTGTGAAATATATATTTTCTACACAAACAATCTTTAAACTAAAAGCTAAAACGCCTATAGTATGTAGTGAATCGTGTATCAAGGGTTGAAAATAGGCTTTAGCAGTTTGCTATTGCTTTGCTTCTTCATGTTGCTAAAAGCGAAGGGCTGCTTAAGCACTTTGGTACGAATTACACTCAATATTTTTTTGCCTGCCCCAAATAAATACATTTTTCAGGAAGTTTCAAGATTAATTTTAATCTGTCACTACTGTCAGATTTTAAAGTATGGCGTCATTATGTGAAATCGTGATTTACAGCTAATTAAATACCGCAAATAATTTACAAGCCTTTGTCGTTTCGGCCCGCATTTTTTGCCAAAACAACGGTTTCAGTAGAGTCAAGCAAAAAAAGTGGTTGAAAGTAGATGCAAAACTTTAGTTAACATAAACTAGATAAAATGTTTATTGTTTTATAGAATAAACAAATGTTAAATCCCTTATGGAGGCGTTTTTGCGCATACTTTTAACCTGATGCAGGCGTTAAAACTTTTGAGGCAACTGCACTCTCCAAGCGCACATAAACGCTCACTTCAAGGCGCCTAGTGGTCTTTTACACACATTTTATAATAGCTATACAATACTGCAATTTATCTTAATTCTGGTGGCATTTAGTTGAACCTTTTCCTAGTACATTTTAGCATGGTCACAGTTATTAAGACACAAACCACAAATAATCGGCAGCAAATGAAACTCTCTCGGCCAAAAAATAAACCTCGTCTTCAATTTTTAAATTTATTTTGTAAATATCTGTGAATGTAATGGTTGGATCAAAAATATATTACTGCTTCATGTTATAATAAGTATCGCTGAATAGCGTGATGCTGTTATTTAACTAAAAATTTTGATCGCCTCTAAAAGGTAGAAAATGTATCGCCCGTAAATAGGCGAATGTCCGTATATATATATATATATATATATATATATATTTGTTAAACCGCCTATACAGACCCAATTTGCTATATACTACCAACGTTCCCCAAGACCAAATCCGACGTTCTCAGGCCCGACCTTGGGTCTGACAACTTTTTTATATGTTTTTCGTTATTTTTCGGCATAATATAGCAGGAGACAAAACAACACCAAAATTATTTTGGGACTGAAAACGTATATCAAATATGTAAATACATACAAGTTTAGTTCACTGAATATGGCAGACGAAGGCGCGCTCGTCGTATTTGTATACGCACTGCAAGACGTTATCAGACCAGCCATGCCATACCGACGTTTCCAAACCAAACATTGGCAACGTTGTAATAAGCTATAATATACCTAGCAGTTGACTTGGCTTTGTGCCCGGCCAGAGTTTTGGGCACGCAACAAAACTTACAAAACAGCACACATCGCAATGAAACCTGCGGGTTGGCGCGGATAGAAAAAAACAACCCAGGTGTCCCGGGTCCGTAAACTTTTTTTTTAAAATTTGTATAGAAAACATTGTTTTTTTTTTTAATAGTGCTGCTTTTTGCGATTTTTATTATAGGTCATAGCCGCTTTTAATTTTCTTTTTATTATGAACTATCACGTAGTAGCGGTCAACTCTATTCCTTTAGATGTCTATTACTTATAATATAAATTTAAAATAAGAATTTGTTTTTTAGATTTATCTATATGTTTATTAGAAACTGTTAATAATGTTATTATATATTTTAATAATAATATACTTACTTGGTTTTGGGCTTCCCGTGTTGGGATTTGAGCCGGGCCCGGATTTTAAGCCTGACATTGGGCTGAGATTTGGGTCTAATTTTTTCCTCCAAGTTTTAATAAACTACGGCGGGATTACAGGCCCCCAAAACGTCTACGTTTCTTTCTTGTCAAAATTAATTGTCAAGTAAGAAAATTAGATCAAAAATTCAAATCCAAAAATGTTTTTTAAATATTAAAACAATTGTAAAAAACATTCTTTAATTGTCCAGTTAAGTAACATCAGAAATGTTCCACACTAATATATTTTGCAGATTTCAAAAATGTAAATATGATTAACAAATGTTCCAAAACTGTCAAAAATAATCCTAAAATCTGCTGATTAAACGTTCAACAATGTAAGAACTAATTGGCAGATGTCAAAAACATTCCTAAAGTGTGTTTTAAATGTTCTAGAATTGTTGAAAATATTTACAATTGTAAAAATATTTTCACAGCTGTCAATAGTCACAAACAAATACTTATGATTACCAAATGTCAAAAATGTTTTAAAATTGTCAAAAATATGTAACAGAAAAAAAGAAAAATTATAAAAACACATTAAAACCATAAAGTCTAAAAGAACTTTAAACATTTACTTAAAATAACATACAAAATAAAAATAATAACAAAATGGACATCATAAATTATTTAATATTCTGGAATTATAAAAAAGACATTAAATTTTAAAAGACTTACTAGCTAAACATTCATTTAAATTATAGAAAGCTTTTTCAGTGAGATAACTTTTTATTTTACTTCGAAATTGCTGAATGAATAAAGATTTGATGTTAAGTGAAAGCAAGTTATACAGTTTTGGATCATAGTAATTTGCACTATTTTTGTATTTATTGCCAGAATTAGTAGACACTCGTCACACCAGAAGTTTACAAATCTTGGATCCAACTAAAATTGTAGAGGCACAACTCAACAAATTGACTTGTCCCAGCTAAATTGGGGTTTTAACGAAGTTATATCTTAATCCATGAATCAGCAAAGGGGATAGCGAAAGTATTCTTTTGCACCACCTCCAGCAAAGGATTTTATTTAATAAACATTATTATTTATATTTATTAATTCTCAGCTTCTAGCTAGTAATAAGTGCGTGGAGAAGATTAATAATAACAAATAATAAAATTAACTTCAAAATCATTAAAAGCAACACAAAAACTTGTTTTCTTTTAAAAAATTTACGCACTTTTTCATAGACTTATTTGATAAAATAGACGCTAAATTTTTAGGAAGAATTACGGTGGACAAGATAGGCTTAACATTCCTCAAAACTGTGCTTTATTGTAAGACAAATGCCATATTGCTGTCTGACGTCATGTACGCTGTGAAGTAAGTATTTTATAAAAGACATGAAGTTTGCGTGGATTACATTATTGTTGATCAATTTGTTAGAGGATAATTAATCATTCTCAAAACAGTATAACATCACAAAAACAACAGACAGTGAAAAGAAAACTGAAGTTTGTTATTTAAATAGTGTTATTTGTAGTACAAACATTATATATCACTTGTTTAGTGAAACAAAGAAAACTGGAAGCAATCAATTGAATCAACTTCTAGTTTTAGTGGTAAAAAGCAAAAAAGTATAAAGTTTATTAAAAGTATTCACAATTATAGGTATGTTAAGTAAACACAAAAATATTTAGTATTAAATAAACAAAACGTTTGCAGAATGTTTATTAAGTATTTTTTCATCCGCTGTTGTAATCAGTGTATATAGTTTTTTAAATGTTTATTTATTTTTGTATCATAGTTTATCACCTCAAAACTGAAGCCTTCAAACAACTAAATTGAAATGAAAGCAGTAAACATATCGACAAAAGCTTTAAGCTGCAAAATACTGTTCAATTGCAGCAGCAAGTAACATCTTTAACAATAACTTTTTTTGACAATATTTTGATGGTTGAACCAAAATTGACTAAACTTAGTTATTTTTAACATTTTATAAATAGAATTTTACATTTTTTGACCGGACTTTAGTCATTTCTGAAAATATTTAAATTTTTAATTTTTAACTTATGAATAGAATTTTGCACTTTTGGCTTTGATTTTACACTACTTCCGTCCTTATGGCCGTTTTGGTAAAAATATTTGAATTTCCCGCCAAAAATAATGTCAGTAAAGTAGGGAGACCGATTGCAAAAATCGATGACTCACCACAATTAAAATTTTTGACATGTCTCGACACGCAAAATTTCTATTACGTCATCCATCCCAACTTACTTTTTCTGCCACCGCGGCGCTGACGTGCACTCATTCTCCATCCCACTCTTTCCGAGTTTTCGCACACCCCTCGCACTCACACACTCTTATGGAGGTACTGCACACTTTGCACACAGAAGGGCGCCACAGGCGGCGCCCACTTTCACATGCCCAGATGGCCGTCTCCGACCGGATCCCCAATCCCCAAGGTCACCCCCAGCGCCTACTTCCTTTGACACGCCCAGATGGCCGTGCCCAACCGGATGTCAGAAATCCAAAATGGCCGCCACACGCGGTTTTTGGACCCCTTGTAAATGTCCATAAGAAATTGCGGGAGATCTCTCATAGTTCCTCTACTGTCTGTTTATGTCGGATAGTATCACAAACGCGCGCTTGTTATGCAGCGTTATTCATAGACATTTTTGTCGAACGCACGCATAACAAACCGCGTGAAGTATAACACGTATGCTCGGCAACCCTGGTTGCAACTAGCTGTATTCAGGGTGGCCTACCTTGCTGAAATTAATTAAACATTGTAATTAGCCGGCTACCGACACTTTTCATGTCCGCGATATGATGTTTAATTGATGACGCAACAAACCTGCGTGTTTGTCGGCTTGCCGCCCCAATGTTTGAGGATGCACGCGGATCAAACCTATCAAACCACGTGCAATCCCATGTAATCAATAGGGCTTTATTACTCACCTGCGAGTGTTGTAATCCCTAGTTTGACACTGCCCTTATTGCACTGCACACACTGTACATTCACGTCACCCTTATTTTTTTACCGAACATAACTTGCCGCACAGCTGATGTTGCACATCAGCTGTTGCTCGTGTGCTGGGCCCCATAGGCGTCCCATATGGGGTTTGCCATAGGTAAGACAAACCTCCGCCGGAAGTAAGAAGTAACCAGGAGCTTCTGTGTGCAGTAATTAGTGATTTGCTATTAATAGGTAAATCACTAGTTACTGTATGCAACCGTCCGAACCCGGCGGACGTTTGTTTCTTTTGTATATATATTAGTAATTAAGGGGAATTGGGTTTTAAGATTTTGTAGGATTGTTTATGTATTGTCAGGGGTCATTTTGTTTAATTTAGTTTTAATTAATTAGTTTGGGGTGTATAGGCCACCCCCTATGCACCACCCATTTATGTTGGCTACCCTGTTCCCGCTCTTCCCCCTTCCACCAGATTTTTCCAAGTTTATCCCCTCTTTTTTCTTTCCCTTTAAATACCGCCGTCCAGTCCTCATAAATTCAATTGAGTCCAGTGGTCCAGTCCGGAAGCCAACACAGGAAGTAAAGTAGAGTTGAGTCCAGTCCGAGTTGAGTCCAGAATTGAGTTGAGTCCAGTCCGAATTGAGTCCAGTCCAGTAACTCCAGTCATATATTGAGTCCAGTGAGAGATCAAAAATCCGTTCGAAGAAATTACCAGACCAGATCCGAATACACAGATATAACCGTAAGTCGAGCCGACAATCTCCCAAGCCCCATTGAAATTCCTTTTTTTTTCCTTTCTCCTTAAGCCAGAGTGAGCGGCAGCCGGAAGGCAAGCCACCTCCAGATTCCCGATCCAGTCCTAAGTTCCTACCGACGTTTCCCGATCAATCTTTCTTTTGATATTTGTTAACAATATTTTTTGTATCTTTTTTTTTGGGGGGTTCTTTTTAATTATCTACGAGAATAAATGTTTTCTTGTGTTAACCCGTGTATTATTTACTTTGTGTCCACACTCCGGTGTGGTGGCGCCCGAGCATCTTCAGTCTCCGGCCAATTAAGTGAGGGAACCCTGTTGATCCCGACTGCAGATACCCCCGCACAGGTGTCGTCTCACGTCTCATAGAGAAAAGACGTCACAAAAGCAACTGACTAATAGATTCACGTTACACATTACGTTATATGCAGCCATTTAGACGCGGATACCTTTCATTGGCGCGAATTTATTAATTACCCATACTGCAAATATTCTTTGAGGTATATATTCTACGGCACTGTATTCGCAAAAGAATCCGAGCGGCTGTATGCGTATAGGAATTTAGAATCTGCGTGCGAAAAGATCTCTACACATGTCACATTTTTTTGCTGCAGAGAATAACTAGTATTTTTGAATAAATTAGAAAATATTATTTCAAGAATATTATTTTTTTGTAGATTTTGCTTTCATAAATTGCAGATGAAAAGTTATTTAATTAAATACTAGTTTAATTTTTTTTTATACAACAATCTTCACAAATAGTCTATAAACATTACATCATTAATCTGGATATTTTACAGTTGTGATTTTTTGCATTGAAAACTATTAGAAAAAATCAACTTCCTAAATTGTCTTCTAAACATATATTGAAAAAAAAATGTTTTCTTGTTATATACTGAGAAACCTAAAAAAAGTCTAATGCGTTGTTTTTAAATACAATACAAAATTATTATTTCTAGTAAAATATAGTACATGACTATACTGAACAAAAATCGAATTTAAGAGACCATCAGATTTAAAAACTATAAAATATATTTAGTTTTAGTGGCTATTTTGTATCAAAAAAGGCAACGTAAGTTTTCTACGTTTAAATATTATTGTTTTAAATTTACGGTTGGGTATGGGCACATCTAAATGAGAAGCTGATTTACGTACGGAATTATTAGATCTAGAACAAGCTACCATAATATAATATTTTGCCAGGTCGGAGTTAGCAGTTATGTTAGAAAGTAAGTTTAAAAAAAGATAAAATTGGATGATCCCGGGGTCGGGAGCTTGGGTTGGCAAGATCACCAATCCTCGAAAGCTAGATTTAACTTCTTTGCGTTTGGAATAGGTAGGAATTATAATATTTTGAACAAAGTCACGGAAATTCGGGTACACGAGAACACTATTTCTCAAAAACTGGATCAGTCTAATTAAAACCAAAATCCTCACTTTGAATACCAGAATTCCGGCACCGAGTGACAGGTTGCAAAATTAGCAATAATGCATGTATAAGGTTGACATATCTTTAGTATTACATTACATTTTTTATTATTGCTCTGTCTAACTTAACATGAGTATCCAAAGTGATACAACAATTCAAAACAAGTTTTTAAATCTTGTTTTAAATGAAACCAGACTTTCCATTCCATATGTTGCCATAAGATTACAGAAATAAATAGCTTGGGGACCATCAGTGTAAAATTTGACATTGAAATTGCTGCCAATATTAATATCTTTCTGAATGTTTAGATTGCTTAGTAACTCTCTTATTACGAGTGCGGTACACTGCCATTTTAGTTATATTAAAAGACGGAAGAAAATATGCAGCTATATTTTTCATGTGATAATAAATTTAAGTTCTCTGTATTATTACAAAATATGTTTTTTAGTAACTGCATCACACCCCCGTACTAATAACTATACTGGCTTTGCCCTAAATGTGATCCATCCAAAAAGTGTAAAAGTTGCATGACATTTTTCTTTTTTAAATCCATTCTCGCAGAAACTGACTATATCAAATACCAAATATAAAATTATTTACTATTAGAAAATTCAATTTAATTGATTTTCTTTTTAATAAACTCATTTTCACAATGAAAAAATTTTGAATTATTCCTTTTCGCAATTTTTCTATTTTATTATATTTGTCAAATACAAATTTTTTAATCCGAATGTCATCAGGACATTAAGATTTATAAAAAATGGCATCTACATCAGCTTTACTAAAGCCCAATTTAAAATACTTTGTTATAGGAAGCTGGGTGTTCATCTTTTTACATATAAAATTAAATGTTTTAATATGGGTTTGTATTTTTTTTTGTGTATTATCGGTAAATAAGTTACCAATAAAAACCCAACGTTTGTTTTATGCCGCTTTAATTATAGTTTTTTTTTCAATGTTGAATTTTTTTATCAATTTTTTTGGGGCGGTATTATTAGATATATTAGAATTATTCCACTTATTATCTCCATTAGAATTTAGATTAGCTGATAGCACAGGTAAGGTATTAATTATAAAGTTTGTATTATTTTTATTTAAATGTAATTAAGGTATCAGTTTGCAAATTTGAAATATTTACCTCTGATAACTTTGCTATTTTTGTTGCAAAATAGTTTATCTTTGTCAATATTATTTGTAATTGATTCAACTACTTTTTATGCAAACAGATCTTTAGTCTAATAATTTATCATCGTCATCATTGGCCCGGTTAGGTGTAACTTGCATAATTACTCACGATATAACTAAAACTCTTGACACTTCTGGGCAAATTGACGTTATTTATACAGATATGTCAAAGGCTTTTGATAGAGTTGAACATAATATTCTTTTAGCTAAGCTTAAAGATTTTGGTTTTTGCAGTTTATCCATTATGCTAATGTCATCTTATCTTAAAAAGCGTGAAACGTATGTAACTTGTATTTATTATAAATCTAATTCTTATTTTCCAACTTCTGGTGTTCCGCAAAGATCAATATTGAGGCCCATGTTGTTCAACTTATTTATTATTGACCTTTTCACATCACTAGGTTTTCAGCATCTTCTATATGCATATGATCTTAAAATCTACTTAAAAATCAACAGTATCAATGACTGCTTTCAATTACAGAACATTTTAAATCAAATTGTTTTCATGGTGTGATGTTAATTTATTGGATTTAAACATTAATAAGTGTAAATTTATGTCATTTACAAGAAAATGCTATTAAGTTTAATTATTATATTAATAGCTGTTCAGTTGAGTGTGTAAGTACGTTTAAAGACCTTGGCGTTTACTTTGATACTAAACTAACGTTAAACTATCACATTGAAAACGTTGTACAAAGTTCCATGAAAACTATGGGCTTTATTCACCGAAACACAAATAGTTTTCAAAACCTTAGTGCTTTAAAGGCTTTATACAATTCTTTTGTGCGTTTTAAATTGGAATACGTTTTTTTAATTTGGTATCCACAGAACCAACATCAAACAAGACAAATTGAAGGTGTACAACGCCAATTTTTAAAATATTTATTTTTTTAAACTGAAGGATTTATCCAACCAAAGGCTTCGACCACCTAAACCTACTTAACAAATTTAAGTTTGAATCGATTGAGCTTCGACGTTGCAAGTGTTATTTTTGTGCACAAACTCTTGCATAATATTATTGACTCTCCGAAGATACAACACATTAGACTGCATATACCGTCGACAAAAACCAACTTTTAGTTTACCTACTATGCTTACTAATTACGGTTTTAAGTAGCCTGTAACGGCAGTTGCTGTCGTTGAAATTCCTAAAATCAAAAATAGGGATTAGTGGTATGCAACCAAGTATACACTATGTTTGAATGAAAATGATGTTGAGGTGAATTAGGAGCTGTATTTTTGTTTTGAAATTAGTATCTAACTACTTTATAATTAAGCTATTTTTATGTTATATGTAAACTTAATACTCACATGTTTCCGGTGCTGGTCTGTGCTGTGGATTTAGTTTTGATCGTGGACTGGTCCTGATGCTCTCGGTTTTAATCTAAAAACAAGCGATTAGGTTATTTTAATGCAATTGTTATTAATTGTTAATCGAGAAAGGTTGTATTACGCTGTAGATTGCATGGGAGAGTGCTAATAGGGATTAGATTAATTGTTTAGTTTGAGTATGATTGCGGTTACGATGATGCATTTTATTCACCTCGGGTAGTATTCATACTAGAATTTTGGGTTATCGTTAGAGTTAATTGTTGTAAGTACTACTCATGGGAGGATTTACCGCTTTGTTAGAGACTGGGGGGTTGTTTATTTTGGATATCAAGTATTTGTTGTGTTGTGTAGTGGATTCGAGGTTAGATGGTTCAATTCTGCAAGGATGATTTCTCCGGGGCAAGGAAGTTAAGTTAAGTGGTTGGGATGATTTATATTTTTAATTTTATTATCTTGAATTGCTGTACTTACTTGTGGCTGTTAATCTACTTTATTGTCACTTTCAACTTGACACCTGTCAGCCATCTTCTGATCACGTTGTTCAGCGCATATGGGTTTGGTGCAAAATTTGAATTTCACTTAATTAAAATCATCTGCGCATCGGTTTGATTGGTAAGACGCCATGCTTCACGGAGAATGATATTCATTGGTGTTGTGGCAGTGGCGAGTATTCTGAGAGGATTTGTAAATTCTTAGGCATCGTGGCCTGATTTATATATTCGCCGTTTAAACTGCATTGAGTGGTGATATATTGTGCTTTGTGCTACCCGCTAAGGGAGATTTAGGGGTTTATCGTTTATACCTCAACCGCTGGCGGATTTGTCTCTCACCCACATCTCATAGCTGGAAGTTATCTAAAAGGATTGAAGGACCGTATTAAAATCTCAGGTTGGTTTAGTGTTTATTTTCTCTTGTTTTTATTGCTTTCCGGGGTTTGCAGAATTATTTGTAATTCTGGTTTTGTATGGCATGTTTTAGGTTCTTTACTACGGGCGTTCTAGTTTATTTTTAACGTCCCAGAACGGTCACCACTCTGCTGTATCTATCGCAGGTACGGGAGACCCCTCTTGACGTTCCGCATAGGACGTGTTGAAGAATGCAGAAGTGTGTTCAAGCGTGAGGCCGCTGATGTTCCCAAGTCTCACATCCTGCTCCCAATTGAAGTGAAGGGGCTTATTTCCAAGAATCCAGAAGTGCTCAACAGGAAGAAGACAACCACGTGATATCGACAACCTTCATGTTCAGCCTTTATAATTATTGTTTTTTTTGCAATGCAATATTTGTTTTGTGCCTACTACCACTTGGTGTAAGGCAGCAAGATAACTGTTGGTTGTGAAATTTATTATTTTGTTTTTTTTTTTCGGGCGTGCTAATAATTTGCCTTACAGGATCTTTGGACGGGGATAGCGCTATGCCTGGACAGGGACCCAAACCGTGAGTACTCCTTTTTTTTTCTTGTACCGATATAGTGTTTTATAAATTTCACGGCTTATGTTTGTATCACTTTCATTCATAGTTAATGCTCTTGGATATTACCGACATATGGCTGTTTTGTCGGAAACACTGTAATTGCAAGTTTTTTTTTTCCTTTCGAAGATTGATGTCAAACTGTTGAACACTACATTTATTTTAAATTACAAATGGTAGATTGGCATAACCTACTGCCAATACTTAAAAGTTATATTTGTTTTGTCGGACCTATCCAATAATATTTGGATGTTTTTTTTGTTTTTGTATGGTTGCATTTGAATCATCGGCATTCAGATTGTTACCTTTATTGAATGTTCCTAATACGAGCATTTAAGCCCAGAAATATTTGTTTTGTGTTAATATTTTGCCGAATATAAATAAAGTACATATATTTAGTTTGCAAATTGTGGAATTTGTCCCAACTTAATTTTAGCTTCCCTTGAACGTGTTATCCGCGTATGTTTTTTGTCTAACTTCTTGGTATCGGGTTCTATCATTAGGAGGTGTGACCGATTACAGGGTTGACTTCATAGAAAGATCCCGTCTCACAACTTACCACCCCCGTCTCCACTGAGCTACGACGGTAAGTGAAACCCTGTCCACCTTTTACTCTCACAAAGGGCATAGGTAACCAAGTTAAGGATAGCTGTTTTGGTAGCGTTACAAGCCAATCAATATTTTTTGTAACAATTTTAACAATATGCTGTGATATTTTTAGTGATTATCTTAAGTGTATAATTCATCAAGTTATCTAGCTTTTATTAAGTTTTATTTTTGTTTTAACTTTTTATTTTGTGCAGATGTTAATCTTATTTTAAATTGTTTATTTTATATGTATTTTTGCTATTTTATGTTACTTGTATGTGGTACTTTTTTTTTGTATGTTGTCTTGTAATTGAGAATTGTTTCCTGTAAATCAGGCAATAAATACCTATTATTATTATTATTATTGCACTTAATATGCCACTGCCGCATTTATTTACATGTGTCTGACTAGAACTTTTATATTTTATTTATTTATTTATTTATTTATTTATTTATTTATTTATTTATTTATTTATTTATTTATTTATTTATTTATTTATTTATTTATTTATTTATTTATTTATTTATTTATTTATTTATTTATTTATTTATTTATTTATTTATTTATTTATTTATTTATTTATTTATTTATTTATTTATTTATTTATTTATTTATTTATTTATTTATTTATTTATTTATTTATTTATTTATTTATTTATTTATTTATTTATTTATTTATTTATTTATTTATTTATTTATTTATTTATTTATTTATTTATTTATTTATTTATTTATTTATTTATTTATTTATTTATTTATTTATTTATTTATTTATTTATTTATTTATTTATTTATTTATTTATTTATTTATTTATTTATTTATTTATTTATTTATTTATTTATTTATTTATTTATTTATTTATTTATTTATTTATTTATTTATTTATTTATTTATTTATTTATTTATTTATTTATTTATTTATTTATTTATTTATTTATTTATTTATTTATTTATTTATTTATTTATTTATTTATTTATTTATTTATTTATTTATTTATTTATTTATTTATTTATTTATTTATTTATTTATTTATTTATTTATTTATTTATTTATTTATTTATTTATTTATTTATTTATTTATTTATTTATTTATTTATTTATTTATTTATTTATTTATTTATTTATTTATTTATTTATTTATTTATTTATTTATTTATTTATTTATTTATTTATTTATTTATTTATTTATTTATTTATTTATTTATTTATTTATTTATTTATTTATTTATTTATTTATTTATTTATTTATTTATTTATTTATTTATTTATTTATTTATTTATTTATTTATTTATTTATTTATTTATTTATTTATTTATTTATTTATTTATTTATTTATTTATTTATTTATTTATTTATTTATTTATTTATTTATTTATTTATTTATTTATTTATTTATTTATTTATTTATTTATTTATTTATTTATTTATTTATTTATTTATTTATTTATTTATTTATTTATTTATTTATTTATTTATTTATTTATTTATTTATTTATTTATTTATTTATTTATTTATTTATTTATTTATTTATTTATTTATTTATTTATTTATTTATTTATTTATTTATTTATTTATTTATTTATTTATTTATTTACTAGCCATTACAAAATAAGTATATATTTACAATTTAAAAAACATAAATTAAACATAAAACAACTAATATTAAAAATAAGAATAAAACTTAAATAGTTGCAAAATATAAAAAAGGTCACGTATGGGTGACAAGTGCACGTCGCAGGGTATTAAAAGAATCTTTAAAAAAATCCACTTTAACTTCGTTGGCATGCCGCAAAATACGTGTAGATGCAGCATAATCAGTGCGTTTGAACGGTATATGAAATAAATAGTCAATGCGTAAAACTCGAGCTGGAACATGAATACCTATAGAGCTGAGCAAGTCAGGACAGTCAATAATCCCACGAAGCACTTTAAAAACTATTGTCACGTCAAAATTAAAACGTCTTTTTTCAAGACTAGTCATGTTAAATGTAGAGAGCAGTTCCGTGTAGCTGCCTACAATGTTGCATTTATACGCCAAAAAACGAACAAACTTTTTTTGAATCTGTTCAATTTTTCCTTTACTGACGGCGGTGTATGCGACCACACATTGGAACAATACTCGAGATGGGGACGTACTAGAGCGTTGTAAAGAATAATTAGAGTACGATTCTCACAAAACTCCTTAGAGTTACGCTTGACAAACCCTAAAAGTTGATAAGCTTTAGCCACAACAGTATCGATATGTAGTGTAAATGAAAATTTTGAATCAAACGTAATGCCTAAATCACAAATAGTGTTAACTCTTAACAACATTACATTCATGAGAGAGTAACCATACATCACCGTAGACTGACGTCAAGAAAAAGTCATCACTTTGCATTTATTTAAATTAAGTAGTAAGTTATTAGTCTGACACCAACTAGAAAAAATCTGTACTTCTTCATTAAGTAGTACAGCATCATCTAAAGACTGAATTTTCATAAAGATTTTTATACCGTCCGCAAATAATAAACAACGCGCATTAGAAAAACAATGTACCACATCATTGATAAAGATATTGAACAGTAAAAGTCCAAGATTTGACCTCTGTAGAACACCCGACGTAACATCAATATTACGAGAAACGCACTGACCAATGCGCACGAATTGAGATCTGTTAGATAAATAGGATTGAATCCACATTAAGAAGGTGCCATTAACTCCAATACCACGTAGTTTCATAATTAGTATCTTGTGGTCAACGGTATCAAAAGCTTTTATGTATTATCGCATCTTGAACGATCACCGCATGTTTTACGCACTTCTCGTTCCACGCCATCTTTAAATGTGTAAAAACGTTTTTCACAATTTTTCAGTCAAAATGTCGTAAAATGTTACTAAATTGTCAGAAATGTTTCAAAAATTAAAAAACTTCCTTAATCTGTTAATATGTTTTAAAATTGTATAAAATGTTTCTTCGAGTCTATCAATAAGTTCAGATATGTTTTAAACTGTCAAAAATATTACAAAATCCTTAAAAAAAATCAAAAATAAATCTAAAATTGTCAAAAATAAACCTCATTTTTCAAAACTGATGTTTTTGATGATTTTCTTTTGACAGATTAGGTAAATTTTTTTAAACTTACAATGTTTACATTACTGTGACCTATTTGACAGTTTTTGTATTTTGCTGACAGTTATTAAGTCAACATACAACATATTAAGTACATTTTTGCTAACTTATGATATTTTTTTGTTACTCTTTTGCGGTTTTTGTTAGTTTTATGACAGATTTGATACGTTTTTGCCAACTTATAATGTTTATACACATTAAACATGTAAACTATTTGACAGTTTTATTAATTTTTTGACAGATGTTACTGATAAAAAAGCCTAATACAATTTGACAAATTTTGTACTGACCAACTAACTTATTTATTTGACAGATCTGATACATTAATTGTAAACTGTTAAACAATTTTAATAAATTTTTGACATTATAAATAGATTTATGACAGATTTAATTGAAAGTTTAAAATACAGTTTAACACTAGAGAAATGCCGGGCTCAGTTGCCTTGTCCTGTTGGGGTGCTTCTAGAGTTAACACCTGCACCCAAGAACGACAACGAAGCATCCCGGGAATCCGTTATCTAAATGTATTTCCCTGGAAACGAAATCGCTGACAATAAAAAACCTTGAGCAATTCAAAGAATCATTATCTTGTCATATAAAAACAAGAATTTGTTATTAATTCAGTCAATGGAGCTGAATCGCTCAAAGTTTAATGTTGTTAGTCTAACGTAAATTTCTACACAATTTTAATATCCAACTTATTATACTTATTTTATTATTTTTATAAATAATTAAAAGTAATTAGTTAAATCTACTAGTATTGTTATGGAAAAATATTAAATCCTATCACATCTACGAGAATTTCGGTGAACCTTTCTTTCTAGAAAAATATTGACACGTACAGTGCCGTTTTTAATTTAAAATTGGTTCTTATATGACAAAACGCCAACCTACTCAATATCCAAACGATAAGATTTTAGATATCACTCTTTTTATATGTTGAACTACATACAATATTCTATGTCTTCATGTTTTTGGTTAAAGATTTGAAGTTATATTTAACGAGTAAAAACTTAATAAAATACAAAATAAAAACGCCACTTTTCAAAAATTAATTGTGGAGAAACGACTCATCGCATCAAATTTCTACAGGTTGGACTTTCTTCTACAATGTGTGAAAATTGTAATAAATTATATTCAGGCGTTTTCTTGCTAAGTTTGATTCTGTGTACCATTATAATAGCGCAACTATTCTCCCCCCTTAATATATTATATAGCTGTAAACTGTTTTTTTTTTAACTTATGGTATACTAACACCTTGTTGTAAACTGATTTAGTTACTTGTTAAAGTTTTTCATTGATAAAATCAGTTTAAAATGTGATCGGAATACAGTTTGACATATCTGACACATTATATACATTTTATTACACTATCTGATAGTTTTAGTAATTTTTGAGACATGTAGTAATATCTGCCCCATATATTATTTAGTAGTTTGTTGACAAAATTTTTAGCAGTTTAGAATACCATACTACAGGTCTGCTATGTTTCTTTCTTTATAAATGATCACTGTAAATTGTTTAACATATTTTTATTTTTTGAAATTATTTAAATATAAAATTGCGCCAAAGCTAATATTCACTCAATAAAACTTAATTTAATTTAATTATTTTAGAATTCAAAAGTATTTACCTGCAGCAATACATATAACAACTACCGCTAATAAAAAAGTACTCGTTTTCTTTCCCATATTGTATTGAAACTGTTCAAGGCTCTATAAAACACTGATATATTAAACTGTCTTTCTATTTTTATATCAGTTTTACATGGCAGTACAAATTAATTTCAATTAAAAATTAATTGTTAAAAATTTTGGTGGAATTATTTACGGCGATTGAAATATTATTTATCATAAAAAAGTGTATACCAATATTGTTTTCAAGTTACGGGACATTTTACAATAATTTAAAAAACTTATATAGCACCAATAAATCAATTTTATTTTTATTTTTAGATGTAAATGTTGGCACATTGTTAGTCAGCAAATTAATGTTTAAGATAATAATTGAAATTTATAGGATTATATTGTTATGGATATTTATTTTTTAATTAAAACTTTTTTTCATGTTTTTCAATCATTAAATTTTTTAAGTCCTCCATGTTATGTGCCGTTTTTGGAAAACAACAACAAATCTAATAATTTTTTAAAATGTAAAGTGTTTATAGCTTTATATAAAATTACACTACTATTTGCATCAGCCAACAAGTTTCTGCGAGTGGCCGTTTCCAGAAAGTATTCGCATAACTAACAGGAGTATGCGTAGGTAAAACTAAAACATTTCTAACCAACATACGCTGAGGGTATTTATTTTTGATATTATTTTTTGGCTTTTGTTGTATACTGTGCCACAGCGGAATATCTACGTAGTAAAATTTGCAGCCTCTTGAGTCGGCAACATTTAGTGCAAAATACGCCTCCAGCATTGAAGATAAATATCTATCCGAATCAGGACCTTTGGTGATATATTTAAGAAGGTGCAAATATGCAAATAAACCACTTCTTTGTTATGCACGGAATTAATTAAATGTTAGATTTTGATTAAAATTAAAAAAAAAAACCTTTTTTTTATTTTACACTTTTTTTTTAAGGGGGGAAATCTTCAGCTAAGAGACTGACAGACAATGCTTCATAGTAGTGCGGGATTTTTACCGGCTAAAACCTCCTTTAAATAATATAACTAAATATATAAAGCAATTTCAACAAAATAATTTCAAATTCAAAAACATTTTTAAATGGCATAATTTTTTTAAAGAATTTGGCATTAATTTTTTTTTTCATAATTGATACGCATTTTGTTTTTATGTAATGAAAATAGTGTCTTTAGTTTTATATAACGCATATTTGCACATATCCATTTCAAACATGGATATAGCACGCAAAAGCTATGTCACCTTTAAGTCATAAAACAATGAATCAATCACTAATAAATACTGTGTTGATATGGAACGTTTCGAACCATTCAATTTAAAATCAAAATAATTATATAAACGGTTGACATGTTTTAAGTCATTGTCCATTTTTTCAATGAAAGTACAAATTGCAGCAACATCAGAAATGTGACTAAAAAATAATCATAACATAAAATTAAAAAAATTATAACATTTATATATATACGATGGGTATGACGGTTTGCTGCTAATTATACATACAAATTAACCTCAAATTAATTACAGCACCAAGTCGATCAACAATATACAAATAAAAATAATAATCATCAACAATAATGTAATTATACAAAATATCTACATACTACTTAATATATTAACACAAACTATTTAAAAAATATACTGCAGCATCAAAATAGACAACTCACAATTATAATGGGAGATTTTAACGTCCATAACACACTTTGAGAATCTAACAAAAACTGTACAAAGGGGAAAAATAATCAAATGCTTTTCAAATTTAATAATAATTTAATAGTAATTGTGGCAGCCCAACAAATGACATAATGTCATTCTAATAATAATTGATTCAATTCAACTTACAAATCTGATTTTAATTCAACACTTTAATAATGAATAATTCATATGTGGTAATTATTACAAATCAGATATCTCTATCAATTTCTCCGTTAATAATTCGAAAGTATTTTCATGAAAATCTAACTAACGGAATAACATGATTAATGCGAGAAGAAAAAATAACAAGTCTGTCTGCGGGGTCAACCAACGATAACTACAACAAGAATGTTTCGATTTCTGGCTCTTATTTTATAATGTAAATACAACGCAGTATGTGATTTTAATAAGACATTTTACCTACGTCAAGACAGGACCTTGACCTAGAAATTTTAAAAATAAATGGTATGGTTTAAATTTAATGGAACTATACCCGAGATATTCAACCAATATAGCATGCATATCATGTAATATAATTTTTTTCTTTTAAATTGATTAATTATTTAGTAGCGTATAAAATATAATAAAATAGAATTTAATAATATGGAATGCTACGTTTTCAATTTTATTTTATTAATAATTTATATCAATTTACTTATATGAAATAAATCTTATAATGCCTATTACTCGGAAATGGCTCACATGATCAGGATTCATGTAGAGGCATTTTCAGTGGATTGAGTAAAAAAAGTTTTCATTCCGTACACTTGATTCATACATGCCCATATATACATATAAAGCTACATTTTAGGTTACGTACTATAAATAGGCACCATAACAAAGGTTTTCCACGAATAAATTTTAAGATTTATTGGAATACTTTTTTATTATATTATGTTGGGGGTTAATGTAAACCGACGATATTTTGAGCTAATTTGGAGTTACTCAGTTAAGTTTAGTTGAAAAGTAAAGGTATCCCTCAGTATCTAAATAAACGCATTCCGTCAAGTACATAAATCAGCTGATCAATGAGTAAAGAAAATACGAAGTCTTTTTTGTGAAATTACATTTGCAAATAGCAACAAAATGCATTCAAAAATACAGAAAAACGCATTTATTTCTATGTTTGATGGGTTTTTTCTGCTATTTCCTAACTATTATTTAACTAAAAGACTTCGACATATCATAGTTTAATTCTTTCTAAATGTACTGGTAAAAAAATAAATCGATTATCAAATTATTTGTAGAAGCAGCGATGAAGAGGAAGTTGCCGTTTTTGTTAAAATACTACAAATCAACGTAGCGGTCGGTATCCTCTTAAGTGATTGTAATTTGTATTTTGTTTTAGGTCTACCACGAAATCTGGACGTAACACTTTTTACTTTTTACTGCTAGATAATAACCTTCTCTTTTAGGTCCTTTTTAGAACCCGCGTATATCTTTTTTTTTAGCGTTGAATAATACTAAGGTCATTAGCTATTTGTTTTAATTTATTTTAATAATAATAAACTCAGGTTATAGACCTGAGGAGACAAAACAACATATTAAAATAGTTAAATAAATAATTAAATAAATAAATAAATATATAAATAAATAATCTAATATCACAAAAACTAATATCACAGAACCTGCTACCTCAACAGACAACAAAGTTGTAAAAGACTTTGATGCCAGTACCTATACGTTAACCTAAGCTAATATCACAGATGACACCGAAGCTGTAAAATGCTTCGATGCCAGACCCTAAAAACTAACTAAACCTAATATCACAACTTAACCTAATATTACAACCTAACTTAATATCACAGATGACATCGAAGCTGTAAAATGCTTTGATGCCACACCCTAAAAACTAACTAAACCTAATATCACAGATTGCACCAAAGTTGTAAAAGATTAGGATGCTTTAAACAACTGAACAACACAAACTGATCAATAAAATTAAATAAATTAATTAACATCAAAATCATTATAAGACAACACAAAAATTTGATTACACCTGCTTGAGGAGTCCTGCGTCTTTCGAAAACTGAACGCACCTTTTCATGGACTCCTCTTTATTTGATAAAATAAACGCCACGTTGTTAGGAAGCTCGAGCCGAATACGGTAGGAAAGGTAGGTTCGGCATTCCTCCAAAATGTGCTTCACCGTTAGAGGGTTGTGACATGTTTGGCATGCTGGTAGTTTGTCGCCGGTCAGGAGATACGAAGAGGTCAAGTTAGTATGATCTATGCGCAAGCGACATAAGGCGACCTCTTCTCTCCTGTTGAGATTTACCGGCGACTTCCATGCCGTCACGGAGAGCTTGATTTTCTTTAATTTGCTCTCGAAGCCGTTCCATACTCTTTGTCAATCCTCGATGACCTTTGATATAACGTATCCTTTGAGATCATTGGGTCTTACGGGAATGTTGTCCGTAATATCCGCGTCAGCCGCCTGACGGGCGGTTTTATCAGCCAGCTCGTTGCCTTCGACACCCACATGACCCGGTGTCCAGACAAAGATAGCTTTCTGTCAAAACCCGGCCAAGCGGAATATTGAAGTTTGTACGAGCTAGACCAGCGAATCGACCGAGTACATAGACTGTGTACTCAGGATGGCACTCAGCGAGTCGGAACAAAGGAGGAACAAACTGTGAGATGACGTCTCACAGTTTAGCAGGGCTTTATGTAATGCATATAATGCTGCGGTGTATACGGAAGCCTCTTTAGGGAGAGACCATGAGTGGGCCGTTCTATCTAAAACAAAGGCACTTTCCACCCCCCGATCCGTTTTCGAACCGTTTGTATACAACCGCGGAGAGTCTGGTTATTCGGCAACAATTTCAAGAAACTTGCTTCTCAAAACGTCGGGGCAAGTTTCTCTTTTGCTCTTGGAGGTCAGATGAAGACGAGCTATAACCCTCGGCATTAGCCAAGGAGGAAACTTGCCAGAACCGACCTCGAATACCATCGGATAATTTACATTCAGACTCTCCTCTAGCTCCTGCGCTCGGACGCACACCGGTCTACTGACGGTAGGCCTGAGTCTGTATTTGCGTTGCTGCGTTTCGTTAGCGGTAAATATGAGTTGGTTGTTGTGACCCCTCTTTGCTCGCATCACCGCGGCGTATGTGAGTACAAAGCGACTACGACGAGCGGTTAGAGGAGGTACACCCGACTCGCAGCAAAGACTCGGTGCAGGACTCGTCCGGAATGCTCCCGTGGCGTATTTAATGATTGCGTTGTGGACTGCGTCTAGGGTTTTCAACCGGAATTTTTTGGCGGATGAGTATACCGCGAAGCCGTAGTCCACCCTGGATAAAACCAAGACCTTGTACAGCCGCAACAATACCTTTCTCCGCGCACCCCAGTTTATGTTGACCAAGCACTTGATCACGTTCAAGGCTTTTTTGCACTTTGTGACCGATTCATCAATATGTGCCCGAAAGGATAAGGTCCTATCGGGCACGAGCCCTATGTACGGACTGTTTTGACGCACGTGATTCTGGAAGCCTGCAAAACAAGCGCGGGGTCCCGGTGAGGTCTTCTGAGACAGCAAAAATGCACGCACGAGGTTTTCGTCGTAGAAAAGCAAAAACCACTCGCCTCTGCCTCTCTGTCCATTTTGTTTATGTTGATCTGGAGTTGACGTGTTATGGCAGGGATGGTATCTCCCGCCATGTAAATTATCAAATCGTCGACGTTCAAACATTTTTTCACAGGTGTAACCACAGAAGCTGCAATATCGTTTACCGCGATTGCAAAAAGGGTAACGCTAATTGTCGACCCTTGGGGAACAACATTCTCTAGACATACTGTCTTCGAGTTAGTGGTTCCCACCCTTACTTTAAATGTGCGATTGAGCATAAAAGATTCAAGCAAAACGGCATACGGCCTTTGAATCCTCATGCATGCAGCTTCTGCAATATTCCATAATGCCAAGTCATGACATACGCCTTCTCCAGGTTGAAAAACACCGCTACGAGGTATTTTCTTGCTAGGAAGGCGTCTTGGAAGGAATTTTCTAGACAGATTAAATGATCAACGGTACTGTGATTTAGTCTAAAGCAAGCCTGGTATTTAGCTAAAAGACCGTTACTTTCCAACATCCACACCAGACGGTTGTTGACAATTTTTTTAAAATTTTACTGAGACAGCAGGTAAGTGAAATCGGTCTGTAGCTGTTGACGTTGTTTGGATCTTTGCCCGGCTTTAACAACGGCAGGATAATGGCCTATCTCTAACAATCCGGGTAGACGCTGTTTTCCCATATGAGGTTGTAGATTTCCAGCAACCGCTCCGTCATGCGGAAGGAAAGCTGACGGATAACCTGATAAGGTGACGCAGGAATTCTTCACTATAATTTTGAGAGCTACTGACAGACGCAAATTGAGTTGCCAATGCGGCTGTAATTTTGGCCG
Organism: Tachinus rufipes; assembly: GCA_963932245.1. Lineage (NCBI taxonomy): Eukaryota > Metazoa > Arthropoda > Insecta > Coleoptera > Staphylinidae > Tachinus > Tachinus rufipes. The sequence goes on along the minus strand of OZ010741.1, from coordinate 83,686,220 downwards.
ATCATGTTTTCCTCCGTCGGGGTTTTTTTAAAACAATTAAAAGCTTTTTTTTTCTCTTCCACAGCTACTCGGAAATCGTCGTTCTACCAAGTAACCGACGGACCGGCCAGCTGACCGCTGGACCAAAGGACAAACACATCTGCTGCTTGGACAATACAATTAGTAAAAACTTTCACGGCGGTCTCTACGTCCTCACCAGTTAATTCTGGTGGGACCAGACTGGCTTGGAAACCTTGCCAGCCTACGCGGTCAAGACACCATCTACGGGGGACGGACTGTCTGACCCGTTTGACGATGGTTTTAATAATTGTGAAAGTGATCGGTACCGTGAAGGTCTTCTAATACATGCCACGATAAACGTGTGGCTAAACGTGGAGACGACAAGGACAAATCAATTGCCGAAAAATTTGTACCCCTACCTCCAAAATGTGTGGGGAACCCGTGTTGAGTAGGACAGCGTTGCTTTGATCAAAAAGACTCTCTATCAAACGACCTCTCGTGTCTTTCCTCAAGGAACCCCAAAGCGGATTGTGGGCGTTAAAATTGCCCACTAGGAGATAGGGCTGTGGAAGCTGCGAAATAAGTTCTTGTATATCTTCCAGAGTCCAATCAAACTCCGGATGATACAGGTTGCATATTGTGGCTTTTATTGGAATGGTAAGCCGGATTGCGATTGCCTGGAGTTTAGTTCTAATGGTTATTTCCGTAAACGGTAAATTTTCTTTCAGAAAAATTGCGACTCCGCTTTTTGCTCGGACGTCACTACTTCCTGTGCATGTTAAACCCCGAAGATTAAATTTTGTTTGGGGTTTAAAGTGCGTTTCCTATAAACACACGCAAAAAGGCATGTGCTTTACCAGGATCATCTTTAGCTCACAATAACTGCGTTTGCAACCGTTGCAGTTCTACTGTATTATCGTCTCCATAATTTTAGGTAATTACTAAATAAATAAAATAAATTAAGAAATAAATAACACGTAATAGATGGACAGCTATTAAAATAAGTTAACACAAAACAAATAAAACACCAAAGCTGTAAAGAGACTTTAGTGTTTGGACGTAGACAAAGCAAAAGATACATTCTTAAAACTATTATCACAAATGACATCAAAGTTGTAAAATACCCCGATGCCAGAACCATAAAATACATAAAACTTAAAACTAATATCGCAGATGACATCAAAAACAAAAAATTCTTTAATCCCAGAACCTTAAAATAGAAAGAACAATACAAATACACAAATGACACCGCAGTTGTAAAGGACTGCAGTGCCGATACAATACAACATTTAATTAAAAAACATAATAGAAGGCCTACAGCTGGGAGCGTCATCTGTTCTTTTTAAAGCCAGGTTTCCTTCTTATTCTGCCTTTGGTACTGCCAGTGTCGACAACAGAAATTTCTGATGCCCTACTGGATTCGTCGTCACCGTTGCTGGAAGAAGGGTCATCCCGCTTCCGTTTACCCGGATTAAACTGATCCATATCTATTTGTTTTGGCGTATCTGCCAAAACAAGTTTGGATTCCGCTAAGTGCAGCAACAAGAGGCGGTAAGAGCTTGTTAACTAATTCAGTTAAATCTACTGAGTTTCTTGATGTAGTTGTAGCTTTAGCGTAAGATAATTCGGCAATCGATGTAGACGTTGATACCAATTTACGTGGTTCGAAATAAGATAATTTGTTTTTGGTCATAATTTCTTTAATAGCAATGTCTTCTTTATATTTTGAGCAATTACGTGATCTTGCGGAGTGTTCTCCTCCGCAATTGATGCACGTAATTGGCAGTTGGCATTCGCTACCATCATGCAGAGGTTTTCCACGCGCGCTGATCTGCTCCTTGGAGCAACGAACAGCTGTGTGACTAAACCTCTGACATTTAAAGCAACGCATTGGCGCCGGAATATACGGCCTGACTGCAAGATTATAAAAAACCTCTTTCACGTTTGTAGGAAGTTGTGGACGGTTAAATGTCAGTATATGGTTAAGGATTTCATCGCGATTTCCGTCTCGCATGCTAAAGATGCGACGTACATCAATTACCCCCTGACCATTTATATTTAACACAATTTCCTCAAGCGTGCAGTTTAAAAAGTCTCTGCAGTACACAATGCCTTTACTTGTATTCAGCGTTTTATGTGCTAAGATTTGAACGTTTATATCTCCAATTCTTGAGCATCTTAAAAGTTTTGTAGACTGAGCGGCTGAAACCGTTTCCACAAGAAGGCCGTCTCTGACCTTCTTGATAGAATTGGTCTCACCGATCAGTCCATACAACGCTCTACTTATTCAGAAGGGGCTAACTTTATCAAAGTTGCCCTCTTCTCTAGTGACCAGGATAAACCGAGGGACAGGTCCCGCCTTCTCATCACCGGCACTGTTTAACAAAATAACTTTGCCAGACTTTTTCCCTATTGTCAAAGAATGAGAGGAAAAAAAGGTTAGGGGTAGAAATGTAAATGGCAGGAAAATAGGAAAAGGTAGCCAGGAATAGCTTTGGGTACATTTGGTTTGGCTTCTGCTCATTGACCCATCCGGCATAGGTGGCCCTGCCAAGAATTTAAACTCCCGCCGGCATTGCTCAAGCAGAAGCTATATTGCCTTCTCCGTTTTTTTTTCTGCGTTCTTTTTAGTTTTTGTTAAATTAATGGGATATTCTTGTTATGTTCTTTAAAATGTTCCATCTGTTTATTATGTTAATTTCCTCTACCAGTATTTCTTTGGATCACAAGATTGTCCCTACTCCTCTAACCATTTGATTACATGGTAGAACATATCTCAGGCACCAACCAAACCCGTTGCCTGATGCCTTCAATAACTACTACCACCAAAACCTGTTAAAAAAGGAGCGTATCAACAAACACAAAAGATCATCAGAGGATGACGTAATCTAACTTATAAAAAATAGTTGCACATATCTGCTCGGTAAAATCAATATTTTTTTTTATAGACGTGTTTTATTGCAAATAATAAATCAACAAATCACAAAACTATTCAGTTCTTATTTATTCATTCGACAAACTTTTCTGTTTTAATATTTAATCGTATGTTTTTATATGTTTCAGAAATCAAACAGGACACTTAAGAAACCAACAATGTTCAAACAAATATAATTAAAGCAACAAAAGAATCTCAAATTACCCCTAATCCCAAAAAAATAATTCTATACCGACTTTATCACGACGTCGATGGAATTTAGAAAAGTATAAAGACGCAGAAAGAACTATGCAAGGTTTCATAAAAGATATTGTAATCCGAATAGATAATGAAACCGATAATTGTAAAAATACTTTTAAAATATTTAAGCATTTACTAAAATACTTCAAAAAAGATTTGCAAAATGTTCAGTACAAACACAATCAAACAAAGTTAGCATCTGAATGTGCAAATGCTATTAATATTAATAATTTTAAAACTGCCAAAAACAAGCTAAAGTTAATTGATGATAATAACAAAATCGATGTAATAGTTGATAGTGTATAATAATACAGAATCTAATTTTGATGCACTATTAACATTTGGAACAAATACTAAAAATGTAGAAAGAAGTAAGGCGAATCAAAGTGATTGAGCCTCATAAATTAACATAATTAGTTTATTTATAAATTTATTTTGATTTTATAAATTAAATAGATAAACATATTTATTTTATTTGTCTTTGAGAAATATCAATTTTACCTTGTGATAACCTGGTAAGATTAAATGTAATAAATTTACTCTTATCTGGTCCTTTTACCTGTGAGCTGTTGTACAGCTAAGTTGCTTTCAAAATACTTACAGCATCCTGGATCGATAGAATACTTAATTCAAGTATTCTCATATTTGCGTAGGTTAGTGCACTTTAACATAAGTAATTAAATAATAACTCTCTAATTGTAAAATATTTTTACAATAATGTTAACAATTACATTAGCAATATTACAAAACAATCGCTACCGAACACATATTGGTGGGTGAGTAATAATATGTATTCTTTTAGGTAATTTTGATTGACAATTAAGGTGATTTTTTGCGTGCCGAGTAGTTTCTAAGGGACGCAGCGGCAAGGAACGAGGTAGCGAGTAGGCCGGCCCGAAAAGTCTACCCTACTACCACAAATAAGCTCTATTCTTTACTAATAAAGTGAGACCGTCGCACAGACGCACACGCATGTTTATTGAAACCAAGTTCGGAGAGTACATATTAGAGAGGACTGAATTCTATTTTAGAAATGAAATATAAAAATTTTATATTTCATATATAAATTAATGATCTGAAATTTGAAACTTGATAACGCAATGTAATAGTTAATGAAAATATAATGTTGTCAATTACATGATCTACATTATAGTAAAAAAAATATAGTTTTATAATAATTCATGACTAATTTAATAGATTTAATAAAACCAATATATTGCCAGAGAAATAAAAAACATTGCGATTAAATACTAAAAAATCAAACGTAATGAAAATTTAAGAGATTAAATAAAAAAAAAACGGATGTGTGTAGTTAGTAAAATATACTTTGTAGCACTGATATGTATAATGTTGGTGACTTTTTGTTAATTATAAGCTTATATATATTATTATAATAATAATTTTATGCTTTACAACTTGAGTAAACATTTTAAAATAAATTCAAACTAACTGTTTTACTATACATGAATTTGACACTTTGAATGATTTATTATATACTAATAATGTTATTATAAATTCGTTTAGTGTTTTATAAAGTAATTCTTAAATTCACTTTGGGAACTCAAAGGTGTTCTCCTTGTGTCACATTGCAAACATCAAAGGTAGTTCATTCCAAAACCGATGTATCATATCTTCATTGAGATTTTCCACAGTTTTTGTAATGTGTTGTTTTAGCTCATTGTAATATCTTTGCTAAAGACATTAACTATTTAATTAGACGGATGTTTAAGGATTTTATTTAGGGTAAAGACGATGTTAACTTAACCGAGACTGATTTAATACTCCACGTATACAATAAAATGTTTATACAAAAACTAAGAATAAATAACTAAACAAAAAACTATTCTATTTATTTAATACATACTTATTTACTATATGCAACCCTGTTGCCATTTCTATGTATTATATATTGACTATATAAATATAATTAATATATTACACCTCCTTCTTTAAAAATAAACATTAATACTGAAATAATAATAATAATAATAAAAAACAATTATTTACGAGGCCTTAAATTGTAAGGTTTAGATGAAGAAGCATTTAAAAGGTCTGTATTTGAAGGATCCTGAATAGGAATATCATTTCTATATGAAATATCTTTTAATAATTGATTAGTGTGCCTTTTAAATTCTTTTCCCTCTTTGTTTCTTATTAAATAGTTACATTTACCAATTTGTCCAATTATTTTGCCAGGTAGGAATTTTTTATTTAATATATCTCTATAATAAACATTATCTCCAACTGTAAAACTAATATTTCTGTCATCTCCGAAGTACTTAGTCTGATTTCCCTGTTTTTTAGCCACATGATCTCTAACACACTCAATGTCTTTCCCCTTCTTAAAATGTTCAGGATGTTTAAAATTAAATCTAGTTAAAACATTCCGATTGAACATCAAATAAGAAGGTGATTCACCTGTTGTTGTATGAGGTGTCACGCGGTAATCAAACAGAAAATTATTTATTACTAAATTTATATTTTCCAAGGTAATTTTTTTGTCAATCATCAGTTTCTTTATAGCTGTTTTAACTGTTTTTACAGCGTTTTCAGCTGCGCCATTAGAAGCTGGGTTATAAGGAGCGGACGTTATGTGTTTTATGCCGTTACTATTTAAAAAAGTTTGAAATTCACTGCCAACAAAAGCTGGTGCATTATCTGAAACAATTGTTTCACATAAACCAAATCTAGAAAATAATGATCTTAAAGTATCAATTGTAGTTTTTGCTGTAATTAAATTTGTTGGAATTACTTCCAACCATTTGCTATACGCATCAACTACCACTAAAAAGTTTTTACCCATAAATGGTCCCATATAGTCTATATGTATTCGTGACCAAGGAAATGAAGGCCATTTCCATGTGTTTAGTTCAATTTTGTTTGGACTTTTGGAATACATCTTGCAGGTAGAACATTTTTTAACTAATTGTTCGATGTCTTGTGAAATGCCAGGCCACCAATAATGGGATCTTGCTAATCTTTTCATTTTGCATATTCCAAAATGTGAAGAATGCAATTCATTTAATAATTTACTTCTTAAAACTAGTGGAATAACTAATCGATTATTCCACATTAAACAACCTTCTGCTATTGTTATCTCATTTTTATAAGGTATGTAGGGAAGTAATAATTTACATTTAGTATGGTTAGGCCAACCTATTTTACTAAATTTAAATATAATTTTTAAAATCTTATCTTTTTATGATTCTTCTTGGATCTTAGCAAAATCAATTGGTATATTACCATTTTCTGAAAAACAATTGATGTAATCAACCTCTGAAATATTGTTTTCATCGTTGTTATCATATAGAAGAGGCAATCTTGACAAACTATCTGCCAAATTGTTTTCTGATTTAATATATTCAATGGAATAATTAAATCCGCTTAATATTATTGCCCATCTTTTTAGTCTGTTTGCCGAATATTGAGGAATTCCTTTATGAGGACCAAATATTGTGACTAACGGTTTATGATCTGTAACAATCACAAACTGTTGCCCATATAAATATTGATAAAATTTGTTTAAACCATAAACTATGCTTAGCGCTTCTTTTTCAATTTGCGAGTAGCGTTGTTCCGCAGAATTCAACGTCGTAGAGGCATATGCTATTGGTCGCTCTCTGTTATCAGCCATAATATGTGTGATAACCGCTGCTATACCATAATTACTAGCATCAGTTGTCAGTCGAATAGGTAATTCTGGTTGAAAATGTACTAATATATTATTTGACATTAGCAATTGTTTAATTTTATTAAAAGAAGCATCACAACTCTCATTCCAATTCCACAAAATATCTTTTTTTAATAAATTATAAAAAGGATGCAAAGTTTCTGATATTTTGGTATAAATTTGCAATAATAATTTACCATACCCAAGAACGATTTTAATTGAGTAAAGTTTTGAGGTATAGGTACATTATTAATTGCTTTGACCTTATCTGGAGAAGTTCGAATACCTTCTGCATCAATTATGTGACCTAAATATCTTATTTCTTTTGAAAAAAACTCACATTTGTCAATAGCTAATTTTAATCCTGCATTTTCTAAACGAGTTAATACTTCATTTATTCTTGACAAATGCTGCTTTGTATTTTCACCACTTATTAAAATATCGTCTAGAAAAACGATACACCCATCAATGCCCTGTAATAACGTTTCAATAATTTTTTGAAACTTTGCTGGCGCGCAAGCTACACTAAACGGTAACCTATTATATTTAAATAGTCCCTTATGTGTGGAAATAGTTGTTAAAATTTTAGACTTTTCTTCCAAACATATTTGTTGGTAAGCTCGAGCCAAATCTAATTTAGAAAATATACTACAGTTGCTTAATTTAGTCAGCAAATCTTCAATTTTTGGTAGCGGATATTTATCAATTTCAATTGATTGATTTAATGTTACCTTGAAATCACCACAAAGTCTTACTGATCCGTCTTTTTTAATAATTGGAACAATGGGTGTTCCCCATTCACTGTAGTCAACTGGTGTAATTACTCCCAGTTGCTCTAATCTTTTTAATTCTACCTCAACCTTTTCTCGCATTAAATAAGGTAAAGGCCTAGGTTTGAAAAATTTTGGTTTATAATTTGATTTCAATGTTATAGAAATTACACCTTTATTAAATGTCCCTAATTCAGCAGTAAATAATTTTTTATATTTATTGGTAATAGCCTTTATGTCATTATTTTCAATTTCTGAATAGTTAAATTCATTAATAATATTTAATTTGAATTTATTTATAAAATCACGGCCTAAAATTGCTATTGCTCCGTTTCTTATAACATAAATTTCTAATTATTGCGCTGAATGTTTATATAAAATATTTAAATTGCATGTACCTATTGGTTTAATTTCTAATCCATTATATAAAGATAATATTTTATTTGTATTTTTTAATTTTAATTTTGAAAAATATTTTAAATATAAATCTTCAGGAATGGCAGAAATACTCGCTCCCGTATCAAGTTGGAATTTTATTTTATTTTCATTTATTTCTACTTCGAGATAAAAAGGTGGGTTATTTTTATTGTCAATACAAAATAAAAAAATCCGGAGAAGATAAATAATTGCAAGGATTTTTATTTTTATTAAATTTATAGTTATTTTTATTATTAAAATGTTTTACCTTACTTGGACATATAGATGAAATGTGACCTTTTTTATGACATATGTGGCATAAAGAATTTTTGAAAAAACAGTTTTCCATATCATGATTCACTTTTCCGCACACTATGCACTTTTTTTTCTGTTCACTGTTTTTCTTGCTGGTTAATCCTGATGTCCTATCCCTCGATGACTTCTTTCCGCCATATTTGTCCAGATGATGAAATTCTTTTTTTACCTCGACCGATGAATCCATGACTGCCATTTTCGTTTCCGCCAAATCCACCATATCCGACAACGTTGCTGTGATCTTTTCTTCAAAAAATCTTTCTTGCACCCTGGAGTTATCGTATTCCATTATAAATTGATCCCGCAGCACCATCGGTAGTTCCTGTGCAGAGAAATTGCAAAATGCTGCTAAACTTCTTATTCTTGCAGACCATTCTTTTGGAGACTCCTGCGCGTTTTTTCTTGCATGGTAAAATTTATAGCGTGTCGCAAAAACACTATCCCTCGGTGCAAAATGCTTTGATAGTATTTCAACTAATTCCTGGTAGGTTTTGCTTTCCGGGCACGCCGGCAGACACAAACTGTGCATTAATTTGTAAGTTTCCTCGCTGAGGATATTCAACAAAATTGCCCTTTTTCGTGCGTTGTCCGTTATTTCATTTGCTATGAAATAATTCTCAAGCCTGGGCTTGAATATCAACTACTCACTTAACTGCATGTCGAATTCGCGTAAATGTCCTACCACGTCTTTGGAAGCCATTTTTACGCGCGCACGTGTTTTAAATTTCCGTATTTAATTTTAAAGAAATTTACAAAAATATAACTAAATTTCATTAGTTTCTATCCTCGTCGCCACTGTAATATCTTTGCTAAAGACATTAACTATTTAATTAGACGGATGTTTAAGGATTTTATTTAGGGTAAAGACGATGTTAACTTAACCGAGACTGATTTAATACTCCACGTATACAATAAAATGTTTATACAAAAACTAAGAATAAATAACTAAACAAAAAACTATTCTATTTATTTAATACATACTTATTTACTATATGCAACCCTGTTGCCATTTCTATGTATTATATATTGACTATATAAATATAATTAATATATTACACTCATCTAAATAATTAGAAAAATAGAGAGACGCAAACCAGGACTTTGTAGTTTCAAACTTGGATGTGTTATTGGCTTTTGTGAACTTTGTTAGTAAACAGCACTTTTCCTTTTACATAAACATTCTGTTGTTTCAAGTTTAACAATCGTAAATTGACTGTCTAGTAGGTGAAGTTTTTCAAAACGTGTTCAAATATATAATTGAACAATAGTTACGGATTTTGTTTTTGCAAATTTAAGCACACAATATGATTTCTTTGTAGAAACTGCAGCTATTACTACTTACTGTACTATCAAAACTATTACAGTTCCTAAGTTATCAGCGCAAAATGCATGCCAATATCACAAATAACTTTTGTTTTATAATACTAAAAAGGTCTATTTCTTTTGTAGTGACCATGTACATATATCTAAATTGTATGGTAAAAACGATAAATATTTTGATATTTATTTTGAAGTGAATGTAGAAGTTAACCTAATAAAAAATTTACATAAAGATTAATTATACATAACTTTATGCATTGTGATTTAATGCTGACATAGATTGTGTTCAAAATTATTTTCCAATTTCGCAACACTTATTAAAACCAAAAAAAATTTATTGGTTTACAATTGTATGTCTCATTAGATAATGCTATCAATGTCAAATTTTAAATATAAAAAAGTTTATGAAAATAGTTGTAATGCATGGCAAGAGAGAGTCAATTGTACTGGCCGTATTAAGAATAAATCTACTTATCAAAGTTGTTGTCATTGTTTTTGAATAAAAAGCTCATGTAGGTTAAGAGCCCATAATTCTTCTTCTAGACGTGCTACTATTGTTAGAGCAGAAACTAAGAAAGTGCTATTTCTTAAAGTCTAAATTAGGTTTAGTAAACATGCGCAATTAAATAGAATTAAAAACATTACAAATGTTACAATAATAAAACAGCATCATTCTTTAGCATGGAACCAAATATACTTTCTGAAAGATTTGCAAGAAGCGTTTTGATGCACAGCATAACTTTTGACACATAAATAATTGATGGTGATAGAAACAAACAAAAAATCATTTTTTTGCATCAATGTATTAATAAATTCAGAGACCGTGTAAAGAACAAGGAGCAGACCTTTATTATTAACAAAAAAAACTATTAAAACTTAATAAAATTTCTAGCTATCATAAAAAATAGAGAATACTACAAAAAAACAAAAATTAGAGCTATTTGAGACAGACATTAAAAATAGTTGCAGTCATATTTTTGGAGAACAAATCTAATGACTTGCAATAATTTTGTAAAGAGAAGTACACAGATGGTAGTATGCCGATATAAAATGAATTAAATTATGTGACTATTTAATGCTACTGTATTTAGCTAATAATGCAAATAGTTTGATATGCAATGTAGATAACAATGCTGTTAAACATTATTGCAAAATTTATAATAAGTACCAAAAGAATAAGTTTTACAAAAAATAGATCGTATGAAATCAGTTATTTTTCAGCAGTTGTCGCATATTACATCAAAAAAGTATGTAGAAAAAACAATGAAAAACTACTTTTTTAAGAAAAAACCTACGAAAACAAATAAAAAAATTATTTATCAAAAACAAAATGCAGCAGGATAAAGGTTGTGGAACAAACTGCAACAAAAACTGATTTTTTAAATGATTTGAAAACCGAAAGACATAAAACTAAAAACACAGAACAACAAACAACACACCAAAACAAGTGTCAAAAGTAGTTTATTCATTTAAATTATATGTCAAAAAAATTTAGTTCAAAGTTTTATAAAACAAAAAAAAATTCATTTACCGCAGAATAAACAACAGAAGATACAATTCAATTGAACTTAATTAAATTGTGGTAAAAATGGAGAGAATTAGTTTATTATATATAAAATAAAAAAATAACAGATTTTTTTAATAGATTTTATGTTACCGGAAAATCTATAAAGTATAGAGATATAGTATACTCATAGATATAGTGTTTTTACCTTAGCGGATTATTTCATTACCAATTACCATGGAGATGGAATTATGTTGTTTATTATATACTCTACATAGCTTATAACATATCGGTATTCAATGGTAAAAATATTATATAAATTTACAATATTTTCATCCTTCAAGTTCCAGGTCTATACATAATACAAACATAATGGTTGATAATAAAATAATCTGGTAAGATAATTTAAACCCATGTCGCAAAGACACTATATCTATAGGAATATAGTATGCGCATAGATATAGAGTCTTTACGACAAAAGCGGGAATTATCTCAGAGGATTACTTTATTACTAATCACCTTGGGGAGACAATTATGTGTTTGTATTGCGAGGAGCACTGCTAAAGTTTGTGGAATCAAGTACTGCCTGTATTGCCAGCGTTTTGCAATTGATTTGCAATACGGTTTAACACCGCAGCAATGTATGGAAAAACTTAGTTCGTTATTTAGGGATGAAGCACCATCCAAAATTATGGTTTACAAATGGTTTGCAGATTTCATGCGTAGAAGACCAACGTTAGATGACGATCTTTGCAAAAGTCGTCCATGCACCTCTGTTGTCGCGAAAAATATTAATGCTGTGCGTGAAATGATTTTGTTAAAATGCTAGGCGGCAACAATTTGAACCTCAAATCGGACGTTCTCAAATCACCAACCAAGTAGTAACTAGTAGTAGTAGAACCTGATTGACGTTGAAAAATACCACGTAGGCTTCGCAAACTGTAAACGGGTACTCCCGTAGCAAAAAAAAAATTAGCCCTACACATATATTATCTTTACGTTCGATCAGGTAAAAAAAATAAAAATAAATTGCAACAAAATGTTTAACAAATCCGGGAAGTCCCCGGCACCAACGGAGTCTACTCCGGTTATGCAGGCCCGGGCAGAATATCAGGCCTACTAGCAACCTGGACCGTCCGCCACCTGGACTCCCCACGGCGAAGGGTTAATTACCTGAGATCCTTGGCCGGCCGAAGGCCCACGCACTCACAACCCCCCACCTGAGTTTCCCTCCAAACCACAACACAGGTGGAACTCAAATATGTGGCCGACTGGGATGCCGCCGGACCGGACCCTCTCCTCCAAGGGAGACCGACCCGGCCGCCACCTGGCTTGGGTGGCAAAACACCCACCAGTCCACGCCGCTGCGCGACCCCGACCTGAGTCAGCAGCTATGGATTGAGAAGCACCAGTTGACTGAATCGGTTGCCACCTTTTTGCGCCGCAAGATCGCGTTAACAAGCGTGTGGCACCGGAGGCTTCTGAAAAAGCCATGGCCAACCGGCTAATGAATCTGGTGGACCACCAGATTCAGCGAATGGTGGGAATTGATGAATTGCAAGACCTTCAGCACCTGCAAGACACGGCCACTTGGATCGAAACCAAGTTGGCTAGATTCCGGGCTAACCGCACAAACAAACGCAAACCCAACCAGCCAAAGACACCCTCCCAACCTCCTCCCAGTTGGGAAACAAGCAGCGGGTCGATTAAGCAATAGCACGACGCGACCATCGATCCCTGCTCAAATAGGAGTAGTCGGCAACTACCACCATCTGCCAAAAATGTACATCACCTACCAAGGGAAGAAAGCCCTTGCACTAATCGATAGCTGGGCCAGCCAAAACTTCACAAGGCTGACATTACCTGGACTACACCGGACTACTGCGCCACCAGTGGTCATTATTAAGAAAAAGGACAGGAAGCCGCGCTTTTGCGTCAACTTTCGGGACCTTAACGACGCTAGCCGAGACGAGGCGGCCCCGATTCCGAAAATCCAGGAGACGCTGAAAGACTTTGGGCCAGCGGCAGTATTTTCCAAGCTAGACTTGACCACGGGATATTGGCAGATCTCCCTACACCCGGCAAGCCAACACCTAACTGCCTTCGCCACACCGGACGAGGCGACGTATCATTTTAAGGTCATGCTTTTTGGTCTTAAAAATGCACCAGCGATCTTCTAAAAGCTGATGGCAAAGGTACTGGCTGGATGGATTGGCAAGTTTGTGCTGGTCTACCTCCACGACATCGTTGTGTATTCCGACACGTACCAAACCCACTTAGGGCACCTCTGGCGAGTGTTGGAGCGCTTGCAGGAGTACGGGCTGCGTTGCAATCAGGAATGTCTGCAAGTGGCTCCGGGAACACGTGGACAACTTCGCTAAAACGGCCGCCCCTCTGACGGACCTGCAAGGGCCAAAACGCCCGTTCCGATGGAACGAACAAGCTGAACAATCATTTGAGACCGTTAAGGTGTTACTTGACCGCCCTCTGATACTAGACCGGCTACGACCTGGACTGCGGTTTGTTCTCCAAACCGACGCCAGCAAGGTGAGCATGGGAGCGGTGCTCTACCAAGAGGAAGGAGAGAAGAAGCGGATTATCAACTACGCGATTGCGAGATTTACGCTCACGGAACAACGATATCATAGCAATGAACAGGAATGCTATGCCATTAAATGGGCAATTAATAAGTATCGCCCCTACCTAGAAGATAATAGGTTCCTCCTGAGAACGAACAACCGGGCATTGGTGTGGCTTTCCAGCTCGCGGGACACGACCTCCAAATTCATGCGGTGGTCGCTGTTTCTCGTCGAATTCACCTTCGATATCGAGTACACTCCCGGCGCCGAAAACCACCTGCCTGACGCACTGTCACAAACACCTGGCAGCGAAGGTGCCGGCTGCGACGCTGGTGACCTAAACCGGCTACTGCCTCCCGACACGGCAAGCCAACCGATCAGTCTGTCAAGACGCGTCATTGCAATACAACCATTGGAGGTAGAAACCTTAGCAGCCGCCGTGAAACGGAGTCAAACAGAATGCCCGCAGGTGCGGAACATCTTAGCCGGACTACATCAACGGCTGGCCAACCCCATCGCAGACGTTGGCTACCGGCAGGACGCAGAAGGAGCGCTGTACCGCACCCTGGCCGGCTGGGATCAGCTCGCGATGCAGCGGGAAGTGATGAGGCAGCATCACAACGACGACGACGCCGGACATCCAGGGCGCGACGAAACTTGCCGAAACATCTTGAGGGGTTACCATTGGCCCGGCGTCCAAAAAGACGTCAAGGCGTACGTCCGGAGGTGCCTCACCTCCCTTTAACATTAAACCTCTCATCGCTAAGCATTGCTTGCCTCAATAGCACATACGTGTTAATGGCAATATTTATTGATTAATTCAATGTTGGATGTTTAGATGGCTCATCCGAGTCTCCTTCTAACATTGGATGGTACTCCCGCTTTTCAACCTCCACCTTGTTCGAAAGTAATTTTTTTTTTATATTATTAGTTAAGTTATTAGTTAGGTTTATGAATTAGTTTAGTTTATTGAATAAACATATTATTATTACAATCAAAATGCATTATTTGTTATCTTAACTTAAATGTCCAATTCATATGTATACATAACATATCATTCACACTATTTCAAATTTACACTGCACTTTCAATTTATAATTTATTATTAAATTGACTTAAACATTTTTTTAATAAACATTAACTTTAAAAAATGACTATTATATAATTTAAATATTCAATTAACACTTCTGTTCAATCATAGTTTGTGCATAACACACTTCACATTATTTAAAATTCATTCCATACTTCACAATTCACATTTTATTATAGTAAATTAACCTTTACATTATTTTTAATAAGTATAAAGAGTGACAAACGTTTATGAAAATTGACGTTTATTCTGGTGACTTAGGTTAGGTTAGGTTATTTTGTTCAAGGCAACAGGTTGACAAACTAGTACACACTAAAATCACTAAAAAAATTCCCAGGAATATTTGAAAATCCTCGGTCATTCTCGCCCACCCTGTCCCTTTTGTTACAGCTATCCTGGGATATATGTATATATATATATATATATATATATAAAGACGCATTAACCATCAATATGAAGCCCAAAACAGTATGTTGTGCAGATGATATCAATCAAGCCAACTATAGTTTTGGGCTTCCTAAAAATGTTCATGTATAATGAACAGATATGAAAAATAAAACTATCCTGAACTTTTTTAACAAATTTTATTGGGCTTCCTATGTCGGTATACTATCGTAAATTATACACTTATAGTACATTATATACAACTCAAGAAGGCTTACGTTTTAAACTGCATATACAGTACATATATTTTACGGATGTTAGGAGCCAAGCATGTTTTATGGATTAAAAGAAGCCCTTAAGTTTGGCATCAGTGCTTTTCTATAAAACAGTCTATTGCAATTAGATGTTTGAAAAATATCATTGATTGACCTCTACTACGTGATAATTCATGCTTATAAAATAATAAAACAAGTTTATTATGTTTTTTAACACAAATTTATTCTTACGAATACAATAAATAGTTTTGGCTCTACTAGACCTTCTAGAGATGTAATAAGTTATATAACTATAAATAAAACCAAAACTAGTAATGTATTCGTAAGAATAAATTTGTGATAAAAAACATAGTAACTTGTTTTGTTATTTCATGTTTGAAGAAGTAAATACACAATATATTATTATTTTTTTTAATTTGTTTTATATGGTTATATACTACGTTTAAGTTATTGTTTCTTTAATTTTACTATGTTAAATTTAATGTTTGCATTACTTTTTAAACTTATCAATCTCCTTCAAACAAGTTGTAAGACTCCTAGCTATAGCAGTTAAAAAAAATAATTATGACATGTGTTATCAAATTGTCAATTAATGACAACATAATGCTGTCCAAAAATGTTGCAATGATTAGATTATAGATTATAGATTAGAATATGGTAAACAGCTTGTTGCCTATTTGAGCTTTGTTGTGTTGTAAGTGGACTTGTTTGTAGAAGAATATAGTATTAAGCAAGAATTCTTTAACAAAAAGTTGTCTTTAATGCTTATTATAAAACCTTAAACATGTTTCTTACACTGTTACAGACTTCGCCTTAGGTAGGGTTGCAACCTAAAATTTGGAAAAATGACGTTTTACTTTTTTGAAAATCTCTGTCTATATAGTAGTAGCTATAGAACTTTTTAGGCTTTATTACCGTTGAGTTAATGTTTTATTCCGTTTTTCTGTATTTTTTTATACTTTTTTGGATTTGGATTTGGAGTTCAAGTTTTTGTATTTTTATTGGTTGATTGGAATTGGATTTGAAAGTTAGAGGGTAAAGCAAAGTCTACTGAACGTAGGCCTCATTAAGCCTTTCGTACTTCTTCCGTGGTGACCTTACTTCATTATCTGATGTATGCAAGTACAACGCTTGAAGGAGCCTTTCTTGTACTGGCTATGTTAAGCCAGCAGCTTTCCAACATGGACTCTCTATTGTATGGGAAGGCCGGGCATGTACATAGCAAGTGCTCGATTGTCTCCTCATTCATTTCACTTTCTCTACATGTTGGATTATCTCCAATACCAATTGTGTGCATTTCTTAGTTGGCATTGTTCTGTCAAAATTTGAAAGTTTTCTTCTGGAAAGTCACAAATAGTAATCGGCTGTTTTAGCATTTAAAGCAGTTATTGCTTCCTTTGCCTATCTGCAGCCAAGAGAATCAGTCTTTCCAGTTGTGTATGTTAATTTTTAGTAGGTTATTTAAGCTTTTAAGTGTTAAAGCGGTTTATGATTCAAGTCAATGTTACCTACTTTTGTTGGAATACCTTTTTACTCAGAGCAGCTTGATATTATTTCCACAGGCTGCAAGCAAGGACACGGTTGCATTCAATTAAATTAGCTTTGATGTAATTTTAGGCTTGTTTACTAGGGCCGCTTTACTATCTGTTAGAGTTTGGACATTTTTTCCAGATATTTTGCGGTTTACTTTTTTCATAACCTCATAAGTTGTATTACTTCTGCTTGAAGATAGTTGTGTGCGTTCTTAGTAGTATAGACATTTTAAGATCCAGATTTTACGAGAAGATTCCCTCTTCAGAACCTTTATTGATTTTCGAACCATCCGTGTAGAGAATCTATCGTATAACTGACCTCGTTCTGCTTATCTTGTTCATGTGTGCACACGTTGTAGAGTTTTTGAAACACAAAAAAGGGTCACATGTTATCTGTTTGCGCTCCTAACAAAGGTGTTTTCTTAGCAGCCTCTTCCAGAAGAGTACAGCCTTCTCTGCAGTGTTAAAGTCTAACTGCATTCAGAAACTGGCTGAATGGCGGCAAACAGACTGTTAGTAGCAGGTGGCAATGGTTGCAGCGGCTGCAGTAGATGATCGTATCGGCGTCAGTGTAGGTAAACAGTTTATTTGTTGCAAGGTGCTTTTTTGTTTTTTTATTTTAAAATTAAGTTTTCTAAATTTTTGAATAAAAGTACAAAACTCCGATTTTTTTTGTTGCAGAATAGTTTCGGTGAGTTTGAACAAAAGGATTCTTTCAGTTTTATACAAACATTTTTTTTACATTTAACTCTAGTTAGTTGAAAGGAGCCCATATCTGAAATCATGTTGATGATTTGGCAATAGATTTTTAGCTTCAGTGTAATTCCAAATTTTGTTCAAGGTTATTTTGTGAAAAATGTCTGGAATTTTATTAGAATTTTTTTATAAATACAAAAATGGGACGTTCTTTGCGTTATTTGTAATGTTAGTGGGGAACGTTACAGCCTTCTAAGAAAATGCTTTTAAGCTTTGTTTAGAATGCATTCCGGTTCTGGTTTTAATTTTGGTTGGAAATGAGGAAACATATCTCTTACTTTAGACGGCCGAACCAATTTAAAAATTGAAACAGAATTAATACGCTGCAGGCAATATCTTACTTTTTTGTGGATTTTTTTAAGTGGTCCCAAATCTAAGTCTTTGTTGTAGAACGGCGTGCATTGGAGTTGTCAACAAACAACTTGGATTTGTTTTTCAAAGTATATTCAAAGCTTCTTTGCAGAGAAGCAAATTTTCTTAATTGTGTTAATTTTATAAGGATTAAGTTTTATTATTTTGGGAAGTTGTAATTGTATTTGTAAATGTAATTTTCAAGGCCGAAAGGCAAGAAATAAACGTATTATTATTCAAAGCTTCTTTGTCATAAATAAAAAAAAGCGTGTACGCTTATTTTTACACATTAGATTATTATCTTTGTTAGAGAAATCATTTTAATTGCTTTCTTTATCTCACCATTAAGTTAGTTTTAATTTTTGGCTTATTAGCCTAAAAAGTAACCTTATTATTAAACTGATTTAGTTTGTTTTGGTCAATTGGGTCAATTGGGTGATGAAATTTTGCTATTTAAAGTTAGATGAGCTCTGTTTTTTCTGTTAAAACTCAATCTATTTTATTTTTGGCAAAACCTAAAGACAAAGATAACGCTGTCAACTCTTTTAACTGTTTGAATATTAAGTAGAAATGTAATGTTCTGTTCTAGAGTGTAAGAAAATAGACTAGTCGGTCTTATAGACCGACTCTTGCCCTCTGTTCACTCCTTCTATAAAGATTTAATTGGGCTTATGATTTGAGCTAATAAAATAGTAGTGTAAACTAAGAGCTTTTTGAGTAAAGCAATGTCACAAACATCTTTAAAGACCTATATTTTTTATTTAACAAATTGTAAGTATTAATATTAATAACCAATCATAAAACTTTACATACAATATAATTTTTTTTTTAATTTTAATGTAATATTTAAAATTACTTACTACACAACTACAATTAGGTATTGTATAGATTTATTTATTCTTTTACAATGATTATATATAGCATTAGAATACTAACATTATATTATTTATTTAAAACTATTATGTAATAAAGTACTTTTATTCAACAGCCATATTTATTAAAATTTTTCTCCGATTGATTTTCTAATATTTTATGCAATTTAATAGCGAAAAAAATGGCAACACCGTTGGGCGTCAAATAAACTGTAGACAATATAAATATATGCACTTAGGCTTTGCAATAACCGTGTTGTCTCGTAGGGCTCGCATAACCAGACAAATGTATACAAAATAAATTTTTATATAAACTTACCCCTTGCATATCAGATATAATATAAAGCAAAACTATTTGAGGTGCGTATAAATATATATATACTATATACTTTCGTCCAACATTAGTTACGTCTATTCTGGAGTAGTCCACCATGAGATTTTCCTCCTACGTAGGACGATAGTTTTGCGACTTATATGGGTTCGCGCTACATTTTTAGGATCAATAACTTAAACGGGTCTCTTGCCCGTGTAGCTCTAAAGTCAGTGATTAAAGTGCGTTAAGATTTATGGCCCCATAAAATTGTACACGTGCGTTTACATGTGAATGGATTTCGATTTTACAACTTATCATTACCAATACAAATTGTGTAGGAAATAATAAGAAAAATGCAGACATTTTATCGCAGTGGATGTAAATATTATTTAAATTATGCATATATTTAATTAATTATTTCTTGGCTGTTTAAAGCTTAATACAACATCGACAAATATGACCTAAATGATAATTATTTTTATATCTTATTGTAGTACTATAAGTTAAAAAAAATCATAAAAAAAAACTTATTAAAGAAAAATTTGTTGTTTAAGTTCAATTACAACTATAATTGTTTTATAAAATACGTAATATTAAATTACTCCTACAAAACGGCGTAGAAAATAAAATGTACAAAATGTTTAGATTTAATTAAGTAAACAAAAATTTTAAAGTATGCAGGTTATAAAGTTGATGATAGTACTAAAAACATTAGTAAACAAACATATTACAATATTCATTTTTAAAATCTATTAATTCAAATAAAACTGAATTTTATATTAATCAAAACATGAGGTTTTTAATATGCGGATTACAATATTAAAGACAGATTTGAAGTTATAAAAGTAACGATCACACGAAGGGTTAACAACTAAGTAAAAAAATGTACAAATGAACAAAATGTTACGTGATTATGTAATGATTGCGTGATTATGTAATAATTAGGCGATTATGTAATGATTACATAATTATGATTATGATTATGCATTGATTACGTGATTATGAAAATGATTATGTGTTTATATAATGAATACATGATTATTCAATAAGTACACACTTGTTTAAGATTTTTTAATTCTAATATACATGCATTAATTATTTTATATAAATTATAAAATTATTTTGGTACTTAATATTAATATATTATTATAATACTTATGTTTTATAATAATCTTCAATAAAGTACTTACTACAATTTCTTTTATATAATAAGAACGTAAACTGAAAATATACCTATTTTGATGTTTAATAATGTTTTATGTAGATTAGAAAAAATCCACAACCAAGAATAAAAATGTGATTTATTATATTAAAAAATAAATAAAAATAAACATATAAAAATCTTTTCAACAAAAATAATAACAATACATAATACAATTTGTATCAGTGAAAAATTATATTCGACTGAAGTAGGTATTTATTTTAATATAATAAATAAACAACTGCACATGCACATGACAAGGGTTGTATAAAAACACCTGTGAAATTGTCTAATAAATAAATCTATAGCGGCACAATTAGATACAGATTGGACACGACTGAAATTACCATGCGAATATATGATTCCATAAAACGAATATTTGATTATGTGAATTTGTGTACTCAACATTTGATTATTTGAATACGCGTGTTTTAATATTTAATTACACTATTTATTACAAGATTATGTAATGATTACGTGATTATAAAATAATTACGTGATTATATAAAGATTTCTTGATTATGTAATGATTACGAATATTACGTAATTATTATTTGATTCTGTAATGATTATTTTTATTTTGTACACTGATTACGCAAGTTGTTAACCCTTCGCGGTCACAGCATGTTAATATTTATGTTTAAAATAATTATAGTAAGAATGTGAAAGGAGTAAAAATGTATAAGTAATAAGAATTAAAGAATAGAGAGAATGTGAGAGAAGCGACAATGTAAAAGTAGTAGAAATGGAGAAATGGAAGAGTAGTGAGAATGTGAAAGTAGTTAGAATGTGAAAAACGTAACAATGTGAGATTAGTGAGAATGTGAGAGAAATAAAAATGTAGTAAGAATGTGAGAGTAGTAAGAATGTTAGAGTAGAAATTGATGATGTAATGAGAATGTGCGAGTAGTGAGAATGTGAGAGTTGCAAGAATAAGAGAGTAGTGAAAATGTGACAGAAGCGATAATGTGAGAGTAGTGGTATAATGAGAGTAGTAAAAATATGGAATAAGGAGAATATGAAATTAGTGAAAATGTGAGAATAGTGAGAATGTGGGAATAAAAAAGTATGAGAATGCAATAAAAGCAACAATATAAGAGTAGTGGGTATGTGAGAATATGAGAGTAGTGACAATGTGAGAGTAATGAAAATGTAAAAATAGTGAGAATTTGAAAGTAGTGGGAGAGAAGCGACAATATGAGAGTAGTGAAAATGTGAGAATAGTGAAAATGTAAAAGTAGTAAGAACGTGAGAGTAGTAAGAATGTGAATGTAATGAGAATTTGAGAGTAGTTAGAATGTGAAAGTAGAAAGAATGTAAGAGTAAAAAAAAATGTGAGAGTAGTAAGATTGTGAAAGTAATAAAAATGTGAGAATAATAATGTTAGAATAGTGACAATGTGAGAATAGTGAGCATAGTAAAAATGTAAGAGTAGTAAGAATGAGAAAACAGTGATTATGTGAAAATAGTAAAAATATGAATGTAGTAAGAATGTAAGAGTAGTGAGAATTTGAGAAAAGTGATAATTTAAGAGTAGTGGGATTGTAAGAGTAGAGACAATGTAAGAATAGTGAGAATATAAGATTAAAGAAAACTTGAAAATATTGAAAATGTGAAAAAAGCTACAATGTGAGAGCAGTTAGATAGTGAGAATAGTAAAAATATAAGAATAGTAACAACGTGATAATATTGAGAATGTATGAGTAGTAAGAATGTAGGAGTAGTGAAAATGTGAGAGAAGCGACAATGTGAAAGTAGTGAGATTGTAAGAATAGAAAGATAGTAAAAGTAAAAAGAATGTGACAGTAGTAAGAATGAGAGAACATAGATAATGTGAAAATAGTAAAAATGTAAAAACAGTGAGAATGTAACAGTTTAAAAAATGCAAGAGTAGTAAGAATGTGAGAGTAGTGAGAATGTGGGAATAGTGAGTATCTGAGAATAAAGAAAATGTAAAGTAGTAAAAATGTGAGAAGAGTAAAAATGTGAGAGTAGTAAAATGTGAAAGTAGTAAAAATGTGAATGTAATAAGAGTATGAAAAAATAGAAAAAATGTGAAAGAGTTGAGAATGTAAAAATAGTAAGAATGTTAGAATAGTGTCAATTTGAGAATAGTAAGATTAGTAAGAATGTGAGAGTAGTAAAAATTAGAAAACAGTGATAATGTGAAATTAGTGAGAGTGTGAGAGTAGTTTAAATGTGAGAGTAGTAAGACTGTAAGAGTAGTAAAAATGTAAAAATAGTAACAATGTGGGAGAAGCTACATTGTAAGAGTAGTGAAATTTTGAGAGTAAAAAAATAGTAAAAGTAGTAAGAATATGAGAAATGTAAAAACGTAAAAGTAATGAGAATGTAATAGTATGTGAGAATAATAAAAATGTAAAAAAAGTAAAAATTTTAGAGTAACAAAATGTGAGTGAAGCGGCAATAAAAAAGTAGTGAGAATATAAAAGTATTAAGTTTGTAAAAGTATTGAGAATGTGAGAATAGTAAGAATGTTAGATTAGTGAATTTTAGAATTGACATATTGAGAGCTTTTTCTTGATTCTGTCTGGTTAATTCTAATAACGAACAAAACTGCTAACTTAAAAGTGAGTTTTTAACAGGTTTGTGATGCCCTTAGATGTTCTGAGCCGCACGCGCGCTAAACTTCTTTCGTGCTAGGGATCAGGGCTTGCAAATGTTCTCTATAAATAAGGAAATCCTAGTAATAATTTAGTAAAGTAATAGGCTACAATTTTTGATGAAATACTATAAAATAACTGGAAAATAGAAAATGATAGTCAGCCATCAAAAAATCAGAAAGTACCCTTTTGTTAAATTTTATTTATATGTTTCAAATTTAATGTTAAAATTAGGTTAAATGGAAGATCATCATTGTGATGACCTTTGCTTTTTTTTGTGAAATTTCAAAAATAAAAACAATTATTATTACTATTATTATTATTATTATTATTATTATTATTGTGAGAATAATATAGTAATAAAAATATAAGAGTAGTAAAATGTGAAAAAAAAAATGTGAAAATTACTACTATTACTTTCTCACTAATCTTACAATTTTACTATTTTTTTATTTTCATTATTTTTAATTTATTATTTTTTTCTCATTTTACTACTCTCACATTTTTACTACTTTTACATTTATACTACTCTCACTATATATCTCTTTACTCTCACAATCTCACTACTTTTACACTCACATTGTAGCTTCTACCATATTCTCACTTTTCTCACATTCTTACTACTCTCCTTACTTATAGTTTTAACCCTCAAATTCTCTCTACGTTAACATTCTTGCTATTCTCACATTCTCACTACATTCACATTTTTGCTATTTTTGCAATGTTACTGTTTTTCATTCTCATTACGAATACTATTTTTCTACTCTTACAATCGTACTACTCTCACATTCTCACTGCTCTCACTACTCTCACATTTTTATTATTCTCATTATTCTCACATTTTTACCTGTTTTACGTTTTACTACTTTTACATTTTTTCTACTTTTACATTCTCACTATTGTCAATACTCTCACATTGTCGCATCTTTTATTTTTTACTATTTCCACATTCTTACATTCTTATTTATTTTACTATTACTTTATTTTTACAATTTTACTACTCACACTACTCTAACATTATTGCTTCTTTAACATTTTCACTACTTTCACATTCTCTTTATACTTACATACTCACTATTTTTACATTTTTATTACTTTTACTACTTTCACTATTTTTACTTTCTTACTACTTTCATACTGTCACTACTTTCACATTCTCACTAATCTTACTATTTATGCAATGTCACAGAGTTCACATTCTCATTACTTTTACATTTTCACATTGTTTCTACTTTTTTTTTTTCTACTTTCACATTCTCACTACCGTCAATAATCTCAAATTGTCGCATCTTTTACCTTTCACTATTTTTACATTCTTACTTCAATCACATGTTTACTACTCTCACATTCTTACTATTCTCACTACTCTCGAATTTTTACTATTTTTACATTCTCACTATTTTTACTTTGTCAATACTCTCATATTTTCACTATTCTTACAGTTTTACAACCTTCACGCTCTCACTATTCTTACATTCTTACTACTCTTACATTGTTATTACTCTCACCTTTTCACCTTTTTACTATTCTCACAATTTTTTTACTCTCACATTCTTACTACTCTCACATTGTTACTTTTCTCACATTTTCACTATTTTCACATTCTTATTACTTACTCATTCTCATTACTCTCACATTTTCACTATTTTTATATCTCACTTGTTTTACCTTCTAACTATTCTTAAATTTTTAATATTTTCAAATTCTTACTTATCTCACTTTTTTACTACACTTATATTCTCATTACTCTTACATCTTCACTACACTACATTCTGTATTTTTTCACATTCTACTACTTTTACGTTCTTATTATTTTTACATTCTCACTTTTCTCCCATTCTCACTATTCTCACATTCTTACTATTTTTAAATTTTCACTACTTTCACGTTGTCGCTACTCTTACTTTCTCACAACTTTTACATTCTCACTACATTCACATTCCTACTCTTCTCACATTCTTACTAGTATCACATTCTCACTACTTTCAAGTCTTCACTACTCTCACATTTTTACTAAAAAAATCATACAAACAACGTCCAGATCAAGGCGTTTTTACAGTACAAATATAAATCATTGTAACTTTATGTGTAATATTTTTAAAATTATCTTATAATAAAGTTTAATAACTTATGAATTGCATTATAATTAACCAACCTTATTTACTATAAAAAAAAAGTCTTTACAACTGAAACATAATGAAATTTAGATTACTATGCTACAAAATCTAAACACAAAACAAAAGCAAAGCATATATAAATTATAATACTTATATAATTATAGTAATTTTTAATTTTTATATATTTTAAAGTAAGCTTTAAGCCAGCTAATAATGCATTAAATTTAGTTAACTTTATTTATTGTACTGAACATTTTTATAAACAATTTGCTTAAAATATTTATAGACTTTACATAATTTTCTACAGAATTTGCACTTATCTTTAATTTTGTAAAATAATCGCAGGATTTTGTTACAGTTTTAAAGACTTATGAACCTTTATAATTAAAAATGTAGTTGTTATAAATATTATTATTAATTATTAAATAATCAAACGAAAGACTGGTTTGCCATCTAGTTGCAATTTTTAATACTAAAATGTCCGCATTAATCGGTATCATTTTAGCATTTATGCAATTGGCAGTCATTTCGCGGCTTTAACGATTTTGAATCGCCAATAAATTATGAAATGACGAGGTTTGTAGAACCGAAACAATTGTCTATGCTTGACCCTTGGCCGCTGTGATTCGATTGACTGTTTTTGAAAAAATTATTAATTCATTTCACCCGACCGTGCGTCGGGTACGGTCGCACAGCAGGGGATATACAGGGTGTCCGGAAAATACGTGTACAACGTTTGACGACAGTCTCCTGACGTCAAAATAGGTCGATCTAAGCCGACTTAGTTATATCCAAAATTGTCTCGTTTAGCCGGTAGAGGGCGTCAAAAATTTGTAAATATTAAAAAGAATTTTTTTAAGTGACCTTGTTGCTTTGGCGTTTAATAATTTGACAACTATTGACAAAATGTCACCAGTCTATGAAATTTACTCAAGTATACGATCAACATTCTTGAATTACAAGTTCATTTTACCATTAAAAATGGAAAATTATACAAACTCTCAGAAAGTTGACATGTTCCTGGTATACGGGTTTTGTCAAGGAAATGGGCGTCAGAGTGTTAGGGTTTACATGGAGAGGTTTCCTAACCGTCGAATACCAAACCACCAAACATTTGCCAATATTGAGCGTCATCTTCGGGAAACGGGCAGTTTTGAGAAAAAGTTTGAAGGCAGGGGTCGTATGCGAACAACTCGAACTGTGGAAACAGAAGAGATGATTCTGGAAAGAGTTGAAAAAGAACCAAGTACCAGTACCCGTCTCTTAAAACGTGAGTTAAATGTTCCTAAAACGATTGTCAATGAGGTTTTAAGAGAACAGTTGTTACATCCTTACCACATACAAAAAGTCCAGGAACTTTTACCGACTGATCCCCCCATGCGGCCTTCATTTTGTCAATTTATTAAAAACAAAAGAATCCTTGTTCCAAATTTTTGTAGAAAAATTATGTTTACTGACGAGGCATGCTTTACAAGATCTAGGGTAACCAATCTGCACAACGAACATATTTATTCCGATGAAAATCCACATGCCATTAAAGTTGCACATCATCAGCATCAATTTAAAATTAATATTTGGGCAGGTATTATTGATCACTACCTTATTGGTCCCATTGTTATTCCAGACAGGTTAGATGGAAATATTTATTTAAATTTTTTGCAAGACACATTACCAATTCTTCTGGAGAATTTGCCCCTTTTACTTCGGAGGGAAATGTGGTATATGCATGATGGTGCCCCGCCCCATTTTTCCGTTGCCGTTCGGCAATACTTACATCATCAATATCCCAACCGATGGATTGGAAGAGGCAATGATGCACCAGTAAAATGGCCACCACGTTCTCCTGAGTTAAACATGTGTGACTTCTTTTTCTGGGGCGCTATTAAAACAGAAGTTTACAAGACTCCGGTAAACACACGCGATGATTTTTTGCAGCGGATTTTAAATGCAGGCAACCATTTTAATAATCCCGAGACATTAGATAGGGTCCAATATCATTTTTTAAAGAGTGTTAATAAGTGTATTCAGCAAGATGGCGGTCATTTTACACATTTGCTTAAGTAATGTTTTTGTTTTACTTAGTTTCTTACAATAGATACTTTCAACTTTGTTATACTTTTGTTTTTTTTGACGCCCTCTACCGGCTAAACGAGACAATTTAGGATATAACTAAGTCGGCTTAGATCGACCTATTTTGACGTCAGGAGTCTGTCATCAAACGTTGTACACGTATTTTCCGGACACCCTGTATATGAGAATATATATGCCCGCAGGCATATTTTTGTGTGTTAAGATCTAAAGGGGTATCGGGCTACACAATACATGTAGGACGATAACTTCTATACAAATGTAGGACTAAACTCCTTTAGACATCTCTATATATATATATATATATATATTTATATATATATTTATATATAGGTTTATTTTAAATACTTTCGTCCAACATTAGTTACGTCTATTCTGGAGTAGTCCACCATGACATTTTCCTCCTACGTAGGACGATAGTTTTGCGACTTATATGGTTTTGCGCTACATTTTTGGGATCAATAACTTAAACGAGTCTCTTGCCCGTGTAGCTCTAAAATCGGTGATTAAAGTGCGTTAAGATTTATGGCCCCATAAAATTGTACACGTGCGTTTACATGTGAATGGAATTCGTTTTTACAACTTTATCTTTACAAATACAAATTGTGTAGGAAATAATAAGAAAAATGCAGACATTTTATCGCATTGGATGCAAATGTTATTTAAATTATGCATACATTTAATTAATTATTTCTTGGCTGTTTAAAGCTTATTACAACATCGACAAATATGACCTAAATAAAATTTAATTAAGTAAACAAAAATTTTGAAGTATGCAGGTTATAAAGTTGATGATAGTACTAAAAACATTAGTAAACAAACATATTACAATATTCATTTTTAAAATCTATTGATTCAAATAAAACTGAGTTTTAAATTAATCAAAACATGAGGTTTTTAATATGCGGATTACAATATTAAAGACAGATTTGAAGTTATAAAAGTAACGGTCACACGAAGGGTTAACAACTAAGTAAAAAAATGTACAAATGTACAAAATGTTACGTGATTATGTAATGAATACTCAATGATTACGTGATTATTTTATGAAAGCGTAATGATTATATGATTATGTAATGAATACATGATTATTCAATGAATACGAGATTATTCAATAAATACGTGATTATGAAAATGATTATGTGATTATGTAATGAATACATGATTATTCAATAAGTACACACTTGTTTAAGATTTTATAATTTTAAATTGCATGCATTAATTATTTTATATAAATCATAAAATTATTTTGATGCTTACTACAATTTCTTCTAATAAGAACATAAACTAAAAATATAACTATTTTGATGTTTATTAATGTTTTATGTAGATTAGAGAAAATCCACCACCAAGAATAAAAATGTGATTTATTATATTAAAAAATAAATAAAAATAAACATAATATATAAATCTTTCCAAGAAAAAAAATAACAATACATAATACAATGTGTATCAGTGAAAAATTATATTCGACTGAAGTAGATATTTATTTTAATATAATAAATAAACAACTGCACAAGCACATGACAAGGATTGTATAAAAACACATGTGAAATTGTCTAATAAATAAATCCCTAGCGGCGCAATTAGATACAGATTGGACACGACTGAATTTACCATGCGAGTATATATGATTCCATAAAACCAATATTTGATTATGTAAACTTGCGTACTCAACATTTAATTATTTGAACACGCGTAATCAATATTTGATTATTTGAATACGCGTGTTTTAATATTTAACTACAGTATTTATTACAAGATTATGTAATCATTACGTGAATATAAAATAATTACGTGATTATACAATGATTACTTGATTATGTAATGATTACAAATATTACGTAAATATTATTTGATTCTGTAATGATTATTTTTATTTTGTACACTGATTACGCAAGTTGTTAACCCCTCGCGGTCACAGCATGTTAATATTTATGTTTAAAATATTTAGAGTAGTGAGAATGTGAAAAGAGTAAAAATGTATGAGTAATAAGAATTAAAGAATAGAGAGAATGTGAGAGAAGCGACAATGTAAAAGCAGTAGAAATGGAGAAATGGAAGAGTAGTGAGAATGTGAAAGTAGTTAGAATGTGAAAAACGCGACAATGTGAGATTAGTGAGAATGTGAGAGTAATAAAAATGTAGTAAGAATGTGAAAGTAGTAAGATTGTTAGAGTAGAAATTAATGATGTAATGAGAATGTGCGAATAGTGAGAATGTGAGAGTTGCAAGAATAAGAGAGTAGTAAAAATGTGGGAATAGTGAGAATATGAATCTAGTGAAAATGTGAGAATAGTGAGAATGTGAGAATAAAAAAGTAGTGAGAATGTAATAAAAGCAACAATATAAGAGTAGTGGGTATATCAGAATAGTGAGAATATGAGAGTAGTGACAATGTTAAAGTAATGAAAATGTAAGAATAGTGAGAATATAAAAGTAGTGGGTGAGAAGCGACAATATGAGAGTAGTGAAAATAGTGAAAATGTAAAAGTAGTAAGAACGTGAGAGTAGTAAGAATGTGAATGTAGTGAGAATTTGAGAGTAGTGAGAATGTGAAAATAGAAAGAATGTAAGAGTAAAAAAAATGTGAGAGTAGTAAGATTGTGAAAATAATAAAAATGTGAGAATAGTAATGTTAGAATAGTGACAATGTGAGAATAGTGAGCATAGTAAAAATGTAAGAGTAGTAAGAATGAGAAAACAGTGATTATGTGAGAATAGTAAAAATATGAATGTAGTAAGAGTGTAAGAGTAAAGAGAATTTAAAAAAAGTGTTAAATTAAGAGTAGTGGGGTTGTAAGAATAGTGACAATGTAAGAATAGTGAGAATATAAGATTAGTGAAAACTTGAAAATATTGAAAATGTGAAAAAAGCTACAATGTGAGAGTAGTTAGATAGTGAGAATAGTAAAAAAATGAGAGTAGTAACAACGTGATAATAATGAGAATGTAAGAGTAGTAAGAATGTGGGAGTAGTGAGAATGTGAGAAAAGCGACAATGTGAAATAATAATAATATCAATAATAATAATAATAATAATAATAATAATAATGTTTATTAGTGCTCTCAAAAAAATGTTACACAAGTCAATAAAATTACACGATAAAATACGATTGACAAAATATTTAAAACATATTAAAAATAAACATTGCAGTGCAATTTAAAATGAACTGAAAAAAAACATATTACAGTTAAAAACAAGTATATACACATTATTCTTAAAACTTAAGCAAATTTTGCAGTAACATAATAAATTGGTAAAATCGTTACTTAAATAATCCTCAAACGTAAAAAAAGCATTTTTTAACAAATACTGTTTGACAACGTTGATATATATTTTAAACGGAAGATCTTTCACAGCCGTTGGAAGAGTAAGTTAAGAAAGTAGTGAGATTGAAAAAATAAAAAGATAGTAAAAGTAAAAAGAATATGACAGTAGTAAGAATGAGAGAACAAAGATAATGTGAAAATAGTAAAAATGTAAAAATGTAAAAATAGTGAGAATGTAACAGTTTCAAAAATGCAAGAGTAGTAAGAATGTGAGAGTAGTGAGAATGTGGGAATAGTGAGTATTTGAGAATAAAGAAAATGTAAAGTAGTAAAAATGTGAATGTAATAAGAGTACGAAAGTATAGAAAAAATGTGAAAGAGTTGAGAATGTAAACATAGTAAGAATGTTAGAATAGTGTCAATTGAAGAATAGTGAGAGTAGTAAGAATGATAGAACAGTGATAATGTGAAATTAGTGAGAGTAGTTAAAATGTGAGTAGTAAGACTGTAAAAGTAGTAAAAATGTAAAAATAGTAACAATGTGAAAGAAGCTACAATGTAAAAGTTGTGAAATTTTGAGAGTAAAAAAATTGTAAAAGTAGTAAGAATATGAGAAAAGTGAAAACGTAAAAATAATGAGAATGTAATAGTAGTGAGAATGTGGGAATATTGAGTGAGTATGTGAGAATAATAAAAATGTAAAAGGAGTAAACATTTTAGAGTAGCAAAATGTGAAAGAAGCGGCAATAAATAAGTAGTGAGAATATGAAAGTTTAAAAATTGAGAATGTGAGAATAGTAAGAATGTTAGATTAGTGACAGTGTAAGAATAGTAAAATTTTAGAATTGACATATTGAGAGCTCTTTCTTGATTCTGTCAGGTTAATTTCAATATCAAACAAAACTGCTAACTTAACAGTTAGTTTTTTACCTCTTTTGTGCTAGGGATCAAGGCTTGCAATTGTTCTCTATAAATAAGGAAATCCCAGTAATAATTTAGTGAAGTAATGGGCAACAATTTTTAATGAAATACTAAAAAATAACTAACATTATTATTATTATTGTCAGAATATGATAGTAGTAAAAATATGAGAGTAGTAAAACGTGAAAAAAAAAATACAAAAATAGTGAAAATGTGAAATGTACTACTATTACTTTCTCACTAATCTTACATTTTTACTTCTTTTTTATATTCATTATTTTTAATTTATTATTGTTGTCTCATTTTACTACTCTCACATTTTTACTACTTTCACTATCTCTTTAATCTCACAATCTTACTACTCTTACACTCACATTGTAGCTTCTACCATATTTTCACTTTTCTCACATTCTTACTACTCTCCTTATTTATAGTTTTAACTTTCAAATTCTCTCTACGTTAACATTCTTGCTATTCTCACATTCTCACTACATTCACATTATTGCTATTTTTGCAATGTTACTGTTTTTCATTCTCATTACGAATACTATTTTTCTACTCTTACAATCGTACTACTCTCACATTCTCACTGCTCTCACTACTCTCACATTTTTATTATTCTCATTATTCTCACATTTTTACCTGTTTTACGTTTTACTACTTTTACATTTTTTCTACTTTTACATTCTCACTATTGTCAATACTCTCACATTGTCGCATCTTTTATTTTTTACTATTTCCACATTCTTACATTCTTATTTATTTTACTATTACTTTATTTTTACAATTTTACTACTCACACTACTCTAACATTATTGCTTCTTTAACATTTTCACTACTTTCACATTCTCTTTATACTTACATACTCACTATTTTTACATTGTTATTACTTTTACTACTTTCACATTTTTACTATTCTCACTATTTTTACATTCTCACTAATCTTACTATTTTTGCATTGTCACTACTCTCACATTCTCATTACTTTTACATTTTCACATTGTTTCTACTCTCACATTCTCACTACCGTGAATACTCTCAAATTGTCGCATCTTTTACCTTTCACTATTTTTACATTCTTACTACAATCACATGATAGATGCTATAAATGCCTGGATTTTGGACATCGGAAAGACGAATGCAAAGGGGAGGACAAATCGCACAAGTGCCTAAATTGTGGAGAAGAAGGTCATATTAGAAAGGAATGTAAAAACACTGCTTCTTGCACCACTTGCAATATCAGAGGCCATAGAGCAGATCAATTCAGTTGCCCGACATTTAGAAAATTAGTCCGAGAGAAAGAAAAGACCATGGATAAATCGTCTAGAGAAAGGGAAAGACGAACAAGCACAACAAATAATGGCTTTAAAAATCCTACAAATAAACACGGGTAGAGGAAGAGTAACACAAGATCTAGCGTATGCTACGGCAATGCAGATGCACGTGGATATACTTGTGTTATGCGAACCAAATAAAAAAAAGGTCGAAAAGGGGAAATGGATAAAGGACAATAGAAGTGATGTGGCAATGATATTTTTAAATAATAATGTAGGTGTAAGGGACATAGTCAGGGGAGACGGATACTTGTGTGTAAATACGAGCGAGTTTAACCTACTAAGTTGTTACATTTCACCAAATATTCCTGTAGTGTCATACAAAATGGAAGTGGATACGATAATGAATGAAATCAAGACTGCAAACCAGGAAACTATTCTAGCAGGAGACATCAACGCAAAATCGCCTTTATGGGGGACACCATACACGGACGTAAAAGTAGACTATTGGATGGACTACTTATCCGCCCGCGATATGGTGGTCATAAATGACGGCATGAAACCCACCTTCGTAAGAGGTCTCAATAAATCATACATAGATGTGACAGTTGCGACTAATAAAATAGCTAAATATATAAGTAAATGGGAAGTTCTGGACATCGATAGCCACACGGAGCATAAATTTATATATTATGAGATAAAACACAAAAGCTCGCGGAAAAACAGGAGGCATATAATGGAACCCATAGATTGGAATACGTTCAAGGCATCCATGGAATTTAGAATTAGCTGTAACGAGGGAAAAAAACCCTATAAAATAATAGAAAAGGCATTCAAGGATAGTACAAGCAGTGCAAATACTTTGATAAACGCAGTACCCTACTGGTGAAACTACGATATTGCAAAAAAACGTGAAGAGTGCAACCAGATTAGAAGAAGCCTCTCAAGACTAATAGACAAAAAAACACAAATCATGTATGTAGCCCGATACCCCTTTAGATCTTAAGTAGCCCGATACCCCTTTAGATCTTAACACACAAAAATATGCCTGCGGGCATATATATTCTCATATATATATATATATATATATATATATATATATATATATATATATATATATATATATATATATATATATATATCCCCTGCTGTGCGACCGTACCCGACCGTGCGACCTATAAAATTATTTTTTTTTGTTCAAATGTTTCAATGGAATAGAATTTATATGTTATATTCATAGATTAGATATTATTACGTTTATATTAATTTATTTAATACATTTTCTAGTACTAAGTATTTATTAAAAAAAAAAATACTTTTTATTAAAAATTCTTTTTGTAATATTTATATTAATTAAATTGCTTACGTTTTTCTTAATTAAAAGTTGTGTCTTCTAATTTGCCGTCGGTCTAACGTTGTATGCTATTATAACTTATTACAATATGACTGAATAATATTTGAAAACAACAATAATAATATTTATAATAACTACATTTTTAATTAGAAAGATTAAACAATTATGTACGAAATACTTTAATTCAATTAACATTTAGCAAATAGAGGTTTATAAGCGTACATATCACAACGTTAATGACATTCTTTAAAACTGTAACAAAATACTGAGATTATTTTACAAAATTAAAGATAAGTGCAAATTCTGTAGAAAATTATGTAAAGTCTATAAATATTTTAAGAAAATTGTTTATAAAAATGTTTAGTACAGTAAATAAAGTTAACTAAATTTAATGCATTATTAGCTGACTTGAAGCTTAATTTAAAATATAGTAGTATGTAAATTGAAAATTACTATAATTATAAAAGTATTATAATTTATAATTGCTTTGTTTTTGTTCTGTGTTTAGATTTTGTGGCATAGTATTCTAAATTTCATTTTGTTTCAGTTGTAAAAACAATATTTTTAATTAAATAAGATTGGTTAATTATAATGCAATTCTTATTAAATTTTATTATAAGATAAAGTTTAATTGATACATTAATTATAAAAATATTACGCATAAAATTACTAATATTTGTACTGTAAAAACGCTTTGATCTGGACGTTGTTTTGTGTTCAAATTCTGTATGATTTTATCTTAATTCTATGCATTCTTGCCCAGCAGTAAAAATGTGAGAGTAGTGAGGACGTGAAAGTAGTGAGAATGTAACACTATTAAGAATGTGAGAAGAGTAGAAATGTGAAAGTAGTGAGAATGTAAAAGTTGTGCGAAAGTAAGAGTAGTGGCAATGTGAAAGTAGTAAAACTGTAAAAATAGTAAGAATGTGAGAAAAGTGAGAATGTGAGAATGTGAGAATAGTGAAAATGTAAAAATATTAAGAACCTAAAAGTAATAAAATGTGAGAAAATACAGAATGTGTGTAGTGAAGATGTAACAGTAGTGAGAATGTAAGAGTAGTAAGAAAGTGAAACAAGGAAGAATAAGAAAATATTAAAAATTTGAGAATAGTTAGATGGTATAGCAAGTGAGATTGTAAAAATAGTGAGAATGTAAGAGTAGTGAGAATGTAAGAGTAGTGAGAATGTGAGAGTAATAAGAATGAGTAAGTAATAAGAATGTGAAAATAGTGAAAATGTGAGAAAAGTAACAATGTAAGAGCAGTAAGAATGTACGAATAAAGAAAATGTGAGAATAGAAGGTGAGAGTAAAAACAATGTGAGAGTGGTAAGAATGTGAGAGTAAAGAAAATGTGAGAATAATAAAAAGGTGAGAACGTGAGAGTAATAACAATGTGAGAGTAGTAAGAATGTAAGTATAGTTAGAGCAAGAGAAAAGTAAAACTGTAAAAATAGTGAAAATGTGAGAGTATTGACAAAGTAAAACTAGTGAGAATGTTAAAACAGTAAAAATGTGAGAGTAGTGAGATTGTAAGAGTGGTAAGAATGTGAGAGTAGTGAACATGTGATTGTAGTAAGAATGTGAAAATAGTGAAAGATAAAAGATGCGACAATTTGAGAGTATTGACGGCAGTGAGAATGTGAGAGTAGAAAGAATGTAAAAATGTAAAAGTAATGAAAATGTGCGAGTAGTGACAATGCAAAAATAGTAAGATTTGTGAGAATGTGAAAGTAGTGACATTATGAAAGTAATGAGAATGTAAAAATATTGAGAATAGTAAAAATGTAAGAGTAGTAAATGTAATAAAATTGTAAAAATAGTGAGTATGAGAGAATAATGAAAATGTAAAAGTAGTAAAAATGTAAGAGAAGCGACAATGTGAGAGTAGTGAGAATATCAGAGTAGAGAAAATGTGAGAGTACTAAGAATGTGAAGTTATGAAAGATGTGATAGTAGTAAAAATGTAAGAGTAGTAAGAATGGGAAAATAGTAAAAATAGGAGAATAGTAAAAATGTGAAAATAGTGAAAATGTGAGAGAAGCAACAATGTTAGAGTAGTGTGAGTAGTGAGAATGTGAAAGTAAAGAATTAGTAAAATAAGTGAGAGTGTAAGAATAGTAAAATGTAAAAGATGCAATAATTGTATATATACATAGTATTGACAATAGTGAGAATGTGAGAGTAGAAAAAATGTAAAAATAGTAAAAATGTGAGAATAATGAAAATAATAAAAATGTGAGAGTAGAGAAAGCAGTGAGAATCCGAGAATAGTAAGATTGTGAGAGTAGAAAAATAGTATCCGTAGTGAGAATGACTATTTTCACGTTTTTCTTCTTTTCATACTTCACTATTCTCAAATTCTTACTATTTTACATTTTCTTTTATACTCACTATTCCCACATTTTCACTATTTTCACATTCTTACTACTTTTGCATTTTTGAAACTGTTACATTCTCACTACTTTTACTATTCTCACATTATCTTCGTTTTATCATTCTTACTACTGTCACATTCTTTTTACTCTCACTATCTTTTTACTCTTACAACCTCACTACTCTCACATTGTTGCTTCTCTCACATTCTCACTACTCTCACATTTTTACTACTCTTATATTCTCATTATTATCACTTTGTCACTACTCTCATATTTTCACTATTCTCACTATCTAACTACTCTCACATTGTAGCTTTTTTCACATTTTCAATATTTTTAAGTTCTCACTAATCTTATATTCTCACTATTCTTACATTGTCACTACTCTTACAATCTCACTACTCTTAAATGATCACTTTTATTAAATTCTCACTACTCTTACATTCTTACCACATTTATATTTTCACTATTCTCACATAATCACTGTTTTCCCATTCTTACTATTTTTACATTTTTACTATGCTCACTATTTTCACATTGTTACTATTCTAACATTACTATTCTCACATTTTTATTACTTTCACAATCTTACTACTCTCACTTTTATTTCTACTCTTACATTCTTTCTATTTTCACATTCTCACTACTTTCAAATTCTCATTACATTCACATTCTTACTACTTTCATATTCTCACTACTTTTACATTTTCACTATTCTTACATTTTCACTACTCTCATATTCTCAATACTCTCTTGTTGTCGATTTTCTTACATTTTTACTACTCTAAAATTTTTACTACTTTAAATTCTTTTTATTCTCACATAGTTACTATTCCCACATTCTCTCTACTCCCAAATTCTTACTACTCTCACATTATCACTACTTTTACATTTTTACTATTTTTATTTTATCACTGTTCTCTCATTCTTAATACTGTCATATTCTTACTACTCTCACTATCTTTCCAATCTCGCTATCTTACTACTCTCACATTTTTGCTTCTCTTCCACTACCTTCATATTCTCACTATTCTTACATTTTTACTATTTTCACATTGTCACTACTCTCATATTCTCACTATTCTCACATACCCACCACTCTTACGTTGTTGCTTTTATTACATTCTCACTACTTTTTTATTCTCATTACTCTCACATTCTCACTACTCTCACATTCTCACTAATTTCTTATTCTCATTATTCTCATACTCTTACTACTCTCACAATATCACTACTTTCACATCATCGCTTCTGTCACATTATCTCTACTCTCACATTTTTGCTACCTTCACATTCTCTCTATTCGCACATTCTCATTACTATCATTAATTTCTACTCTAAAATTCTCACTACTCTCACTTTCTTACTTTTTTCACATTTTTATTACTCTCACATTCTTATTACTCTTACATTCTCACTATTCTCACATTCTAACTACTTTCACATTCTCACTACTCTTACATTTCTCTACTCTCACATAATCACCATTTCTACTATTCTGTAATTCTTATTAAAAATTAAAATTTTTGTTTAGTTAATTAAATCTAAACATTTTGTACTTTTATTTTCTACGCCGTCTTGTAAGAGTAATTTAATATTACGTATTTTTTTTAACAATTTTAGTTGTAATTAAACAATTTAAACAACAAATATTTTTTTAATAAATTTATTTTTTATGATTTTTTCCAACTTATAGTGCTACAATAAGATATAAAAATAAATATAATTTAGGTCATTTCATTTTTGTAGATAGAGGTACTTAAGTATGCCAATTACAATGATAATGTCAAA
Organism: Tachinus rufipes; assembly: GCA_963932245.1. Classification (NCBI taxonomy): domain Eukaryota; kingdom Metazoa; phylum Arthropoda; class Insecta; order Coleoptera; family Staphylinidae; genus Tachinus; species Tachinus rufipes. The sequence continues at coordinate 83,647,878 of OZ010741.1, read as the reverse complement.
ATAACAAAATTCCTGTTGGAGGCGGCGCAGTTATAACAATAATACACAATATTTTATAATCTTAATGAATTTTGGTAGACAGGGACATTTAAGTAAGCTAATTACAATGGTAAAGTATAAATAACAAAATTACAGTTGGGAGGCGGCACATATATACTATTATTGCACAACATTCTATGATCTTAATGAATTTTGGTAGATAGATGTATCTAAGTAGGCCAATTACAATGATGAAGTCAAAATAACAAATTTCCTGTTGGAGGCGGCGCAATTATAACAATAATACACAATATATGAAAATTAATGATTTTTGGTAGACAGTAACATTTTAGTAAGCTATTTACTATAAGAAAGTAAAATTAACAAAATTGCTGCAGGTAGGCGGCACAACTATAATATTATTGCTCAACATTCTATGATCTTAATAAATTTTGATAGATGAAAGTATTTAAGTATGCCAATTACAATGATAAAGTCAAAATAAAAAAAATCCTGTTGGAGGCGGCGCAATTTTAATATTATTGCACAACACTTACTTACTTAAGTAGGCCAATTACAACAATAAAGTCAAAATATCAAAAATGCTATTGGAGGCGGCGCATTTATAACATTAATGCACAATATTGTATAATCTTAATAAATTTTCGTAGACAGGGACATTTAAGTAAACTAATTAGAATGATAAAGTAACAATAATAAAATTCCTGTTGAGAGATGGCACAATTATAATATTATTGCACAAAATTCTATGATCTTGATAAATTTTTGTAGATTAAAGTACTTAAATATGACAATTACATTTATTAAGTCAAAATAACTAAATTTCTGTTGGAAGGCGGCACAATTATAACATTAATGCACAACATTCTACGATTTTAATGAATTTTGGTAGGCAGGGGTATTTAAGTATGCTAATTACAATGATAAAGTCAAAACATCAAAATTCCTCTCAGAATCTGCAAAATTATAACATTAATGCACAAACGTTCTACGATTTTGATGATTTTTTGTAGCAAGGGGTACTTAAGTATACCAATTTCAATAAAAAAGACAAATAATCAAATTTCCTGTTGGAGGCAGCATAATGATAACATTATTGCACAACATTCTAAAATCTTAGTAAGGTTTGGTAAACAGGGGTATTTAAGTATGAAAATTAAAATGATAAAGTTAAAATAACAAAATTCCTGTTGGAAGCAGCAAAATTATAACATTAATGCACAAACATTCTATGATTTTGATGAATTTTGGTAGATAGAGGTACTTAAGTATGCCAATTACAATTATAAAGTCAAAACTTCAACATTTTTGTTCGAAGCAACACATTTATAACATTAATGCACAACATTCTATGATTTCAATGAGTTTTGTTGGACAAGGGTACTTAAGTATGTTAATTACAATGGTAATCTCAAAATGTCTTGTTAGGGGCGGCTCAATTATAACATAAGAGCACAATATTCTATCTTAATAAATTTTGGTAGACAAGGCTATTTAAGTAAGCTACTTACAATGATAAAATCAAAATTCCTGTTGGAAGCGTCACAATTATGACCTTAATGCACAACATTCTATGATTTTAATAAATTTTTATAGACAAGTATTTAAGAATAGTTGTTAAAATAATTTATTTATTATTATTATTAAATAATAAAATTCTTGTTAGAGGCGGCACAACTATGACATTAATGCACAACATTTTATGATTAAAAAAAAAAAATTGATTTACAAAAGTACTTAGTATGCCAATAACAATCATAAAGTCAGAATAACAAAATTTTTGTTGCGAAGCGGCAAAATTATATTATTATTGCAAAACATTCTATAATCTTGATGAATTTTGGTAGACAAGGTTAATTAAGTTCATTGTTCATTGCAATGGTTAAGTCAAAGTAACAAAATTCCTGTTAAATATGGCACAATTATAACAATAATGCACAACATTTTATGATCCTAATAAAGTTTGGTAGACAGAAGTATTTAAGTAAGCTTATTACCATGATTAAGTCAGTCAAAATAACAAAATTTTTGTTTTAGGCAACACATTTATAATCTTAATGCACAGCATTTAATGATATTAATAAAATTTAATAGACAAAGGTACTTAAGTATGGCAATTACAATAAAAAAACAAAAAAAATTACAAAAAAAATTATTAGAGACGGCATAATAATAACATTAACTTACACATTGTTCTATAATTTTAATGAACTTTAGTAGAGTACTTAAATATGCCAATTTCAATGATTAAGTCATAATATTAAATTTTTTGTTGAAAACGCCAAAATTATAACAATAATGTACAACATTCTATAATCTTAATAAAGTTTGGTAGACTAGAGTATTTATGTATGCTCATTACAATGATTAAATCAAAATAACATAATTCCCGTTTGAGGCGGCATAATTATAACATTAATGTTTATAACATTAATGATTTTAATAAAATTTTGTAGAGTATTTATGTATGCTACTTACAATTATAAATTTAAAATAACAAAATTCTTGTTGGAGGCGGCACAATTATAACATCACTGTACAAGATTTTTAAATGTAAATTTATTTTGATAGACAGGAGTATTTAAGTATGCTAATTACAATAATTAAGTCAAAATATCTAATTCCAGATGAAGGCGGCACAATTATAACTTTAATGCACACAATTGATTATATCAAATATTTTAAAAAATATAGAATAATATTTTCTACAAAAAATGTTATAAGTGTGATTCTAAAAATTTTTGAAAACAAGTGAATCGCATTGATTATACCAACAGCTTTGTTAATACTTGCGCTGTTAATTCCAAGCATGATCTTTTAAGTCAGATCGGTATTTAATTTTTTTTTGTAAAAATCAAACTCTTACTTGAACTAATATTTTTGTTATTGGGATTTACATTTTAGTAATATTGTTTCCATTATTATTATGAAATTGTATGGCAGTTATGACAAAAAAATTGTATTAACTATGAATTAAAGAAAAAGTTACTAAACAAAAAAAAATGTTTTAGCTGCCGTTTATGGTTATTTAATTTCTAGTTTTAACATTTTACTAAAAAAATAATAATAATAATAAATATAGATCTTTTACATTTATATAACCTTCATACATATTTTGTTCAAATAAAATGTTTGGTTACCCTTGCACTGCAGTGGCTATGTCAACAAACTTTCTATTTCTTTCAATCATAAAATTCATTCAATACTAAGAATAGGTCTATTTTTAGAACTACTTATTTCAATGTTTAAAGCTAAATCGCACTATTTTTGCAATGATAAGTAATTTACTCACACGTAAATTGTACCAAGGGCCATAAATTTAACTAGTTAAATTATTTTAATTTCAAATAAATAATTTTCATATTTTTTTATTAATCTATCTAGAGATAGATTTAATGGTAAGTCAATTATACCACATCTATTGTAAATGTTTAATTATCAAACTAAACGTGTATAAAAAATGAGAGCGTTTTGCACACACAGCATGCGTTCTAAAAGCATTAATATGCACAATATACGTTTTAGAGGCGTTTATTTGCACAATATACGTTTTAGAAGCGTTTGTTTGTACATAATACGTTCTAGAGGCGTTTACACATTAGCGGCGAAGCCGTGAACTGTAGTATGGCCCTAGCGGTAAACATTTAAACTCAATAGGATAAGCATGCCGTTAGACGCCCCTAAACATGACTAATTTGTAGTTTTGGGAGCGTTTAGCCATAACTGTTAATAACTTAGACAAGAACCATATGTATTAAAATAAAAACTAAATAAAATAGATTTCTAATTTAACCTTTCGGCAAAACAACGAATTGCTTGATCATTTTTCAAATTTATTTTGCAAAATATTTATTAATCTACTAATTTAATAATAAATTGTTGTTGTTTTCACGTATAAAGATAGTACTGAAACACTATGGTACCGTTAGTTTATAAAGTAAATTAAACGCTCCCAATCCTTTCGAGAGCAAACGCTCCTAATACAGAGTTTGTGCCTATATATATATATATATATATATATATATATATATGGGTAATTCCATTACTTTTCGACCAATTTGAAAAACTCGACCTCTTTGATTTTGCTCAAATTTTCAGGGATCAAAATATAGATGAAAAAAATAAGATTTCAAAAATTTTGGACCTTAGAATAATGTCTGTTCAAAATGACACACATTTAAAGGTCAGAAATTTTACAATAAAACGTCATTTTCAGCTTAATTTGTATCTCAATTTTTGGGCTTTTGGAAAACGATAAAAAGGTCTACAATAACTCAAATTATTCCTTATTACATGTACTTTAAAACCCATATTATTATGTTTAATATCGTGGCAGGCATTTTGATATATTAAGCTTTAAACATTATTCTAAAAAAAAAACGCAAATTTAGCAAAATCGCAAACCTTTGCTTTCTTTAAACTGTTCTAACTTTGTCAAATCTTTACAAAATTTAATCCACAAGGTCTAGATTTCTTCGTGTTTAATCTCTTTTTTAAGTGATCACACAATACTTATAAAATCAATACGTAAACACCGTTATTTTGATGCAGGAAGTTGCACATGTTTTCCCGATCTTCAAAACTTGTAATTTTCAGGTCCCGAAAAAGCGTTATCTCTTATTTCACAGTTGATATAACCGTAATTTTCCAAATTCTTTATATTTTTAATACTTGTAGATATAAAATGGTAGTTATATCATTATTTAAATCATTCTTTCTTTTCATAGCATTAAACAGCAAGCAATATAACCTTGAATAACTTGTCCATTAAAACTAAAATTGTTAATATATTTGAATGCTGTTTCATCTTGAAGCTGCCCATACAATTCATAAACACTATCATTAATTATATTACCATATAATCTGTATTTGAAAAGATAAATTTGGTTTTCAATAAGTTTTAATGAACTGGATTTCAAATAGTTTTTTGCTATGTTTTTACTAAATTTATTAAATTAGTAACAACAATTTCTGTTTCTGTTTTGATCGATGTATTTTGATTAATAATTTCGTTTACCAAACTAATGCAAACTAATGTTATATTATTAAACGGATTATTATGGCCGTTACGTTTAATTTTATAGGCTAGTCTTTCGTATATTTTGAATCTTCTTGTTACATTTTTGGTATTTTTTTTAACTTTTAATAAAACATCAAAATTTGATTTTGTATTATTGTAAACTTCCCTTACTATCAAACTAATTTTATTATCATCCAAAATTAACGTTAATTTTTCTTTGGCAGCTTTAAAATTATTACTTACTATATTATGAACACACTCAGATGTTAACTGTATTGGAATGTTTTCGTACATGAAATCAAAAAAGTAAATTATTTAAATCTTTTTTTTACAATTTTTTTTTTTTTTTTTTTTAATATTTTATCAAATTTTGCATGTGACTTTCTGATTTTTTAAATGTTTCTAAATCACTTTCAATACCTGTAACTTGATTATTACTACTAGAACGCTTAACTCGTTTTATGTTGTTTTCTCTAGTTTGAACTTTAAAAACCTTGCTATATAGACTCTTTATTCTTTCTATTTGATTTTTAGTAAAGGGTAATTTTGGCATTCTTATTACTACGTTGTTGTCCATAATAAATGTACCAAAATGTTGTGACAAGTTACGATATTTAATTGAGATTGTAGGATTTTTTTTACATTAAGTTGCCAATCTGTGATTTTAGTATTATAACTGGCCAGCTTTTCATTTTTATTACAAGAAATTTAAACTCCAAACATTTAATAAGAAAAGATTGAAATATAAAGATTTTAAAACAATAACAATATTATTAAATTGAAACTTAAATACCAAAAATAAACTAATTAATAACTAATATAAATTACATTATGAGGTGCATCACAATCCGGATTCTTATCCGGGGGTCGGACACAAACTCGATAGATGGCAACAACCCCAAAGTCGGTATAAAATACACAAGTGTAAACCAGTAGTGTTTTAGTGCCACAGAATAACCGAGATAGTATGTGTGGGTGTATGGTGAAAAACAGTAAGTAGCAGATTTTAATTAGCACGTGGCGGGAAGGTTATGTCCGGATACCCTTGTTAATTAATCGTTTACGGACATAATGTCCTTAATAACTATTGCTCCTTGCATTACTCTAAACATGAATATCTAATTTGTTTTGCCCTGACATCAATTAATAAAATTCTGATTTTAATTAAATCAAATACAGGGTGGACAAAACAAATTAATTCGACAATTAATAGTGGTCGAAATTTGGGAATAATACCAGGATCAGTTTAGAAAATATTATAATACACATAAAATGGACCCTAAGTCCGTTACATATTTTTTTGTTTGACCAAAGTTTTAGCGTACAAAGATGGTACAGTTAATATCCTTAGCAAGCTAAAATATGTTCTGCAAATTGTTAACTGTGATATAGAGACGATTTGCCGTATCGCCTTCTTTTGTACAATAAATATACTTTTGATCATGGCAGAACTGTTTTAAAATTTTGCACCAAACTATTTACTTTGTTTGACAGTTTAACTTCAACTGTCGAGCAAGGTTATAAGGATGTATACAAATGAAGAGAATATTTTTATTATTGAATTTGACTTTAGAAATGGGCGGTTTGATAATGGGGAATGGTTCTATTCTATTCCGGATTGTGTTTGAGTTTTTCCACATCAGTTTCCGGATCATGAATTTGAATATTTGTTGTTGTCGTAAGAATAGTCCAGCAATTTAGGAAACTGGTAATGTGCAGAAAGGCAAATTGTCAGGAAGACCATCTGTATCACAAGAGGTTGTTTAAGATGTGCGCAAACATGTAGAAAAATCAGTCCGACTATTAGCTTTGCAAGCTGAAATTCTTAAAAGCACTGCTTATAAGATGGTAAGAAAGATGTTAAACTTGCATTCCTATAAAGTTTCTGTAGTGCAAGAATTATTGCCAGTCCAGTCGATATTCAACGTTGCATGAATTACTTTTGGTGGTTCTTGGACAATTTAAATGATGACCTCATCCCTAAAACTGTGAAGACGCACACTCGTCTTTACAGTTTTAGTAATGAGACAAGTGTGAGTCTTCACAGTTTTAGTGATAAAGCTTGGTTTCATCTTTCGGGTTATGTTAATTCTCAACGGAAAATCCCCATGTTTAAATTGAAGCGTTTCTACATCCTCAGAAAGTTTGAGTTTGGATGGCTGTATCTTGCCGAAGAATATTTGGTCCTGTATTCTTGAACGATACAATAAATGGTGAACGATATCGGCAACAACTGATCGAACCTTTTATAAACCAGTTAGATGACAAAGAATTGCAGCATGGATATTTCCAGCAAAAGCAACATTAAATCATCTTTGAGAATTTTATAGTGATAAATTAATTAGTCAAAGGTTATGGCCTTCACGTTCCGCAGATCTAAGACCGCTGGACAGCTCAATCTTCGGTTACCTGAAAGATATTGGGCGCGTTTAGGGAATAACCGTTGACTTGCAGCGCAATTTAATTACTGCCAACATAGGCAAGCATTCACTTAACCAACTTAAAATTTTACCGTTGACTAATATAGTCAACTGTTGGTTGCAAAATATATTCAACGCATGCTTTCATCAATTGATTGAGAGCGGCAATTTTAAACGCATTCCAAACCATAACGCCTGAAATGTTAATGAACATTTTTACCACTAAAAGAAGTCGCGTGGAAAATAGTTTATTAGCTAATGGTGAACATTTTCAACATTTGTTATGAATATGTTTTTTCTGTTTTGTTATTTTCTTTTTTCTTTTTGTTTGAAATTAATAAAAGTGTTGTAATTGGTGGCTTCACGGTGTCCCGTTATGAATTCAAATGTTTAAAGAGTATGTGCTCATTTTGCCTTTTCAAATTCAATAATTTAGTAGCAACAAACTATTATTTTGTTGGCAACTTATAAACACGTAAACAATTTAAACATATGAAAAGAATATTTTTATTATTGAATTTTAAGATAGGCAACTTTATTTACGCACACCAAACTTGAATTCACTTTCACTAAAGTGGCACAAACGTACATTAGATGGTTACATAATCCCAAACTTTTATAATGACCCTGCATAATATTAATATATGCTTTATAAGCCTCAGAAATTTCATGTTTAGTTAAGCATCCCATTTTTTTAAATCAATATAAAAACACTAGACTTCAATTTCCATTTACGGTGATAATACAGTTTTTAGTTATTATTACGTTTTATTTCAGTAGTGAACTATAGAGGAAATTGATCCGAATAACGTTTACTATATGTCGGCACCAATTAATTAAAAATAGCATAAATATTATTGTAAAATAAAGCACATGCTTTATTTACACCACTACGGTGATCTAAGTATAACCAATTTTTAAATTAAGTCATTATTAAAAGCAATGTAGTTGGCTTTTCGGAAATTATAACGAACATTTGAGTTAGTAGGAAATTCCGGTTCTTTATTAATTGTCTTTACTTTTAAACCTGTAGATAATAGATAATGGTGTTTATCTTCTGAAGAAATTTCACGTTTAACAATAATATACGAGTCAAACATTACAAAGGACTAATTCAAGTAATCGATTGTTGGAGATTCTAATAGTATTGCATTGTTTTAGTTTTAGTTTTAATAAATTGGTAAAGTTAGAAATATCAATAACTTTAGAACTCTTAAGCAAAGACCCAAATTTTTCCCGAAAAGAAAATACAATAAAATCCCCAACAATTAATACAGGTTTATCTAGAATTACTAACTCTATTGCTTCAAGAAACAAATCAAACATATTACCTGATATATAAACAACAAGCGAAAAAAATGTAAATGAGTTAAAGGCGGATTCGAAGAAACCAAAATGAATCAATTGAACTAAATTGGCAATATTAGGTAGTTTTACATATTAAATTTGTATTTAACATTTTTGTAAAAAGCCATTAATAGTCTTCCCCCTTACGTCATATTAACAGTAGTAAAATTTCTATCACAACATACAACATTATAATTAGAATTAAAACTGTAAATTAAATCAAACCAAGTCAAGTTTAAGTTATAAATATTAAATCATAAGAAGAATAAGAAGAATAAGAACATTAGAATATTTCAAATGGGTTTTCAAAAAAAAGCCACAAGTCTTCTGGTAATATGCATTCCATGCGGATGTTGATATCACCTGCCGAAGTTCTTTGCTGTAGCTTGTTTTAACCTCACGATGTTGTTCATTCTGCATAGGGACTTGATCTCGTGATATATTTAAATGTTTAAACTTATCAACACTTTTACGATTATAATGTTGCGCATTGCGGTTAAATATGTGTATTTTACAGCTCCAATACATATAATCAAATATTTGACAGAACGATATTTAATTATATTATTTGATCATTTTCATATTTTATGTTTTGACAGAATAATACTTTTACCTTTTGACTATTGATGTGTTTGGTTAAAATGAATAATGTTTTTTTTTTTAGTTTTAGGATGAGTTATATGCCAAATACTAAACGCATTTTTTTGTATTAGCACTATTGTTTGCTTACACGTTTAAATCTTTTGTAATATTTATTAATTTGTTAATAAAGAAGTTGTTAATATTGTTATGTAAAGCGTTCTTCTTGAGCTTTAGAAACTTGTGTGGATCGCAATATTATTGAAGCGTCAAAGCTTAAGGTGACGGTACCGTGTCGTAGTACGTTTACATCGTTTTACAAGCAAATTACATAACTGATTATGTCATGCAATGTAGAGATTGAACTTTTGCGCAAGTCATAAAAGAAGATTCATTTTTTTAAGTTGAGAATAGATTTTTATATTAATTATAAACCGGCATTTTCAAAATTTTCGTAAATACGTTGTTTATTTATATACTTGATGTTCAATAACAATCAGATTAAACTTTATCCAACTTTTGTAACATATCTTTGAATTAAAACCATTGATTAATGAATATAAGTCTACTAATAACAATACAAAGGTTAAAAATGACTGAAGCAGATTGTACAAATAATGCAATGAGAAAAAAAACATGAAAAACGCAAGAGATGATAATGATCTGCTATACAACCAAATTCTACACAATGCGATAGTTTCTGAACTGATCAGCAGCATAACCAACAAACAAAACGGGTAAACGTAGGCAGAGTGCAATTATTTGGTGATGTACTTGTGCTATTTTCCGCCTTCGATCAAAGAAGATGACTTTCTCTTAACCCGCGTTGGGCAACCAAAAACATTATAAAGATAAACGACCGCAATGGCACTAAACTTGCGGAATAGGCTGGAAAGTGTGATCTAGCAAACCTAAATATTGACAACAAACCATCGTTAAAAGGGATGGGGGTCCTAATTTGATCGATGTAAGCTTGGCGAAGAAAGTCTACAAATGGCAAGTGTGTAAACAAAAAACCTCACCTTAAATATTTTCAGATGCAAACCATGTAAAAGGAAAGGCTGACTTTACAAGGCTAAACTGGCAAAACAACGGCCGCCAAGATAGAAGAACGGAAAGAAGAAGTAAACTACTCTTATACTGTTAAAGACCTAATAAAATCTAAAAAATCTACAACGACGCGTTTTAAAAAAAGAAAAACAAATACCAAAAGACATCAGGGCTATCTGCACTCAATCAAGAAAGACGCTAACTAAAACAAACAAAAAAAACTGAATAAAAAAACGCCGCACAGCTTTGAAGAAAGCGATTGCAGAGGAAGTGGACAATGGTTTGTGGAGTACTAGCTAAAAGAACGTAACCGCTAGTCTATCAGTAAAGCGAGGAGTAGGTCAGAATGTCAAAAAAACTATTCCCCAAGCAGCAAAAAATAACATGGCCAAACATCATTTGCAATTCCCAAAATCTCTATGGAAGAAATAAAAAAAAGTTGGAAGAAAAATGTAACCCAGGAATGCTGTAGGGTCCAGTAATAAAGGCAATAACGGTACACTGCCCGGAAGTATTAATACGCACCGTTTGATTGTGGTAGTATAGCCGCTTTAGAATCTGGCCTGCTTCACCAACTCGTAAAAATTAAACTGTTTGTAAAGTCAGTTCGTTATAATTTTGGTAAGAAGGTTACACAAAACAAGCAAAAGACTGATTGGTCTAAAATTTTTGATGTTAGTTTGTTCACCATTTTTAAAGAGAATTATCAACTCAGAATTCTTCTAGGCATCGGGATTTTTTTGTCCTCAAAACATATGTTGAGATGGGTGATTAGTACTTTCTCTAGAGTTTTATTTTCCAGTTTTCAATATTTCTGTTGTAAAACGATCTTTTCCTAAAGCGTTTCGATTCTTTATATGTGTTATTAGTGTCATTTTTAACTCTACAGTATTAATTTCCGGGATTCCTTTAAAGCCCATATTCAGAACTACCAGATCTAGACAGTTTAGAGTAGGTACTTTGGCTGTAAAGTCTCTGGTAGAAATTTTTGATGATGGAACACCACTTTTTCTTGCTGGTTTTTAATTTTGCAGATGCGCAATTTTGATTAGAGAAATTTTATGTTAATATTGTCTTTGATGGCTTCTTGTATCATTTATCTGTTATAAGATCTTAGGTTTTTTTTAACGCTTTCTTTACTTATTTGTCTAGCTCTGGATATCTTACTGAATTCCTGTGCATTTTTCTATGAGTACGTTTGTGCCCTGGATGAGTTTTGTATTAGGTTTTACTACCATGGAGCAGACTTTCGTGGTTGCTCTTTAAATGCTGCTAACAATTTTTCAATGATTGCAAAATAGACAACACTAATGATGATGATTGCAACATTGGTATAAAAGATGTAGGCAGCTTAGTTATACGGCAGGACACTTACCACACACAAGTATAGAGCAAAACTTGTGCTCTAACAAAGGTTATACTTGTTATATAAAAGTATATGAAGGTAAAGAAGCGGACACCCGTCAATCAGTTCCCACCAAAGTTGTGATAAACTTAAGTGAAAATCTTTTAAATACTGGCCATATTCTAGTAACGGACAATTATTATACAACTAATAAATCAGCTAAAAAAGTTAATAAAAAATTAAATGTTGGGGATCGGCTTTTAATTCATTTGGCCAAAATTATTATTAGGATTTTATCTATTTCTATTTAAATTATTATCATAATTTTTTTTTCCTTAATATTATGGCCTGATTTCTTACAGTAAATACAAGAGAATACAGCTTGCACCCTTTTTGGCATATCTAATTGTCACATTTTCTTTTAATTCTTTATTGTGATGACAAACTTTATTCAAGGATTGTATAAGATTTTGTTTGTTTGTGGTGTTTGCTTAAGAGATTTTTCGTTTAGGAAACTCACAGGAATTCTCGATGAGTTTAGCCCATACCAAGCGTTTGAATTACTTGGCTGAAGTCAGTTTTGGTTTATTCGCTGGTCATTTGAATTAATACTACATGTTTGATTTTTTTATAATATTTTTATGAAAACATAATAAACTATTAAGTAAACAATTATGTTTAAAAGATAAAATTATACAAACTTGAAATAGGAAATATTAAATATAAAATGTATGAATTATTAATTACTAATATGTTTGTTAATAACTAAAAAAATATATGAATAAATAAACAACGATAAAACAATAATTATGTAAATAATCATTACTTGGTAAATACATTTGTTCATTACCGAGAACATTTGATACACAACATTTATGATTTTGGTAATTTTTTAATATTCGTAGCTAACTACCATAGCATAGTAAATCCTTATGTTGCTTAAAATAATAATATAATTTACTACTAATTTTACAATTTATACACAAATTGTAATTATATCAACATTGTTTTATTTAAAATATAAAAATTGTCCGTACCGTACCGTACTTTAAATAGTCATTTGCTACATTTTTAATAAATTTATTAAATTAGTAAATTAATCAAAGTCTGATTCTATTTTAATCGTTAAGTTTTGATTAATAGTTTTATTTAATTACAAATTAATTAATTACTTGTTACATTCTTTGTTATTTTTTAATAAAACTTCAAAACTAGACTATATATATTGAGAAATACATATACAATTCACTTACTATAAAATTTTATTATAAAACAAAATTAACGTTTCTGTTTATATATAAAATATCAATCTATCCATTCAGATAATATCTTTGATTGAGTCTGTTCTTCTTGTTCTTTAATTAACATATTCATGTAATCATTTAATTCTTTGATGTTTGTTTCACAACTAGTGGCTGATTCATTGAATAGACTTTTTACATTTTCCATCATATTTTCCATACGATTTTCTGATTCTTCTATTATCTCTAAATCATTTTCAAATCCAGTAACTTGGTTTCTACTACTAGAACGCTTAACTCGTTTTATGTTGTTAGCAATAAATAAATCTTTAAAAACCTTTCTGTATTTGATTTTTAATTGTCTTCTGTTTTTTTAAGCACGTTTATATGAAAGTGTTTTTTCTTTAATTTCTGAAAAGTTAAGAACGTATTATTAAATAATATCAGATTTTTGAAGACAATAAACTAATATTTTAAAAACTTTAAAAAATAATGTTTGAAAAAAATATAATATATCATGCATGATGCATTCAAGTTTATTTCCTAAAAAAATATGAACGTAAATTAATGACTGACAACAAATTAAGAAATATTTTTGTAATTGTAAAACAACTTAAAATAGTTAAAGCCAATATTATCCTACTGCTAGCAACAAGTTATCCAGAATATGGCATGTTGAAATAAATATAGAGAAAATAGGAGACAAAGAAGATGAAAAAGATATTACAAAAGAAAAATTAAACAAAAGAGAAGCATTAAACTTCATAAAAGATCTTAAATCTTCTTTTGAAGAGATGCAAGATGATTTAGTAACTTTTGATTTGATAAAAAATCTAGAAATGTGTTATAACAATGCAATATTTTAATTAAAAAAATTAAACAAAGTAGCTTGTTAGATTACTCTTAGAAGGAATAAGTAATATGTACATACATATTTAATTTTTAATGTATTTGAGAATATAGATTATTTTGTATTTTGTATTTTACATATTTTATTTAAATAAATGTATACTATGTACCTATGTATTTTCTAAGCAATGCTTTAAAATTTTATATAAAAAGTGTGTTTCTAAGCAAAGTAAGAACGTTTTCTGACAAACGTTTTTTGAGAGTTTAAAACATATCATAACATTTTAAACCTTTTGAAATTATTCTATTCTAACTTTTTGAATATATTTTGACACTTTAGAATGTTTTCTGATGATTAAAAATGTTTTATAACAGTTAAAATTGTTTTCTGACAGTTAAAAATGTTTTTTGACAGTTTAAAATATATCAAAACATTTTGAATGATTTGTAATTAATTTATTTGAAACATTTGATTTTTGAGAATTTTTTTTCAATAGTTAGAAACGTTTTATAATAGTTTTCTGATGGTTTTATACATACTTGAACTTTTTCAATCATGTGAAACTATTTTATTTTAAATTTAGAACATATTTTGACATTTATATGTTTTCTAATTGTTGAAATTTATACAAATTTCTTTTAAGCTGACAAAATCAGTTGCACCGTCAGTGTCCGCTTAATAGAGATTTCACTGTTAATATAAAAGTAAATATTACTAAATATCCAAAATACTCCACAAATTTCAAAAAATATTTCACACATGTCATAAATTTTTCCTCAATTGTAAATTGTTCCACAATTGTCAAAAACGTTCTACAATTGTTAAAAATGTTCCCGAATTCTCAAAATTCAATTTTTTTTTTCAATTGTGAATAATGTTTCTTGTTAAAATTAAACGTCAAGTAAGAAAATTAGATCAAAAATCAAAAATCCTAAAATGTTCTTCAAATATTAAAACAATTGTAAAAAACATTCTTTAATTGTTCAGACAAGTAACATTATTCCAAAATGTTCAACAATAATATAAATATTCCTCAGCTTTGAAAAATGTAAATATGATTAACAAATGTTCCAAAATGTCAAAAATAATCCTAAAATCTGCTGACTAATGGGCAGATGTCCAAAACATTTCTAGAGTGTTGTACAATTGTTCTATGTTCTACAATTGTTGAAAATGATCACAGCTGTCAATAGTCCACATACAAATAATTCTGATTTTCAAATGTCAAAATTGTTTTAAAATTGTCAAAAATCGATAATAACGTTTTAAACGTGTATAATAATAATAATAATAATAATTCATTTCGTTTTATTGCATTTAGTGTACATATAAAAAAATATAAAATAGAGAAAATAAAAAGATTATAAAAACTTTGGTGTTATAAAAAAAAGCAATAGTAATGTGCACTATTTCTGTATTTATTGCAGAACTAGTAGACCCTGGTCACACCAGAAGTTTACAAATCCTGGATCCACCCAAAATAGTAGAGGCACAACACAGCAAATTTGACTTGTTCCAGCTAAACTGGGTTTTTAACGAAGTTATATCTTAGTCCAAAGCTCAGCAAAAGTATTCTTTTGCACCACCCCCAGCAAAGGGTTTTTATTTAATTAACATTTATTTTTATTTATGAATTCTCAGGTTCTAGCTAGTAATAAGTGCGTGAAGAAAATTAATAATATCAAATAATTAAATTAACATCAAAATCATTAAAAGCAGCTCAAAAACTTAGTTACAGATGTTAAAGAAGTCCTGCGTCTTTTTTTTTAATAGACTTATTTGATAAAATAAACGCTACATTGTTAGGAAGGATTACGGTGGACAAGGTAGGCTTAACATTCCTCAAAACTGTGTTTTATTGTAAGAAGGTTGTGACCAGAGATATAGATATAGGAGAACTTGCTTCGACGAATGCCATATTGCTGTCTGACGTCATGTATGCTGTAAAGTAAGTATTTTATAAGAGACATAAAGTTTGCGTTGATTACATTATTGTTGCTCAATTTGTTTGAGAATAATTAATAATTTTCAAAACAGTATTACATCACAAAAACAACAAACAGTGAAAAGAAAACTGAGGTTTGTTATTTATATAGTGTTATTTGTAGTAGAAACATTATATATCACTTTTTTATTGAAGCAATCAATTGAATCAAGTTTTAGTTTTAGTGGTGAAAAGCAAAAAAAGTATAAAGTTTAATATTTAAAAATATTTAGTATAAAATAAACAAAACAATTGCAAAATGTTTATTAAGTACTTTTTCATCCGCTGTTGTAATAAGTGTATATAGTTTTTTAAATGTTTATTTATTTTTGTATTATAGTTTAACACCTCAAAACGAAGCCTTCAAACAACTAAATTGAAATGGAGGCAGTAAACATTTTAACAAAAGCTTTAAGCTGCAAAATACTGTTCAATTGCAGCAACATCTTTAACAATAACTTTTTTTGACAATATTTTGATAGTTGAAACAAAATTAACCAAATTTTGTTATTTTTAACATTTTATAAATAGAATTTGACACTTTTTGACCGGTTTTAGCTATGTCTGTAAATTTTTTAATTTTTAATTTTTAACTTTTTATGAATAGAATTTTTTACTTTTCAACAAAATGTGACAAAACTGTTTAAGGTTATTTTTAAACCGGCTCAATAACGACGCATACCTGAAATAGGTAGGTAATACTAATTAATATTAAAAATGCCTCCAACCAATTAGTCAATTGAAACAGGCAGGCAAATAAAACACTGTGTAAAACCTGTATACAGTTTCAGCTATTTACAGTTTAGCATTAGATTAAAGACGTTGGTAGTAAGATTTTTTTTAAAGGCGGATTTATAGATTTAAATAATGGATTTATAGATTTAAATAATGGATTTATAATTAAGAGGTCGGATTAACAATTAGGTGGTTTGATTTTAAAAACCGGATTTACACTTTTAAATGTCTTATTTATTAATTGAAAAGCGGATTTACACTGTTAACAAGATTTAAAAAATCTTTTTATTTTTAAATTTACACTTTTTAAATGCAGATTTTAAGATTTAAAGGCTGGATTTATAACTTAGAGATTGGAATATTAGTTAAAATACTTCCTAAAACTGCTGATAAATTTTACTTACAAATTTACAATGTTTTGCATTATAAATTCATAACTTGAAAATATTAAAAATTTCGGATAAGTATCATTATTTTTAGAATAATATTAATGTACACAAATTTGAAAATGTGATCACATATTACAAGCATCATCTTCATTCAACGATTTTAACAATAATTTATGTTGTTTCTCCTGCTCTTGGTCATACCAACTTATACAACTTATATTATTAACTGATTAGGTCAAAACTAGAATTAGCATAATTTATTTAGTACCCTATTTATGACTCCTACATAGATTTGCTAGAGATTGTACAATGAAAATTTTATTCAAAATAGATGATATTTATTCTAACAGAGTTATTATTCAGATATCAATCCATTCTCTTCAACATCGACGTATTGCAAACAGTGTTATATACAGCTTTACATATAATGTTTCATAATAAAATTGATTGTCCCGAATTCTTGGGTCAACTTGGGAGCTCGGGTTCTCAAGGTCACCAATCCTCAAAAGCTAGATTTAGCTTTCTTGCGTTTAGAATAGGTAGGAATTATAATATTTTGAACAAAGTCACGGGAATTCGGGTACGCAAGGACACCATTCCTCAAAAACTGAATCAGGCTATTTGATACCAGAATCCTAACTTTGAATACCAGAATTCCGGTCCCTTATGACAGGTCCAGTTCCTATGCGTTAAATATATACAAGTATTTTTATGTAAGTAGTTAATACAATTTGCATAATTAGCATTAATACAAGTATTAGGTTGACATATGTTTAGTATTACATTACATTTTTTTATTATTGCTCGGTACTTAACATGTGTTCTAATGTGATTTGAGAATTCAAAACAAGTTTTCAAATCTGGTTTTAACTGAAACTAGACTTTCCATTTCATGTGTTGCCATAAGATCACAGAAATAAGTAGCTGGGGGACCATCAGTGTTAAATTTGACATTGAAATTGCTACCAATGATAATATCGTTCTGAATGTTTAGTTGGCTTAGTAATTCTTTTATTAGGAGAGCGGTACACTGCTATTTTAGTTATATTAAAAGACGGCAGAAAATATGCAGCTATATTTTTTTTGTGATATTTTCCATATTATTAAATATTATGTTTTTTAGTAATTGCATCACACCCCCGTGCTAATAATTATTACTGGCTTTACGCTAAATGTAATCCATCCAAAAAGTCCGCCAATTTTGTATGTGTTACATGACATTTTTTTTTAAATCCCTGCTCGCAAAAACTGACTATATCAAATATAAAATTATTTACTATTAAAAAGATTCGAAATCATTGATTTTCTTTTTAATTAATTCATTTTAACAATGGGAAATTTAGAATTATTCCTTTTTTCATTTTTTTTTTAATTTTATCTTTCATATACAAATTTTTTAATCCATATGATATGACAGATTTATTAAAAATGGCATCAGCTTTACTAATGACCAATTTAAAATACTTTGATATAGGAAGCTGGGTGTTTATCTTTTTACATATAAAATGTTTTAAAACGGGTTTGTAGTTCTTTTTTGTCTTATCGGGAAATAAATTACCAATAAAAACCCAATGTTTGTTTTATGCCGCCTTAATTACAGTTTTTTTTTTCAATGTTGAATTGTATTTTTTTATCAATTTTTTTTTGCGCGGTATTATTAGATATATATTTAGAATTTAGTTTAGTTTAGTTTGATGCCTTTGCGGTCGTTTATCTTTATAATGGTATAATGGTTTTGGTTGCCCAGGGCGTGTAGGGTTAAGAGAAAGTTTTGTTTGTTAGCTATGCTGCTGATCAGTTCAGTGGTGGCACTCCGATGTAGGTATCGCATCGCTTTCGATAGCAAAATGCATGTATAGAAATTTTCGCTCGGGAATAATTGGAATCGCGTTTTAGAACGTGTGCAATGCATTGTTATAGAAATGCCGTAGACAAGGATGATAAATAACAGGACAACTCGATAAGTTTTGTAAGCATATAAACTATTTAAACTTTAAAGACTTATTCCGAGTAAAAATTCTAGCGGCAATATTAGCGATTATTGTATATATTAATATAATGTCAAATTTATACTTTCAGTTTTTATTTTGATATTTACAATAAAATAAATGATTAAAGTAATAGAAATTTCAGTCAACCCTCTATACCCCCGGCCGGTATAGGGAATTACATGTATACGGGCGCCAAGATAACTAATGCATAGGTTAACATAATTACAATCTGAGACCGGATTTAGAAAACTTAAACATTTATTCACGATTGGATGGAAGGGGTTTAAGAATAATGTTATTACTTTGATATGAAGAATAAAGCTTAAATACCTTATTAAATTTTATTAAAACTTATAAGATAAAGGAAGTACGCAAGCTTCATCCATCATAACAAATTAATAACAACTTTTATTTTAAAACCACTCCATCCAATCGTAGATAAATGTTTAAGTTTTCTAAATCCGGTCTCGGATTGTAATTATGTTAACTGATGCATTAGTTATCTTGGCGCCCGTATACATGTAATTCCCTATACCGGCCGGGGGTATAGACGGCTCTGAAGGCGGTGTGTGCAATGCTGCCGGGGTAGATATTTTTGCGTCTGTTGCTGAAAGTATTGTAAAGTCTTTACCATTGCCAAGTAATGATCCAATTAATGTTATAGGTGATTTAAATTTAATAAAGTTTTGTATAAAGATGTTGCAAAATAGTAATAGCCGGCTATGGTATATCATAATAAAATGTATCAAAAACATAATGATTAACCAAAAAAATAAAAACATAATTATCCAGCATCTTACAAATGTAATAAACGACGGCATAGAAACAGCTATTTTTCCAGCTCAAATGAAAATAGCAATTGTGGTCCCTATTTACAAAAAAAAAGAAACTTACCAGATAATTATTGTCAAATATCGCTTCTACCAGTTTTTTTAAGTCAATGAAAAAGTTTGTTTTTAATTAAAAGAGTATTAAATACGTTTTTATAAGAAACTTTTCTTAACTAAATAAATAAAATATTTATTATTAATAATAATAATAATATTTTATTTGACCAAATGAATACATAAAGTTTGACAAGTCATTACAAATAGTACACAAGTACACAAACATAATTAAAAATTGTATACAATAATAAATAGATACTAAACACATTAAAATTTATAATTCAAAATACTCATTTAAATTATAAAAACAATTAATTAACAAATATTCTTTTACTAACTGTTTAAAGATGTTTACAGTTTTTGCAGCTTTTATATTACTTGGCAACTTGTTGAACAAGTAACTTGCAGCACAATTTGGTGATTTTTTGTATCGTGATGAATTGTAGTTTTTTATATATATATATCGTCAACATTTCTTGTATGATAGGTATGATTATTTACTGTGTTAAATTTATTTTTATTTTTATAAAGAAATATAAGTGTGCTATAAATGTATACGCAACAAACAGTGAGAAGTTTTTTAGATTTAAAAATTACTCGGCATGTTTCACGATTTGGAATATTGTAAATAAGAATCATTTAATATTTATTTATTTAATTCGTTTTTGCATAATAAATACACGTTGTATGTCGACAGATTGTCCCCAGATTACTATGTTGTATTTAATAACTGAATATACCATTGCATAATAAGCAGACATTACCTGGCTAGTATCTAATTCCTTTTTTAGATTAATTATGGCAAATGTTGCTTTTGATAATTTGGAGCAGACAAGATCAATGTGAGCACCCCAGTTTAGATCTTGATCAATAAAAACTCCTAGAAGTTTAGTTGAAGTACATATACCTACGTTAGCCAAGTCGTCATTTAGTATAATATTTGTTTTATTGTTGAAATATATACTTGCAGTTTTATTCAAGTTTGCCATTAAGTTGTTACTATTACACCAATTTGTAAATTCGGTGACAACTGACTTACATTTTGATAAAAGGTCTACTTTATTGTCTGCTTCTATAACAACCGAGGTGTCGTCTGCATACATATACACTTCTCTACTTTTAATATGCAATGGCAAATCATCTGCAAATAGTAAAAAGATTAACGGTCCAAGTACCGATCCTTGTCCCACCCCCAATTGCATTGAATGTTCTCCAGACCGCACTCCGTTAACGCTGACACATATTTTTCTGTTTGTTATGTAAGATTCTATCCATTTGTTTATAGAACCTCGGATTCCTAATCTATCAAGCTTTGCGCTCAGAAAATCACATCGAACACTGTCACATCGAACACTGTCAAACGCTAGAGTAAGTCAAAGCACAGAATCATAACGTGTTTTTTCTTATCCAACTTATCATGTATGCTCTGTATTATAACTGTCATTGCCGTTTCCGTAGATCTATTAACGCGAAATCCGTGTTGACTATCAGAGAACATATTGCGTTTATTAAGAAAATCTGTGATTTTTCCCGCTATTGTTTTTTCAATAATTTTAGAAAACCAACTAATTAAAGTGATCGGTCTGTAATTTTCAGGCAATTGCGAGTTACCCTTTTTAAAAATTGGAACGATGTTACCCTTTTTTAATAACTTCGGAAATTCACCAAAATGTAATTACATAATCCCATTCATTTATAAACTCCCTGTATTAAATATCGACGGTTCGTGTTAATGATTAAAGCAGATAACGAATATTAGAAATTTAAGACTTTAAACTTTAAGTGAACTTAACCTGGATTACTTCACTCAAACTTGAATTAATACCAGATGGATACCATCTCAATACTATTAATGTGATTACAGATTTTTAATAATTGTCAATTGTCAAAATCCTATGACAGATATCGATAGTCTATCCCTATTAATAAGTTCCTTAAACATTATGCCTTATACTGTGAAAGACTTGACAAACGTGTATCAGGACACCATTCCAAATTTTGATGGTGATTCCAACGTTTTAAATGCTTACATATCAGCTTGTGAGTTTCTAGTCAATACATTTTTG
The DNA here is from genome assembly GCA_963932245.1 of Tachinus rufipes. Taxonomy (NCBI): domain Eukaryota; kingdom Metazoa; phylum Arthropoda; class Insecta; order Coleoptera; family Staphylinidae; genus Tachinus; species Tachinus rufipes. Next base: position 83,625,974 of record OZ010741.1, on the reverse strand, counting down.
ACAGAACTTAATGTAAGTCTACAAGCTTTATTATTGAGAATTTTTCAAGGTAAATTAAAAGGTATAGCCTTGAAAGACATAAGTTGTAACAAAGAAACCACAACTTGGCAAGATCTAAAAATTCTTTTATTAATTCATTTCGGTGATCAACGTTCTGAGTCATGTTTATTTAATGACTTAGCCATGATTAGACCCAATAAAAATGAGGGATTTTATAATTACGGTACACGAATAAAAGAAATTTTACAACTACTTCTTACTCAAGTTATATTAAGAGACAACAATGCTAATAGTAGAGCATTAAAAAATTTGAATTATAAGGAATAATGGTTCAAGTGAAGCAACCAGCCGACCTTGAGACAGCTATGAGTCACGTGATAGAAGTGGAGAATTTCAATTACCGTGCCGGAAGAACAAATAATTTACAACGTACTAATATGAAAACATCGTTAGATAAAGCACGTAACCAAAGTAAACAACATGGTTATCAAATGAATAACAGATTCACACCAGTAGCGCAACCTTATTCAATGCCATTTCAGAATAATCAAAATGTGCGATCAATTGCGCCCGAATCAAATCAGTTTAACAGGAATCATGTTTTTACATCTCCGTTTAATCAGAATAAACCATTTACAAATAATAATATGAATCAAAGATTCCCAACAACGACGCCTCTACCGCAAGCGACACATAAAACAATGCCCAGGCCTACGCCTATAGAAGTAGATTCCACCGCGCAGAAGAGACCGGTATCAACTTTCATTCATCAAAATAAACGCCCTCGCTGGACACCTGGTCAACGATTATATTATCAGGATGACGACGAGCCAGACAATACGCTAGACAGTACGCAAATGTATGAAAACGTAAATACAGAAGAATTTGCTGATGACTGTGAATATAATGACGACCTCGATGAAGATGTCAACAACGCAGAAGAAAATTTTCAGTTCATTTGCCTTACAACCAAGAAAAAATAATGAATAATCAAAACAAAGATAACACAGCTGTAATTAATTTAAATAATATTAATTGTAATTTGCCCTACATATCATGTTCTGGACTTAAATTTGTAATTGATACAGGGTCAACCAAAACATTAATAAATTCTAAATTATTTAAGCAACTAGAAGAATATTCTGTGAAAATACCATTTATTATTAAAACGGCTCACGCTACTACTAAGCACATGATGCAATTATTGCGGAAATACCACCAATATTTTGTCCTAATATCAGTAAGTAAGTAATTTCAGTAAGAAATTTGACGGTTTAATTGGAATCGATTTATTAAGCAAATTAAAAGCAATATTGGATATTCGTAATAAAATTCTTAAAACTCCAAACGCAAACATACCTATTCATCTTGAAAAAGAAAGACTAAATTTGAACCAATACAAGCAAAAGTTATTAAAATACCTGTAAATATAGAAAGCGGAACTAATTACATACCTCCATTTAAATTTCGCCCAAGAATTAAAGTTAAAAAATTAATAACTGAAGCAAACAATCACGAAGCATTAGTAATTGCCGTAAACTATACAGAAGATCTTAGAAACATTAACATTAGTGATACATTACAAACTCATTTAATAAGCAAAATTGAATTTTTGAAAAAATGGATATAGATAATGATGATGATGAGCAAAATAATAATAACAATTTAGATTTACAAATACAAAATATTAATAAAAACTTAAACATAGATAAAATGAACATCGAAGAAGAAGCTTCTATTAGAGCATTTGCAAACAAATATAAACATGTATTTCATGTAGACGGTTAAAAATTAACTTTTACACATCATGTTAAACATAAACTAAATTTAAAAAACGAAATACCTATCTATGTTAAAATGTACAGACAACCGATAGAAACAAAAAAAGAAATTAAAAAACAAGTTCTGGAACTATTGGATCAAGATATAATTCAGGAAAGCATTTCTCCTTGGAGCTGTACAGTAAATATAGTCACAAGAACTGCTAATGGTAAAATTAAGAAAAGAATGGTAATCGACTATCGACGATTAAATGATCAAATAATAGAAGATAATATTCAATTCCTAATATTGCCGATATATTGGATAAATTGGGTAAATGTTATTACTTTAGTAGTATTGACCTAGCATCCGGTTATCATCAAGTAGAAATGGATCCTAATGACAGACAGAAAACTGCGTTTTCAACTGAACAAGGTTATTTTGAATTTAAAAGAATGCCCTTCGGATTAAAGAACGCACCTGCAACTTTTCAACGATTAATGGATACAATTTTAAAAGGATTATTGGAAAACGTTTGCATGATATATTTGGACAATACAGTAATTTATTCAGTTCCACTCCAGGAACACATGTCAAAATTAGATAAAGTTTTTAAATGATTAGACGATGCAAATTTTAAAGTCAATATAGGAAAATGTGAATTTCTTCGAAAAGAGCTAAAGTATTTAGGTCACCTAATTACAGAAGACGGAGTAAGACCTAATCCAGAAAAGATTAATGCAATTGATAATTACACTTTACCAAGAACTCAAAAAGAAATTTAATCATTTCTAAGACTAGTGGGTTTTTATCGATAATTTATAAAAAAAATTACTGAAATAACTAAACCACTTACCAACTGTTTAAAAAAGGGATCACAAATTGTCATAGACAAAAAATTCACAGAAGCATTTGAAAAATATAAAACTTTGTTAATGAACGAGCCAATACTTCAATACCCTGACTTCACAAAAAAAAATTATAGTTACTACTGACGCATAAAATGTAGCTATAGGAGCAGTTTTGTCCCAAGAAATAATAGGACAAGATAAACCAGTAAGTTATGCTTCAAGATCATTAAGCAAAACTGAACAAAAATATTCAACAATTGAAAAAGAACTCTTAGGAATAATATACGCTGTCAAATACTTCAACACTTCAAAATTTACACCGATCACAGACCTCTAGTATGGTTATGGAAATTGAAAGAACCCAATTCTAAATTAATAAGATGGAAACTAAGATTAAAAGAATACGATTTCGAAGTTAACTATTAAAAAGGAAAAAATAATACAAATGCTGACGCTTTGTCAAAAGTTACTCAAGAACAATTAAATGCTATAGAAGATGATATAATATCTATGCTTCCTAATCCAGACCCCGAAACTCAAGAATTACTAGACAAAATAATAAGAGACTTATGCCGGTACTAATAGTCAGAGATTAAATCTCGGGTTCATGAATCCAAGATTCATTTTGCTAATCGTTGATTGGCTCTAAGCCAATTCACGGATATCGTGATGGTAAATATAGTTGCGATCGGCCAATGTATTTTATTACCAAACGTCAGAATTAATATATGACACACAAATAAACAATCTTGACTGAACCCAAGATAATTTAAATCTAGGATTATATTGACGGTTGCGTAGTTTTCAACTCAATCCGAAAATTAAACGAGCAATGCATTGGTCGATCGCGACTAATGATATCCGTGAATTGGTTTAGACCCAATCAACAGTTAGCAAAATGAATCTCGGATTCATGAATCTAGAATCAATCCAAGATTTAATCTCCAACTATTAGTACGGGGTTAGATATTAATAAAGAATCAACATTACCAAATACAACCTTTTTTAGAGAAGAACAACCTACCTCTAAAGAAAAAGATTGTTACGGTCCATTTTTCATCTGGAGATTGGCAACCAAATGTACATCTTGGATCTGAAATGATTAAGGTAGTTAGTAGTTTTCAACTTAATTGAAACTATTTAATAGTTAAATTAATTAATAGTTTAATTATCAGATATGTTAGGGATTAAGTGAAGTTAATTAATTAGTTGCTTACCTGTCGATATTGATGATTAATTGCTGGATGAGATCTGATATCTATAGTTAGCCGATCTTGGATTCCGCTAACTTCCTTCTACCAATGTAACATCTGGAAAAATAGAATTGTTATTAGTTGATTATAATTATTATTAGTGGGAATTATAATTAGAAATTGTTTAGTGTCAATAAGTCGGATTATCAACCAATTTTGTTGTTATTATTAGTTTAGGTTATGTGAGTTATTATAAGTTCACATTTTAGTTGAATCTTAGTTATTGGGGGAATTAATTTTATTATTGCTTAATTAATGTCTACTTGCCATTATCTGATATTTAATCCGTTTATTGTGCACATACACAGGCACTGTCACATCACTGTCAGTGTTGTTGTCAAACGCCATGTTGATTGGGCGGCGTGAAGTTGCCGGCACAGGGCGTGGTTGGCAATCCTGTGTACTGATGAAAGGGTGACAGCATTCACTTGGTTGTTGCAAATAATTTAATTGCGCATTACTTTCTCGCGAATTGTGGTCCGTTAAGCGTGGGTGTCCGTCTTCATATAGAGCAAGTGGAATAAATCCATGGCCATCCGAGCCGATTAACTGCTCTAGAAGATTTTTGTGGGTGCACAATTTATTGTGGAGGATTTGGTTTCCTACCAAATTAATATTTTGTGAAAAGTTTAGTTAAATGCAAATGTGCAACCCAACGCTTGATGCGGATTATTGACCCCACGTGGACCACGCGCGAACACTACGAAGCCGCACAACAACTTAGGTAGGATTAAAGTTTAAGGTAAAGAGACATTAATTAATTTTAGTTTGTGGTTATAGGCTTCGAAATCACATTTATCTCCAGATTAAATGTAAAATCTGATTGCTTCATCCTCCATACTCCATACTGCTGTATGCTTGAGTGAGCTGGTCAAGCAAAAATGAATAGAAGTGGATAGGAATTATTATCCGACTTGGGAAATGGTTAGAAAGAGTCGAGATCCAACGACTATTAATCAGGTGCTGTGACAACTGGATCCGGTTGGAAGGAGCTGTCCGTTCCTTGGATTTGTATTAATTTATATGTGTATTTTGTCGAATATCAGGTTCAATTTCAATTAAGTATTAACCAGTTAGCCAGGTTTTTCTTCACTATTTTACCATTGTAGTAACCGTTATATTTTAACTGGCAACTGGAGGTAAATTCATTTATTTCATATTCAAATCGATGATTCAATTGAACATCGGTCAACATAAATAGTTGCTAACATCCATGTTTGTGAACCAAGGTTCACATAAACTTAAGTTTAGCTTTAAGCATTTTAAAAATCTTATTCAATTTTAAAGTAGAATTCTAGGGTACAATTTTATTGTTAAGACGTTGAAGTATCTGTGTCGGGTTAAACTATTCTATTACAGAGTCTTGTGCAGGGATAGCGCTATTCCGGACATAACGACAGTGAGTATTAACCATTTTATAATTTACTTTTATGAATACCTTACCCAGATAATTCAAGTCTGTTATTTTACAAAATTGTGTTGTACTCAACAAATATTGATTTTGAACGCTGTATTATTATATCGAATTTTTGTTTTGAAGCATTATTGGCATTACTTTATTGGTTTTGCAAGTGTGCTTGATTTTGGATCTTTTTGCGATTCGACTATTGTTGACTATTATTAAAAGGTTTTATGTACGACCTCTCTAACAATATCAATGACATTTAGTCATTGACATAGATTTTTTTTTATTATCATTGCAGCGGAATCTCTCTAATAATCATATTTTTTTGTTAAAATTAGAGTTATAATCTCTAATAAATATGCATTTTTTGTATTAAAATTAGAGCTATAATCTCTAATAAATTTACTGTTTTAAATTTAGAATTATAATCTAATAAATATTAGATAACTTGGCCTTTTTTTTTTCTTTTCTTAACATCCACATATGGTATCGGGTTCTACCTATTAGGAGGTGTGATCAATAACATACAGGGTGGACTTCAAAAGAGTTCCCGTGGCGCTCACTCTTTACCACCCCCGTCTACACTAAACTACGGCGGCAAGAGAAGCCCTGTCCTCCTCCTACTAAATAAAGAAGAAAAAAAATATAGTAGGCCAAAGGGAGCGTGACAAAATTTAAAAATATTACGAGAAGAATTACAAAAAACTGATCTTTCTGAAAGAAGATTAACTCCAATGTTAATACTAGACGAAGATGATAATACAATTCATTCTAATCAAGAATCCGAACCTACAATCGGAATAACTATTTTAAATAAAATTTTAAAAAAATCAATGTTATATCTGCTCTACAACAAATTCAAAAATAGATTTATTAAATGAAAATAAAAATAAAATTATTAAAGCTAAAATATCGACAGATAAAATTGAAGAAGAAATTATAAAGTTTATGAAAGAATATCTGATTGGACCAGAAAAACATTACTTATATTTTGAACAAGAAAAACTTTACCCTGAGTTTTGTAAAATTTATACGCAAATCTTTATTGACAGAAGACCAAAGTTAATTAAATGTACAAAAAAGGTTACTGTAATAAGCAATGAAGCCGACCAAATGGAATTATTAGAATTACATCATACTGGTAAAACAAACCATAGAGGAATAGAAGAAACCTTGTCACATTTAAAAAAAAAAAAAAAAGTTGTTTAATTTGCAATAAAAGTAAATATGGCCGACACCCTAATCAACCACCTCTACAACTTATCAAAACGCCTAATAAACCATTTTAAAAATTATTTATGGATACTTTTACAATATCAAACTCACAGTTTTTAACCATAATTGATATATTCTCTAGACTTGGTCAAGCAATACCTATATGTTCTATCAACTCGATAGATATAACTAACGCTTTGCTAGAATACTTTAAGTATTATGGAACACCACAAGAAATAAGCTGCAATTGCGGAAAAGAATTCAATAATGAATTAAAGCTCATTTTGGAACACCTTCAAACCGTAGTTCTCAAGGAAACATCGAAAGACTTCATTCAAAAATAATTGAACAAATAAGATGCCTTGAACAAAGAAAAAAAAAAACCTTTAGAACAACAAATGAGATTAGCTGTTATAGCCTATAATAACACAATATCTAAACCAACAGGCTTTACGCCGCTTGAATTAGTTTTTGTCACACCGCTTTAAGAGATCCAATGGATTAACTTTATTCAAAAGATTATTACTCTCAATACTTAGTAGATCACAAAGATCGATTACAACATCTTTATAAATCAATTCAAGCTATAGATATACTACAAAAAGAAAAATGTGTAGAAAAATCTAAAGAAAAAGTTTAGGAAAAACTTTTCAAAGTAAACGAATTAGTATATGTAAGAAATAATGGCCAAAATAAATTAACCAATCCCTATTTAGGTCCTTATAAAATCACAAAAATTAATGATGACTCAACTGTAGAAGTCAAAACAAAAACAAAAATGAGAAAATTTCATACAAGAAATTTGAAACATTCTATTGTTTCAGACTCTTCGGATGTTATATCCCTAACATCAGAAGCAACATTACCCTAGAACCAACCACTGACAACACAGGTCTTTTTCCTATAAAGTTAGGAGAAGCTCAAATAAAATCAGACATATGGAAAATAGCAACTATGTATCACCTTGAGCATCTTATTCAAGAAATTCAAGATCTCAATAAAAATTGTATTGATTGGATAACCATAGTAAAAAATAGGACACATGGAAGTCACTACAGCACAGAAATGTCAAATTACTTATCCATATTAACTGTAAAAAGATACAAAATGTTAAGACAGCTTAACCAAATTGTACCTCAGCCAAATTCACGAATAACTAAAAGAGCGATTGACGTGCTAGGCCAGATAATAAAGAAAATTACTGGAAATTTGGATAATGAAGATGCAGAAAAATACGATAAAGCAATTTAGCACATAATTCAATCACAATCTAAAACTCAAATAATATTAGACAAACAAATTTCTTTTCAATCAAAGCAATTGAAGAATTTAATAAAATTATATTTGAACTAAGAAGTAATCAGTTACTATTGAACTCAAGAATGCTACAAATTAACGAAGCTATGAACAACTATACATTCTACCAGTTAGAAGAAGCACATAGAATTACTATCTTTGCTACCTTTAATCAACTTATATTTCTGATAGAGAATGCAAATAGTATTCTGTCTACGCTAATAAATGCCGTAACTTTTTTCAAACTAAAAGTGTATCACCCATCAATAATGGATACCAATAATCTAATGTTTGAATTAAATAAACTAAGTCAAACACTATAAACAAACAAATTGTTACGAGAACCAACAGCAGAAAATATTTATTTGAATGAAAAAATAATCACAGTAAAAGCTTATACTAAAGAAAATTCAATCATATTCATCCTAGAAATTTCTTTAGTAGAAATTTCTCAATATTCATATGATCAATTATATCCTTTATCAATTCGAAACTATAACAATTCTTTGCATTACATTATACCAGCTCTTCCATTTTTGGCAATTGATCGTGAAAAATTTGTATCTCCTACTGAATCCTGCTAAGAAATATGAACTATGCAGTATCTGTGCCAAGCAGTCTACAGACTACTCAAGATTCACCATGTAAAGTTCAGTTGTTACCCTACACAAATCACTATCAAAAATGTGAGCATAACTATGAAACAATTCAAGAACCATGGATAAGAAAAATTCACAAAAATCTATGGATGATCGTTTCACACTTCGATCAGAAGATTGAGAAAAGATGCAACAAACAGAACGAACTGGACGTAATCAATGGTACCTACCTTGCAAAAGTGACATCAGTATGTTCTTTGTACATAAAGAATTTTACATTGACCAGTTATCAAGAAATGAAATTGGCTAGTATACCAAATATACTCAAACTAGTTTTTTCACAAGAGAAAGCTCAACCAGCACAATGGAAAACGCATTTAACAAAATTAAATAAAATGCATATAACAAACATAAGTGGAATCAATGACGATCTAATCAAACTTCAAAAGGACCTTCAATTCCTGAAGAATTCAAATACACTTTACGAACAACCTCCAACAATTTGGACAATCTTTATTTATGGATTTCTAATCATTGGAGCAATTATATTGATACTAAGATATGCTAAAACTAAAAAACTTTTATCAGTTTCAGAAAATAATCTTGAAAATGAAAGTCTCACGACACAAATAATCATGGGACCCACCCTTGGATTCCTTAAGTCATCACAGAGGATGTCTCTGCATTTAGGCTGATGGTGTTATGATGCAGTAAATGCTGATCCATCACAACAAAACATATAAATACGACGACGCTTCCCAGATGAGTCAGTCCAACATATAGTAGTAATAAGTACACCTAACATCGGTAACTAGACTTTGCTTAAAATCGCGAGCTACTATGACCAATTAATAATTAATAATTAATATTTAATCATTATAATCAACTTTAATTGTATCAAACCATGTAAAGTTTGATGATTTAAATAAAAAGTAGTTAATAGTTTTTAAAAAGTCTCATTCCAACTTGTGGAATTTAACTGGCGCCTTAGATTTTAGAAAATGAAACTCAATAAACTATCAATAAGTGTAGACACAGACAGTTGTATCTTAAAAGTTCTAAAATAAAATGAAAATAATTTGTAATATTATTATTTCATAATTATTTCATTACTTACTCTAATATTGTTCTATCAAAGTTGATTTCATTTATATTATTATTTTTATATACATTATTATTCATATGTTATCAATGTTTGTACTTTTAATAAACAAAACCAATAAATTAGAGCTTAAGTTAAGAAATTAACTACTTGAGATGTAAGGCATCTGTCAATGTGAGATTGACAGCTTAAGGTGCATTGGTGCATCCGGACATTAGTCTTCCAAATTTGTCTCAAAAGTCTTTAATTATTCCTAAATTCATTTTAAGATAAATACCATCTCATCTTGCTAATACTATTAATTTAATTTGCTATTTTTTATTGTAAAGAATAAATAGATAGTGTATAAATAAAATATTTAAAAAAATAATAAAAATAAAAATTATTTAAGTTATGCATGCTACTCCATGTTTAGGACGTAATGGAATGCAATGAATTGTTTTTTGTATAACTACAAACTAAACTTTTATGAGGAAAACAAAATAACGTAAAACGCCATCAAAATAATATGTATGCATACATTACAGAAGTCGTCTGCTTGGGTCGTAGGTGAGAAGTAGCATGAGTAGAGAACGGTATATTTTAGCTTTCCACCCATACGTATCCCTTTTCACCTTAGTGTGAGTGTGTGGCACCTAAATAGCCGCGTCTGCAATTTGGTCGGCTAACAATCACGCTCTGACTTTTGCAATGTTTTGTGTTAGTCTCGAAACCAGCATTCTTCATGACGCATTCGTTTATTACGAGATCCATAAATCTCCTACTCCTATCAAGGTTTAATTGTATAATGTTTGTGGACATTTTAGTCGACTGATTTCAGGACTACGCATCGTTTTTTATTATGCCCATCTTCGTTGCAAAGATTGCATTCTTGGGGGGTTGCAGCAGTCTTTTAGTTTGTAGCCTTCTTCTTCTTCGCACCTGCAACGGGTCTTGTTTTTATCCATTTATTTGTCATGTGCTCCACACATTGGCATTTGTAACATTTTTGTAGTGCTTGCTTTTGTACACGCCATCTGTTCCAACCTTTGCCAATAGTCTTCTTTTGATCTAAGTAATTGTCCGTGCTTTCGCAAACCGCCTCGACGGTATTTTTGACCGCGTTTCTGTTCGTGTTGTACCCCCTTCAAGAAGGACGTTGGCTCTAGCAAGCGTTTTCACTATTTCTTCTTTAACCTTTTCTGCCTGTGTCGTTTCATCCATATCTAGGAGCATAAATGTTTTTCTGTCCCATCTGAGACCGACATTTGCGTGAGCGCTTTTCGTCTTTCCATTTTATGGTCATTCTCACGCCGTTTTTGCTAGTTTTGATTATTTTTGGAAACTATAACCCTTTTTGTGTAGATATTTGCCTTAATATGCTTAATTATGAAGATAAGATATTTATTAATGTTACTACGCAGGTAATTGCGTTTACACACGTCAGAATTAAGTACAATACAATTAAAGCTAAAAATTAGACATATTAAAATTGAAGCTAAAAATTAAACATATTAAAATTTAAAATTTAAAAACTCATTAGTTGAACAAAAGGCATTGGCCAGCAACAAATTTTTTACACATAATTTAAAATTATTGATGGGTAGGCTACGAATTAAAACAGGTAGAGCATTATAAAAATTTATTGCATGGTAATTTGGTCCATATCGTGATTTATTTATTCGTTTATAGTCTACTACAATATTGTTTGCGTTTCGGGTTGAATACGAATGAATTGAATTATGTGTGGCGTATAAAGATTCATTTGTTTTTACGTAAATAAGACATGCGTAGATATAAGCGCAAGGTATAGTAAGTATATTAAGAGCAGTAAACTGTGTTTTACAGCAGTCTCTGTAATTTAATTTACTTAGTATTCGAATAGAACGTCTTTGAATTCTAAATACATTTTGAGTACCACAACAATGTCCCCAGTTTAGAATGCCATATGTTAAAACAGAATGTATATTTGAATAATAAGTTAAAAGTTGAATATAAGATAAAGTAATTGCTGATAGATTTCTTAAAAGATAAACTTGCTTTAAAACTTTTCCACATAGATAATTTACATGACATTCCCAGTTAAGTTTTGTAGCAATGTATACACCTAAAAACTTGACGTTGTTTGTTCCACTGGGATTATTACGCAAAGTAAATATTAGGTGTTCAGTTATAGTTATGTTTAAGTTTAGTTGGTTTGCTGAAAACCACTCCATGGCTCTTGACTGTGTGTCACACACATCATGCCGCTAAACGTCTCTATCTTTGTTAGTTTTGATCAATGTTGTATCATCGGCAAACAAAGTAAAATGTGCGTTTAGATCCCATTGCGGTAAATTATTAATATAAATAAAAAATAAAATGTGGCCCAGTACTGAGCCTTGCGGAACACCCATATTAATTCTCTTATTTTTTGATTTGCAGTTGTTAATTTCTACATATTGTTGACGATGACACATGTATGATCCAATTAGTTGATTGACTTAATTTGAACTAAAGTTTAGCATTTGCATTTTACATAACAAAATGAAATGTGACACACAGTCAAAAGTTTTACTAAAGTTACAAAACCTTGGATACATAATGATAATATAGAAACTGTAGCAATAGAAGGCTACTACATAGGTGCTCATTTTAGTGGAGTTAAACATAAACGTGGCGGTACATTAGTATTGATTAAAAATAATATAAAATTTAAACCCATTGTTGAAATAAATAAAATATGCCACGAAATACATTTTGAAGCGGCAGGTGTAGTAATAACACAAGATAAAATTAACACAGTAATTGTGAGCCTCTATAGAACTCCGGATAGCAACCTTACTATCTTTCAAAAAGGTTTGGAAGATCTCATAATATAACTACACCAACATTCATACTACAAGATTGTCATATGCGGTGACTTTAATATTAATTTTATGTCAAATTCAAAAACTTATTCTGATTTAATGGATCTTCTAAACTCTTACTGCTTTAAAATTACAATAAATGAACCGACAAGACTCAAAAACTGTTTAGTTAATATATGTGTTACTGATAATATTGACTTTTATAAAAGCTATATAAGCGAACAATGCTTTTCTGATCACAACATGCATGTCATTGAATTAAAAATAAATAGTGACATTAATAAATTTAAATTAACAAAGTATAGACCTTATAGCAAACAAAATAATAAACATTTCCACAATCTTTTGCAAGAATATAACTGGAACGAAATTATTGATAGCAGTAACAACATTAATATACAATTTAATAAATTTATAGAGTCGGTTTCTTATTCTTTTGAATCTGCCTTTCCTTTAAAGACAAAATGTCAAAATAATAAAAGATGGATAACAACAGGTATTAAAACATCAGCCAACCAACTAAAAAATCTTCATTTTCTTGCTAAGAGCGGACTACCTAAGTGTATTTCTAATTATAAAATGTATAAAACAATCTATAAAAAGGTGCTTATAGAAGCAAAGAAAATGCATTGTAAAGATAAAATTGATGAAATGGAGTATTATAAACCAAAACATTGAAAAAAACTGCAAGTCATCAGTTGCAGAAACTATTAAAATAAATACTGTTTTAAATATTATCCCCGAAGATATTGCAAATCATTTTAATTGTTATTTTAATACAGCTGCAAAATCTATTATAACAAATAGTCATTATTGTGAACCGAAAAACATTAGTAAAAATTCTACGTCATTGTATTTTTTTCCGGTAACAGAAGAGGAGCTTTTACTATATGTTCAAAAATTAAAAGGATCTAAATCAGCAGGAGATGATGGAATTTCCTCAAATCTAATTAAGAAAAACATACATTTAATGTCTAAGCCTCTAGTAAATTTGATAAATTCTTCGTTGAATTAAGAAATATTTCCAGATACTTTAAAAATAGCAAAAATAATACCAAGTTTTAAAAAGGGCGATAAACAAGACGTGGAAAACTATAGACCAATTTCAATATTAAGTACTTTTGCAAAGATATTTGAAGGAATTGTATCTGAAAGATTAAGATCATTTTTTAATAAATATAACTTATTTAACAACTTTCAATATGGATTTCAAAAAGGTCGATCTACTTCTTGTGCTATTCAAAAATACATGGAATACCTTTTAAATAACCTTGATAAAGGGGAGCAATGTCTTGGGATATTTCTTGATTTAAGCAAGGCTTTTGATTTAGTCAACCATAATATTTTGTTAGCCAAACTTGATTGTTATGGAATAAGAGGACTTTCAAATGACTGGTTTCAAAGCTACTTAAATAACCGCAAACAATTTGTTCAAATTTAAAACTCAAATTCTTCAACGTTAGAAATTAAGCAGGGTGTTCCTCAAGGTTCTGTTCTTGGGCCCTTTCTGTTTATTATATATATATATATATATAAACGACTTGTACTAGATGCAAATTCAACTATTTCCATTGCAAATAGTTGGTTTAAAGACAATCAGTTACTTTTAAATTCTAGTAAAACCGTCACAATCAAATTTACAGCAAACACTATACAGGCCGACAAATCTTTTTTAATAAAAAGTAAAGGAATTTCAATACCGCAAGTAAATAATACAAAAATTTTGGGAATATATATTGACAAATCTTGTAATTGGCACTTTCAAAAAGATTGTGTTTGTAAAAAAGCTGCGCCTATGTGTTTTGCATTAAAACAACTTAAAAACTTTTTAGATGTACCTTCACTTAAGTTATTTTACTTTGGTCATTGCCAGTCGCTAATATCATATGGTATTATAGTATGGGGAAGCTCAAGTCACATAGACCCAATATTTGTATTGCAAAAAAGAATGCTACGTATCATGCTTGGGTAAACATCAACAACACCTTGCTAAGAACTGTTTAAAGAAATGCAAATTTTAACAATTCACAGTTTATATTTATATAAATTGTTGCTTTATGTAAAACAAAATATAATGTCTTTTAATAAAATAAACATAGGCAGAATGAACCACAATACTAGATATGGAGCCACACTACTGAAAGTTCCCAAACATAAGCTCACACTCTTTGAAAAATGAGCTAGGTACATGGGAATAAAAGCTTTTAACTTACTACCAATTGAACTGAAGACTCAACCAACCGCACTTTTTAAGATGAATATGAAAAAACTTTTACTTGATAGAACCTATTATTCTTTTCATGAATTTGAAAATGATTTTAAATAAAATATATTTGCCACATAACCTTCTGAGGATTGGGTGAGTTATGTATATAAGTAACCAACCATAAATAAAAATAAGAAATTGAAAATAGCTTGCCTAAATGTACAGTCTATTAAAAATAAATTAACCTTGCTTAAAGCTTATTTAGAAATTCAGAATATTGACGTTTTATTTATAAGTGAACATTGGTGTAAGACAGCTGAACTGGAAAGCATTAAAATTGAAGGTTATAAATTTGTTACTAATTTTTGTAGGATAATCCATATTCATGGCGGGGTGTGCGTATTAAGTAAAAATGAATTAAATATTCGTTCGTGTGATGTTCTTAAGTATTGTGATGAATTGTCATTTGAAGCTTGCGCTGCGATACTTGTATTAGAAGACATTAAAATATTTTTTATTTGCCTCTACAGATCTCACATGGGAGATGTAAATTATTTTATAGTAAAACTAAATAATATTTTAAACGATTTCTACAATATAAATAGTCAGATAATTTTGTGTGGTGATCTAAACATTGATTTTTTAAAATCTTCAAATCATAAAGATATGTTGTTTGATGTACTAAATTCTTTTGGGCTACAACTTGCAAACACAGGTCCTACGAGAGTATTTACTGATAAAAATAATAAAACATCCATAAGCGGTATTGATTGTATGCTCACAAATATTAACTTGAACTTATATAAATGTATTACTATTAACCCACTTTTAGGAGATCATTTTTCAATTATATTAGAAATTGAAACTTATCAGACCATAAAAGATATGCAATTTCATAAAAAACGCGTATATTCACACTCAAATTTAGAAACTTTTTTGTTTTTTGTATCTAATCAGAATTGAAATAATATCTGCAAAAGCTCTGACATAAATGGTAGTTTTGATAATCTTTTAAAATCATTGACTACTCTATTAAATCTCTCGTGCCCTTTAAAATCTATTAAAGCTTCAAATAAACATCGTTCTTGGCTTACTCAAGAGTTAGTTAATAAAACTGAGAAGCTACAACATTTATTTTGGCTGGCATACAATCTAAAAGATAATAATTTTATTAACGATTATAAAAGAAAAAAAGAACTTCATAATACTAATTTATGTTTTGCAAAAAAGGAGCACTATTCAAATCGTATTTTGAAAAATGATAATAAAGTAAAAGAAACATGGAAAATAATTAGAGAAACAACCACACACAACAATCAAATTAAAAAAAAATGACTTTAAAAAACCATGGAGTATTAATTAATGACAACGAAGAAATTTGTAATACTTTTATTAAATATTATGCTTCTTTAGCAAAAATTAAAATAAATCAATATTATTCTATATCAACAATAAGCCAAAGTACCGTATCTGAATGTCAAACATTTAATTCATTTTTTATGAAGCCTATTATTGAAACTGATATAATAACTGCAATTAGTTCTTTAAAAAATACAACATCTTCAGGCATAGATGGTTTAAATACTAAGCTTATTAAATTAATTTCAAAAACACTAGTTCCTATACTAACAATGCTTTTTAATGCTGCAATTGAACAAGGCATATATCCAAATGCGTTAAAAACTGGCATAATCACACCCCTTCATAAAAAAGGAGACACTCAATTAGTAAATAATTACCGCAGCATCACAATAGCACCAGTAATCTCAAAAATATTTGAAAAAATTATTTGTGATTGCATGAAAACTTTTTTAGAAAAAAATAATATTTTACACAAAGCTCAGCATGGATATCGTACCAAAAGGTCTGTTGAAACGGCAACGTGTAAATATGTAGAGTTCGTACATCGTCATCTGGATCAACACGAATACTTATATGGATTTTTTTTTTACATGACTTCTGCTTTTGACATATTAGATATTAGTTTCATTATTGATAAATTGGAACACAT
This sequence comes from Tachinus rufipes, assembly GCA_963932245.1. Taxonomy (NCBI): domain Eukaryota; kingdom Metazoa; phylum Arthropoda; class Insecta; order Coleoptera; family Staphylinidae; genus Tachinus; species Tachinus rufipes. The sequence goes on along the minus strand of OZ010741.1, from coordinate 83,609,447 downwards.
AGGATTTCGTGGCACGTTTTTATCATTATTAAAGTCATATTTAACAGACAGGAAAATTAGGGTTAAGATTGATGGACATATTTCTAATGCTGAAAAAATTGAGCACGGTGTTCCACAGGGCAGTGTATGCGGTCCTCTAATTTTTATTTTATTTGTAAATGACTTACCATAAATATTTAAAGATATACCTAATTTTAAAATAGTTATGTATGCCGATGACATATCTATGGCTTGCTCATCCAAATATATTAGCGAATTGAATCGAATGGCTGGAATAATATTAAACAGAATAACAAACTGGTGTACACAAAATAGGTTAATATTAAACAACACAAAAACTGAACTAATGTATTTTCAAAAAAAGCGTTCAACGTTAAGAGAAAATGCCATATCTATTTACAATTTGTTATACGCACTTTCCGACTCAGTAAGATTTCTTGGATTGATAATACAAAATACATTAGACTGGACAAATCATATAAATGCGGTGTGTGGTAAACTAAATAAGTCATATTTTGCAATATTGCAACTAAAATCAGTTCTTGATAAAAAACGACTAATTGATGTCTACTACGCAATGGTTTATTTCCATATTAGTTTTAATATCATTTTGTGGGGCAACTCGTCAGCAGCGAATAGAATATTTATAATTCAAAAACGCATTCTAAGACTTATGTTTAATCTTGATTACATAGAATCTTGTAAATATACATTTAAAGAAAATCAGTTGTTAACTGTACCTGCAATATATGTATTTAAAACTTTATGTTTTATTAAAGAAAATATAAATAATTTTTCGACAGTTGGAGAAAATCATTCGTACAGTACCAGACACGGACAGCAATTACTCTTAATTAAACATAATTCATCCAAGTTTGAAAATTGTCACGTGTATATAAGACTTAAAATGTTTAATAAATTACCAGATCAAATAAAGAAGCTAAATTTTAAACCATATAAGATAATGATTAAAAGATTACTAACTAATGTTTTGTATTTTGTTAATGATTTTTATAATATAGATTTTAATATAGATTTTAGTAAAACTGTGTAGTAGTTTTTATTATTTTTTGTTTGTTTTTAATATGTAATTTTTATGTAATGCTTGTTTGCATATTAATTTAATTTGTTGTTTTATTTTTTATATGTAATTATTTTATTGACGATCACATACTGTACTTTATTTTATACATACATGTACTAGATCTTGTGAATAAACATCTATCTATCTATCTATCTATCTATCTATATTGATCATGTGCCATTCGTTTCTGTTTAGCAATTTTATTAGAAAATTCTTTTCGAACTTGCTTTAAAGCAAAGTTTATCTTATCCACTAATTCATGCAACTTAAGAAAAAAACCTTCAGCAGTAAGTGGTTTATCATTTATTCGCTGTGATATTTTTTTATTCAATGTTGAGTTAACTTTTATACGAATGGCCATATGATCAGAAAACCCCAAGTTAATAACATCTGCCATATATTTGTCAGGATCTATAGATGTAAAAACATTATCTAAGATATTATTTTTTTGCTTGCATTCATGGGTCAAATCCAAATGAATTTAACAATGTTGTTAGTTGGATTGTAATAGGATTGTTTAAACAGTTAAATTTGACATTGAAATCTCCTGTAGTTATGATTTTTTTTATAGTAAAAAGTATTTGCAGTGCTTCTGTTAAATTATTAAAAAAATCGTTTATATCTCCTGATGGAGGCCTAAAGACTGAGTCTAGTACAAACTCTGTTGTATCTACAGCACACATCTCAATGTGATATTTAATGGATAGGGTATCAATGCTGGGAATTGGTTTAGAGTACGTATTTAGTTTTACAAAAATTGCGGCACCACCACCGGCTTCCTTTTTCTCTATAATATATTGAAACTGCATTAAACTCATTAATTTTTAAATTAAATAATTCATCCGTTGCTAACCAATGCTCATTGACACAAATAAAATTATAATTAAAATAATTCTGAGAACATTCGCAATCGCTTAAAATCGCATCTAATAAATTAAAACAACAAATTGTGTGTTTATTTGATTTTTTGTTTGTGTTTTTATGTGTGGTCGATGAACTTGCGTTTGTTAAAAAAAAACTGATTTATAAATGTTCCTTTCGGCCATGTTTCAGGATTATTAACAACTTCGTCTGCTTCTTAATAAACTCCAATCTTAAATAAACTATAATTATCATATTTAGGAGTTAATTTTGTTACAATACTTCCTTTTCCAATTTTTTTATTTAAAAATGATTGTATTTGGATGTCAGTACAATCTTTATTAAGCCTTGATATGAAATACCATCTTCTTTTAGTTATTGGCAAAACCGGCAAATCCGATGATGTGCTGGTTCCTTCAAAACTTGTTTGTTTTTTCCTTTGAACGACAGTCCATGAGTTTTTAGTGTTTATGTTAACACTTTCATTCACTTGTTTCTTGTCCATCTGCCGGACTGTTTTGTTTGTTTCTTCGGTTACATTATTTATTGCTTGAGCGCCATCTAGTTTTAAGGAGTTAAACAGAGGTTGTTTATTGCTAGTTGAATTTACAATACGGGGCATTCGTGTGACGTCACACGACAGTGGCGCTATTGGCGCCAACGTGGATTATCCAAACATCTATTTTATACATAGATGGAAATACTTGTTGGGTTTAATTGTGTCGTTATAAGATATTTTTTTGCAATATAATGCACTAAAATGGATTAATATTATATTAAGACATATTTTAATGTACAATTTGTATATATTAGATGATACAATTTTAAATAAACACATAATAATAATAATAATAATAAATTTATTTACGGAAGCGCCTTTAAAGTTACATAATTACTGTTACATTTGTGCATATGCTTAATACAATAAATAAGTACATAATTTACATAATTAACAAAAACACGTTTACATATATCTTTTTAAATTAATTTTACGGCACTGATTTTTAAACGATGTATGTGATGCTTCAAATAAATTAAAATGCTTGTCTAATTTAAGCAGGTTGCATGTTCTCATCAAGCGTGACACTGGATTAAAATGTCCGTAGTTTGTTGCATGGATGTTGCATCTAAATATATTTAAGTTGCGCGTAATTCTTAGTTGATTAAAATTAAAATTTAGATTGCTTAGAAATTCCGGGCAATCTAAGTAATTGTTTATTAATTTATGAACCCAATTTATATCACCTATAAATCGTCTCTCTGCCAAAGATTTTAGATTGTGGGTTTCTAATATCATTTCATAATTTATATTTTCTCTATTCATGCCCAATTTGTATGAGAAAAATTTCAGAAAGTTTCTTTGTACTTTTTCTATTTTGTCCATATTGCCTATTTGATAAGGAGACCAAATTGATGTTTCATACTCAAGTATTGGGCGTACCAAGGACCTGTAAAGTGTTATGCAAGCATCACTATGCAACTCCCATGATGATCTCTTTAGAAAACCCATCATCTTCCTAGCCTTTGAACACATGCTGTTTACGTGGTTATTAAAATTTAATTTTGAATCAAATATGACTCCAAAATCAGATATCTCGTTCACACTTTTTAAAGACGTATTATTAATAGAGTAGCAATGAGTTAATGGATTATTTATTCTACTAAATGACATTGCACAACACTTGGATTGGTTTAAAAACAAATTATTAACTTTACACCATTTACCAATGTTATCTAAATCTTGTTGAATGGCAATACAATCCGCTATTGAGCTTACTTTACTAAAAACTTTTAAATCATCTGCATGTAGGAGACCACTTGAATTTACAATCACATCACATAAATTGTTTATAAATAATATAAATAGAATAGGACCACAGTATGAACCTTGTGGTACACCTGACGTAACATTTACATTTTTGAAAATATAATTTTTAATTTTAACACACTGTGTTTGGCCAATCAAAAAACTATGTAACCAATTTACCACACGCTTACCAAATCTCATTGCCAACAATTTTCTAATTAAGGTACCATGATCTACCCTATCAAATGCTTTTGCAAAATATGTGTAAATTGCGTCGATTTGCGCTTTGTTTTCAAATGCCTCAATTATCTTAGATTGTTATATCATAAGATTTGTTGAAGTCGATTGTCCTTTCATAAAGCCATGTTGATTTTAGGTAATAATGTTCTTACACATCCATTTTAATTGGTCGGCAATTAAGGAATCGAGTAACTTAGGCATAGCAGATTGGTTACACACACCCCTGTAGTTAGTAATATCATTTCTATTGCCGGATTTAACAATTGGCGTAATATAGGATTGTTTCCAAAATTCTGGAAATTCAGCTTTTGATATAGAAATTGAGAATAAATTAAAAAGAGGTTTAACTAACACATATATACATTTTTTTAAAAAGAAACTTGGTATTCCGTCAGGGCCAGGTAACACAGAATCGTTTAAATTTAATATCCCATCAAAAACATCCGTAACATTTAACAAAAAATTTGAAGCGTTAACAAAGGAACTATTTTCAAAAAACGGAACCGAACACACTTCACTAACATATACCGATGAAAAGAAATCTGCAAATAAATTCACACACTTTTGTTTATTATCACATATCTGTTCTTTATATTGCATAATTTTTGGATAACCATCCGTATTTCTTTTTTCATTTATATACCTCCAGAATAGTTTTGGATTATCACATATCATTTGGCTAGAAGAATGAGTGTATTTTAAATGTAAAGTTTTCCCCAAAGATTTACATCGATCTCTTAAGTTTTTAAATTGAATATAATCTTGATGTAAACTTGAACTCTTGTATCTAGCATGTGCTATCTTTTTTGCATTTATAATTCCAATCAGTTCAGAGTTATACCATCTTGGATATGTTCTGGTTCTTACACATTTCACAGGTACAAATAATTCAATAGATTTAAACAGCACATCATAAAATTGAGAGACTAGAATATTAATATCACAGTTGTTTTCATTGGCATTGCATAAGAAATCCCAGTTTACATTAGCTAGAAAATTATTAATTTGTGTAAAATCTGCTTGTTTAAAATTTGGTACAAGTTCCTTAAATTTCATTTGAGCTTCTGGATTGCAATTGTCTATAGTGATGACATACGCTATATGGTGAACACCATTTTCCAACAAAGTATCTTCTGCAGCTATTATTGTGTTAGATTTATCTCTAGTAAATACTAAATCCAGAAATACTCCGCGAGGATTTGGAATATCATTTATCTGAAAAAAGTTTAGTATCTCAAATGATTCACAAACTGTTCTTGCGTTTAAACTAGCCGATGTTGTTAACTGAACTCCAATATCATCATTAGCCCAGCGTGCTTCAGGTAAATTATAATCTCCGCAGATTATATATCTGCTATTTGGATACTTTTCCATTATATTTTCCATGGTTTTACAATGCACAACATATTTTATATTATCGGAACCTGGAGGAATATACAATCCACCAGCTATCGTTGTTGTCCCATTGAAAGTCAATGACACAAAAAGTTGTTCAACCGTTATTGGTATATCTTGAATTTGTTGAGATTTTATTCTTTTGTGCACGGCTATTAGAACTCCCCCAGCCTTAGACTTTGTACTTGATAATACAGATCTGTCCGATCTGTAAATTACGTAGTTTTGTAACATAATTTCCGTATTTAAAATTTCTTCAGTAAGCCATGTTTCCACTATTATAATAACATCGTAATTTGAAAGTGACACATTTACTTCCAAATCACGTAACTTAGTCTTAATCCCTCCCGCATTTTGAAAATAGATTTTTAATGGTTGTAGTTTTTTGAAGTGGACTGCGAATTAAAAATTACAGGCCTATCATTTCGATATTTAATGTAAATATTTTTGTCTCCTTTCATTTTTCGTTCTTGAAATTGTTGCTGTACCATTTTTATATTATCCAATTGAGCCGTGGTTTTATCTTGTCTAATTTTGATATCAGCTTCCTTAATTTTGTCTTGATTCTTTAAGATAAGTTTAGGTATTAAAAAGTCATTAAATATGATTTTTAAAGGACGTGGTTTTGCAGATTTTCGACCTACCCTTTATACTTTTGTAGGGTTTGGAACGTTATCAATAGGTTGTAATATTTTTGAGACAGCAGATTTATCCATTTTAATTCTTTCTTCTACCGATTGATGTGCCGATTCTTTGACATTAAATATTATAATATTGTTTTTACGCTTATGACGTTCTTCCAGTTCTTCCACGATATCTTCAAAACTATTGTTAGAATTAGCTTTTAATTGATTTATATCTTGTTTTAGAATATTCGTTTCACTTTCTAAAGCATCGACTCTAGTGGTTATATTATCAAGTTTAGAATTTATATTTTCTAAACTTATTATTATTTTCCCTTCAAAGGGACCAAAGTAAGTTTTAAAAAGAACTTCAACTGCAGAAAGATTACAAATTTCTTTATCAGATACTTCCAGTGAGCAATTTTTGCAACTAAATTTCTCTGAACTTTTAATTATTTGTTGCACTTTTTCCGTGTCAGTAGAAACACAATCTCCGTGTATCCACATATTGCATGTATTGCATTTAACAGAACAATTATATGATCGAGGATGTATCAACTCTTTACAATATAAACAATATCTTGCCACCATGATGATAAAATATATGAACTTCAATTTAATTATAAAATTCAATCACAATAAATATAATTAATATACAAACTAAAAACAAATAAATAGACAGGGATACTCGACTTCACACCACAGGGTCTATTGTGGTGGCTAACAAGTATAACACACAAAGGAAGACCTCGGAATGGTTGTTAGTTAGAAAGTGAAATTATTACTTGAATTTAAATATTTAAAATCTATTAAAAATGTTCTCCCGTGCCAAGTATCGAACCCGGGCCGGCTAGTTTACACTAACAAACACTACCACTGAGCTACCTCGGATTGTATGTTAACAATAGAACTTTTACAATTTTATTTGAGATATTTGAATTAAAATTTGTTAGACGTAGATTACATTACATACATATATACACGCAAATTAAAACTATTAACACTAGCAATAAACACATACACGTACACGTACACGTGACGATATCACTTTAGTGACGTATTGTCATATTGAAATTCGGAAATACAACATAACCTCACAAACATTGTAAATATTTAATAAATACTTTTTGAATTCAATGTTAATTATACTGTAAATTTGATCAACTGCAACAAATTATTTTTAAAGTTTAAGTTTAAATATTTATTTAGCCAATTTTAATATTTCATAAATTTAGGAAAATTATTAACTAAGTAACTAAATATGTAAATATGTTAATATTAAACATAATATTAAATAATGAACCATCAAGCAGTTTTTATAATTTTATAATAACATATATTTATGTTTTTAAATTTAATCATTATACGTTACATTTGTTAAAATCAATAAGTAAGCAATTTGAAAAATCTTATCGGCAGAGATTTTTTTGCTATTTAAAATATTTAATATATATATATATATATATATATATATATGTATATATATGTATATAATATATATACATCTATATACTTATACATGATTGTATGAAAGTGAAGATCGTTGTGTACATCTTAATCTCAGGATTATTGTAACAAAACATATTTGCTTATTAATATATACTAAAATAGTTTCGTAAACCTTTTGCTAATTGCCAATGTAAAAATTGATTTGTAAAGTAAGGTATTTGTCGAGATATTTCATATTTTACAATGCTACTGTTCTACTTAAAGTGAAGATTATCATGTGTAATGTTAGTTGCATACTGTTGGAAGTCCAGTTTAAAATTGTGTGAATTTTGTTGCCACTGACGTAGCGGTAAAACAAGTTAAGTACAGTGTGTACACTTAATATTAGATGGCGTTATATTCAACAATAAATATTTGATAGTACAACTGGTAGTAGCGTTACTAAGAGTACATCCCCTTTAAGAATTTTTTAAAAGCAAGCTGGTTGAAAAGTATGAGTGGTCAAGGTTAGAAGATTTACTATATGAATAGCGAAAATAATTTTCATTTAATATTGACATTTCAGAGATTTTTATTTTGAAATATATTTGTATTTAATATTCGATTTTTTCAAATTTTACATTTAAATCGCAGTTATATTAAATTATTGATCATTTTATTTAATACGTGTTTGATTGTTAAGTTTTATATAAAAATAAATTACTATTTTATAAAAAAATAGAAAAGATTTGGCAACTTTGTTCCATATTTACATTAAAATAGATATAATCACTAAATATTATAAATATCCAAGTTAATGTAAATTTACTTGCAATGTCCTAAAATACATTGCAAGTAAATTTATTAGTTAGCATCATGATAGTATTTGTTTCTGTTTGTTGCAAATTTAGTAACTGTACAATTATTTTATAACACTCTTGAATGTTGTAGGGTACAGAATTGCGTCGCCCTCTCTTAATAAATTAAGGGTACAAGTTTTACACTAATCTAAGATCAAATGAGAGCAAATATCGTAATTTGTACAATTATTTTATAGTGGTCTTAGACTAATTTGTCTCTGCAGCTGCACCCTAAACATTGTAACCAATCGTCGTTTCAACTCAATAAATTAAAGGTACAATACACAAATGTATATAAAATGCATTTCTCATGTTTATGTAAAAATGATTTGATTTGACGGTTTTGAGACACGTTTAAATGTTACTGAAACTGATCATAAAATTTTATTATTAATTATTTCGCAAACTGCGAGTAATTATATTAAACCAAGTAGTCATATAAATCCAAACAAATCATTTGGAAACTATAAATATTATAATAATGTTCAAGAGCATATATTTTGTGTTATTTGTTTGAAATCACATTTATATTTTGCTTGCTTGGCCTTGCCACACAAAAAGGGCCTCTCAATTGGGTATTCAATCTTAAAGTAAACATTTTTTTGTAGGCATTTATCTTTTTATAGCTTTCCGTTCTCACATTCCATATTAAGCAAATATTTTAAATGTTATATTTAAGAAGAAATATGTAGAATAAATAGTAAATATTTAAATATGCCGATTTCAATAGATATAATTAAAATTGCAAGTTGACGGCGTTTATGATGTTAATGCAAAACATATATAAATATAGTTTAAACAATGTTTATGAAAGTTATTTTATAGTGCCCCAAAACATTGTACCCTTTCGTCCCTCTTATTTAATAAATTAAGGGTACAAAATTGCACAAATGTAATATAGGTATCAAATGAAAGCAAATATGGTAGGTTATACAATTATTTTATGTTATCCCAGAACATTGTAACCTATCGTCCCCCTGTTAAACAATTAAAGGTACAATATTGCATAAATGTAATATGGCGGGTATCAAATGAAAGAAAATATGGTAACATATATAGTTATTTTATAGTACCCTAGAACATTATACCCTATTGTTCCCCAGCTAAACAAATAAAAGTACAATATTAAACAAATGTAATATGGGTATGAAATGAAAGCAAATGTGGTAACTTAAATAATTATTTTAAAGTACCCTAAAACATTGTACCCTATTGTCCCTAGCTAAACAAATGAAAGCAAATATGATAACAAACAATTATTTTATAACAACTCAAAACATTGTACCTTATTGTCTCCCTGCTAAACAAATAAAGGTTCAAATATTGCCCAATAGTAATATGGGTATCAAATGAAAGCAACTACGTTAACTTACAATTACAATTGTTTACCCTAAAACTTAGAAAACTTAAAGAACTGCAACATTACGTCAATGTTGTAAAGTATTTAAGTCATTTGTCAATTTTAAATCAAAAATAATTTAAATAACTTGTTTTTAATAAAATTTAGAAGAGATTCTAAGAGAGTCTAAGTCTCAAATCTTTCTCCTAATATTCCAATACAGAATTGTACAAAACCATAAAAGAACTATTTACGTCCATTTAGAAATCCTAGTATTTTAAATATATGGCCAATCCAAAAAAGAAGTAATTAGAAAAAAGATTTGATATACATTTGTTGTTTCATTTAATACGTTACGTCTGATACCTCGAAATTTAATTTTAAAACATTAAAAAGTTAAAATTGGCTTAGTTGAGAATACTACAGTCAGATATTCTTTTAAAGTCTTTATTAATTATTAAATATTGGTACAGATTCTAACCTAGTACATAACTCTAATACGCTCTGACAAGTTTGTCGATATTGTCTTCGAATAGTATGAACTATAAATTGTGCTCATTAATATGAATAAAAAATAAAGTCGACAAAAAAGCAAAATCTTGAACAACACCAGCATTTATTATTTTGAAGACAGACATTAAACAATCAATTCTAAAAATAATACTTTTGTTGTCAAAAAATCAATTGACAAAATTTACAGATTTATGATCAAGATATGACCTTGTTATTAAAATTCGGATGCCAAACCTTATCAAATAAGTTGGAAATTTCTAGAACTATTGCAAGATAGAAATATCTGCTTTTTCCTTTTAATTAGTAACTAAATTGTTTTGTTTAAAAGAAGGTCTTACAAATTTTGAACAACCTTGCAATAAAATAATTGTTTTATATAATCCTGTCAACTCACTTTTATCATATTGTATAACATTATCATAATCTGCAAACAATTAATTATTTTTTGTTAAATGCTTTACGCTTAATATTAACTGTCTTTTGTTTTGGTTTAATAATAAAAAATAGAATTTATTTTTTTACGTGAACTTTTGGATTATAAGAAATGTGTAAAATGTGAAATTAGTAAAAAAAAATGTTTATTTTGAAATAACTTTAGATGAAGCGCGGCTTAAGTTCAGTAATAATAACAACAATAATAAGCAAATGTTTCTAAAACAGCCTCAACAGTAGTTGTAATCTCTGAAATAATATAAGAAAAATTGGTGAGTAAGGTTATGAGAACTAGGCAAACAACCATGTTTTTTGGGCGGATACTGTTGTAAAAGATGAGTGACTTAATCATTCAGTATTATGTATATTAAAACCTCCTAACAAACTATATAATTGATAAAATATTGAACTTTTTTAAGATTGCATTAAAAAAGCTTGTCAAAACTTGCGAACAAACTATCCAAAAAGGTTTATAGTTGCTTTATTTTGATAATAGTAAAAGAATTCACTTTTTATTAGGTATATCATATCATATTACATTTCAGCAATAATTGTAGTCTAATTTATTTAGCTGAGAAAACAATAGGGTACAATGTTCAATGAAAATATAATATAATTTTACCACTTATTATATTTGCTTTTATTTGATAACAATATTATATAAGCAATAATTAATAATTGTACCCTTAATTCATTTACTTAGGAGGACAATAGGGTACAAATTTCAGAAATACTTTAAATTAATAGTAGAATTTAACATATTTGCTCTTAATTGATACCTATATTACATTTATACAATAATTGTACCCCAATTCATTTAGCTGGAGGGACTATAAGGTACAATAATGAAACTATAATATAATTTTACAACTTACAATATTTGCTTTTATTTGATACCCATATTAAATCTGAGCAATAATTCTACCTTTAATTCATTTAGCTGGGAGACAATAGTGTACAAAGTTTAAGAGTACTATAAAATAGTTGTGCAAGTTAGCATATTTGTTCTTATTTGATACCCATATTACATTTATGCAATAATTGTACCTTTAACTCAATTAGCTAGGAGACAATAGGGTTCTATAAATAAATTGTACAATTTAACATATTTTCTCTTATTTAATACTTATCTTGCATGATTTATGCTCTTCTTATTTAATACTCATATTTTATTTGAACAATAGAAAGAGTACAAAGTTCAAAGTTTAAAAATGCTATTAAATAATGCACAAGTTAGATATTTGCTCAAAATTAAAATTTTTCTTATTTTCATTGTAAAATGAATAAGTTTGGAACTTTGCTTTGTAATTATTATTCTGTTATTGACACTTACAATAAAAACCATATTTCCTAAAATAAACAAAATTAAAAAAAAAATCAAATTATTTTTTGTACCTACCTAATTATACAAACAACATGGATATTCATGAGATCTATTAGTAATGTATTAATTGTAAAGATTAATTAACAGACAAATCTGTTTCAATATTAACATAATTCTATCTGATTAAATAGAATAAAATCTAATTTATTTTTCTGACAAACATTTTAATTATTTTTACAAGAAAAGAAGTTATTAATTATTATTTTTTCAATAATAATTTGTATTATAAATTTTACTATTTTTAAATTATTTTAGAACGGCATATGTGCTATTGTATTTAATAGTTATTGTGTACCCGGGTCAAGAAAGGTCACGGTCCACAAATTTACCGACCGCTTTAAAGAGAGATATATTTATTTGAAACGATAGCTTGTTGAGAGAAAGTTTTATTAAAATGTATGCAACTCTCTACGCATGTTCCGTTATAACAAACCTCTCATTGATAAGAAAGATTGAATATATGCAACTCTGTTAACAATATTTAGTATTACGCCATCTTATATTGTAAGTAAAAATTACCATATACGCCTAAGTTCTTACTTTTGGCCACGGAGATGTGGCGACAATTTGTATACGTTCATAAACTGTAGTATCATAAAGTAAGCTTGTAATAGCTTTTGCAGAAAGAAAGCATTATTTTAGACAGTATATACGTATAATCCGCTCTTTATAGTACTACTGTATACAATAAAGTAAGGATATCCTTACTTTCTAAATAAAGCTGTCTTTACTAAACTGAAATAGTATTCAAAGCCTCATTTTCATACAAACATAAAGATATTATTTTACATAATGAAAACAAACAAAATCAATTAATTAAATTGTCTTAAGAATTTAATCGAGTAATAATTAATTTTGATTATCTATGTTCCAATTATGTGTAACGAAAGTATACATATATTGTTTTTGCAATTATATTTTATTTGATAATGCTTTTGTTTGTGTATTAACAATGAATTTTATGAAATATGTTTTATTTTACAAATATATTATAGATAACTGCTTTTGATCTGCCAATAATACAATCCAAAACTTAAATAACCAAAATTTACTCGACTAAAATCTTATTTGATTTGATAAAAAATTTAGCTGTTTATGATTATATTTCAATAATAAAGTCAATAACTAAAAAAATATAAACTGTTACATATACAATTAATTAATAAACAAGTAACAAAAATATCATCTTGGATAATCTTCTTTGAGTCAATTCTTGAGTAAAATACTACCTAATATCATAAATTAGTTTTACTGAATATACAATACTATAGATATAATAAAAAATATATTAATTAACTTAAATTTAACAAATGTATTTTAAAACTTAATTAAAACATTTTGTGAGGTTATATTGTAGTGAATGTTTTAATATGTGTTAATTTAAAATTGTGTTATTAATTATCTACATATTATACATAAAATATTACCTTGTTGAACAAATAACTGAATTGCTAAAAAATATCTTATAAGGCCACAATTAAATCCAACAAGTATTTCCACCTATTTATAAAATAGTTTTTGGATAATCCACATTGGCGCCAATGGAGCCACTGTCGTGTGACGTCACTACCAATGCCCCGTATAACTGAATAAGGTGTTTTCTTTTCACTGCTTACAGGAATCTGCTTTGTAATTTTACTTGGTGTTTTGGAAAGAAAACTGTGTGTATAAAGTACATGCATCACACTGCAGATAATGATAAAAGTATTTCAACTTGAAGAATTTGAACTTGCAACTCTCTTAATAAAAACCATATTTTTTCTTGTTTGTAATAAATTTACGTGACGTAAAATAAAATTATTTATTTATGACAATTACAAAAATAAGTAGATACAATACCATATCTTAAATCTTAAAAAATAACATTAATTAAGTTTCAATAATGATTATTATTTTTTTCCAATGTTAATAGAAACACACAAATATATATATATATATATATATACTAAAGGTATAATGGACAACATGATTTGGTTTTAGATAATTTCAATTTTATAGTTGTTGATGTTCTTGAAATTTAGTATAGTCATAAAATTGCATTCCAGACAGAATCAATCCATTTTTTGCATACCTTAAATACTATTTCAATTTTTTTTTTGTTCATTATACCTCTTGTTATATCTATACTAGGACATACACACTGTTATATATATATATGTAAATATAAAAATTAAATTTCCTACGATGATACTTAAACATGCTTCTATTTTCCACTTAGTATCTGAACGTTTATGTCCTGCTGTCCAAGTAAACACATGTCGCTTATATGTACTTATAGAAAAAACAGGAGCATACATGTATTCATTAACAAAAGTATTTTTTATATAGCAATCATCGCCATCTGGTTCAATCTTCCATTCAGCATTAGCATTTAGGCCAGATAAAGCCCATGTATACACATAACGCCTTTGTTTATCATAGTAATATTTTTCATTCGGAGAATACATGTATTCATTGCGTGCGATATTCTTAATATGAAAATGATTGCCATTTTGTTCAATCTTCCAATAGCCTGCGTTGACCTTATTGCCCTGATTCCACAAAAATACATTACGCCTTTTATTATCAATCAAATAATCTCTATCAGCATATAAGTATTCATTTCGAGAGACACTTTTGATACACACTTTTGACATAAATACAGCATTCATTATTGATTTGGGTAATTTTTGTTTAACTTTATCAAGTTTAGATCTTATGTCAATGTCGATATTTGGATAGTTTGAAATACTCATTACTTTGTTCATACTCGTAGCTAACATTACTACTGTATCTTTATTTAAATGATTATTTTTTTCTAATGCTTCAAATAATGCTGCATAACCATCAACCTTTTGACCAATATAATAAAAGTTATTTATATATTTTAATGCTTTTTCATCATTAAATTGTTTATATGTTTCTAATATAACATTTTTAATTATTGCATCAAACATATGTCTATTAAATTTAAAAAACTTATTTTGCAATTCAGTATTAATTGAATCCTGATGACCATGCAATATGCCGTTTTCTATACTTTTTTTTACATCTTCTTTCACTGAATCTATTACATTTAAATGATCGACAAATGACTCTGCTTCGATTTTGATTGCAGGTGAAATATTTTTTTCATTAATAAGTTTTTTTAAAGTTTCTTCTAATTTCATCTTTTTAAGAGGATTATTATGACTATTTCTCATCATTTCATAACCTAATTCTTTGTAGACTTTCAATCTTCTTTCTAAATTTTTAGTATTTGTTCCAAATGTTAATAGTGCATCAAAATTAGATTCCGTATTATTATACACTCTATCAACTATTACATCGATTTTGTTATCATCATCAATTAACTTTAGCTTGTTTTCGGCAGTTTCAAAATTATTATTATTAATAGCATTTGCACATTCAGATGCTAACTTTGTTTGATTGTGTTTGTACTGAATATCTTGCAAATCTTTATTGAAGTATTTTAGTAAATGCTTAAAACTTTTTAAAGTATTTTTACAATTAACGGTTTCATTATCTATTCGGATTACAATTTGTTCTATGAAATCTTGCATAGTTTTTTCTGCGTCTTTATACTTTTCTAAATTCCATCGACGTCGTGATAAAGTAGGAATAGAACGTTTAACAAGTTTTGTATTATTATCTTTAAATAGATCTGTTTTAAGGCTGTTGATTAGACTGTTTATCACATCTAATTGATTTTCAATTGTCTGAAGATTTCCTTCTGTATTTAGTAATGCTTTATCGTTTATCCCGCATGTTATAAAATTTTCTGTTAAATTTTGGTATTTAGGATTAGGGGTTATTTGAGATTCTTTTGTTGCTTTAATTACATTGTTGGTTTCTTGTATGTCTTGTTTGATTTCTGAAACATATAAAAACATACGATTAAATATTAAAACAGAAAAATTTGTCGAATGAATAAATAAGAACTGAATAGTTTTGTGTTTTGTTGATTTATTATTTGCAATAAAACACGTTTATAAAAAAACATTATTGATTTTACCGAGCAAAGATGTGCAATTATTTTTTATAAGTTAGATAACGTCATACTCTGATGATCTTTTGTGTTTGTTGATACGCTTGCTGTACAAGTTGCAAACCGACACGGCTAAGGTTTCTCCTTCCTTTAACAGGTTTTGCGGTGGTAGTAGTTATTGAAGGCATCAAGCAACATATTTGGTTGGTGCCTGAGATATGTTCTACCGTGTAATCAAATGGTTAGAAGAGTAGGGACAACCTTGTGATACAAAGAAATACTGGTAGAGAAAATAAACATAATAAACAGATGGAACATTTTCAAGAACAAAACAAGAATATCCCATTAATTTAACAAAAACTAAAAAGAAAGCAGAACAAAAAATAAAACGGAGAAGGCAATATAGCCTGCAAAGAATAGGCTACAGCTATAATAAAAAATAAATTAAGGATTTGGGCCTGTTTACATTTAACACAAATAGACAAGAAATCTCTAAATTATAACAAAATATGATAGAGCCTACAATATAAAAGAGTAAATGAAAGAACACGCACTCTGGAGAAACTAGAACAACACATGAAGTTAGACACGAAGGCATTTTAAGTAAATTATTGTTTGCCTCACTGATGGATGACATAATTACAGAGATAAAAAACATGCAAAATGAGTTACTATAGGACACATACATATAAAACTAACAATGATAACTGAAAGTTTGTTCGCGGACGATATAATGATATACGCGGGTTCGAAGAAGGACCTAAAAGAGAAGGTTATTATCTGGCAGTAAAATGTAAAAGGATGTTGAGACAAGACAAAAGTAGTGATGTTAAAGAATAAAAAATGATAAATATTAAAAAAAACGGAGTAAAACTAGAGCAAGTGACGGAATTTTAGTACATTGGTTTAATCAGAGATAGTAAAGGAAAATATATTGACAACAAAATTAATAATAGAATAAGTGTCATTTAAAAAATGTAACGCAATAAGGATACCGTTTATAAATAAGAAGGAAATATCAAAAACAATAAAGAACAATTTTAAATTCATGCAGCAAATAGTTTTTTTTACAAGACATAATTTCGTTAAATAGGTTTTTGTATGATTTTGCATACGTTCTGAAATACATTGATATCTTATATATTTGAAAATAAACTAGAAAACACCCTGATCAGTAACAAAATATTCTGTATTTTTTTTTGCATTTAACTGGCGTGTTTTAAAATACAATTTTTATGGTATATTTGCAAATTTAAGCAATATTTGACCTATATGTATATAGTCAACTGTGTACAGCTAAAATTTTTAGGCCTCAACTCCAAATATTGAGAAAAAACGTAAACATTTTGTTTTTCTTTAACTCAATTATAAACTACATCTAAAATAACAATATTCAGCTTTGAAACAATAAAATATTATTAAAACACACCAAAATATAGTCATAAGCTGTTGAAAAGTGTAAACATCTTTGATAAATTTTATAAACTGCAAAATCCAGCTATAAAATATCTAAATAATATTAGAAAGCACGAAAATCCAGCCATAAAACTATTGAAAAATAAAAAGTTCTGTTTATAAAATGTTAGAACTAATAAGGAAAATACTGTCAGACTCACCAAACATCGAAATCAAGCTAAAAGTTGTTAAAAACTGCATTTTATTAACTAAATTGTCAAAAATGGTAAAATTTCGTTTTGAAACAACAAAATATTGTTTGAAATCATCAATATTCGGCCATAAATTGTTAATTTTTTTTTTAAGTTTCACATTTAAAAACAGCTCCAGGTATCAATATAATATAGATTCTATTCATAAAAAGTTAAAAATAGCAAAATCTGGTCTTTAAACATCAAAATAATGTTAAAAAATATTAAAATTCGCCCATAAACTGTTGAAGAGTGTATACATTTTTATGAAATCTTAAAACTAGCAAAATGCGACCATGAAATATCAAAATATTGTTAGAATTAGCAAAATACTAAAGCGGAAACCTTTTTAAACTTAGTATTTATTCCGCGGTACTCTCTATTAGACGCGCGCGCATATGCTACTCACGTGCTTATGGAATACATGCGCGCCCGGTGATCTTTCGCGGTCCGGATGACTTTATCCGTGAGGTACACGCAGCTATTATTAATATAAGCCAACTAAAACCACGTGCCTAAAGGGTTGTTCAAATTTACCCGCAGTAAGTAATTCATTAAGTTCGTCAAGAAATACTAATTTAGTTAAGATTATTTCCTTATGTCTGATTGGTTAATTAATAATATGTATTTATTTTAGAAGGAATTTAGATTATATTTTATATTAATAAATGATTGTTAATTTTTCAACAAGATTAATTATTGCCCATACCCTTGAAAACCTGAGCTACGCTACAATACTAAAACTGTCAATTCTTCAACAAAACACTAATATATTGTACAAAATACTAGAACCTGCCACCAATAATTTTGCAATTGTAATTCTTTAATCATTCGCACCGAAAAATAGTCAAAACTCTAATAAAAACTATATGGGGTTGATGTAAATTAATAAAATAAAACAATAAATAAATATAAAATTGTATAAATTCTTTGTTGTTGTGACATATTAAAAAAAAGCACTTTCATTCGCTAAAACCATTAGACGTCCTGCTTAGTTCACATACACTCCTTTACGTCCTTTAGAATTGATCCAAATTCTTGTGGACACATCTAAGGTTTCTTTAAAGATAGATATAAGCGGATTCCTTACAATCCTTTTCGCGTATGATAAACTTTTTCTAAGCTTTAAAATACTCTTGAGTAGTTTAGCAAAAATTAAGTATAAATAGCATTTTGTTATAATTTAATTGTAATTCATTCATGACCAGTCTTTTTATAATTAATATGTTTTAAATAAGTAAAAGTTGTTTACATTTAAAATTGTGTCGAAAACTATTATACAAGTAACAAAAGTTAATTAGTTAATATAAAATTTAAATGTATTTACCTGTAGCAATACATATAACCGCCACCGCTAATAAAAATGTACTTGTTCTCTTTCTCATATTGAATTGAAACTGTTCAAGACTCTGAAAACAATGTTTTTATATTTATAACAATTTTATTCTCTTAACAGTAAAAAAAATTTAATTAAAAATTAATGGTTATAATTTTGTAGAATTATATACGGTGATAAAAAATATTATTTAACATAAAAAAAAGTAAATATCAGCATAAAAACATTGTTTTAAAGTTACAGGACATTTAACAATAATTTAAAAAACTTTTATGGAACCAATAAATCATATTTAGTGTTAATTTTATTTGTAAATGTAACACCTTATTAGTCAATAAAAAAATATTACATTTTGCAATATTAAAGCGTTCTGAATATTTATTGTTTAACTTGGTATTAATTCAATATTTATATTATTTTATGGTAGTTATAAAATATTATTTAAGAACCTTTGGAATTTCCAGTTTAACCTATAAATCCTCTCAGTTTTTGGTGTTGGATATCTGATAATAGCGTCTGTTTTAGCTGCATTGGGTTTTAGTCCATCTGCTGTTATAACGTGCCTAAGAAATTGTACTTCTTGTTGCAGAAATTCAGATTTGTCCATTTCCACTTTTAAGTTTTTCTCAATCTTTCAAATACTATCAATTTGTCAATATGTTCTTTCAATGACGTTGAAAATACTACTATAATAATATAATAATATCTAAATACACAACACATACATTGTTTTAAATACTTCTCAAAATGTTGTCAAATACTCTTTGGAAAATTTTTGGAGCATTTCAAAGACCAACATAATTTTGATAGCTGTGCGCCTGCAATTTTGTCATGCTTTAGAGCTGTCTGACACGAGACTAATTTCATTATTTGTATCAGTATAATAATTTTTAATTTAGAACATACGTTTTGTATCTAACTTTGTCATAATAGTCGCGCCTCTAAGTAGTTTACTAAAAAAAAGAAAACAAGGAAATTTGTAAGTGATTCTTCTTGCGACAACGCATTTAAAGCAGTCAAACAAGTCTTCATTTCTGCCCCAATTTCTACCTAAATAATTAGTTTTTATTTTGGTTTAACTTGCTTGAAACATTCAACAGAGGACAGAAGTAGCGTCCAATAAATGTCAGAAAACCTATAATTTAAGGAGTCGCCATGCAGAATTCTTACTAATTTAACTTAAAAATAATTAAGTAAATTTTATTATCTATGGTATTTATGGAAACAAAAAGAAAGGGTGAGGGTTTTGTCAGGATGCACAGGGAGATACAGGAATAATTATAAATAAATATACCAATTCCTACGAGAATAGCGCTAAGGGAGGCAAAAACAGTTATGGAGATGGCAGGAAGAAAAATCTAAACAAAATTGAATTGTGCGGCCCACAACGGTTACGGCTATTGGAGAAAAATGGAGGAAAATGCCAGGGTTAAAAAAAGGAGTTATTACTAATAACAAAAGAGAATGAGATAAAGAAAGAGATGGAGAAAATAAAAATTGAAATAGAAAGTTACAATATAAGAAAAAAATGGTTCTTGGTAATTAGTAATAATAGTATAGTTTGCTTTTATTTATAAAAGTTTTTTTAATATATTTAAATCTTTTATTAGCATAAATTACATAATTTAATTTACACATATCCCCAAATAAGTTTAACAAAAAAAAAATCTAAATTGTTCATTATTACCCGATTGATACAATTTAAGTTATCTATACATTATTTAAATGATTTATTATTATTTTACTGTGATAATGTATTTAGAATGTATGCTATTACGCTTCTACCTTTACCGCTTTCGTGCAATATGTCTTTCATAGACCACACCCGCACTACCGCTCCTGCAATACCGTCACATTTTTCAATCCAGTGTTCTAAACTGTTTTCCTCTTCTTGACACAACCTACATCTTTTTTTTTCTTTACTTAGCCATAGTTTCTGGGCACCATTCTTTATTTCCGCACCTAAATCTGGCTATGTTCTTCTTTTTCTCTTGTGACAATAGCGGATTGGTGAGATATTGGGGTAGTTTAAATATTATTAGTTCTGTGTAACGTTTACTGTATGTTGAGGTATTAATTTGTCTATAATTAGTTTGACTATTTTGTCCTTTTAAAGTCTCAATTATTTCTGTTTCCATGCTTACTCCTCTTTTCTTCTCCATTCACACCATATTTCAGATAATCCTTACTGTTTCAAAAACCTTTTTCTGTCTTCCGTCCATCTATTTCTTTTTGCATTTTTTTGTTTTAAGTTTTGTTACTTGATCTTTAATTTTTTCTATTAATATCTCCTTCTTACGTGCTACTACCTCTCTTGACTCTTGGGTTGTCTTTGTTTGAGATTTTTGATAGTCCGTTCCGTCCATTGTATTCATAAAGTATTCTCGAAAGGTTTTTGCATCTATACTGTATGTAGAATTACTTCTATTTTTGCAAGTTTTAATATATTTCCAAAGCTGATCTTCAGTAGTAATTTTTTTTTTTTTCGGTTCTTTTGAATTCAGTCTTCTTGTTTTGGCAAATCCTTTTATATTATTTTTTCTCTTCTTGGAATCTGTCGATATGTTGCATTGTTTCTCGCGCCACAGTTCCTCACTCATACTGTTGGCTATTTCTTTTATTACAGTTGATTTTTTTATTATTTCCGTTAGTTCCCGTAACGACATATCTGTGGGGGTTAACGTTTTTGTGAGGTTTGCTTTATAAGCTTCAATTCCTTTAGGACTTCAGATTGTTATTGTTTTGTTTCCCGTATGTTGGCACGTTTCCAATTGATGCTCTTTGCCAACTATCGCAATTTCTAGCGGTTGGTTTCTGACTCTAACCTTTCTTCTACTTTAAACTTGTTTATTTGCCAAGCACTTCCACCATCAACTAGAACATAATCTATAACTAAGGAACCAGTTGTGTCTATATATTTCCATTCACCACATTCATTGCCCTCCCAGTTTTTATTCAGTATGTTCAAATCGATTGTTTTGTATACTGGACCAATATTTTTCTTCCGTCTATGTTTCTATTAGCCCAATTATTTCAAACTTTTCAATATATTTCCAAAATTCTTTTTCTTAACTTTTTTAGACTAGCTACATTCCATATACAAACAATATATTCCGCTGTGGTACAGGTTTGAAAAAGGCTCACGGAGAAAACGAGTATACAACAAAAACCAAAAAAAAAAAATCAAAAATAAACATCATCAGCACATGTTGGTTAGAAAAGTTACAGTTTTTTCTACGCATACTCCTGTTGAGAGTACGAGGCAAACTATGCGAATCCTTTCTGGAAATGGCCACTCGTAGAAACTTGTTGGCCGATGCGAATAATAGTATTATTTTATATAAAGCTATAAACACTTTACATTTTAAAAGATGATTAGATTTGTTGTTGTTTGCCGAAAACGGCACAAAACATAGAGGACTTACAAAATGTAATTATTGAAAACCACAAAAAAGTGAGTTGTAAATTCTTCAACTATAGACTATTAAAAAAATTAATTACAACTGCTTATGTAAACTTTAATGAACGGCTTGAAATTTTTAATGAAAAAATAGTAAAAGAACTTAAAATTCTGTGTATAGTCATCCTAAACAATGGAAATCTTAAATTTTCTGAAATCTTAAGTGAAAATAAATATCCAGAACAATTTAATCCTATAAAATTCAATTATTATTTTAAACATTCATTTGCTGACTAACAATGTGCCCACATTTACTACATCTAAAAAAAAAATAAAATTGATTTATTGGTGCTACATAAGTTTTTTTAAATTATTGTTAAATGTCCCGTAACTTTATATCAATATTGTTTTACACTTTTTTGTGATAAATAATATTTTAATCGCCGTAAATAATTCCACCAAAATTATTAACAATTAATTTTTAATTGAAATCAATTTGTACTGCCATGTAAAACTGTTATAAAAATAGAAAGACAGTTTAATATATCAGTGTTTTATAGAGCCTTGAACAGTTTCAATACAATATGGGAAAGAAAACGAGTACTTTTTTATTAGCGGTAGTTGTTATATGTATTGCTGCAGGTAAATACTCTTGAATTCTAAAATAATTAAATTAAATTAAGTTTTGTTGAGTGAATATTAGTTTTTGGCGCAAATTTATATTTAAATAATTTCAAATACAAAAATATGTTAATTTATAGTAATAATTTATAAAGAAAGAAACATAGCAGACCTATAGTATGGTATTCTAAACTGCTAAAAACATTGTCAACAAATTACTAAATAATATATGGGGCAGATATTACTACATGTGTAAAAAATTACTAAAACTATCAAATAGTGTAATAAAATGTATACAATGTGTCAGATATGTTAAACTGTATTCCGATCACATTTTAACCTTTCAAAAATTTTACTGCATCAATGAAAAACTTCAACAAAGTACTTAATCAGTTTACAACAAGGTGTTAGTATACCATAAGTTAAAAAAAAAAAAACAGTTTACAGCAATATAACGTATTAAGGGGGGAAAATAGTTGCGGTATTATTATGGTTTACAGAATCAAACTTAGCAAGAAAACGCCTGAATATAATTCATACCAATTTTCACACATTGTAGAAGAAAGTCCAATCTGTGTCCTCAACTTGTAGAAATTTGATGCGATAAGTTGTTTCTCCGCAATTAATTTAAAAAAAATGGCGTTTTTATTTAGTTTTTTATTAAGTTTTTACTCGTTAAATGGGCAACTCCATTTCAAACGGACCAGAGCTAGGGGGGGGGGGGTGCGTTGAGAAACTTGCTTATGTATTTTTTTTTAGTTTCTATAACTTATTAGTAGTCTTTTGATCGATATATGAGAGTATGAAACCTATAAAAAAAAATTCTATGATTTTTTAAAGTTTTATTGACGTTTTTTAACTTAATCACATTTTTTGTTTAAAAACCGCAATTTTAACTCTTAACGTGTCAATATTTTTCTAGAGAGAAAAGTTCACCGATATTCTCGTAGATGTGATAGGATTTAATATTTTTCCATAACATTACTACTAGTAGCACCCCAATAGCACAAGGCGACTGAACCCGGCAATTCTCTAGCGTTAAATTGTGTTTTAAACTTTCAATTAAGTCTGTCAACAATTTATTTATAATGTTAAAAAGTTAATAAAACTGTTTGACAGTTTACAATTAAAGTATCAGATTTGTCAAATAAATAAGTTAGTTGATCTGTACAAAATTTGTCAAATTGTATTAGACTTTTTAACAGTGACATCTGTCAAAAAATTAATCAATTTGTCAAATAGTTTACATGTTTAATGTATATAAACATTATAAAACTAACAAAAACCGCAAAAGAGTAATATATAAAAATATCATAAGTTAGCAAAAATGTACTTAATTTGTTGGATGTTGACTTAATAACTGTCAGCAAAATACAAAGCTATCAAATAGGTCACAGTAATGTTAACATTGGAAGTTGAAAAAAATAAACCAGATCTGTCAAAAAAAAATCTTCAAACATCAGTTTTGAAAAATGAGGTTTATTTTTGACAGTTTAAAACATATTTGAATTTATTGATAGACTCGAAGAAACATTTTATACAATTTTAAAACATATTAACAGATTTGAGGAACATATTTTTAACTTTTGAAACATATCTGACAATTTTGTAACATTTTAAGACTTTTTGACTTTTTTGAGATTTTTTTATTATTTTAAAAAATATCAACAGTCTTAAAAAAGATTTTTGACAATTTTCAAATATTTTTGACAATTTAGTAAATTTTAGTACATTTTTGACCATTTTCAAACATTTTTGAAAAAATTATGAAGAACCTTTTTACACATTTAAAGGTGACGTGCGTAAAACATGCGGTGGTCGTTAAAGATGCGATAATACATAAAATATAAAAGTTCTAGTCAGAAACATGTAAATAAATGCGGCAGTGACATATTACGTTCAATTATAACAATAATAGGTATTTATTGCCTGCCTTACAAGAAACAATTTTCAATTACAAGACAACATACAAAAAAAAGTATTATATACAAGTAACATAAAATATTAAAAATACATATAAAATAAACAATTTAAAATAAGATTAACATCTGCACAAAATAAAAAGTAAAAATAAAAATAAAATTTAATAAAAGTTAGATGAATTATACACTTAAGATTATCACTAAAAATATCACAGCATATTGTTAAAAATAAAATATCGATTGGCGACTTAAGACTGTAATTAGTACGCATAGTAGGTAAACTAAACGTTGGTTTTTGTCGACTGCTAAAAAACGGTATATGCAGTCTAAGATGTTGTATAATCTCCGGAGAGTCGATAATATTATGCAAGAGTTTGTGCAGAAAAATAACACTTGCTTTACAACGTTGAAGATCAAGCAATTCAAACTTTAATTTGTTAAGTAGGTTAAGGTAATCAAAAAATCTGATTGGATAATGCTTTTCAGTTTTAAAAAATTAATATTTTAAAAATCGGCGTTGTACACCTTCAATTTGTCGTGTTTGATGTTGGTTCTGTGGATACCAAACTAAAGAAGCGTATTCCAATTTAAAACGCACAAAAGAATTGTATAAATTCTTTCAAGCACTAAGGTTTTAAAAAACTATTAGTGGTTCGGTGAATAAAGCCCATAGCTTTCATGAAACTTTGTACAACGTTTTCAATGTGATAGTTAAAAGTTAGTTTAATATCAAAGTAAACGCCAAGGTCTTTAAACGTACTTACACACTCAACTGAACAGCTATTAATAAGATAATTAAACTTAATAGCATTTTCTTGTAAATGACATAAACTTACACTTATTAATGTTTAAATCCAATCGATTAACATCACACCATGAGAAAATTTAATTTAATATGTTCTGTAATTGAAAGCAGTCATTGATACTGTTGATTTTTGAGAAGATTTTAAGATCATATGCATATAGAAGATGCTGACAACCTAGTGATGTGAAAAGGTCATTAATAAATAAGTTGAACAACATGGGCCCCAATATTGATCTTTTGCGGAACACAAAAAGTTGGAAAATAAGAATTATATTTAAAATAAATGCAAGTCACATACGATTCACGCTTCTTAAGATAAGATGACATCAGCATAAAGGATGAACTGCAAAAACTAAAATCTTTAAGCTTAGCTAAACAAATATTATGTTCAACTCTATCAAAAGCCTTTGACATATCTGTATAAATAACGTCAATTTGCTCAGAAGTGTCAATAGTTTTAGTTATATCGTGTGTAACTATGCAAGTTACACCCAACCAGGCCAATGATGATGATGATAAATTATTAGACTAAGGGTCTATTTGCATAAAAAATAATTAAATCAAATACAAAAAATATTGACAAAGATAAACTATTTTGCAACAAAAATAGCAAAGTTATCAGAGGTGAATATTTCAAATTTTCAAACTGATACCTTAATTACATTTAAATAAAAATATTACAAATTTTTTAATTAATATCTTACCTGTGCTATCATAATCTAAATTCTAACGGCGATAATAAGTGGAATAATTCTAATATATCTAATAATACCGCGCCAAAAAATTGATAAAACAAATCAATTCAACATTGAAAAAATAACCGTAATTAAAGCGGCATAAAACAAACATTAGGTTTTTATTGGTAACTTATTTACCGATAATACACAAAAAAAAATACAAACCCATATTAAAACATTTTTAATTTTATATGTAAAAAGATGAACACCAAGCTTCCTATAACAAAGTATTTTAAATTGGGCATTAGTAAAGCTGATGTAGATGCCATTTTTATAAATCTTAATGTCCTGATAACATTCGGAATAAAAAAAATTGTATATGACAAATATAATAAAAAAGAAAAATTTCGATAAGGAATAATTCAACATTTTTTCATTGTGAAAATGAGTTAATTAAAAAGAAAATCAATTAATTTGAATTTTTTAATAGTAAATAATTTTATATTTGATATAGTCAGTTTCTGCGAGAATGGATTTAAAAAAGAAAAATGTCATGCAACATTTACACTTTTTGGATGGATCACATTTAGGGCAAAGCCAGTATAGTTATTAGTAGAGAACGGATTCCTAGCTATTATGCTTACGCTAAATACTTAAAGCATCGAAAATATGTCTAAATATATGCACGAATTATGAAGAATGTAATCATTTGGCACTAAGTTTTTTACGCTTTTTTTGCTTTTTTTAGTATTTTTTTGAATTTGGTGCTTATTTCAAGATTTAGTGCTTTTTTAAGCTTATTCTTCAGTTTTGGTGCATTTTTTTTGATAAATCAGTTTTTTTGTAAAATTTAGTGAATTAAAATGTACATAAAAAAACAAAAATTATTTTATTCTTTAGAAAACGTAAAGCAAAATTTACGTATCAAGATCTTGCATATTTTTTATGATATTATTTAGACAAGTTTGATATAATTTAGTTAATCCCGACAGAGCTTATAGCGTATTTTAATGCCACTTCTTCAAGCAAATCAAATAATTCTCGTGACTTTGTTAAAAATATTATAATTCCTACCTATTCCAAACCCAAGTTCCCAAGTCGACCCAAGAATTTGGGACAATCAATTTTATTATGAAACATTTTATGTTAAGCTGTATAACACTGTTTGCAATACGTCGATGTTGAAGAGAGTGGATTGAAATCTGAATAATAACTCTGTTAGGATAAATACCATCTATTTTGAATAAAATTTTCTTTGTACAATTTCTAGGAAATCTATGTGAGAGTCATAAATAGGGTACCAAATAAATTATGCATATTCTAGTTTTGACCTAATCAGTTAATAATAAGTTGGTAACTATTTTAAACCTTCCGTCACTGATTTTAATTTTTGAATATCTTTAAACTCTGAAACTCCAGCAGAAACGCAAATTCCCATTTCAGGTATTCCTCGAGTTAGCTACAAGGAAATACATTTAAGCAATGGTTTGCATTTTCTAATTAATTGCGGAGGGTGAATTTGCTGCTAGTAACAGTCCACTGTTTGAAATTCAACACTTGTTTATATTTATTGAATTTTCTACAAATAAATACACATTTTGAACTAAAATAATCAATGTTTAAGAAGTGTGATATTTTTTGTTCAAAAGTTGGGATTATCGCTAATTCATATTTGATGTAATTAAATATCTAAAAACATCAGAAATCTCAGGCATCTTAGGGATTTTAATTAGTGTTAAATCTTGCAAATATTCAGTCAGTTATCATTATTAATTTGAGCCGCAATAGTTATATAAAAAAGTATTATCCTACAATTTTCTATGACTAAGAGCAGGAGAAACAGCATAAATTAATGTTAGAATCGTTGAATGAAGATGATGCTTGTAATATGTGATCACATTTTCAAAATTGTGTACATATTTATCCGAACTTTTTAATATTCTCAAGTTATGGATTTTTAATGCAAAACATTGTAAATTTATAAGTAAAGTTTATCAGCAGTTTTGGGGAGTATTTTAACTGATATTTCAATGTCTAAGTTATAAATCCAGCCTTTAAATATTAAAATCTGCATTTTAAAAGAATAAATTTAAAAATAAAAATATTTTTTAAAATCAAAGCACCTAATTAATAATCCGACCTGTTAATTATAAATCCATGATTTAAATCTATAAATCCGCCTTTTAAAAAAGTATAAGAAGTCTTCAAAAATGAAAATTTGACTACCAACGTCTTTAATCTAATGCTAAACTGTAAATAGCTGAAACTATATTCAGGTTTTAGACAATGTTTTATTTGCCTGCCTGTTTCAATTGACTAATTGGTTGGAGGCATTTTTAATATTAATTAGTATTACCTACCTATTTCAGCTATGCGTCGTTATTGAGCCGGTTTAAGAAATAACCTTCAACAGTTTTGTCACATTTTGTTGAAAAGTGCAAAATTATTTACAGAAATAGCTAAAATCCGGTCAAAAAGTGTAAAATTCTATTTATAAAATGTTAAAAATAACAAAATTTGGTTAATTTTGGTTCAACCATCAAAATATTGTCAAAAAAAGTTATTGTTAAAAATGTTATTTGCTGCTGCAATTGAACAGTATTTTGCAGTTTAAAGCTTTTGTCGATATGTTTACTGCCTCCAATTCAATTTAGTTGTTTGAAGGCTTCAGTTTTGAGGTGATAAACTATGATACAAAAATTAATAAACATTTAAAAAACTATATACACTGATTACAACAGCGGATAAAAAAGTACTTAATAAACATTCTGGAATTGTTTTGTTTATTTAATACTAAATATTTTTAAATATTAAACTTTATACTTTTCACCACTAAAACTAAAACTTGATTCAATTGATTGCTTCCAAATTTCTTTGTTTTACTAAAAAAGTGATATATAATGTTTGTACTAACACTATATAAATAACAAACCTCAGTTTTCTTTTCACTGTCTGTTGTTTTTGTGATGTAATACTGTTTTGAGAATTATTAATTATTCTCAAACAAATTGAGCAACAATAATGTAATCCACGTAAACTTCATGTCTCTTATAAAATACTTCACAGCGTACATGACATCTGACAGCAATATGGCATTCGTCAAAGCAAGTTCTCCTATATCTATATCTCTGGTGAAGACCTTCTTACAATAAAACACAGTTTTGAGGAATGTTAAGCCTACTTTGTCCACCGTAATCTTTCCTAACAATGTAGCGTCTATTTTATCAAATAAGTCTATGAAAAAATGCGTAAAATAAAAAAAAACTAACTAAGTTTTTGTGTTGCTTATAATAGTTTTGATGTTAATTTAAGTATTTGATATAATTAATTTTCTCTACGCACTACTACTAGCTAGAAGCTGAGAATTAATAAATAAAAATAAATGTTAATTAAATAAAAATAAATGTTAATTAAATAAAAATAAATGTTTTTTAAATAAAAATAAATGTTAATTAAATAAAAACCCTTTTGCTGGGGGTGGTGCAAAAAAATACTTTTGCTGAGCTATGGACTAAGATATAACTTCGTTAAAAACCCAATTTAGCTGGTCAAGTCAAATTTGTTGTGTTGTGCCTCCACAATTTTGAGTGGATCCAGGATTTGTGAACTTCTGGTGTGACCGGGGTCTACTAACTCTGCAATAAATACAGAAATAGTGCAAATTACAATTGCTTCTTGATTTTTTATAACACCAGAGTTTTTATAATCTTTTTATTTTCTCAAGTTATGGAATCCAAACCAACATGGTTTTATGAAGAACAAAAACACCGATACAGCTATTTTTGATTTTACTCAGCAAATTTTAAACAGCTTTGAAAATAAACATGTGCCATGTGGAATATTTGTTGACCTAACAAAAGCGTTTGACAGCATTAACCAATTAGTATTATTAAAAAAACTAGAACACTATGGAGTACGAGGAACATCTCTTAATTGGATACAAAATTATCTTGAAAACAGATACCAAAAAGTAATAGTAAAAAGAGAAGGAAATTTTGAAGAATCTACTTTAATAGAAGTAAACGTCGGAGCTCCGCAAGGAAGTATACTAGCTCCTCTATTATTTGCTATTTACATAAACGAATTGCCATCACTAATTCATAGAAACAATGTTCAAGTAATTAATTACGCAGACGACACCACTTTTCTAATTAATAGCAATCATTTAGAAAAATGTATTCAAGATGCAAATATATGTATAACAGAAGCAGATAGATGGTTTAAAGAAAATTTATTAATATTAAATGCGGAAAAAAACAAATGTAATGTTTTTTAAAACTACTAAAACTACAATAACACCAAATGACATCACACTTATAGGACAAAACATAGCCAGTACTTCATGCACAAAGTTTCTTGGAATTCAAGTAAATGATACTTTAACCTGGAATGAACAAATTACTTATCTAAATGCAAAACTAAACACGGCATGTTATGGTCTTCGTGTTCTATCAAAAGAAGCAAATTTTGATGCACTTAAAATCATATACTATGCTAATATATACTCTATACTACAATACGGCATAATTTTCTGGGGAGGATGTTCTGGCACAAAGAACATTTTTATAACCCAAAAAAGAGCAATTCGGATAATTACAAACAAAAAATATAATGAATCATGTCGTGGAGTTTTTAAACAGCAAAATATTTTGACAGTATTTGGATTGTATATATACCGCTGCCTATTATTTTTAATGAACCATCCATCTTTGTTTGAAGAATATTTAAACAAAGAAACAAATTACAATTTAAGAAAACAATCTCTAATACAAATTCCATGTCACCGTCTAAAAAAATTTGAGGATGGTACACTTTATACATGTATAAAATTTTACAACAACCTGCCAGAAGCAATTAGAAAAAAAGCTGTAAACAGAAAAGAATTTAAAAATGAAATCCTACAATATCTTGTGGAACTGGAACCCTATTCAGTTAAAGACTACATAAATTAAATTATTAAACTTTTTTTTTGACGTCTTCAAACACAATGTAATGTACATTATTTTATATATGTGTATGTAACTTGTTCGTTTTGAAATAAATATTATTATTATTATTATTATTATTATTATTATTATTATTATATATTTTTTTATATGTACACTAAATGCAATAACACGAAATAAATTATTATTATTATTGTTATTATACACGTTTAAAACGTTTTTATCGATTTTTGACAATTTTTAAACATTTTTGACATTTCAAAATCATAATTATTTGTTTGTGGACTACTGACAGCTGTGAACATTTTCAAACAATTGTTGAACAGAAGAATTGTACAACACTCTAGAAATGTTTTGCACATCTGCCTATTAGTTCTTACATTTGTGGAACATTTTTGAATGTTTTATCAGCAGATTTTAGGATTATTTTTGACATTTGTTTATATTTACATTTTTGAAATCTGCGAAATATTTATATAATTTTGGAACATTTTGGAATGTTACTTGTCAGGACAATTAAAGAATGTTTTTTACAATTGTTTTAAAATTTGATGAACATTTTAAGATTTGGATTTCTTCTGATCTAATTTTCTTGACAATTTATTTTAACAAGAAACGTTATTCACAATTGAAAAAAAAAATTGACAAATCTGAAACATTTCATATTTAAAAAAAAACCAAATCAGTTTTTAAAAATCAAGAACATTTTTGATCAATTAAAAATCATTTCTGTCATAGTAAAAAACAAATTTAAAATTAAACTTGCTAAAACTTACTTGTTTATGAAAGATTTTTGAGAATAAGGGAACATTTTTAACAATTGTAGAACGTTTTTGACAATTGTGGAACAATTTACGACAATTGTGGAAGAATTTTTGACATTTGAGAAACATTTTTTGAAAGTTGTGGAGTATTTTGGATATTTGGTAATATTTACTTTTATATAAGCAGTGAAATCTCCATTAAGCGGACACTGACGGTGCAACTGATTTTGTCTGCTTAAAAAGAAAGTTGGATAAATTTCAACAACTAGAAAACATTTAATGTCAAAATATGTTCTAAATTTAAAACAAAATAGTTTCACATGATTGAAGAAGTTCAAGTATGTTTAAAACTATCATAAAACGTTTCTAACTAATGAAAAAAAAATTCTATTATCAAAAAATTTAAAAAAACGTTCTCAACTGTCTGAACACTTTCGGAACTATCAAACAATGTTTTCAACAATTCAAAATGTTTTGATATATTTTAAACTGTCAAAAAACATTTTTAACTGTCAGAAAACAAATTTAACTGTTATAAAACATTTTTAATCATCAGAAAACATTCTAAAGTGTCAAAATGTACTCAAAAAGTTAGAATAAAATAATTTCAAAAGGTTTAAAATGTTATGATGTTTTAAACTGTCAAAAAACGTTTTCAACTGTCAAAAAACGTTCTTACATTGCTTAGAAACACATTTTTTGTATAAAATTTTAGTATTGCTTAAAAAATACATTGGTACATAGTATACATTTATTTAAATAAAATATGTAAAATACAAAATAAACTACATTCTCAAATACAATAAAAATTAAAGATGTATGTACATATTACTTATTCCTTCTAAGAGTAATATAACAAACTACTTGGTTTAAATTTTTTTATTAAAATATTTCATTGTTATAACACATTTCTAGATTTTTTATCAAATCAAAAGTTACTAAATCATCTTGCATCTCTTCAAAAGCTTTAAGATCTTTTATGAAGTTAAATGCTTCTTTTTTGTTTTTAATTTTTCTTTTGTAATATTTTTTTTCATCTTATTTGTCTCCTATTTTCTCTATATTTATTTCAACATGCCATATTCTGGATAACGTGTTCCATGCAGTAGGATAATATTGGCTTTAATTATTTTAAGTTGTTTTTACAATTACAGAAATATTTCTTAATTTGTTGTCAGTGGTAGTTTTAACTTCAAGGTGATCTTTAATAACTAGAGACTATTAATTTACGTTCATATTTTTTTAGGAAATAAACTTGAAGTGCATTAATGCATTATATATTATATTTTTTTCAAACATTACTTTTTAAAGTTTTTAAAATATTAGTTTATTGTCTTCAAAAATCTGATATTATTTAATAATACGTTCTTAATTTTTCAGAAATTAAAGAAAACAACATTCATATAAACGTGCTTAAAAAAACAGAAGAATCTCAGGTTACGTCGCAGCCTGAATATCATAACGTGTTACAAAATGTTGTTGCGACGGCAAAATTAGTTCAAAATATTTTCACTTGGACAATTAAAAATCAAATACAAAAGATAAAATGTCTATACAGAAAGGTTTTTAAAGATTTATTTATTGGTAACAACATAAAACGAGTTAAGCGTTCTAGTAGTAGAAACCAAGTTACTGGATTTGAAAATGATTTAGAGATAATAGAGGAATCAGAAAATCGTATGAAAAATATGATGGAAAATGTAAGAAGTCTAATCAATGAAACAGCCACTAGTTGTGAAACAAACATCAAAGAATTAAATGATTACATGAATATGTTAATTAAAGAACAAGAAGAACAGACTCAATCAAAGTTATTATCTGAATGGATAGATTGATATTTTATATATAAACAGAAACGTTAATTTTGTTTTATAATAAAATTTTATAGTAAGTGAATTGTATATGTATTTCTCAATATATATAGTCTAGTTTTGAAGTTTTATTAAAAAATAACAAAGAATGTAACAAGTAATTAATTAATTTGTAATTAAATAAAACTATTGATCAAAACTTAACGATTAAAATAGAATCAGAATTTGATTAATTTACTAATTTAATAAATTTATTAAAAATGTAGCAAATGACTATTTAAAGTCGTTTCGTACTTTAAATAGTCATTTGCTGTAAGGACAATTTTTATATTTTAAATAAGACATTGTTGATATAATTAAAATAAGTGTGTATAAATTATAAAGTTAGTAGTAAATAATATTATTATTTTAAGCAACAGAAGGATTTACTTAGTGCTATTGTAGTTAGCTACGAATATTAAAATATTACCAAAATCATTAATGATGTTTTATATTAAAAGTGTGTATCAAATGTTCTCGGTAATGAATAAATGTATTTACCAAGTAATGATTATTTACTTAATTATTGTTTTATCGTTGTTTATTTATTTATATATTTTTTTTGTTATTAACAAACATAAATAATTCATACATTTTATATTTAATATATTCTATTTCAAGTTTGTAAAACATTATTTTTTATACATAATTGTTTAATTAATAGTTTATTATGTTTTCATAAAAACCAGCAAATAAACCAAAACTGACTTCAGCCGAGAAATTCAAACGTTTGGCATGGGCTAAACTCATCGAGAATTCCTGTGAGTTTCCTAAACGGAAAATCTCTTAAGCGAACACCACAAACAAACAAAATCTTAAAGAATCCTTGATTCAAATTTGGCATCACAATAAAGAATAAAAAGAAAATGTGACAATTAGAGTATGCCAAAAAGGGTGCAAGCTTTATTCTCTTATTATATAATATTAAGGAAAAAAAGATTATAATAATAATTTAAATAGAAATAGATAAAATCCTAACAATAATTTTGGTCAAATGAATTAAAAGCCGATACCCCAACATTTAATTTTTTTTAAACTTTTTTAGCTGATTCATTAGTTGTATAATAATTGTCCGTTACTAGAATATGGTCAGTATTTAAAAAAATTTCACTTAAGTTCATCACAATTTTGGTGGGAACTGATTGACGGGTGTCTGCTTCTTTATTTTCATATACTTTTATATACCAAGTATAACCTTTGTTAGAGCACAAGTTTTGCTCTATACTTGTGTGTGGTAAGTGTCTTGCCGTACACTAAAGTGTCCACATCTATTATACCAATGTTGCAACCATCATCATAAGTGTTGTTTATTTTGAAATCATTGAAAAATTGTTAGCAGCATTTAAAGAGCAACCACAAAAGTCTGCTCCATGGTAGTAAAAGCTAATACAACTCATCCAGAGCACAAACATACTCATAGAAAAACGCTAAAAAATGCACAGAGACTTAGTAAGACATTGAGAGCTAGACAAATAAGTAAAGAAAGCGTTTAAAAGAACCTAAGATCTCATAACAGATAGATGATACAAGAAGCCATCAACGACAATGTTAACATAAAATGTCTCTAATTAAAATTGCGCATCTGCAAAATTAAAAAAGAGCAAGGAAAAATGGTGTTCCATCATCAAAAATTTATACCAGAGACTTTACAGCCAAAGTACCTAATCTAAACTGTCTAGATCTGGTAGTTCTGAATATGGGCTTTAAAGAAATCCCGGAAATTAATACTGTAGAGTTATGATGAATGACACTAAAACACATAAAGAATCGGAACGCTTTAGGAAAAGATTGCTTTACAACAAAAATGTTGAAAACTAGAAGAAAAACTCTGGGGAAAAAATTAGTCACCCTTCTCAACATATGTTTTGAGGACAAAAAAATACCAATGCCTAGAAGAATTCTGAGTTGATAATTCTTTTTAAAAATGGTGAACAAACTAACATCAAAAATTATAACGAACTGACTTAACAAATAGTTTATTTTTTACCAGGCCAGATACTAAAGCGGCTATAGTACAACAGACCACAATCAAACAGTACGTATTAATACTTCCGGGCAGTGTACCGTTATCGCCTTTATTACCTAACCCTACAGGATTCTTGGTTTATATTTTTCTCCCAGCATTTTTTTTATTTCTTCCATTATGATTTTGGGAATTGCAAATGATGTTTGGCCATGTTATTTTTTGCTGCTTGGGGAATAGTTTTCTTGACATTCTGACCTGCTTCTCGCTTGACAGATAGACTAGCGGTTACGTTCTATTAGCTAGTACACTACAAGCCATTGTCCACTTCCTCCAATAATTTAAGGTGAGGTTTTTTCTTTACACACTTGCCATTTGTAGACTTTTTTCGCCAAGCATACATTGATCAAAATAAATCCTCCATCACTTTTAACGATGGTTTGTTCTCTATATTTAAGATTGCTAAATTACACTTTCCAGCCTATTCCGCAAGTTTAGTGCTTTTGCGGTCGTTTATCTTCATAACGTTTTTGGTTGCCCAGGGCGGGTTACGAGAAAGTCATCTTCTTTGATTGAGGGCGGAAAATAGCAGAAAGTACATCACCAAATGTGTGTACTCTGCCCACGTTTACCCGTTTTGTTTGTTAGCTATGCTGCTGATCAGTTCAGACACTATGGCATTGTGTAGACATTGGTTGAATAGCAGATCATTATCATCTCTTGCATGAAGACCCCGAAGAATTTCTAAGAAAACTTGAGGACTATTTTGTGCGACACCGCATCCCGCCGTCGGCATACCACAAGGCCTATCTCCAGATCCTCAAGGACAACGCCAAGAATTTTGAGGAATCTTTCCGCAAGGAACCACTGCCCAACTACGACCGCTGCAAGGGTCGACTGGTTAGGCGATACGCCGACCCCACCGCCATGGCTTACATGACCGGCAGCTTAATGAACAATACCCACCGGGCCAAAGAACCGGTGAAAGCCTTTCTACGCCGCCTAGCAGCACTGTATGGACAAATCAGAACACCATGGCGAACACCCTAGCCACACTGGTAGAACCCAGTCACTTCGAAACGCTGGAAGACCTGGTGAACTAAAGTTGAGATAACAATTGAACGCCGAAAAATGGCTCGCTCCTCAACACCAAACAATAACCGCTCAGACTTTCCCAAGTATTCGGGAAACGAGCGACGGGCCGGTCAAAGCCAAAACAACACCGACCGGTCCGCAAATACCCAGGAAAACAAAAACAATCCCGCAAACCCCCGGCTATAAAGAAAAAATCAGTCGGGATCGCAGGAAACGCAAGCCGTTTACCCCGCCTTCATCGACTCCGGAGCCAGCCAAAACTTCACTCGGCTGGACCTCCACTTGTCCGAACCGACCTCGGGCCGCATCCATCAAGCGGACCCAACGACGACGTTACGGACCACGGGCCAAGCTCAAGCCACATCAAGATATGGGAGAACATCATCCATCGACTTCCTGTTGGCCCCGACCTCGGCGAAGACGTAATACTGGGTCGCCCGTGGCTAACAACAACCCTTGTCAACATGGATTACGACCGAGAATGCTTGCATTTCGGGCAGAATCCGAGAACCACTGCCTACTGGAAAAAGGAAAACGCCGCCAATGGCTCGATACCGATTCCGAGAAAGCCGGCCCCGATCCGCCAATCAAAGAAAGCTACCACAAAATAATCAAAGCTTTCTCCGACGTCTTCAGCGAGGACACACGCCCGTCCACCACATTGACCAGCATCCACAAAATCGAGCTGAACAATGACACGCCAATTCGAGCGGTCCGTTACTCCGACAATGCCCACAAGAAGGCACTAATCTACCAGCAGATCGAGGAGTTGCTGGCGACCGGCATCATAGAGCGCAGCACCAGCAAATACTGCGCCCTTGTCGTAATCATAACAAAAAAAGACGGGTCGCCACGCTTCTGTATCGACTACAGGAAACTAAACGACGCCACCAAAAACAAGGTGACACTCCTTTCCAAAATACGGGAGACCCTCAAGGAATTCGGCGAAGCAAAAATATTTACAAAAATGGACTTGACAACAGGCTACTGGCAGATCCCCATGCACGGCCCACACAAAGAAAGAACCGCATTTTCCTCCCCCGACGGAGGCAACTATCAATTCAAGGTGATGCCCTTCGGGTTAAAAAATGCACCGGCCACGTTCCAGAGGATGATATTGAAAGTGATGGCAGGCTTACTAGGCCGCTGCGTTTTGGTATAGCTAGACGATATCATGGTGTTCTCTAACACTGAACAAGAGCACCAAGACCACCTAAGATTGGTGCTGGAACGTCTCCAAGAGCACGGCCTACGATGCAACTTAAAGAAATGCAAATTCGGCACCAGCGAGGAAGAATACCTAGGCCACAGAGAAACAGCAGATGGAAACAAACCATTGGAAGTGCACCTCAAAAGCATCCGGG
Organism: Tachinus rufipes; assembly: GCA_963932245.1. Lineage (NCBI taxonomy): Eukaryota > Metazoa > Arthropoda > Insecta > Coleoptera > Staphylinidae > Tachinus > Tachinus rufipes. The sequence goes on along the minus strand of OZ010741.1, from coordinate 83,571,125 downwards.
AATACTCCCGTCCACAATCAAAGAAACTGCTGTGCAGCTTTCTCGGCGTATGCACCTGGCTGAGAGAATATGTACCCGACTTCGCCCAAATTGCACTCCACTAATGGCCATGCAATGGCCACAACAACCATTTAAATGGACCGCCGCCACCCGAAGCATTTGAAAAATTAAAGGCTGCCATCGACCGGCCATTAAAACTAGCCAGGCCGCAACCAGGTCTGAGGTTTGTGTTCCAGACAGACGCGTTTATCAAAGGCGTAAGCGCAGTATTGTACCAAGAAGAGGGCTCCAAGAGACACATAATCTCATATGACAGCTCAAAGCTGACGGACAGACAATCCCGCTTCCACTCCAATGGACTGGAATGCTACGCTATCTTATGGGCAATGAAAAGATACAGGCCTTACCTAGAGGACGATAAACTTACGCTCAGGACCAACAACAAAACGCTGGTTTGGTTAAACTCATCTACCGACGCCAAGTCCAAACTCACGAGATGGTCTCTCATCCTGGCAGAGTTCAAATACGCCGTCGAACACACCCCTTGGGCCGTCAACTTATTACTAGACGCCCTATCTCGCCACCCCAAAGACAAACTCATTCCCGAAGAAATAGACGATCCAGACCGACTGATGCCACCAGAGGACCCGCAGTTCCGGAAGGCTATCACCCCCGACAGCATACAAATGATATACTATACATTCGGTTAGGCCGACGCCACAACCGACACGGGGAACAAATCACTTGTGCAAACCGAGACAACCATGGATATGGTCAAACGAGCTCAGAAAGAGTGCCCACAAATCTGCGCGCTGATACAGCAACACCGAAAAATAGTACTAGCGCAGGACAACCTCGCCGAGGCGGACTTGGTGTACTAAATAGGCCCGGATGGCAAACTAATCCGCACCATAGCCGGATGGGACCAGCTGGGAAAATTTATTCACTCCTCCGAAACCGCTGGCCACCCAGGACGCGACGAGACGGCGACCACTTTCCTCCGGCAATACCACTGGCCGGGGATCCGCAAGGACGTCCGCACTTTTTACGCGGATGCCTCGCCTGCTCCAGGGCGAAAACAGGCACGCAGACACCTACGGCACAACTCAGATCGCAAGCGGCAGAACGCCCTTGGGAGAAGGTGGCAATAGATTTCATCGGCCCCTTCGATCAAACGCCAGAAGGAAACAAGGTGGTCCTCACAGTAATGGATATCTGCACGCGATGGACGGAAGCAATGTCCGCCCCCGCAGCCACGGCAAAAACCACCGTAAAACTTTTAGAAGAGCGAATTTTTCACCGAATTGGGTACCCGAAAACCATCCTCTCAGACAACGGGCTACAGTTCACCAGCAAACACTTCGCTGACGCCATCCAATGATGGAAGTGTGTACACCACACTACGGCCGTGCACCACCCGCAGGCCAACCCGGTGGAGAGGAGGCATGCCGAGCTGGAAAAGTTCTCCCTTAAATCTGTATAAAATCTAAACATGATTCATAAAACTTTCCTAATATTACGCCAAAAACTAGCTCCTAATTGTATTTCACTACTCAGGTTTGGTACTATCAAGGAATTTAGTATCAATGGACCCATAGCGCTAATGGACTAGAAATACTGTTCTTCGGGTTCATTCTACCCTACTCAACGGTTTGGCCTAACCGAATGGCAAGACAGGTATGCATCACAGTATTTATTAAAAGCTTATTATTAACTATTTAATTTAATTATTTCTGTTTCTAGTTCTATCAATTAATCCTTATTCTTTGGTTTTAGGTGATAATCAGTGCCGTAGCTGGAGTGGTTGAAGCCACAATGGACAGGATGGAAAATATGGAAACATAGGCGAAACGGATGTTACAGCTTTAACCACAAATAAGTTGGACCCAAGTTGCTCATAACTACCGCAGGAGGAAACTGTTACTGGGTAGAAGACGCTCCAACGCGTCCACCCACCAAGGTGCATTTTAACGATTTGAATCCGGCCCCACCAGCCCAAGACGACTCCCACCAGGTTAATCAAAACCTTGATAATGCTCTTGTCTAAGGATGTTTGGTAATTTGTCACGGCCGTCAGATGGCGACACGTGACACAACAAGAGCAAAGCCACACTCCAGTAGGCGGAACCTAACAGAGTATATAGTTCCGCCGATTTTTTGCATTCGGCAGTGTTAAACCGACTTCGAAATGATGCCACTTATTGGGCGGATCTACGACCAATAGGAGCAGAGGCAGGGGATATAAAGGTAAAACTTTCACGCCGAAACTTCAGTGTTTATCAAGCATCGAAACCATCAGGAACGACATCGTCACACCAAGCCAACATGCGACCCCAGAACAACCACTTCACTGCTCCATACACGACCAACGCAATGCCAACGGATCCTCAACCGCCAACTACACACCAACGCTCGCCCCAGCAGTCTATCCTGTGACTCCTGGATTGCACCAGGTCTATCTGCCTGCACACCCCGCCGTAGATCTGAGCCCGATAACCGGGACCCCCGACTGGAAGATATTCACGCCAACCTCCGCTACTCACCTGGACCACCCCCCACAAACACAATAAATACCGTCGACGGACCTGGGGTCTTGCACCTTTGCCCCAGGTCCACAGCGGGCTTACGGCATTGCACACCCTGCCGTGGGTCACGTCCCGAACTCTGGGGACAACTCCTGTAGGTACGCCTGCGGGAGCCACACGTCGCCTCCACAGCAACTCACTCCACTCCAGCAACCATTGGGGCGTGCACTTTCTGGGCTGCGGGTTCGTCCCTAACCCAGTCGCACTGCACGTTATGGGTCCACTCCATACACGTGCCAGGCTTCCTCGACCCCTGGGGGACGCCTCCACCAAGATGCTCTTGAGCACCAGGTGGCCACCGAGTGGCAGGCTCACACCAACCATTCGGTTGACACCACCAGAGAGACCCAATCTCTCCCCCAGGTGAATAATTACGGTTATTCATCCTCCGCTGATGCGGAAACACTGAAAGGACACACACTTACGTCCTTCAACACCACCGACTTTACCTTTTATTACTACGGAGGAATGCAGTCGGTGACAAATCTCGCCTAACATGGGGCGATTGAAGAGCATAGTGCCTTTACGGCCTCGACACGACTGCACGAAACGTGCATTCAAATCGAACCGGAAGAACTAACGGCGAGAAACCCTGCGACAGAAAGCAGAACAAAAAATGAATGGAAATGGAACAACAAACCCGCTCACGCGTGGGAACGAGTTTCAAGTCCCGCACTCGTTCAGCAGAACCTGGTCCATAAAGCGATGTTAGAAAGCATCCGAAACAAAACGGCAATCTTGCAAGTAACCGCACAAACGCTGATGCACAGCCGGGCTGGCCAATACTTGTACCACCCCAAACTTTCACACTTCGGCGGCAAGCCGCACAAAGATCCGCACAGATTCTTCTACGAGTTAGAACAGCATTTTTACGAACACCGAATCCCCTACACGGCTGAACCTGAACCTGAAAGGGGAAGCTCACAGATTTGAGCAACGATACGAACGAAATTCATTGATCAGCTGTTTTATGTACTTGCCGGAATGCGTTTATTTAGATACTGAGCGATATCCCATTTACTAACAATGTTATTCTGGTTTATAATACACTGTAAGTAGTACTTTCACAAATTAATTCACTTTAATTCACTTTATAACTATTTTTGTTTACTTATGCCCGTATGACACTGATCTATAATTCTTTATTGAATTATATATATAAAAATATTTGAATCTTAAAAAGTCTGTAAAATGCACAAATAATCATCAATCTTATTGTAGATTGAAATTTTAAGAATATTTTTAGTTTTTCTTTAGAATTAACACAAAAAATGTACGAATTAACAGTTTTTAAAAAATAGTTAGGTTATATTATAAATGCTATTACTCACATGTTATGTGTTAATTATAAAGAAAACCTAAAAATATTCTTAAAATTTCAATCTACAATAAGATTGATGATATTTTGTGCATTTTACAAACTTTTAAGATTTAAATATTTTTATATATATAATTCAAGATATAATTATTGACAGTGTAATACGGGCATTAGGTTGAGTGTGCTTCACTGTTGCCAAACCTCTCCTCCCTCCGTTTTTTGTAATAAATTTATTTTTGCTAATAGTATATTTTAAAGAACTCGGATAATAAGTCATTTATTATCTATTTTATAATTAAAAAGCGGATATAATTCATTAACAAGAACTATATTTAAGAATTAGATAATTATTTATTTTAATTGAACGGATATATAAAGCATTTAATTGATTTGCAAATTTTATAAATTCTGTTAAATAACTGTTTGTTTGATATATAATAATACAATATGGTAATTATATTTTGTTCATATTTTGTATCATTATGTGTAATTGCGACATAATTAAAATTACAATATTAATGTATTATAAAATCAATGTGTTAACAAATTGCAGAATTCTCAACTGAGTAGAGTAGTGAATAAATGTTAAATAGTGTGAGTCTGTGTTATGCATAAAGGTAATTTACTTTTCGACTAAACTTAAAAACTGAGTAACTCCAAATTAGCTCAAAATTGAATATGTGATGGTAGGTACAAAAAAACATGTTTTCTACAAAATATCGTCGGTTTACATTAACCCCCAACATAATATATTAAAAAAATATTTCAATAAATCTTAAAATTTATTCGTGGAAAACCTTTGTTATGGTGCCTATTTATAGTACGTAACCTAAAATGTAGCTTTATATGTATATATGGGCATGTATGAATCAAGTGTACGGAATGAAAACTTTTTTTACTCAATCCACTGAAAATGCCTCTACATAAATCCTGATCATTTCCGAGTAATAAGCATTATAAGATTTATTTCATATAAGTAAATTCATATAAATTATTAATAAAATAAAATTGAAAACGTAGCATTCCATATTATTAAACTCTATTTTATTATATTTTATACGCTACTATATATATATAATCAATTTAATAGAAAAAAATAATATTACATGATATGCATGCTATATTGGTTGAATATCTCGGGTATAGTACCATTAAATTTCAACCATACCATTTACTTTTAAAATTTCTAGGTCAAGGTCCTGTCTTGACGTAGGTAAAATGTCTCTTATTAAAATCACGTACTGCGTTGTATTTACATTATAAAATAAGAGCCAGAAATCGAAACATTCTTGTTGTAATTATCGTTGGTTGACCCCGCAGACAGACTTGTTATTTTTTCTTCTCGCATTGTTCATGTTATTCCGTTAGTTTGATTTTCATGAAAATACTTTCGAATCATTAACGGAGAAATTGATAGAGATATCTAATTTGTAATTACCACATATGAATTATTCATTATTAGTATATAGTGTTGAATTAAAATCAGATCAGTAAGTTGAATTGAATCAATTATTATTACAATGACACTATGTCATTGCTGCATATTGTCAGATTGATGCATGATAGTCGAACTTTTTTTTTTCATTTTGTCCAATTTTTATTGGGCTACTACAACTACTAGGTTAAATTCATTTAAGAAGCATTTGATTATTTTTCCCCTTGTGCGGGTTTTGTTAGATCCCCAAAGTGTGTCATGGGCGTTAAAATCTCCCATTATAATTGTGCGTTGTCTATTTTGATGCTGCAGTATATTTTTTTAATAGTTTGTATTAATATATTTAGTGGTATGTAGATATTTTGTATAATTACATTATTGTTGATTTTGTTTTCGTTGTTATATCCTTTTTAATTTATTTAAGATTAATTAATTTGGGAATAGGATAGTTAAAAAATAATTAGCTTATAATAGGTTTTTAATTGCTAACGTTTCGGTAACGTCGTTACCTTCATCAGAGCTAAAAACAAAACGATTTTAATCAACAACAGCAATTACAAATATAATAAATTATTAACATCAATGTCAAAGACATTGCAATAAACATACTTTTAAAAAAAAAATATATCTACAAACATGCACAATTATTATACTTAATTTACCTTTAAAAAGTTATTATGATTGTCATCGGTATTAAAAATTTGTTCATTATTATGTACACATACACTTTAAAACACTTGTAAATTCTTAGATGCAATGTTTACATTTAATAAGTTGTTATGGTTGCATACATTACATCCACTATTTGCACAAGGAAATTAATTTTGCATACATGTTGGACAATTTTTCTTTGTCGGTTTTTAAATTAATGTTCTTATTTTTTGTTCTGTTAATGTGAACAACTTCACTTATTATTATTTTTTTATACCCTGGGTTAGTATCTAATATTTTAGCATCATCAAAATTGAACTGGTGATTTTCATTAAAGCAATGTTGAGCTAGTGCAGTTTTTTCTTTTTTTTTCCCCGGTATTGGGGTTTACAATCTTGTTTGTGATTGTAAAGTCGTTTTTTTTAGATATTGTTTGGTTTGACCTATATAACACTTATCACAATCTTTGCAAGGTATTTCATAAAGGTCCTGATTCAGATAGATATATATCTTCAATGCTGGAGGCGTATTTTGCACTAAATGTTGCCGACTCGAGAGCCTGCAAACTTTACTACGTAGATATTCCGCTGTGGTACAGTATACAACAAAAGCCAAAAAATAATATCAAAAATAAATACCCTCAGCGTATGTTGGTTAGAAAAGTTTTAGATTTACCTACGCATACTCCTGTTAGCTATGCGAATACTTTCTGGAAACGGCCACTCGCAGAAACTTGTTGGCCGATGCAAATAGTAGTGTTATTTTATATAAAACTATAAACACTTTACATTTTAAAAAAATATTAGATTTGTTATTGTTTGCCAAAAACGGCACAAAACATGGAGGACTTAAAAAATGTAATTATTGAAAAACATGAAAAAAGTTGTAAATTATTCAACTATAGACTATTAAAAGAATTAATTACAACTGCATTTGTAAATTTTTAAACAGTAGAAATCTTAAATTTTCTGATGTAATTAAAAAATAAATATCCAGAACAATTTAATCCTATAAATTTCAATTACTATCTTAAACATTAATTTGCTGACTAACAATGTGCCCACATTTACATCTAAAAATAAAAATAAAATTGATTTATTGGTGCTATATAAGTTTTTTAAATTATTGTTAAATGTCCCGTAACTTTAAAACAATATTGATGTGCACTTTTTTATGATAAATAATATTTTAATTGCCGTAAATAAATCCATCAAAATTATTAACAATTAATTTTTAATTGAAATTAGTTTGTGATAAAAACTGATATAAAAATAAAAAGACAGTTTATTATATCAGTGTTTTATAGAGTCTTGAACAGTTTCAATACAATATGGGATAGAAAACGAGTACTTTTTTATTAGCGGTAGTTGTTATATGTATTGCTGCAGGTAAATAGTTTTGATTTCTAAAATAATTAAATTAAATTAAGTTTTGTTGAGTGAAAATTAGTTTTTGGCGCAATTTTATATTTAAATAATTTCAAAAACAAAAATATGTTAAATAATTTACAGTAATAATTTATAAAGACAGAAACTTAACAGACTTGTAGTATGGTATTCTAAACTGCTTAAAACATTGTCAACAAGATACTAAACTGCCCCATATATTACTACATGTGTCAAAAGTTACTAAAACTATCAGAAGCTGATACATAAGTGAATTAGTGAATTAAAATTGTTGAAATAAAATTATTAAATTTAATTAAATGTAGAAATTATTTTACATAAAATAATATATTGCATATAGTCAGATACGAAATTATTTAACAATTATGTTTATATTAATTTAATAATTATTTTACAAGTTTAATTATATGTAAAATCATACACAAATTTTATTAGATTTGAATGAAAATATTAATTTTATATTGCGTAATATTTTCTTACTGATTTACAACACGAGAAAATATAAGCATGGTTCCCACTTGAAACATATAAAATTATTATAATAATTCTTATTTTGAACATTTATAGAAGTAAATTGTTAGGTTAAGAACATCTTTAGGGCTTAACATACACAGTGAGCGTGATTGTTAACTTAAAGACTATCCATAACCACAAATCTTTAATTTGACAATCAAAATATTTAGCGGACGCGTTACTGAATACGGATTCTTTTTGATGTTGTTAACTTAACAATTGTCTTTGAGTTAACAACTTCATACATCTTTAACTCTTAAAAATTTGCTTACAGAATAGGCATGATTGTGTCAGATATGTGAAACTGTATTCCGATCACATTTTAAACTTTTAAAAATTTTAGAGTGAGTGGCGTTTTTATTTAGTTCTTTATTAAGTTTTTACTCGTTAAATATAACTTCAAATCTTTAACCAAAAACATGAAGGCATTGAATATTGTATGTAGTTCAACATATAAAATGAGTAATGCCTAATATCTTATCGTTTGGATATTGAGTTGGTTGGTGTTTTATCATATAAAAACCAATTTTAACTTAAAAACGGTACTGTACGTGTCAATATTATTCTAGAGAGAAAGGTTTTCCGAAATTCTCGTAGATGTGATAGGGTTTAATATTTTTCTATAACAATACTACTAGTAGCACCCCAACAGGACAAGGCGACTGAACCCGGCAATTCTCTTGCGTTAAATTGTATTTTAAACTGTCAATTAAATCTGTCAAAAATCTATTTATAATGTTAAAAAGTTAATAAAACTGTTTGACAGTTTACAATTAATGTATCAGATTTGTCAAATAAATAAGTTAGTTGATCTGTAGAAAATTTGTCAAATTGTATTAGACTTTTTAACAGTGACATCTGTCAAAAAATTAATTAAACTGTCAAATAGTTTACATGTTTAATGTATATAAACATTATAAGTTGGCAAAAACGTAACAAATCTGTCATAAATCTAACAAAAACAGCAAAAGAGTAATATATAAAAATATCATAAGTTAGCAAAAATGTACTTAATCTGTTGAATGTTGACTTAATAACTGTCAGCAAAATACAAAAACTGTCAAATAGGTCACAGTAATGTTAACATTGTAAGTATGTTGTAAAGATAATTACCTCATCTTTAATAGTAATGATCATATTAAAACGAGTCGACATGAATATAACAAAAAAGAGAGAGTTGATATTTTTTGTGGTAGTTACTGTCACTGAATAAATTGGTAATACATAATTTTGAACATTATAATAAAATATCTTTTATCTAAGTTTTTCAAACCAACCATCCACAACGTTAGGTTAATCCTAACATAAATGGTGTCAGGTGTGGGATGGTTTATAGTAGTGTATGATAGTAAATTAAAGAACCGAATTTAAAATCATCAACTTAAAAATCAAGATGCATAAAAATCCGCAGATCAAAATCAACCTAAAAAGAAACCTGGAAAGAAACCAAGTTCATAAGGATTTGCGCGCCGGATTCATCAACCAGAGCGAGAATCCCTGGGTGACGCCATCGTCTTCAATTGCATTACAACTTCAACCAAGCTGCAACTGGGATCAACTGTCATCATCAGGAAACGCCATCATTATTAAAAAAAAAAAAACTGGGAGTGATTGAAAATTATGTACGTAAGTGTTTCTGTAATTTATCTCCTCATAATACATGCTTTTGAAAAATAAAAAAAATTTAATAGTTCTTGATACGATTGACAAAAATCGTGTAATTGAGGAATTTGGTCCAACAGATACTCAGTCAAAACATATGAGTAATGCTGTTTACAATTTGGTAAAATACCAAAATCATTCATATTGGAATGATATGAAAAAATATCTCCAGTATTTGGAAAAGCGCTCAATAGCTCAGCTACAAAGCGAGTTAATTCATTCCAAACAAGGCCGCGAGTCAGTTCAAGAATTTGCAAATAATATAGAACAATTATTAAGTGATCTAAATGACGCATTTATTGAGTCCCAAGGAATAGACTCTGCTACAATCATACAAAATATAAATAAAAAATCCGCCGTACAGGCATTTGTTGAAGGATTGAATTTTCCAATCAAAACTCTCATTAACGCCTGTAGATACAATGATCTTTCCGATGCAATAAATGCATCTATTCAGGAAGAAAGGGTTACAAGTATGGAATCCAAAATAAATCCATCCTCAACAAAACCACATATAAAATGTAATTATTGCAACAAAAATCATCGTCGTTTGGAAAAGGATTGTTTTTCCAAGAGAAAACAACTAGTAAACTTGCCATCCTTTATTAAGCGGGAAATAAAGCCTGAAGTAAATATAACACAAATGATTTGCGCATACTGTAAGAAGAATGGTCACCATGTTAAGGATTGTTTCAGAAAGAAAAGAACAGATGAATTTAAAAACAATCTATAAATCAACGTAATTAGTTCGGAAAACTTAAGAGACGCAACCGTGACTCAAACCGGGAGCACGAGTCGCGTCGAACAAATTTAAATGATAAAATTGAAATGAATTTCAATAATCTTAATCCTAATCCTAATTTCAATAATCACACAGATGAAAATATTCAAATTAATCCTTTACTATCTAACTCCGAGTCCTTAATCGTAAACAATCCATTACAAGTTTATAATATAAATTTTTCCCAAATCTCGGATCATGATAGCATTATCTGTTTGCTGTCAAAAGCAAAATCCAATCATGTATCTTATAATAGACACAAGTAGTCAAGTGACACTGTTAAAAAAATCTTGTTTAAAGGGACATACTAGAGTATTTCTCAATCTTAAGCTTCAAATAAAGGGTATAACCAACACCCTAATTCCTACATATGGTATCATTTACGGTACCATAAATCCTAAAGAGCCTATCATACATCCTATTTACTTAGTCCCTGACATCTTTCCAATTCCACAAGATGGTATATTATAAAAACAAAAATCTTACATTAAATCATGAAGGCAAAATAAAAATCTTTAATCTTATTCCATCAAGAAAAATCATACATATTCCTGCTCGTAGCGAAATAATTAAATCAGTAAAAACCAATTTCGAAAAGGAATTTGTCTTGCAAAATAAATTCAAGACGGAGTATTCGTAGGAAACTGTCTAGTGAAACCCATTGATGGGTTTTGCAATATAACAATTGTCAACTCCAGTGAGGTGGATGTTGCTATTCAAGAACCTACATTTAATTTTGAAAACCTTGAAAATTTTTAAATCTTAACTTTGTCTACTAAAAATGAAATAAATATGTACGATTTAAATCATTAAGTAAAACTATACGAACGAATCACAGAACATGCTGAAAGTATTATTGATATATATATATATATATATATATATATATATAAACATGATTCAGATGTATTTCTTTTAGATGGAGATCCATTACCATTTACTAACGTTACTACTCATCAAATTCCTACCACTGACAATAATCCTATCAACGTTAAACCATATCGGTTACCTTTTTATCAGCAAGGAGAAGTCAATTCTCAAATTAAACAAATGTTAGACGAACAGATAATTGTTGAATCAAGTTCTCCTTATAATTCTCCATTGTTGGTAGTTCCCAAAAAGACAAATATACATGGAAATAAAAAAAGGCGCGTAGTAGTTGACTTGAGGAAATTAAATGAAAAAACAATTGCTTCCTCACATCCTCTACCAAACATTACCAAAATATTAGATCAACTTGGTAAATCAAAATTTTTCAGTTCTTTAGATCTCGCTTCCCGGTACCACCAGGTATTAATGTCACCTGAAGCGTTCTCAACTATTTGGTCTGAAAGGTGCGTCAAGCACATTCCAAAAAATGATAAATGGGGTTTATCTGGTCTCCAAGGTTTCAAATGTTTCTTTTACCTTGATGACATAATTGTCTATGGTCAAACAATCAATGAACATAATTTAAATAATTAAAATTAATTTATATCTTCAAACGACTGCGTCAAAATAAATTAAAGCTTCAACCCGACAAATGCGAATTTCTACCAGAAATAACATATTTGATTCATATAATAACTGAAAACGGTATCAGTCCTGATCTCTCAAAAAGAGAATGTGTCAAGAATTTTCTATGTCCGAAAACTCCAAAAGACAAATCTTTTCTTGGTATGGCCGGCTACTATAAAAAATATATTAAAAATTTTGCTAAAATATCTCAGCCACTAACCAGTCTTCTAAAAAATAACGTCACGTTTGATTGGAATTCTATATGTCAAGAATCATTTGAATTATTAAAAGAAAAATTAAGTAATCCGCCTATCCTGCAATACCCTAATTTTGAGCAAAAAGTTATTCTAACCACGGATGCCAGCAACGTAGCTCTCGGTGCAGTTCTATCTCAGGGAATTATTAATAAGGATTTACCAATTGTAAATTTGCTTCCCGGATATTAAACAAAGCCGAACGCAACTATAGTACTATAGAGAAGGAGTTATTAGCAATCGTTTGGGTTGTCAAGTATTATCGGCCATATTTATACGGAAAGAAATTTACTATTGTCACCGATCACAAACCTCTAGTATGGTTGTTTTCAATCAAGGATCCCGGCAGTCGATTAATTAAATTCCGATTAAAATTAGAAAAATATGATTATGAAATTGTACATAAAAATGGCAATTTAAATACAAACGTCGATGTGTTAAGTAGAATGTATTCGATAAACGCAATAACTCGAAAGCAGGCAAAAGAACAAAACAGTTATGAGCACTTTCAACAAACTGAAAGAAATCTAATTCAAAATCCCAATGTAACTGATACACATGAAAATTTTACTGACAGTCCTATAAATCAAACGCAAACTATAATTATTCCAATAAATTTCCACTATTTAAAGGATTATTACTTAAACTTACTTATCACGGATAATATCACAAAATTGCAAGAAGAAAAGCTTATTTTACATACTCTGACTTACCTAAATGTTAACGATGTTAATTATATATTCATACCCACTCGTGCATCCCATATTACACATGTTGAATTATATGAGTGTATTGATGGATTACTATCTTTGGCAATCCAATTAAACATAAAATGTCTTGCTGTATCTAATCCTATTAAGTTAATTCCCTATACAAATTTGAGAACAGAAACAATAAGAAACACCAAGGAATTAATAAAACATATAAGAAAATAAGAAGCAAATACAAATGGCCTCACATATATAACCTTGTCAAAAAAATAAAATTACCAAAAATACGAAAATGCCATTAGCTATTAGTAGAACGTCAAAAAGGCCATTCGAAAAGATATTCCTTGACATAGTTGGTCCTCTCCTGAAACAAATTCTCATAATAAATATATTTTAACATTTGAAGATGACCTTACAAAGCTTTGCGAGGCAGTTTCACTGCCAAATCAAAAAGCTTCTACCGTAGCTGAAGGGTTTGTTACTAATATTATTTGTAAATTTGGAATACTTAGTTATATTCTAACTGACCAAGGTGTAAATTTCTTAAGTAGCGTTTTCAAGGAAATTGCTAAACATTTCTAAAATTTAAACATGTGTCTATCATCCTCAATCAAATGGTACCTTAGAGAGAACCCATCGAAATTTAGCAAAATTTTGTGGAAAAAGATAATCAGAATTGGGATTCCTCATTCGATGTTTACTTATAACACCATTATTTATTGTTCTACACATTTTACGCCGTTTGAATTATTATTCGGTCGAGTTGCTGTTCTACCGAGTGCATTAGTTCGTTCCCCAGAAGTAAGTTATTTATATGAAGATTACAATAACGAACTAAAAGCGAGAAAATATTCATAAAGGAAGACCAAATCAAAATCTTATAATGATTCCTCAACAAATCCCTTACAGTCAAAAATTGAAGATAAGGTCTTACTGCTAAACAACAGCAAAAAAATAAATTGTCCTCATTATATAATGGTCCCTATAACGTTATTAAAATTAACTCAAAGAAAAATACAATCATTAAAATAGGCAAAAAGAAAGTAAAGGTTCATAACAATAGATTAAAAATATTCTATTAAAAAAAATATATCATTATAATTTAATTTAGGATAGAATTTAATCCATTAAATATATCATTAAATTAATGTTCTACACAAATGAAAATAAATGCTACTGGACGAATTTCAAAATCATTGTTTTGGTACTTTTAATTTAATGACTGCTTGTTAACACGACAAGCACATAAAATCATTAGAAAAAAAGTTCTGTGTCGCAAAATACATTACATGTCAAAAACTGTTATATGTATTTAGATTAAAAGTATCCCAGACAAAAAAAAAATATCAATTAAAATATGTGAATAAAAATATGATTTTTCATTTATTATTAATTTAAAACTAAACAAAAGTTTGATCATATTTGAAATGCTCAGTTTTGATTTTTTTTAAGTTATCAGCTCCATTAACAGTAAAATCCTCTCATAAGCTGTATAAGTTGATTGAATCAGAAATATACTGCATAAACTAAAAAAAAAACTAACAACATTTGTGATTAGTGTATCCATGATTATAAACGCAATCCAAGACGTAGTGAAGATTTTAGACTACTTAAGTTAATTCATAGGTAAATTTAAGTTAATTATAATTTAGTCTTACAATTAAAGGTATATTGATAGAAGAAAATCATCTATTTAATGTTTTTTTTTTTTTTTTTTTAATAATCATGATATCCATCTTTATATAATTATGTAATTATTGTAGTTTAATAGATATATCATAAGCCTGTTTTGTAAAAGAGATGTAAACATAAAAATATTAACCCTAAGCGTCTCTAAGGTTGATTGTTCTTAAACAAACGCCAAATAAAAAGTGAAAATTGTAGCAATCCTCGCTTCAATTTTCATCCCTGGGGGGGGGGGGGGGGAGCTGAAAAGTAATTTTCAATTAATCTTATTTAATATATTTAAATAATATTATTTACCTCATCTCTAATAGTAATGATCATATTAAAACGAGTCGACATTGAATATAAAAAAAATAGAGAGTTGATCTTTTTTTGTGGTAGTTACTGTCATTGAATAAATTAGTAATACATAATTTTGAACATTATAATAAAATATCTTTTATCTAGGTTCTTCAAACACTACCAACCATCCACAACGTTAGGTCAAACCTAACAAGTTAAAAAAAATATACCTGATCTGTCAAATTTTTTTTTCAAAAACATCAGTTTTGAAAAATGAGGTTTATTTTTGACAATTTTAGATTTTTTTTAATTTTTTTTTTAAGGATTTTGTAATATTTTTGACAGTTTAAAACATATTTGAACTTATTGATAGACTCGAAGAAACATTTTATACAATTTTAAAACATATTAACAGATTTGAGGAACTTTTTTTTTAATTTTTGAAACATTTCTGACAATTTTGTAACATTTCAGGATATTTTGACTTTTTTTGAGAATTTTATTTATGATGAAAAATATTAACAGTCTTGAGAAAGATTTTTGACAATTTTCTAATATTTTTGACAATTTAGTAACAGTTTTATTACATTTTTGACCATTTTCAAACATATTAAGAGATTAGAGGAAAAATTTGACCAAAATGTAAAAAAAAATTGTGAAAAACCTTTTTACACAATTAAAGATGCGATAATATACATAAAATATAAAAGTGACATATTAAGTGCAATAATAATAATAATAGTAGGTATTTATTGCGTGCCCTACGGGAAACAATTCCCAATTACAAAACAACATACAAAAAAATGTACCATATACGTAAGTAAAAATAGTAAAAATACATATAAAATAAACAATTTAAAATAAGATTAACATCTGCACAAAATAAAAAGTAGAAATTAAAATAAAATTTAATAAAAGCTAGATAACTTGATAAATATACACATAAGATTATCACTAAAAATATCACAGCATATTGTTAAAATTGCTACAAGAAATATCGATTGGCGACTTAAGACGGTAATTAGTACGCATAGTAGGTAAACTAAAAGTTGGTTTTTGTTGACTGCTAAAAAACGGTATACGCAGTCTAATATGTTGTATAATCTCCGGAGAGTCGATAATATTATGCAAGAGTTTGTGCAGAAAAATAACACTTGCTTTACAACGTCGAAGCTCAAGCGATTCAAACTTTAATTTGATAAGTAGGTTTATTAAATCAAAGAATCTGATTAACATTTTAAAAATTGGCGTTGTACACCTTCAATTTGTCGTGTTTGATCTTGGTTTTGCGGATACCAAATTAAAGAAGCGTATTCCAATTTAGAACGCACAAAAGAATTGTATAAATCCCTTAAAGCACTAAGATTTTGAAAACTATTAGTGTTTTGGTGAATAAAGCCCATAGCTTTCATTTGTACAACGTTTTCAATGTGATAGTTAAAAGTTAGTTTAGTATCAAAGTAAACGCCAAGGTCTTTAAACGTACTTACACACTCAACTGAACAGCTATTAATAAAATAATTAAACTTAATAGCATATTCTTGTAAATGACATAAACTTACACTATTAATGTTTATATCTAATCGATTAACATCACACCATGAGCAAATTTGATTTTTGAGTAGATTTTAAGATCATATGCATATAGAAGATGCTGACAGACAACCTAGTGATGTGGAAAGGTCATTAATAAATATGTTGAACAACATGGGCCCCAATATTGATCCTTGCAGAACACCAGAAGTTGGAAAATAAGATTTAGATTTATAATAAATGACATCAGTATAATGGATGAACTGCAAAAACCAAAATCTTTAAGCTTTGCTAAAAGAATATTATGTTCAACTCTATCAAAAGCCTTTGACATATCTGTATAAATAACGTCAATTTGCCCAGATGTGTCAAGAGTTTTAGTTATATCGTGTGTAATTATGCAAGTTACACCCAACCAGGCCAATGATGACGATGATAAATTATTAAACTAAAGGTCTATTTGCATAAAAAGTAGTTGAATCAAATACAAATAATATTGACAAAGATAAACTATTTTGCAACAAAAATAGCAAAGTTATCATATTTCAAATTTGCAAACTGATACCTTAATTACATTTAAATAAAAATGATACAAACTTTTTAATTAATAACCTGTGCTATCAGCTAATTTAAATTCTAATGGAGATAATAAGTAGAATAATTCTAATATATCTAATAATACCGCGCCAAAAAAAAAAATGATAAAAAAATCAATTCAACATTGAAAAAAAAAACTGTCATTATAGCGTCATAAAACAAACATTGGGTTTTTATTGGCAAATTATTTACCGATAATACACAAAAAGAACTACAAATCCATATTAAAACATTTAATTTTATATGTAAAAAGATGAACACCAAGCTTTCTATTTAACAAAGTATTTTAAATTGGGCATTAGTAAAGTTGATGTAGATGCCATTTTTTTATAAATCTTTATGTTCTGACGACATTTGGATTAAAAATTTGTATATGACAGATATAATAAAAAAGAAAAATTGCAATAAGGAATAATTCAAAATTTTTCATTGTGAAAATGAGTTAATTAAAAAGAAAATCAATTAATTTGATTAATTTTATATTTGAAATTTGATATAGTCAGTTTCTGCGAGAATGGATTTAAAAAAGAAAAATATCATGCAACATTTACACTTTTTGGATGGATCACATTTAGGGCAAAGCCAGTATAGTTATTAGTACGGGGGTGTGATGCAGTTACTAAAAAAACATATTATTTAATAATATAGAGAACTTAAATTTATTATCACATGAAAAATATAGCTGCATATTTTCTGCCGTCTTTTAATATAACTAAAATGGCAGTGTACCGCACTCCTAATAAGAGAGTTACTAAGCAAACTAAACATTCAGAACGATATTATTATTGGTAGCAATTTTGATGTCAAATTTAACACTGACGGTCCCCAAGCTATTTATTCTGTAATCTCATTGTTTTGCGATTTTAGTGTAATGATAGCTAAATTTGTAATGTAAAAATTACATGCTCTCGAAAAAGTACGTTTTTAATCGGGAAAAAATGATCAAATAATTAATAAAAGTGCATAAACATACTCTAAAAACAGTTCTTTAATGATGTGCAAAACAAAAATGTATTTAGTATGCATTGATAACGAACAAACAATAAAATTAGCAGTATATACAATGGAAATACGGTTCAGTTTTGCAAAAATTTGCGTAGCAAATATTCTATAAGCAAAAAACACTGAATCTAATAAAATAAAATAAAATAAATATACAAACGCAAAAATGGAAAAAACAAAAATTGTGGATATAAAAGTGAAAGACATAAAAATCGAATTACAAAAACGTGGAATATCCAGCACAGGAAAAAAACAACTGCAATCAAAATTAAAAAATGCAATAAATTCTTCTTACTTAGAAGAAATTAATGAGGATTCCACAAATATTACAGTCGAAGCCAACCACCCTACAAAAAATAATAAAATGAATAAAAAAAGCAACTATTTGAAAGTTATTAGAAGATTAAATAAATTGCGAAATAAAATTAAATTATTGGAAGTATCAATAAAAAAACTTAATAATAAAAATATACTTAATCAAAATTCAGATAACAAAATAGCAATAAACCAGGAAATAAAGAAAACCGTAGCAGCCGACATTGAGAATAATGAGAAACCTACAATTTTACAAGCGAAAATAAACAAAAACCAGGATTTTATTAAGGAATTAGACATAAACGATTCTCATTGCAAGGTTATAATACTTGCTGACAGTTATGGACATGGTGTCAGCAAAGTACTGAAAAATCAACTTTCAGCCAATTTTAAAGTGCAAGTATGGTTCAAACCTAATGCTTGTTTCGAGGAAGTTACAAAAGATGTACAAAACATGACTGAAGGCTTCAATCATCAAGATTTTGTTATAATATCAGCTGGATATATAAATGCTGTTAAAGGCATCAATTCAATTAACATAAATAACATAAACAAATTTGTTCAAAAAACTAATGTAATATTAACAAGTATAACTAGACATAAAAACCGCCATGTTCTTAATCAATTTATTGATAATATCAATAAAAAAATGCATCATTATGCAAAATCTTCAAAATTTAAAAATCATATTCCATTAATTGATACAAATAAATTAATTTCAATGGGAATAACAGATACTAAAACTAACTATTATGCACAAAAAAATGATCTTAAAAAAATTATTAATAAATTAGCGGAAATTATAATATCTAAACACAAAAACCTCAACCTTTCAATTAACTACAATAATTTAGTTTTTATTAAGCCAACATTAAACTCAGAGCACCTCTCTGATTGTGGGATTTACAACAAGCTGTGTAATATTAGTGATAGAGAAAATAAACCTAATGAAACAATTGAACAGAGTCAGTTTAATAATAGTAAAAATAGTGATTATGAAACATATGAGATTGATAATAGCATTTGTAATAGTAGTAATAATAGCGACATAGAAACATTGTTGTCCGATAGCTCCTATAATGATAGTAGTGATGACTCGGACAACACAATCATCCTTATTAAAAAAAAAAACGATAACAAATTAGTTGAGTTAGGGGACAGTTGTGATAATGATACAAATAATACAATTAAGCTTAAAAATACTAGTAAAGGCGACGAATTGGTAGTATTGTGTGAAGAATGTAGTGATAATAAAAACGAAATTAATTCTGTAAACAAAAACAATTATTTTTTTATAGCTAAGCCAACCAAAAATTATAATAAGTGTAAAAATAATAATCAATTTGACAGAAATAGTAATATAATTAATCTAGAGATACTAACGGCTAACGTACAAGGTTTAGATAACAAAATTCCATTAATAGAACTTAATATCAATAAAACATTTTGTGCTTAAGTGAACACTGGTTGAAACAAGAACAATCTACAGTCTGTTATGTAAGCAATTTCACTCTTTTATTGGCATATTGTAGAGTAAACCATACTCGAGGGGGATCAGGTATTTTTATTCACGACAGCTTATTACCGAAATGCAAGTGCTTATCTGAATTAGTAACTTCATCTGTGGAAATTTCCATCGAAATCTTTTTAATTATTATTGAAAATTGCGTCTGTGTTATCTGCATATATCGGCCTCCAACTAGAAACTTTCAAATATTTTGCAATAAACTTGTAGATACAATTTTAGAATATGTGTCGGCAAATTTTAAGTTGTTGATAGTAACGGGAGATTTAAATGTAAATGGCCTTCAAGAAACGAATCAATTAAAAACACTACGAGATATTTACAATTCTTTTAATTTAAAGTCGCTTATAAACGAGCCTACAAGAATTGACACAAGGAACAATTTTAAATGCGCAAGCCAATTAGATTATATGCTCACTAATGTAAATTCTTTTAAGAGTGAGATTTCCGACTTGATTATAGCTGATCACAAGAGTATAATTACGTCATTATGTGTTGAAAGCTCCGAAAACTCTATTTGTTATGAATTAATCGAAAAAAGATCATTTAACCTTAAAAATATGACTTCAAATTTTACTATAACACACACTGCGATAACGTAAGCAATCTAAATAACTTGGATGAGTATTTTAACAGTTTTTGGAACCATTTTTATTGTGCATGAATACTACATGTCCAAAAAAACCTAATCAATGTCATAAAAAGAATTTGAAGTACAAATATTCGTTTAAAATTCAAAAAGATTATGAAAATCTCAAATTTTTAAATTGGTTATGTAAAACTGTAGATTCAGAAGAGTTGAGTAATACATACAAAGTGCGGAAAAAACAATTAAATAACGATATTCTAAAAGAAAAATATGAATTTAATATACATACATAAAATAAAAAATTCGCACAATCAAGTAAAAACCATCTGGAAAATTGTAAATGATAATTTGGGTCAAAAATTGAACAATAAAAACATTATGATTTTAGATGAAAAAAATAATGTAATTGAAGATAATGCAATATTAAGTAACTCATTTGCTGACTACTTTGCTAATATAACAAATCAAAAATTAAATTCACATTTTGGAAGTAAAATATCTAGTGCATGCACATGCTCAACATACATGTCTTCTAACTCTATGTACGTGCAGCCTGTAACGGATGTAGAAGTTTGTGAAATTATTGCAGAAATGGCAAATAAGAAAAGCACAGGTTTAGACGAAATACCAATTGGTTTGTTAAAATTCATAAAATTAGAAATTTCTGCCGTATTAGCAAACATAATAAATTTATCAAGTACTTCGGGAAAGTTTCCAACAATGCTAAAAACAGGACTAGTGATTCCGTTACATAAAAAAGGTGATCCAAAACAGATTGAAAATTATCGTCCGATTATATTTTTGAAAAAGCTTTTACATTACGAGTAAATAGCTATTTAAATAAAAACAACCTTAATCATAGTTCTCAACATGGATTTTGTAAAAACAAATCTACGGAAATAGATAATAGAAAATGGGTAGTAACATTAGTGTTTGATCTTACAGCAGCTTTTGACGTGATAAATCATGATTTTCTTTTAGATAAGCTAAATTCTATAGGCATAAGAGGCCCTATACTTAATTGGATAAAATCTTACTTAAGTGAACGTAACATTGTTGTTAAAGCAAATGGACATCAATCACAAAATAAAAGTATTTGTTATGGGGTACCGCAAGGTTCAATTGTTGGTCCAATTTTTTTCATCATATTTATTAACGATTTACCCAATTATCTAATAGATAGCAGTATGGTAATGTATGCAGATGATACCACGGTAACAATTGAAGCATCTACAGCAGAAGAACTTGAAATTAAAACTAATGACATAATCTGTAGATTCAATACTTGGTGTGCGGCAAATAATTTAATTGTGAATTTGCTTAAAACATCTTCTATTGTCTTTAATTATAACATACAGCGAGATTGTTCGTTAAATATAATGAACATGTGTAACTGCACAAAAGTGTTAGAAGTGGTTATAGATTGTGATTTAAGTTGGAGTAGTCACATTGATAGTGTATGTTCTAAGGTATCTAAATCAATGTACGCCATAAGAAATATAAAACATCTAGTACCTATAAACGATATCAAATCTGTGTACTATAGTCTAGTACAGTCACACATTAGCTATAACATAAAAGTCTGGGGGCAAAGTAAAGATATAAAAAGAGTTTTTGTTTTACTTAAAAGAATTATTAGACTCATTTTTAATTTAGATTATAGAGAATCCTGCAGGGAAACTTTTAAGGAAAAGAAAATTTTAACTGTTTGTGGAATATAAATATACAAACTTTGCATTTTTGTTTTTAGAAACAGTCATATTTTTAATACTTGTGAAGAGATATCAAAACATAAATATCCCATTAGATCAGCTAGTGATATTTTTATAAAACATTATAATACAACCCGGTTTAAAAAATCACCAAAATGTGCAGCAAGTTACATTTTCAATAATTTGCCAAATAATTGTAAACAGGCAAAAATTTTAATATTATTTAAAAACAGGCTTAAAACCTTTCTAACAAATGGCTGTTTCTACACATTAGACGAGTTTTTTAAGTTTTAAAGTGTTTTTGTTTTTTACTCTATAGTAGGAAGTCTGTGTCTCTATTTTATTCATGTGTAATAATAATTAACCGTATTTTAATTTTTTAAATTGTATATTATGGGTGTATTTTTAAATTACTTTGTTTAATTATATACTGTCTTGTATGTTAATAGTTTTAATTATTTTTATTATTTTTATTATTTTTATTATTTTTATTATTTTTATTATTTTTATTATTTTTTAATGACTTATGTAAACATGTATGTATACAATGTTTATATCAATTAATAAATATGGATATGAATATGGCAACATATGGAATGGAAAGTCTGGTTTCATTTAAAACAAGATTTGAAAACTTTTTTTGATTGTTGAATCACATTGGAACTCATGTTCAGTTAGACAGAGCAATAATAAAAAATATAATGTAATACTAAAGATATGTCAAGTAAGAATTATTTAAATGTTCCGATAATTTTGATTAACTCTGCATGTCAGTCACTAGCCTAAACCTGTACACATTTTTGTAAATTTAAAAGTTATTTTATACAGCATAAAATTTATTTATTTAGTTTTTCATACATTCAAAAATGCAAAGAAAAACGTCAGCTGCGTTTTTAGTAGTGGTGTTTGTAAACAAGGATAATGCTAAAAGCGCAATTATTTCTTTATTTGTACTTTTAGATACATTTTAATACTATTTTTAAATATGATTTTACAAATTGATAAAATATTGTTATAGTTATATAAACTATCTTTTCTAATTGTGCTAATAAAAAATAAATTGATTATTTCTAGAACTGACAATTTTGGTTTTTTTGGTATAATACTACAAATCAAGGTGGGGATAATCGATGATAGAGCCATAAAAAAAAAGATGAACGCAGTGTTCTACTATTTGTACACATTATTGTTAATTTAGTTTCTGCCATTGAAACGTTTGGTATCAAAATGTTAAAAACTGTATCTTTTTGCGTGTTCTGCTGAAAGAAAAAAGGAATAATGATAACTTTTACTGACAATATTAAAAAAAAATGTAATCACATTTTAAATATTCGCAAAGAAAATAAATTGTCAATGAATAAAGCTAAAGTGCTAAGTAAAATAAACAATTTTCAAAAGTAGTCAGTTTTAAACATGTGAGCTGTGGCTTAAATTTGAATATTTTAAGTTTATTTTATCCTTCTGCTACTTATTGTTTTTTATTTTGTTTTTTTTTTAACTTTTATTAATTATTTTTTAATATCTTATTCAAGGAATGTATGTAATTTATATTATTTCCTACCTTTTGTTTGTACCTGTTTTTTATTTTAATTTACTTGATATCTTAAAAAAAACACTTTTGGTGATAACAACGCTGTTAATGCATTTTCTAATTTTTGTTTAAAGGCACGGTAGCTAGGTCTCTTAAAGTTAATTTTATTAACAAACACGCGTCTTTATTTGATTAAAAAATGATTTTTTTTATGAAATTATTTTTTTTAGCTTGCAAAAAGACGCTGCAACATCAGATAAAATTTTTGGTGCTAATATTGTACAAGTACAAGTGAGGCTAATAAACCTGCTACAGATGGTATTTCTGTAAATTTTTCGACAAATATCTGTAACCAAAACATGTTAATAGATGCAACTGAAGTAGAACACAAAATAACAGATAGAAGTGTAGCTAAAGTAGCAAATAAAATTGCACATTAAGTTGCAAATAAAATATCAAATGACTTGACAGTTGAATCAGATAAAGAAGCAGTTAAAACTTTAGATGAATTTGTAGTTAAAACAACAAATACAGTATCAGACAAACAAAAATCTGACGTTCAGAACAATTTATGTGTTTTTTGTGAAAAGAAACGAAAAAAAGTTCGTGGTCACAAACAACCGTTACAAACTTGTGTAACAGAGAAACACATTAATGTTTTAACAAATAAAGCTATTGAACAATGTGATGCAATGTTTGTAAACAAGATTAATAATATGATATCTATTAATTCAAATATTTTTTATCATAAATATTGTAAACTAAATTACAAAAATTCTGTTCGGTTACACATCGCAGCTAGTAAATTGGAAAAAACCCAATGGCATTCTACTCGAAACGTTTATAAAGATGCTTTTCAAGAAATTTGTTGTTTTGTTTTTCAATTAATATTGCACAAGATCAGTCGTTCTTTTTATCATATCTGAAGACATTGTTTGTTGAATTTGTAAAAATGAACAATATAACTATAAAAACAAAACCTTATAATTTAAATAGCAGATTACTTGAAAGATTTCCAAAATAAATAAAAACCATCTAAGTAAATAATAAAAAGATAGTTAAACCTTACAATAGAGTTTTAATGAATTATGGTATAGACATGATAAAAAAATAAGATGTTTTGGATAGAGCTGCAATTTATTATCTGATCAACCAACGGCAAAAGATTTACTAAATGGAGAATGTCATGTTCCAGAAGTACAAAACAGATTTTGTTTTGAAAATAATATGTTCCACTTTTAGACGTAAACGTAACGTAAACATCCATAGAATTGCTACATTATTTTCTGAAGACTTAATATATGCTGTTTCAAACGGTAAAATAAAACCTTCCAAGAATATTGCTCTTTGGATGGCATTGAACAGTTTATCTAATAGCAAAAAAGTGATTAATGTTATAAACAGGTATGGGCACTGTTGTAGCTGCACTGTTTTAGAAGGACTAGAAACCGAAGCGACGTTTGCGTCTACTCAACAAAATGATATATGTCCTTAAGATATCAATCGCTCAGAAAATTTAACTACAGAATTAGCATTTAATAATTTTGATAGATTTGTTAATACCTCAAGCGGTAAAGATACTTTGCACAACACTGTCGGCATAATATTTCAAAATATTACCGATAATAACTATGATAACTATAACAATTTTAGAGACTGTTTTCCTCAAAATAGTTCCATAAATAAACAACCTAGTACAAGTTTAAGAAAAAGACGACAAACTTTTGACACAATAACGTTTGATTTGCAAGCTTATCATAAAAAGCCAAAAATACAAGAAACTTTAGAACCTGTGGAAATCTTTTTTCGATTATGCAATTCAGATAATATTCAATCATTGAAATACATCGACCTAGCTTGTTTAGTTTCTCATTATTTAAAACTACCCTATACACCGTCTTGGGTAGGATTTAATAGTTTAATTCATCATGATACAACAATAAATGAATCACCAACAAGTACTTCTGTAGTGTTGGAAACAATGAGACAGAGTCAACAAGTTGCATTAGAATGCAACATGCCTTATATAAAAGTAACATATGATTTAGCAATAGCAAGTATTGCAACACAAATACAAAGTAGTGAAAAACAGCGTTTTGATAATTTATTTATTCATTTTGGGTCGTTTCATATTATGATGCCGTATTTTAAAGCAGTTGGCAAATTTATTGATAGTTGCGGATTAACTAATATGATGATTAACGCTGAATTATTGGCAAGTGGTTCTGTTAATACATTTAACAGGTCAACCTTTTAATCGTTGCAAAAGGTTACATCCAATGGTGTCTTTAGCTCTTCAAATTATACACTTTGAAAAAATTTTAACTAAAAAAAAGATTAAAATAACATTTGACATAAAGGAATATTTACAAAATTTTAAAGTTAAAAAATCTGCCAATTCTGAAATTACAAATAAGAAGTATTAAATTTATTTGAAAAATATGAAAAATATCACCAACAAACACTCAATGGGAGGTATGGCAAAACTGCACAATTTTATATGATGTACATAAATTTAATTCACTATTATTTACTATTATGAAAAAGTATCAGGAAGCCAACTGTAAAATTGTTCAAATACATATTGCCCAAAATTACAAACAAAATTATTCACGTTATTCAGTAATGTATCATGAAAAATTAATAAAAGCACACATCACTCATGCAGGCTTAGAATTGCAACTACAAAAAGGATCATATAAAATTTAAAAAAATAAAAATATACAGGTTTACGAAAAAGTCAAGACATTATATGCAACTTGAGAATTTAATAACTCACTTGAAAACAAATTATCCCTTTTCTGATGATGTTGACGGTAATTTTTTATTTAATATACCAACTGGTCAAACAGCGTCTAAAAATATAACCGACTTTTTGCTAAATGTTGAAAGTCTAGGAAATGATCAACGTAAAAAATTTATTGCATTTAATACAGCGCTAATCCTCAAAGATTTGAACAAAAAATCGCTCAATCAAAAGTTTTTACATTTGCGGATGCTGTGCAGAAAAAAAAATGACTGTGTCAGGAAAATTAGTTGAAGTGCGAATGCAACGTGACTTATTTGGCCAGTTATTATTACTTTCTTTAAGTAACACGTTAAATATTGAAGCAGTTCTCACCTACCCGTTGACTCCAGTCCCATTAACAATGTGTCATCTTGATGGAGCAATTTTCAAAACGGATAAATCAGTGTTATTAAAAACATTAGAAAAAAACATAGACAGCAATCAACCCGAGACATGTGACGTGATGATTTTTGATGGTTATTTTATATTGCACGCAATGACAGAGGTTCCACTGACATTTGGAAATATATCAAAGAAGTTACTTTCAATTTTTACTTCACATAAAATAAAGTTTGGTTTTTATTTTACTCCATCAATAAAAGATCACGAGCATTCTTTACGAGGAAGAACATTGGGTGAAAATTTTTCCATAAACAGTTCTGATCAAGTACGACCTGCTAATTTTGCATGCGAATTAAAAAATATAAATTTTAAGAATGCTTTAATTCAGTTTATTTGCAACGAATGGCAAAATGATTATTATGCCCCATTTATTGGTGAAAAACAATTTACGTTGATCATAAATTATGCTACAAATACAGAAAACACGGTGATAAAATATTAAAAAGCATTGAGCAACATTTGGATTGCAGAGAACATGAAGAAGCTGATACAAAAATAGTATTTTACGTTTGTCAATTAAATTTTGACGCAAATGTCAACTATAAAATGCTCTGATACCGATATCTTAATTATATTGTTAGGAAATATGACTCATATACAGAGTGATTTAAAATTAAGCATACTGCTTGGAACTGGAAATGCCCAAAGGTATGTTAATGTCAGCAAATTGTATGTAACTCTTGGTTCAAATTTATGTGCATCACTGCCAGGATTTCATGCTTTTACCGGATGCGATTTTAATCCTGCATTCTATAAGAGAGGAAAAAGAAAACCGTTTGAGATATTGCAAAAATCTGAATCTTACATTATAGCGTTTACCGATGTATCAAATATTGACAGCTGTAGTTTTGATGAACTGCAGATAATAATTGAAAAATTCGTGTGTAACATGTATGGAATAAAAGGAACTGTTGACGTGGAGTTGTAACATTTGTTAAAAATTACAAAATGAACGAAAAAAAAAGATAAGTTTGCATTAAAAAATACAATTAACGGAGCAACATTTCCACCATGAAAATCAGAGTTACGTCAACATATTTTACGTACATTTACATTGCAAATCTTTGGAGTCATGCTCATGATTCTGTTCCATCAACGTTGTCACCCTTGGGTTATGGATGGGAAGAAAAAGAAGAAAAATGTTGTTTCAAATGGTTTGATGGCGATCAAATACCGCCAACAATTAACTGCATCACAAACATTGTCAACAGCTCTGCAGGTACGTTTTAAAATTATTTTTACAAAAAATCTACGTTTATAATTAATGCCAAATTAATTTTTAATTATTGCAATATTTTTATTATAGAAAACGTCGAACAGGAGAATAATTTTAATATAAATATTTCCGATAGTTCAGAAGAAAATTATGAATGAAACAGTATTTTTTGTGGATATTTTGTACGTGTAAAATTAAAAATTATTAAATGTAGAGTATATTGTCTAAACGTTTTTTTTATACATTTGTAGTTTTTAATTTTATTTCATTTAATTCTTGATGGTACCACCATAATGTGAAACATATACATAATTTTTTTATTAGTAGTATTGCGAGCATATTGATATAACAAAATTAGTATTAAAGTAATATACCGTTTAAATTTTATAAATATATCATAGTTCTGCCATTTATAATTAAGAAAATTGTAGCCAGTCACGCTAAGTTACTAGGCGCCAACCAAATTCTCTTGAGACCATACCGACCGCTACCTTAATTTGTAGTATTTCAACAAAACCGGCAACTTGAGCGTCATTGCTGTTTCTACATATAATTTGATGTACATTCAGAAAAGATTAAACTATGATATGTCGAAGTGTTTTTTGTCAAATTATATTTGAAAATAGCAACAAAATGCATTCAAAATACATAAAATCGCATTTATTTCTCTATTTTTTGGGCTATTTCCTAACTATTATAAAAAAAAAACTTTGACATATCATAGTTTGATTCTTTCCGATTGTATTGGTGAAAAAATAAATTTGATGTAATTGAATATCTAAAAACACCGGAAATTCCAGGCATCTCTGGGACTTTATTTAGTGTTTCATCTTGCAAATATTCAGTCAGTTATCATTATTATCCTACAATTTTCTATGACCAAGAAACAGCATAAATTAACGTTAGAATCGTTGAATGAAGATGATGCTTGTAATATGTATATGATCACATTTTTGAATTTGTGTACATTGGTATTATTCTAAAAATAATGATACTTATCCGAAATTTTTAATATTCTTAAATTATGGATTTTTAATGCAAAACATTGTAAATTTGTAATTAAAGTTTATCAGCAGTTTTGGGGAGTATTTTAACCAATATTCCAATCTCTAAGTTATAAATCCATTAAATCTTAAAATCTGCATATTAAAACTGTAAGTTTAAAAATAAAAAGATTTTTTTTAAATCTTGATAACAGTGTAAATCCGGTCTTCAATTTATAAATAAGACATTTAAAAGTGTAAATCCGATTTTTAAAGTCAAACCACCTAATTGTTAATCTGACTTCTTTAATTATAATTCCATCCTTTAAATCTATAAATCCATTTTTTAAAAAGGAAATGAGGTCTTCAAAAATGAAAATATTACTACCAACGTTTTTCAATTGACTTATTGGTTGGAGGCATTTTTAATATTAATTAGTATTACCGCTACCTATTTCAGCTAAGCGTCGTTATTGAGCCAGTTTAAGAAATAATCTTAAACAATCACATTTTGTTGAAAAGTGCAAAATTCTGTTCATAAAAAGTTAAATATTAAAAATTTAAATATTTTCAGAAATGACTAAAATCCGGTCAAAAAGTCTAAATTCTATTTATAAAATGTTAAAAATAACAAAATTTGGTCAATTTTGGTTCAACCATCAAAATATTGTCAGAAAGCACCTTAGCATTTACAAATTTTTTATGTCAAATTGAAACAGTGATTAACTGTCTGGCCATCCTTCAATAACTGTTGTTAAAGATGTTACTTGCTGCTGCAATTGAACAGTATTTTTCAGCTTAAAGCTTTTGTCGATAAGTTTACTGCCTCTATTTCAATTTAGTTGTTTGAAGGCTTTAGTTTTAAGGTAATAAACTAAGATCCAAAAATAAACAAATATTTAAAAAACTATTTACACTGATTACAACTGCGGATAAAAAAGTACTTAATAAACATTCTGCAAATGTTTTGTTTATTCAAAACTCAATATTTTTAAATATTAAACTATATACTTTTTGCTTTTCACCACTAAAACTAGAACTTGATACAATTGATGCTTTCAGATTTCTTTATTTCACTAAAAAAGTGATATATAATGTTTGTAATACAAATAACACTATATAAATAACAATCTTCAGTTTTCTTTTCAGTGTCTGTTGTTTTTGTGATGTAATAATATTTTGAGAATTATTAATTATTCTCAAACAAATTAAGCAACAATAATGTAATCCACGCAAACTTTATGTTTCTTATAAAATACTTACTTCACAGCATACATGACGTCAGACAGCAATATGGCATTCGTTGAAGCTAGTTCTCCTATATCTATATCTCTGGTCACGACCTTTTTACAATAAAGCACAGTTTTGAGGAATGTTAAGCCTACCTTGTCCACCGTAATCCTTCCTAACAATGTGGCATCTATTTTATAAAATAAGTCTATGAAATAATGCGTAAAATTAAAAAAAAAAGACGCATTTTTTCTTTAACATGTGTAACTAAGTTTTGGTGTTGCTTTTAATGATTTTGATGTCAATATAATTACTTGATATTATTAATTTTCTTCACGCACTTATTACTAGCTAGAAGCTGAGAATTAATAAATAAAAATAAAAGTTAATTAAATAAAAACCCTTTGCGGGGGGTGGTGCAAAAGAATACTTTTGCTGAGCTATGGACTAAGATATAACTTTGTTAAAACCCCAATTTAGCTGGTCAAGTCAAATTTGTTGTGTTGTACCTTCACAATTTTGAGTGGATCCAGGATTTGTAAACTTCTGGTGTGACCGGGGTCTACTAATTCTGCAATAAATACAGAAATAGTGCAAATTACTATTGCTTCTTGTCTTTTTTATAACACCAGAGTTTTTATAATCCTTTTATTTTCTCTATTATATATGTATTTTTTTATATGTACACTAAATGCAATAACACGAAATAAATTATTATTATTGTTGTTATTATACACGTTTAAAACGTTTTTATCGATTTTTGACAATTTTAAAACATTTTTGACATTTCAAAATCATAATTATTTGTTTGTGGACTATTGACAGCTGTGAACATTTTCAAACAATTGTTGAACAGAACAATTGTACAACACTCTAGAAATGTTTTGCACATCTGTCTATTAGTTCTTACATTTGTGGAACATTTTTGAATGTTTTATCAGCAGATTTTAGGATTATTTTTGACATTTGTTTATATTTACATTTTTGAAATCTGCGAAATATTTATATTATTATGAAACATTTTGGAATGTTACTTGTCAGGACAATTAAAGAATGTTTTTTACAATTGTTTTAAAATTTGATGAACATTTTAGGATTTGGATTTCTTCTGATCTAATTTTCTTGACGATTAATTTTAACAAAAAACATTATTCACAATTGAAAAAAAAAATTGACAATTCTGAAACATTTCATATTTAAAAACAAAACCAAATTAGTTTTTAAAAATCAAGAACATTTTTGATCAATTAAAAATCATTTCTGTCATAGTAAAAAACAAATTTAAAATTATACTTGCTAAAACTTACTTGTTTATGAAAGATTTTTGAGAATTTGGGAACATTTTTAACAATTGTAGAACGTTTTTGACAATTGTGGAACAATTTACGACAATTGTGGAAGAATTTATGACATTTGTGAAACATTTTTTGAAAGTTGTGGAGTATTTTGGATATTTGGTAATATTTACTTTTATATAAGCAGTGGAATCTCCATTAAGCGGACACTGACGGTGCAACTGATTTTGTCCGCTTAAAAAGAAAGTTGGATAAATTTCAACAACTAGAAAACATTTAAATGTCAAAATATGTTCTAAATTTAAAACAAAATAGTTTCACATGATTGAAGAAGTTCAAGTATGTTTAAAACTATCATAAAACGTTTCTAACTATTGAAAAAAAAAAATTCAATTATCAAAAAATTAAAAAAAACGTTCTCAACTGTCTGAACACTTTCGGAACTGTCAAACAATGTTTTCAACTTATAAAAAACGTTCTCAAAAATCAAATGTTTCAAATAAATTTTTTACAAATAATTCAAAATGTTCTGATATATTTTAAACTGTCAAAAAACATTTTTAACTGTCAGATAACAATTTTAACTGTTATAAAACATTTTTAATCATCAGAAAACATTCTAAAGTGTCAAAATATAATCAAAAAGTTAGAATACAATAATTTCAAAAGGTTTAAAATATTATGATATGTTTTAAACTGTCAAAAAACGTTTTCAACTGTCAAAAAAACGTTCTTACATTGCTTATAAACACATTTTTTGTATAAAATTTTAGTATTGCTTAAAAAATACCTAGGTACATAGTATACATTTATTTAAATAAAATATGTAAAATTCAAAATAAACTACATTCTCAAATACATTAAAAATTAAATTTGTATGTACATATTACTTATTTCTTCTAAGAGTAATCTAACAAACTACTTTATTTAAATTTTTTTATTAAAATATTTCATTGTTATAACACATTTCTAGATTTTTTATCAAATCAAAAGTTACTAAATCATCTTGCATCTTTTCAAAAGCTTTAAGATCTTTTATGAAGTTTAATGCTTCTCTTTTGTTTTTAATTTTTCTTTTTATCTTCTTTGTCTCTTATTTTCTCTATATTTATTTCAACTTGCCATATTCTGGATAACTTGTTGCAAGCAGTAGAATAAGATAAGATAAGATAAGATAAGATTTATTTAACACAAAATCCAGTACAAAAAAAAAATATACAGTATGTGCTAGTCAAATAAAAATAAAATACACATCAATTGCATTAAAACATTAATCAAATACGTACATACAGTTTAAAATTACAATAAATTAATAGACACTAAAATTATATTTGCAATCTTAACTATACTTTAAAATTAATTGCCATGTATTCGTCGATGGTGTATATTACTTTAGCAGTAAGGTGTTTTTTTATTACAGTTTTGAACAGTTTATAATTATTTTTCTTGATTTCTTCTGGTAAATGATTGTATAGTTTAATTCCGGCATAATCTGGACTTTTTTCAAAAAGCACACTTTTATGTTTAACAGCTGACAGTTGTTGACCGTGTCTAGTATTATACTGATGATGGTCGCCAAGATGTTCTAACTTATTTATATTCTGTTTAACATAACAAAGTGTTTTATATATATAAATACTAGGCACTGTCAACAACTGCTTTTCTCCGAATATTGTTCTACATGTAGCATTAAAATCTAAATTAAATAGTAATCTTATTATTCTTTTTTGAAATACAAATATTCTTTGGGCACCCGAGCAATTTCCCCATAGCATGATATTAAATTGAATGTGGGAATAAACCATAGCATAGTAAATTTGTATTAAAGCATGTACATCTAAGACAGGCTTTAGTTGTAATAGTGCATAATAAGATTTGTTTAACTTTGAACAAACAGCATCAATGTGCAATGACCAGTTTAGTTCATGATCAACAATTAGACCTAAAAACTTACTATTTTCTGAAAAAATATAGTCATTGTTGTTTATATTTATTTTTGTTGGTATGACACGTTTATTACCAAAACACATACAAATAGTTTTTGATTTATTTAATATTAGCCGATTTTGTTCGCACCAGTTTTCAAGTTTGTTAATTAAAATGTTAGCTTCAACCTCTAAATCTTCAAGATGTTTACCTCCAGTCGATATTACAATGTCATCGGCGTACATAATAATATTATTATTTTCAAAAAATTGAGGTAAATCGTTAACAAATAGTAAATATAGTAATGGACCACAAACAGTGCCTTGAGTAACACCATGTTGCGTTCTTGCCAAATCTGAATATAAATTATTACATTTAACTTTAATTTTTCTATCTGATAAGTAAGATCTCAAAAGATTTAAAAATGATCCTCTAAAACCAACTGCTTCTAATTTTGCTGTTATATAATCAATATTTACTATATCAAAGGCAGCAGTCATATCAAAGAAAAATGAATATACATAATTATTTTGATCTAAATGTTTATATATATATTTAGTGAGTTCAATTGCCGCGGTTTCAACTGATCTGTTTTCCCTATAGCCGTGTTGAGAGTGGTGTAAAATGTTATATTTTTCCAGAAAAAGCGTCATTCTTTGACAAATTATTTTTTCAAATATTTTTGAAATTACAGAAACAATTGCAATTCCTCTATAATTATCTAGTGATTGCGAATCGCCTTTTTTAAGTAAAGGAGTAATTACAGCTATCTTAAGAATGTTTGCATAATCACCTTGTTCGACGGACTCATTGTATAGCTCTGTTAAAATTGAAATTATATGTGGAAAGACTAGCTTTATTAAATTAATACTTAAACTATCTGGCCCGCATGAGCTATTATTTTTCATGTTACAAATGATATCTTTTACATCAGATTCCAAAATTGGTGACATAAAAAATGTTTTGCAATTTCTGCTAGGCAATGTGCAATGTGATGTAATTGGTTGATTGAAGCATGAAGAAATTTTTTTCTCAGCAAACGATGAGAAATGATGTAAAAATGCATTACTGACTAATTTTCCATCGCTTATCAGTGTATCATTAGTTTTTAACATTATACTATATGATTCAGATTTATTTTTATGATTAGTAAGTTCTTTAACTAGCTTCCAAGTATCTTTAGTTTTGTTTTCCGATTTATTAATTTTATTGGAGTAATATTGTTTTTTTACAGTTGTTAATTTAGTATTGTGTTGCATTTTTTTATATGTATATGATTTAATTAAAACATTGTCTTTTAATGAATGCGCTAGCCAAAATAAATTTTCTAATTGTTTGGCATCATTAATTATGTCATCATCTAGCCACCCATTTAATCTCGAATTAATTTTTCTAAGTTTTATAGGACAATATATATTCAGTAAGTTTTCAAGGTTATTTAACAGTTTTGTAAATTTACTATTTATGTTGTTTTCGTTACCTATATCTACCCAATTTTGATTTGATACTGCGCACTCAAAATTTTCCAGGTTAGATTAAGAACATACACGACTATAGTAATAATTATTTATTTCTTTGCATTGAATTGATATATTATTAACATCTAATACTATTGACAAATGATCACCAAAATTTGGATTTACAGCAACGCAACTATAATTTGTTGAATGAATATTAGTTAGCATATAGTCTATTCCAGTGATACTGGTATGGTTGTTGCAATTAGTAAATATTCTTGTAGGGCCAGCATGAGCAAGTTGTAATTTAAAAGAATTCAGAACATCAAATACAACCTCTCTATTTCTACTTGGTTGCAGAAAGTCAATATTAAGATCTCCGCAAAGAATTATATTGTTGTATTGTAAAGTTACTTTGTTTAATAAATCAACTAATTTGTTAAGAAAAGATAATATATCAGATTTAGCAGACCTGTAAAAACATAAAATATAATATTTACAATTGTTACTGTTTACTACGGTGCTACAAACTTCAAAATTGATATCTTCGCAAATATTTATAATATCTGGTTTTGTTACTAATATTTCATCTTTTAATGCAATGCATACTCCGCCATGTATATATTTAATTCTGCTATAGCTGCTTACTATTTTATACCCAGGAATTTTTAAATTGATTATATTATCGCCGATGCACCAATGCTCACTTATACAAATAATGTCTATATTTTCTTTCGATAAATACACTATTAAACTATCTAATTTATTGTTTACAGATTGGATATTAATATGCGAAACTTTTACGTGTTTAGTTGATTCGATGTTAAGTCTTCGTTTTTTGAAACTTGATTCACAGGTTGTGTTTGGCTAATAGTAGTATTTATTTCTGAGCTGTAATTTTGACCATGTTGATTTTCTGACGAAATATTAAATATATCTTGCATGTTTTGTAGAGATCTGCATTTGTTAGAGCATTGAATGTCTTGAACAAATCTACTATTTCTATTTTGTATTATTTTGCCTATTTTATAGAATAATACTCTCTTGGCCGCAGGGTTGAATACAATTACGTTATTTTTAAAATGATTTATTAATATCGTGTTAGTATCTAAATAGGTAACATGTTTCATACTATTATTGTTATGAAGCATCTTGCAAATCTGCAAATTTTGTTTATATATAAATGTGTTTACGTTTGGTGTATTTGTATACGGGCATCCCAGTATAATAACATTGGTATGAATTGCTGAATTTAATACTTCCGATATATGTAATGGTGACTGTTCTCTTTTCTTTGTTGCGTCTATTTTTCCAGCAAAGATAATTAAATAATCATTTTTATTAAAATGTTTAATGCTATTAACGCTGTTGGAAATAACTTCATCGTATGTTGCGTTTGGTTTTATCATGGTGCTTACTGCATATTTGTCCTTGGATAAATAAGTATTTAAAAGTATGGTTCCATTTCTACCATTTTCATCGGATAAAAGCAGGATGTTTGATTTATTTATTATTTGAATTTTACTAGCGTTGGTTGTTGAAGGATCAATGGAAACGTTAATTTCCGCATCTTTTATAGTTCTATTAGGGGCAGCGACCAGAATACTTTTATCAAAATCATTAATTTCTGTTTGAACTATGACATCAATATTGTTTGTAGTATCTGTTTGGGTTAAAACATTGACATTTTTCTTTATATTATTTTTTTTTTTAGTTTGGATAGAAGCATCTTTTGAGTTTATTTCTTGTGTGTTTTTTTCTTTTTGCGTTAAGTCATCAATTATTTTATTTTTGATTTCAACTTCATTTTGAAGCGATTTTATTAATTCGTTTAATTTAATAATTTCTGCATTTAGTTTGATGTTTTCGTTGTCTATATTAGAAAATGTGTTTTCTAAGTCAAGTGATAACGCGTTATAATCAAGTTCTTCATTACTTGTGTCGCTTGCGTCATTCACATTTATGTCACTACTATTTAAGGTTTTATTTAAAATATCTGTCACAATTGATCTGAGTTTTTGACGAGTTATGGGACTCATAATTTACTTAATTTAAAAGTTAAAAAAAAAACATACGTTTATGATAGACAGAAATTAAAAACACAAAAAACAAAAAAAAAAGACAAAAAAAGACAAGGACACTTAATTTCACACCACAGGACCAGTTGTGGTGGCTAACAAATTTTCACAAACAACGGAAGGCCTCGGAAAGGAAAGTTAGTTACGAGTTTATGTTTAGTTATACAATTTAAAAATATTTCAAATTCAAAGTAAAGAACTTTACCTCTGAGCCACGGCGGCTGTCCTTATGTCGTGCCGTTTTGACAAAGTAAATAATTAATTTCAAAAAATGATAATATGCTTGTTGTTGATACAGGTACTGTTTGTAGGTTAGAATTATTTTAATTCATATTACATCGAATTAAAACAGTATAACTATGCAAAATCACCTGCAAACGATGTATGAAAAATTAAATAAATTATAGTATTTGTTAAAGCACAACACACACTTATAAACACATCTTTTCAAAGTAAAACTGTTGTAAAAATACACACTTTCAATACACGTGATAGATATTCGCTATAATATAATAATATTGGCTTTAATTATTTTAAGTTGTTTTACAATTACAGAAATATTTCTTAATTTGTTGTCAGTGGTAGTTTTAACTTCAAGTTCATCTTTAATAACTGGAGACTAGTGATTTCCGTTCATATTTTTTTAGGAACTAAACTTGAAGTGCAACACTGCATGCTATATTATACTTTTTTTCAAATATTATTTTTTAAATTTTTTAAAATATTAGTTTATTGTCTTCAAAAATCTGTTATTATTTAATAATACGTTCTTAATTTTTCAGAAATTAAAGAAAACAACATTCATATAAACGTGCTTAAAAAAACAGAAGAATCTCAGGTTACGTCGCAGCCAAAATATCATAACTTGTTACAAAACGTTGTTGCGACGGCAAAATTAGTTCAAAATATTTTTACTTGGACAATTAAAAAATAAATAAAAAAGATAAAGTGTCTATACAGAGAGGTTTTTAAAGATTTATTTATTGGTAACAACATAAAACGAGTTAAGCGTTCTATTAGTAGAAACCAAGTTACTGGATTTGAAAATGAATTATAGATAATATCAGAATCCGAAAATCTTATGAAAAATGTAAGAAGTCTATTCAATGAAACAGCCACTAGTTGTGAAACAAACATTAAAGAATTAAATGATTACATGAATATGTTAATTAAAGAACAAGAAGAACAGACTCAATCAAAGTTATTGTCTGAATGGATAGATTGATATTTTATATACAAACATAAACTTTAATTTTGTTTTATAATAAAATTTTATAGTAAGTGAATTGTATATATATTTTCAATATATATATTCCAGTTTTGAAGTTTTATTAAAAAATAACAAAGAATGTAACAAGTAATTGATTAATTTGTAATTAAATAAAACTATTAATCAAAACTTAACGATTAATATAGAATCAGAATTTGATTAATTTACTAATTTAATAAATTTATTAAAAATGTAGGAAATGACTATTTAAAGTACGGAACGGTACGGACAATTTTTATATTTTAAATAAAACAATGTTGAGATAATTAAAATAAGTGTGTATAAATTGTAAAGTTAGTAGTAAATTATATTATTATTTTAAGCAACAGAAGGATTTACTTAGTGCTATGGTAGTTAGCTACGAATATTAAAAAATTACCAAAATCATTAATGATGTTTTATATCAAAAGTGTGTATCAAATGTTCTCGGTAATGAATAAATGTATTTACCAAGTAATGATTATTTACATAATTATTGTTTTATCGTTGTTTATTTATTCATATATTTTTTTAGTTATTAACAAACATATTAATAATTAATAATTCATACATTTTATATTTAATATTTCCTATTTCAAGTTTGTAAAATTTTATCTTTTAAACATATTTGTTTAATTAATAGTTTATTATGTTTTCATAAAAATATTATTAAAAAATCAAACATGTAGTATTAATTCAAATGACCAGCGAATAAACCAAAACTGACTTCAGCCAAGAATTTCAAACGCTTGGCATGGGCTAAACTCATCGAGAATTCCTGTGAGTTTCCTAAACGAAAATTCTCTTAAGCAAACACCACAAACAAACAAAATCTTATAGAATCCTTGATTAAACTTTTTTATCACAATAAAGAATTAAAAGAAAATGTGACAATTAGAGTATGCCAAAAAGGGTGCATGCTGTATTCTCTTGTATTTACTGTAAGAAATCAGGCCATAATATTAAGGAAAAAAGATTATGATAATAATTTAAATAGAAATAGATAAAATCCTAATAATAATTTTGGTCAAATGAATTAAAAGCCGATACCCCAACATCTAATTTTTTTTAAACTTTTTTAGCTGATTTATTA
The DNA here is from genome assembly GCA_963932245.1 of Tachinus rufipes. Classification (NCBI taxonomy): domain Eukaryota; kingdom Metazoa; phylum Arthropoda; class Insecta; order Coleoptera; family Staphylinidae; genus Tachinus; species Tachinus rufipes. The sequence continues at coordinate 83,531,824 of OZ010741.1, read as the reverse complement.
TTAGTATAATAATTGTCCGTTACTAGAATATGGCCAGTATTTAAAATATTTTCACTTAAGTTTATCACAACTTTGGTGGGAACTGATTGACGGGTGTCCGCTTCTTTACCTTCATATACTTTTATATAACAAGTATAACCTTTGTTAGAGCACAAGTTTTGCTCCATACTTGTGTGTGGTAAGTGTATAACTAAGGTGTCTACATCTATTATACCAAAGTTGCAATCATCATTATTAGTGTTGTCTATTTTGCAATCATTGAAAAATTGTTACCAGCATTTAAAGAGCAACCACGAAAGTCTGCTCCATGGTAGTAAAAGCTAATACAAAACTCATCCAGAGCACAAACGTACTCATAGAAAAACGCAGAAAAATGCACAGATACTCAGTAAGATATCCAGAGCTAGACAAATAAGTAAAGAAAGCGTTTAAAAAAACCTAAGATCTCATAACAGATAAATGATACAAGAAGCCATCAAAGACAATATTAACATAAAATTTCTCAAATTAAAATTGCGCATCTGCAAAATTAAAAACCAGCAAGGAAAAGTGGTGTTCCATCATCAAAAATTTCTACTAAAGACTTTACAGGCAAAGTACCTAGTCTAAACTGTCTAGATCTGGTAGTTCTGATTATGGGCTTTAAAGGAATTCCGGAAATTAATACTGTAGAGTTAAAAATGACACTAATAACACAGATAAAGAATCGGAACGCTTTAGGAAAAGATCGTTTTACAACAGAAATATTGAAAACTGGAAAAAAAACTTTAGAGAAAGTACTAATCACCCTTTTCAACATATATTTTGAGAACAAAAAAATCCCAATGCCTAGAAGAATTCTGAGTTGATAATTCTCTTTAAAAATGGTGAACAAACTAACATCAAAAATTATAGACCAATCAGTTTTTTGCCCGTTTTGTATAAGCTTCTTACCAAAATTATAACGAACTGACTTAACAATCAGTTTAATTTTTACGAGTCGGTGAAACAGGCCAGATTCCAAAGCGGCTATAGTACAACATACCACAATCAAACGGTGCGTATTTATACTTCCGGGCAGTGTACCGTTATCGCCTTTACTACCTAACCCTACAGGATTCTTGGTTTATATTTTTCTCTCAGCTTTTTTTTATTTTTTCCATTGTGACTTTGGAAATTGAAAATGATGTTTGGCTATGTTATTTTTTGCTGCTTGGGAAATAGTTTTCTTGACATTCTGACCTGCTCCTCGCTTTACAGATAGACTAGCGGTTACGTTCTTTTATTTAGTACCCCACAAGCCATTGTCAACTTCTTCTGCTATTGCTTTCTTCAGAGCTGTGCGGCGTTTTTTATTTCGTTTAGCTTATACGGTTTTTTCTGTTTGTTTTGGTTAGCGTCTTTCTTGATGGAGTGCAGATAGCCCTGATGTCTTTTGGTATCTGTTTTTCTTTTTTTAAAACACGTCGTTGTAGATTTTTTAGATTTTATTAGGTCTTTAACAGTATAGGAGTAGTTTACTTCTTCTTTCCGTTCTTCTATCTAGCCGGCCAGTTGTTATGCCAGTTCAGTCTTGTAAAGTCAGCCTTTCCTTTAACATGGTTTGCATCTGAAATAATTTAAGGTGAGGTTTTTTCTTTACACACTTGTTATTTGTAGACTTCAAATTAGGACCCCCATCCCTTTTAACGATGGTTTGTTCTCAGTATTTAGGATTGCTAAATCACACTTTCCAGCCTATTCCGCAAGTTTGGAGCCTTTGCGGTCGATTATCTTCATAATGTTTTTAGTTGACCAGAGCGTGTAGGGTTATGAGAAAGTCATCTTCTCTGATTGAAGGCGAAAAATAGCACAAGTACATCACCACATGTTTGCACACTGCCTACGTTTACCCGTTTTGTTTGTTGGTTATGCTGCTGATCAGTTCAGACTCTACGGCATTGAGTAGACATTGGTTGTACAGCAAATCATTATCATATCTTGCGTTTTCCATGTTTTTTTTTTTCTAATTGTATTATTTGCACAATCTGCTTCAGTCATTTTTAATCTTTGTATTGTTATTAATAGACTTATAATCATTAATTAATGGTTTTAATTCAAAGATATGTTACTAAAGTTGGATATAGTTTAATTTACGAAAATTTTAAAAATGCCGGTTTATAATTAATATAAAAATCTATTCTCAACTTAAAAAATTGAATCTTCTTTTATGACTTGCGCAAAAGTTCAATCTCTACATTGCATGACATGATCAGTTATGGAATTTGCTTGTAAAACGATGTAAACGTACTATATAACTTCCCATATACGACGCAACCTTCAGATCTTTGTACTTACTAGAGCCATCACAATTTAATAGTATTAATATAATAATAATAATAATAATAATGTTTATTTCATAATTTGATACAAAAATAAATAAATTATATTAGTAAACAGAAAATGAAATGCGTCCAAGAAAATAATTACATAAAGTACATAGTGTAATATAGTACAAATAATACATAAAATTGATTTTACGGTTCGGTATGATTAGAAAATTCGTTCCAATTATACGGTTCCAAGTTTATTAAAAAATTAGTAACTGTTTTTTTAAAGCAATTAAATTGTTCAATAATTTTTATACTATTTGGAAGCATATTAAAACATTGTATACATGAGTATATTGTACTAGTATGAGATGACGTTAGTCTATATACTGGATATTTGTAATTGCAATGTCTTGTATTATACAAATGCGTATACTCATGCATTTTAAATTTATTTTTGTGTTTGAACATAAACAAAACGCACTCTAATACGTATATGGCAGTTAATGTCAATAAATTATTTAATTTAAATTTTCCCCTACATGATTCATTAAATTTCAGTTTTAACATTGACCTAATTGCTTTCTTCTGAATTATGAATGCCAATTCAATATTTGCGCATCTTCCCCAGAAAATGATTCCGTATCGCAGTAGACTACAAAAGTTTGCAAAGTACATTAATTTTCTTGTTTCTAAGTGCAAATACGTTGTGGCTATTCTAATTGTATAACACACGCTGTTTAACATAACACATAATTGTATAATATGATTATTCCATTTGAGCAGTTCGTCTACATAGATTCCAAGAAATTTAACATTTCTGCTAAACGTGTAAGTTTTGTTTTGTACTGTTAAAGAAGCTGGCGTCTCAAACTGAGATTGGCATGTTTTAAACAAAATAAAGTTTGTTTTACACTCGTTTAGTACTAAACGATTTTGTGTGAACCATTCTGAACACATTGACATGACAACGTTAACTTTTTTTAACAGAAGTGGATAATTTAAAGCTTTTATTAAAATGTTTGTATCGTCTGCATAACTTACAATTTCGACACCATCCTGCAATATTGATAAGTTAATATCATTCATATATATTATAAACAATAATGGACCTAGTAGACTTCCTTGTGGAACACCCATGTGTATTTGCAATAAGTTAGATTCTGCTTGCTTATGTTGATGTTTTACGACTACTTTTTGGTACCGGTTTTGTATATATGATTTTATCCATTCAAATGCTGGTCCTCTGATTCCATATTTGAATAGTTTTTTTAGTAAAATGTTATGGTCTATGCTATCGAACGCCTTGGATAAATCGAGAAATATGCCTAGGCACATTTCTTTATTCTCCAATGCTGATCTGATAGTACTTGTAAATTCAAAAATAGCTGTTTCTGTAGATTTTTTTTTAAGATATCCATGTTGTGACGGACTGAACAAATTTAATCTTGTCATAAAACTTGTAATACGTATGTGCATAACTGATTCGAATATTTTTGAGAAAGATGGCAATAGACTTATAGGTCTATAATTGTCTAGGTTCTCCCGATCTCCTTTTTTATAAATAGGTCTAACCAGTGCTACTTTTAATTGATTTGGAAATATACCGTGCATGAGTGAATTATTTATTATAAATATAAGAGGTTCTATGATGGAAGAAATACATTTCTTTATAATAGTTATGGGAATTTCGTCGGTGCCTGCACTCATTTTCAGTTTTAAATTGTTTGTTATTTCATTTATTTCCATTGTTGTTACTGGTGCTATGTATATGGTGTCATTTACAGTTTTAATATTATCAGTGTGGGGAATACTTGGTAACGATTTTAAAATATTTGGTGCACAATTGATGAAATGCTCATTGAGTGCGTAAGCCGAGTTACTTGTTGTTTCTACGCCTAACATATTATTTGATTTTTTAAGTTTATTTTTGCCAGTTACTTCATTTATTATATGCCATGCACATTTAGATTTATTGTTGCTATTTATGAGTTTATCATTATACATTTTATGTCTACTTACAGTTAAAGCATTTGTGTATTCTTTTTTCGTTTCTTGGTAAAGGATTTTATGTGCTTCACTTTTGCTAACCATATACATTGTAAATAAAGCATCTAGTCTATTTTTGATAGTTTGTATCTCTGGGTTGATATTTTTGCGATCCACACAAGTTTTTCCAAAACTCAAGAAGAACACTTTGCATAACAATATTAACAACTTCTTTATTAACAAATTAATAAATATTACAAGAGATTTAAAGGTGTAAGCAAACAATAGTGCTAATACAAAAAATTGCAACAGATACATACACGGTGTACTAACTAATGTTCCTATTAAGTTAGAAAACTAATATAGCCCAGAAGAACTGTTGAATGGAATGCATATTACCAGAAGACTCGTGGCTTTTGTTCAAAAACCCATTTGAAATATTCTAATGTTCTTGTTCTTCTTATGATTTAATTTTTATAACTTAAACTTGGTTTGATTTGATTTAATTTACAGTTTTTATTCTAATTATAATGTTGTATGTTGTAATAGAAATTATAGTGGTAGTAATATGACGTAGGGGAGGAGTATTATTGGCTTTTTACAAAAATGTTAAATACAAATTTAATATGTAGAACTACCTAATATTACCAATTTAGTCAATTGATTCATTTTGGTTTCTGTGAATCCACCTTTAACTCATTTACATTTTATTCGCTTGTTGTTTATATACCAGGTGATATGTTTGATTTGTTTCTTGAAGCAATAGAGTTAGTAATTCTAGATAAACCTGTATTAATTGTTGGAGATTTTATTGTATTTTCATTTCGGGAGAAATTTGGGTCTTTGCTTAAAAGTTCTAAAGTTATTGATATTTCTAACTTTACTAATTTATTAAAACTAAAACTAAAACAAAATTTAAAACTCCAACAATAGATTACTTGATTTAGTCCTTTTAATTTTTGACTCTTATATTATTGTTAAACGTGAAATTTTTCCAGAAGATAAACAAAATCATCTATTATCTACTGGTTTAAAAGTAAAGACGATTAATAAAGAACCGGAATTTCCTACCAACTCAAATGTTCGTTATAATTTTCGTAAAGCCAACTACCTTGCTTTTAATAATGACTTAATTTAAAAATTGGTCATACTTAGATCACCGTAGTGGTGTAAATAAAGCATGTGTTTTATTTTACAAACATATTTATGCTATTTTTGATTAATTGGTGCCGACATATAGTAAACGTTATTCGGATTAATTTCCTCCATGGTTCACTACTGAAATAAAACGTAATATTAAATAAAAACTCTATTATCACCGTAAATGGAAATTAAAGTCTTTGTAGTGCTTTTATATTGGTTTAAAAAAAATGAGATGCTTAACTAAACATGAAATTTCTGAGGCTTATAAAGCATATATTAATATTATGCAGGGTCATTATAAAAAGTTTAGGATTATGTAACCATCTAATGTACGTTTGCGCCACTTTAGTGAAAGTGAATTCAAGTTTGGTGTGCGTAAATAAAGTTGCCTATCTTAAAATTCAATAATAAAAATATTCTTTTCATATGTTTAAATTGTTTACGTGTTTATAAGTTGACAACAAAATAATAGTTTGTTGCTACTAAATTATTGAATTTGAAAAGGCAAAATGAGCACATACTCTTTAAACATTTGAATTCATATCGGGACACCGTGAAGCCACCAATTACAACACTTTTATTAATTTCAAACAAAAAGAAAAAAGAAAATAACAAAACAGAAAAAAAAAAAAAAAAACAAATGTTGAAAATGTTCACCATTAGCTAATAAACACATTTCCACGCGACTTCTTTTAGTGGTAAAAATGTTCATTAACATTTCAGGCGTTATGGTTTGGAATGCGTTTAAAATTGCCGCTCTCAATCAATTGATGAAAGCATGCGTTGAATATATCTTGCAACCAACAGTTGACTATATTAGTCAACGGTAAAATTTTAAGTTGGTTAAGTGAATGCTTGCCTGTGTTGACAGTAATTAAATTGCGCTGCAAGTCAACGGTTATTCCCTAAACGCGCCCAATATCTTTCAGGTAACCGAAGATTGAGCAGTCCAGCGGGCTTAGATCTGCGGAACGTGAAGGCCATAACCTTTGACTAATTAATTTATTACTATAAAATTCTCAAAGATGATTCAATGTTGCTTTTGCTGGAAATATCCATGCTGCAATTCTTTGTCATCTAACTGGATTATAAAAGGTTCGATCAGTTGTTGCCGATATCGTTCACCATTTATTGTATCGTTGAAGAATACAGGACCAAATATTCTTCGGCAAGATACAGCCATCCAAACTCAAACTTTCTGAGGACGTAGAGACGCTTCAATTTAAACATGGAGATTTTCCGTTGAGAATTAACATAACCCGAAAGATGAAACCAAGCCTCATCACTAAAACTGTGAAGACGCACACTTGTCTCATTACTAAAACTGTAAAGACGAGTGTGCGTCTTCACAGTTTTAGGGATGAGGTCATCATTTAAATTGTCCAAGAACCACCAAAAGTAATTCATGCAACGTTGAATATCGACTGGACTGGCAATAATTCTTGCACTACAGAAACTTTATAGGAATGCAAGTTTAACATCTTTCTTACCATCTTATAAGCAGTGCTTTTAAGAATTTCAGCTTGCAAAGCTGTTAGTCGGACTGATTTTTCTACATGTTTGCGCACATCTTAAACAACCTCTTGTGATACAGATGGTCTTCCTGACAATTTGCCTTTCTGCACATTACCAGTTTCCTAAATTGCTGGACTATTCTTACGACAACAACAAATATTCAAATTCATGATCCGGAAACTGATGTGGAAAAACTCAAACACAATCCGGAATAGAATAGAACCATTCCCCATTATCAAACCGCCCATTTCTAAAGTCAAATTCAATAATAAAAATATTCTCTTCATTTGTATACATCCTTATAACCTTGCTTGACAGTTGAAGTTAAACTGTCAAACAAAGTAAATAGTTTGGTGCAAAATTTTAAAACAGTTCTGCCATGTGCAAAAGAATATTTATTGTACAAAAGAAGGCGATACGGCAAATCGTCTCTATATCACAGTTAACAATTTGCAGAACATATTTTAACTTGCTAAGGATATTAACTGTACCATCTTTGTACGCTAAAACTTTGGTCAAACAGAAAAATATGTAACGGACTTAGGGTCCATTTTATGTGTATTGTAATATTTTCTAAACTGATCCTGGTATTATTCCCAAATTTCGACCACTATTAATTGTCGAATTAATTTGTTTTGTCCACCCTGTATTTGATTTAATTAAAATCAGAATTTTATTAATTGATGTCAGGGCAAAACAAATTAGATATTCATGTTCAGAGTAATGCAAGGAGCAATAGTTATTAAGGACATTATGTCCGTAAACGATTAATTAACAAGGGTATCCGGACATAACCTTTCCGCCACGTGCTAATTAAAATCTGCTACTTACTGTTTTTCACCATACACCCACACATACTATCTCGGTTATTCTGTGGCACTAAAACACTACTGGTTTACATTTGTGTATTTTATACCGGCTTTGGGGTTGTTGCCATCTATCGAGTTTGTGTCCGACCCCCGGATAAGAATCCGGATTGTGATGCACCTCATAATGTAATTTATATTAGTTATTAATTAGTTTATTTTTGGTATTTAAGTTTCAATTTAATAATATTGTTATTGTTTTAAAATCTTTATATTTCAATCTTTTCTTATTAAATGTTTGGAGTTTAAATTTCTTGTAATAAAAATGAAAAGCTGGCCAGTTATAATACTAAAATCACAGATTGGCAACTTAATGTAAAAAAAATCCTACAATCTCAATTAAATATCGTAACTTGTCACAACATTTTGGTACATTTATTATGGACAACAACGTAGTAATAAGGATGCCAAAATTACCCCTTACTAAAAATCAAATAGAAAGAATAAAGGGTCTATATAGCAAGGTTTTTAAAGTTCAAACTAGAGAAAACAACATAAAACGAGTTAAGCGTTCTAGAAGTAATAATCAAGTTACAGGTATTGAAAGTGATTTAATCAGAAAGTCACATGCAAAATATGATAAAATATTTAAAAAAAAATAAAATAAATTGTAAAAAAAAGATTTAAATAATTTACCTTTTTGATTTCATGTACGAAAACATTCCAATACAGTTAACTTCTGAGTGTGTAGATAATATAGTAAGTAATAATTTCAAAGCTGCCAAAATAAATAAACGTTAATTTTGGATGATAATAAAATTAGTTTGATAGTAAGGGAAGTTTACAATAATACAAAATCAAATTTTGATGTTTTATTAAAAGTTAAAAAAAAAAACCAAAAATGTAACAAGAAGATTCAAAATATACGAAAGACTAGCCTATAAAATTAAACGTAACAGCCATAATAATCCGTTTAATAATATAACATTAGTTTGCATTAGTTTGGTAAACGAAATTATTAATCAAAATACATCGATCAAAACAGAAACAGAAATTGTTGTTACTAATTTAATAAATTCAGTAAAAAACTATTTGAAATCCAGTTCATTAAAACTTATTGAAAACCAAATTTATCTTTTCAAATACAGATTATATGGTAATATAATTAATGATAGTGTTTATGAATTGTATGGGCATCTGCAAGATGAAACAGCATTCAAATATATTAACAATTTTAGTTATAATGGACAAGTTATTCAAGGTTATATTGCTTGCTGTTTAATGCTATGAAAAGAAAGAATGATTTAAATAATGATATAACTACCATATTGTATCTACAAGTATTAAAAATATAAAGAATTTGGAAAATTACGGTTATATCAACTGTGAAATATGAGATAACATCGAAACAGTGAGAACAAATTTGCCCAGATCAATAAAGAATGCTGTGTTTAGTTATGAAGTGTGTATCAAAAATGTAGTCTGCAATGAATACTTGTATGGGCCAAACAATGAGTTTGTTTATGATAAAGATAGACGTTATGCATTTACGCTTATTCCAAAGTGGGAGCCGAGTGTGCCGTTTATCACGGGCTTTTGGAAATTTGAAAAAAACTGCAGTTATTTTTATATAAAAAATACCGCACTGAATGAATATTTATATGCACCAGATTACAGTTATCTTCATGATAAACGTTATGCATTTTTTGTGGAGACCTAAAGGCTAAAGACCTAGATCAAAATTAATGCATTGGATAATTTTTTTGAGATTGGTTATAAAACTTTTATGTTTTCTGATAAAAATCGTGTATGTACACTTAAAATTGACATGGTGATAAAATAGTTATGGTAAAATAAATTTGCAGCATTTTTTGCAAATACACAATTTGCGAAGATGGTCATATTTCCGAAAGAAAAGCAACAACTTAATATTCTGGAATTGTGAATCTTTTGCGATTGGATTTGTCTATATGCTGTAAGTATTTTAAAAAGATCTTATATGTACTTTGCAAGATAATTAAGATTTATTTCTTTTGCATTTTATTATTTTTTTTTGTTATTAAAAAAAGAAAAGACGTGGGTACAGAATCAAAATTTCCATCTTAGCAAGGGCGTTGAAAAAAAAAATGGGTTAGACGTTTGACTTTTTTTGTATCAACCAGAAGGTAGTAATGAAAAAATTAATTTTTGCAATTGAATTTTGTCTATGAATAATCCCTTAAATAATTTTATGTTCTAAATTTAAAATATAATAAAATAATGTTAATTAACAAAATAATTAACACAGTATATTGATGTAATTAGCAAGTACTTCATTGCTTCTTTGGGGACTCAAGTTTGGATACTATGTTACTTAATAAGTATATTATTACTTTTCAATTTTTTTACTGTAGGAAAGACTTGACATATTTTTTGTTTACATTCGTCCATCCTCTATTATCGAAGATAATATCTTTGATAATGCTTTTCTATATTCTCATTCTATTATTATGACTTAAATCCAAGAAAATATTGCCACCTCCAACAATTCCTAGAAATCCCGATTTTTTTAAATTAAATACTCCATCAACGTTCATTATGAACGATAATCAGAGCACAACATCTGATATTCTCTTCTGTTCGTCCAATGTAAAACCTCTCATCCAATTTGTTAATGTTATCCGTGATCTTTGTTCGGACCATATGGCAATTACAATCAGTATTGACATCAAAATACTACCCTCCCCCAAAGGGTTTATCTACAATCTAAATATGAGTAATTTACTTAAAATAAACCAAGAACTTTTTTCATTTATTTTATTTCCATTCAAATATATCACCCATTATTATCTCACTATTTTTTAAACTGTTAGCATCATCAATTCAACGGCATACCCCTAATACATTAAAATCATATTATAACTATCATATTTACTGCATATTATAAATGTACACAGAGAAGGTAAAAGCATTAAATGAAGTAATATAATTTTTATTTAATATTTAAATAATGTATCACTAAGTTAATAACAAATATATAAGTTAGATCGAAATTTGAATGAAATAAAAGTGTTCTACTTTTACTTAAACATACGCGCTCGCGGAAAGTTGAATTATCTCGCTTATGAAAAATATCTTCTTTTTTATTTTTTAATATGTTATTACCTCGGTTATTACTATATAAATAACAAATCAGAAGATTCTTTCAAAGTTTAAAAAAAAGTTACTGATTAACAATTGGAGCACTTTTAATTAAATATACGCGCTCGCGCAAAGTTGAATTATCTCGCTTATGAAAAATATCTTCTCTTTTATTTTTAAATATGATATTACTAATTTAATAACAAACCACGAGATCTTTTCAAAGTTAAAAAAAAGTTACTGGTTGACAATTGGACCATTTTTAATTAAACATACGCGCTTGAGGAAAATATGCTCTATTTTTATTTTAGATTGTTGATACTAATCTAATAACAAATTGCTGGATGATAAATAAAAAAAAAGAAGAACAGGTTAATCGAACTAAAATTCATAATCCACTTATTAATTATTTTGCATAGATAAGCCAACTGATTGTAAAATTATTTAGTTATTAGTTGAAGATTTTTTTCATATCGTTTGATAATATGCTATCAGATCATTTAAAATAAACGTAGTAGTAAATATATTTAAACACAGACATTATTCATATTATATACACTGCGCGACAAAAGTCTGGGTTCACTAACAATTTTTCCGATTTTTCGTACAGAATTTTTTTTATCCAGCTAAAACAAAATGTTAATGCTTATTTATCAAAAAACAAGTTTAATGACGTAGTCGCCAAATGCATAGCCGTACAATTTTTAATATAGTGCATGTTTTCCTTCTAACGTGCCTTATTCAGATTTTTGAGATTTGGTTAACAATTAAGTAGGTGTTGTCAGGGATTTGTTTATCATGCTTCAAATGTTGCTGGCAAGTGTCAGTGTGTGCTAAAATTTAGTTTTGTGATCAAAAAGCCGATATCTCCAGTAAGATGTGCACGGATAATTGCCCACATTGAAGAAGGACATAGCCAGAAAGAAGCAGGCCGTAGGTATGGAGTTTCTCAAAACGGGGTCCGAAGGATTTGGCAGAGGTATGAGGAAGATGGTCTACTAACAGCCAGAGCACGGTCAGGAAGACCAAGAAAAACTAATGCTCAAGATGACCGATTTATGTTGTTACAATCTTTGAGAAATCGCACTGAAACTGCAACAATTACAGCTAATGAGCTTGCTGCAGTCAGAAATGTTCAAATATCGGCACGTACAGTTCAGCGACGACTTCGAGAAAATAATCTAAAGTCTTATCGGGCTGCCACTGGTCCAAAACTTACGGTTCGTCACAAACAAAACCGACTGAATTTTGCTAGAACTTATCAGAACTGGGGGGCTGCCAAGTGGCGACATGTCTTATGGACTGATGAATCCCGTTTTACGTTGGATGCTCCAGACGGTCGTACACGGGTATGGAGGAGACCAGGAGAACGATACGCAGCATGTACCATGGCTCCTAGATCCAATTTTTTCGGAGGCTCTGTAATGGTATGGGGAGCGATTTCTGTCGAGGCTCGTACAGAACTACATATTTGTGATAGAGCAGCCCTTAACGCAGATAGGTACATTAGGGATATTGTAGAGGAACATGTTGTACCATACAGTCACTTTATTGGAGAAAACTTTCAATTAATGCAGGATAATGCTCGCCCACATGTGGCGAACATTACCCTCCAATATTTTAACGAAGTCGGAATTAGGTGTTTGGATTGGCCTGCTTGTTCACCAGATCTGAACCCTATTGAGCACGTGTGGGACCAACTGGGAAGAGCCATTCGAGCTCGCCCTGATCGCCCTCGGACCTTAAGAGACCTTGCAGCATGTTTGGTTGAAGAGTGGGACAGACTGCCGCAAGAAAACATTGCAACGTTGATTAACAGCATGTCTAGACGTCTGGACTGTGTTATTAGGGCTCGTGGTGGAAACACCAGATATTGAAAGTTTCGTTCGTACCCATAGTTCGTGTTTTTCACTTTTTTTATAAACACTATATTTCTTTAGTATCCTAAAATGTAAGTAAATAAAGATTAATTATTAATTTATCACCAAAGGTGGTTTTTCATTTTTGTTTTTTGATAAACAAACATTAACATTTTGGTTTATTTGAAAAAAAAAAAAAAATAGGACGAAAAATCGGAAAAATTGTTAGTGAACCCAGACTTTTGTCGCGGAGTGTATATACATAATACATATTACATTCAACAACGTCCATCGACCGAGGTCTTTCTGCACAGACTTTTAATTAATATTTTAATACTTAAAATGATTATTTCTGTAATTTATATTTACTTCTTATATAAGAAAATACACCAAACTTTTTATATATATATATATATATATATATATATATATATATATATGGGTAATTCCATTACTTTTCGACCAATTTGAAAAAGTCGACCTCTTTGATTTTGCTCAAATTTTCAGGAATCAAAATATAGATGAAAAAAATGAGATTTCCAAAATTTTGTATCTTAGAATATTGCCTGTTCAAAATGACACACATTTAAAGGTCAAAAATTTTACAATAAAACGTAATTTTTAGCTTAATTTGTATCTCAATTTTTGGGCTTCTGGAAAATGATAAAAAGGTCTACGATAGCTCAAATTATTCCTTATTACATGTACTTTAAAACCCATATTATTTTGTTTAATATCGTGGCAGTCATTTTGATATATTAAGCTTTAAACATTATTCCAAAAAAAACCGTAAATTTAGCAAAATCGCAAAACTTTGCTTTCTTTGAACCGTTCTAACTTTGTCAAATCTTAACAAAATTTGATTTGCAAGGTCAAGATTTCATTGTGTTTAATCTCTTTTTGAAGTGATTACACAATACTTATAGAATCAATACGTATACACCTTTATTTTGATGCAGGAACTTGCACATGTTTTCGCGATCTTCAAAACTTGTAATTTTCAGGTCCTGAAAAAGCGCTGTCACCCTATGTCGATTTTAGTCAAAATTTCAGTAATTACTCTTTAGAACACAAGAAAAAAGGTTATTCATATGAGAAATGGTATATCGGGCATTATCAAGAAATTTTTCTTATTCAAAAATTGTCAAAATCATCAAACCGCACATTTTTGTATCTCAATTTTTGGGCCTCTGGAAAAAGATAAGAAGGTCTACGTTGGCTTAAAATATTCCTTATTGCATGTACTTTAAAACCCATATTCGTATATTTAATGTTGGGGCAGTCATTTTGATATATCAAGCTTGAACTATTAATTAAAAAAAAAACGTAAATTTTGAAAAATTGCTAAGTTATGCTTTGTTTAAACCGTTCTAACTTTGTCAAATCTTGAAGAAAATTGATCCACAAGGTCTAGATTTCTTTGTGTTCAATCTTTCTTTAAAGTACATACACTAGACTTATAGAATCAATATATATATTCACCACTATTTTGATGCAGGAAGTTGCACATGTTTTCGCTATTTTCAAAACTTGTAATTTTCAGGTCCCGAAAAAACGCTGTCACTCTATGTCGATTTTAGTCAAAATTTCAGTAAATACTCTTCGGACTTCAAGAAAAAAGGTTATTTATATGAAAAATGGTATATTGGGAATTATCAAGAAGCCATTGAGAAAATGCAAGTCGTTGTGCTACGTCGCCTGGTTGTAGGTGTTTTACTTTTGATAATAATATGGGTGAACATTTTCACTAAAAAACGCGTCAAAAAAGTTGTTTTCTGTCAGGAAATCTCAATTGCTAGGGCATTACCATTACAGAGTCCGTAAAAAAAATTGATATTTGAGTATTCTCTATGTTAAACAGCATTTTTATCAAGTTTTACTAACCGAACCAAAAAAACTGTTTTAACAAGTATCAAAAGCTTGCATCAATGCACACTTGTTAAAGTAATGTTGTTTTGTTTGTGTTTTTTTGCTAAATAAAAAGTTTTTTAAATATTTTGTATTTGTTGACTATCTCAAAAACAAAGCAAGATAGACAAAAAGTGATTTAGATTTTCTGAATTTTGACGATTTTTGAATATAAAAAAACTCTTGATAATGCCCAATATACCATTTTTCATATAAATAACCTTTTATTTGTGGTCTTAAGAGAATTTACTGAAATTTTGACTGAAATCGACATAGGGTGACAGCAGTTTTTCGATACCTAAAAATTACAAGTTTTGAAGATCGCAAAAACATGTGCAACTTTCTGCATCAAATTAGTGGTGAATATGTATAGATTTTATAAGTCTTATAAAATCATTTTAAAGATAGATTGAACACATAGAAATATAGACCTGGTGGATCAAATTTCTTTAAAATTTATAAAAGTTGGAACGGTTTAAACAAAGCATAATTTTGCAGTTTTGCTAAATTAAGGTTTTTTTTAGAATAATGTTTGAAGCTTGATGTATCAAAATGACTGCCCTAACATTAAATAGACAAATATGGAATTTAAAGTACATGTAATAAGGAATATTTTGAGCCATCGTGGACCTTCTTATCTTTTTCTAAAGGCTCAAAAACTGAGATACAAAAATGTGCGGTTTGCCAATTTTGACAATTTTTGAATATTAAAAAATTCTTGATAATGCCCGATATACCATTTCTCATATAGATACCCTTTTTTCTTTTGCTCCAAAGAGTATTTACTGAAATTTTGACTAAAATCGACATAAGGTGACAGCGCTTTTTTGGGACCTGAAAATTACAAGTTTGGAAGATCGCGAAAATATGTGCAGCTTCCTGCATCAAAATAGTGGTGTATACGTATTGATTCTATAAGTCTTGTGTGATCACTTTAAAAAGAGATTAAACACGAAGAAATCTAGACCTTGTGGATTAAATTTTGTAAAGATTTAACAAAGTTAGAACGGTTTAAAGATAGCAAAGTTTTGCAATTCTGCTAAATTTACGGGTTTTTTTGGAATAACGTTTGAAGCTTAATATATCAAAATGACTGCCACAATATTAAACATAAAAAATATAGGTTTTGAAGTACATGTAATAAGAAATAATTTGAGACATTGTGGACTTTTTTATCTTTTTCCAGAAGCCCAAAAATTGAGATACAAAATAAGCTAAAAAAGACGTTTTATTGTAAAATTTCTGACCTTCAAATGTGTGTCATTTTGAACAGGCATTATTCTAAGGTCCAAAATTTTGGGAATCTCATTTTTTTCATCAATATTTTGATCCCTGAAAATTTGAGCAAAATCAAAGAGGTCAACTTTTTCAAATTGGTCGAAAAGTAATGGAATTACCCATATATATATATATATATATTTATATATATATATATTAAGTCAAAGCAAATTAATTGTAAATACACTATAACAATACACTATAACAGTTAATATATATATATATATATATATATATATATATATATTTATAATACATTTTGTTTGTTAATCCAACTATTGTTTACAACTATCTATTCCCAACCATTTTACAAATATTTTATTTCCTTTCTTTCTTAGGATTTGATGTTTTCTGATCTGATCTCCTCTTTCATCTTCTAATAAATACGTCACCGGGTTGGTAATTTTAATTTTAATGATTTTAAATAATTCAGTTGTCCAATTGGGTGTGTATCCTTTTGCAAAGAGAGTTTTTTGTTTACACAATCGCACCATATCACCCACTCAGAAATTCCCTTTTTCTGCAATTTTAATGTGCAAGTAGACAGTTTTTAATAACATCTCTTCCTTATCACCACCCGGAGGTACATCAGCTGGCCGCATTCCTATCGTAGGGTAACGTTGATTGTTGTATTCTAGCGTAACCTTGTTCAAAATATCATACCAGCTATAACTCCTACGCAAACTCAGTTGTCTGTATAGTTTATCTTTTAGCGTGCGGATTAGGCGCTCGACAATAGCGGCTTTCATTATCGTATATGTTGAGTAATGATTAATATTATATTTTTTCATTAATGTGGAAAATTTACTGTTATAAAATTCCTTGCCATGATCACTTTGAATATTTTTCGGTGTTCGTCCGCCGGCATTTTTCAATATTTTCCCCATGGTTTCTGCAACAATCACACCGGCTTTATTTTTTATGGGTGCAGTCCAGGCGTATTTTGAGAAACAATCAATGACTACGAGTATATATTTATATCCTTTATTTTCACAAGAGAATAATTGAAACTTGGCAAGATCTATTTGCCGCAGATCGTCAACACCTTTAAGTATCGTTCGCTTTCGAGCAAAATTTTTTCTCGCCGGTTTGTGTAACTCTTGCACTACATCCTCTTTACACATTTTGGCTTGAACGATTCAATGGAGCAATCAGCTGTTTGATGCTATTTGTTTGAATTAATAATAGTTTATTTAATTCAATTTTAAACTGTTCCCATTTTCTTGCACCATCGTTTTCAATTGTTTCTATATTGTTATTCGCAGACGTTATATTGTTTTCAACTGATTCTGTTTAGTGATTCGTAGTAGTTTTATACTCTTGCAAATCCGCGGATAACTTTTTCTTTATTTCGCGTTTTACAGCTATTTTACATCGCCCCAGAAATCTTACGACTTGTTTGAAGGAGGTTGATGGGATCAACGGCTTATTAGGTGACTTCCGCAAAGTTATTATTTTAGTCATATTTGGGGATCGAACCCGGGACTGTTAGCGTGCTACACTAACGCTCTATAACTTAATTAACCGATCCAGAGAATCTATTTTTACAGCTGTAATTTTGGAATCTACCATACCGGGGACACTGTTGATAATCCCATTTACTTTTTCATGTACATTCTTTATAAAATTTTCAACATATCTCTTCTCTTCAACAAGCAAATCGTCGGCATATTTCTTGTTGACGGCATCGCTCTCATTAACCGGTAATTCCAAATATTTTATTCTTTTACCATCAAGGTTGAAGTGTCCATCAACATCACGTTTAGAACCATTGCCAAGTGGTCCTCTTACTCCCACACATTTGTTTATTTTATTTTGTAACGAATGTTGTCCGAACTTATCGATGCTCATATTGTAAATGAAATTAATGTAGAATAGTATACTAATAAATAACATCTTCTTCGCGCAATTCCTCTTCGTTTGACGCAGTCTCATTATCGTGCGAATTGTTCCCCGCATTCCTCGAAGCGTGCAATAAACACAATCTATCCACAAGTTCGCTTAAATTGTTCCAATACTTGTATTGTTGTTTTTGCAATTCAGAATCAAAACCTTTACCGCTAGTATGAGAGCCTGTTGAACTAATACGAGATTTTGTGTACGTCGGTGATCGATTTTTAAACAGAGGCTTAATAATCTCTGTTTATTTTTTACTTTTCGAACCTTGTGTTTGATTCCTTGGATCGTAATTGCGATGTAATGCATGTGTTTTTCCTAATATTATTCTATAGTTATTCAAATCATCTTCGTTAAAAATCCGATCGTCAGGTTCTTTCATAAAAGAAGTTCATACAAGCCTTTAGTTTTAGCGTACACAGAATCATCAATTTTAAAAAATTTACAGTCGACCAAGTCAACATTATAGTTTCCAATTGTCCACTTTTTTTGTACAAATATCAATATTTATACCGGAGGACTCATCAAGTTTTCGATGATCTGAAAATCTCTTTCTGACATATTTTCTAGGCAAATCCTGAAAAGTATCCAAATAAGCCGAATCCACATATTCTGTTTTATCTGATCCATGAGGTACCTCTTCGCCACCACGCACTACCTCTTTGTCTTCATGAGGTTTACGAAGAGGTTTATGAGGCTCATGAAGAGGTTTATGAGGCTCATAAAAAGGTTTATGAGCTACCTCTTTGTCGTCATGTGATTCTTCTTCACTCTCATGCGGTCTGCGAAGAAGTGTGTGAAATTCCTTGGCATCATGTTCATCATACAAAAGCTCTTGTTCATAATCCTTTTCACGCTTTGAGATACCATGCCATTTTGGTAATTTTCTTTTTTGCTGAACCGGCACATTAACTATATATTTATTGGCTCGACTGTGAGTAATAATTTCCTTCAGGGGTTCTAACAACGGTTTATATGCTTTGTTCAAAAATTCATCATTTTCTGATTGATTTATTTTTATAACAAACAGTTTTTTTCTTATAGCTTTTTTAATATTGATCAGTTGATGTTTAACCGCATTGTCCGTCATGCTCATTCAAACACTTGCATGCATTTGATTGTTATAATCAATTGTCAACAATTATATAACGATCGAAAACATTTGCGGTATCTCCCCTTATTATTTATTTATTTATTTATTTATTTATTTATTCAATTTCCTTTCTACTTTTCGGTGTAAGGCGTCTCATCTCCCCTTATTTGGATCACAATTTTTGTTTATTACTATGAATCCGTATTTATCTGACCAACACTGTCTACAGATTTTTTTTAAATTTTTCAAAATCCATGTTACTGTTCACATGATCTTAATTAATTTAAATTATGATATATCTACCATATGGTAGCTACGAGAATTAAAAATATTAAAAAATTGGAAAATTACGGTTATATCAACTGTAAAATAAGAAATAATCTTGAAACAGTGAGAAGAAATTTGCCCAGATCAATAAAGAATGCTGTGTTTAGTTATGAAGTGTGTATCAAAAATGTTGTCTGCGATGAATACTTATGGGCCAAAAAATGAGTTTGTATATGATAAAGATAGACGTTATGCATTTACGCTTATTCAGAATTGGGATCCGGGTGTGCCGGTTATCACGGGCTTTTGGAAATTTGAACAAAACGGCAGATATTTTCATATAAAAAATACCGCACTGAATGAATAATTATGTATATGCACCAGATTACAGTTATCTTCATGATAGACGATATGCAATTTGTGGAGACCTAAAGGCTATTCCTAGATTAAAATTAATGCATTGGATAATTTTTTTGAGGTTGGTTATAAAACTTTTATGTTTTCTGAAAAAAATCGTGTATATCCGCTTAGAATTGACATGGTGATAAAAAAGTTATGATAAAATAAATTTGCGGCATTTTTGAATGAATGAATGAATTTTCTGCGATTGGATTTGTCTACATGCTGTAAGTATTTCAAGATGGTCTTATAAGTACTTTGCGAGATAATAAAGATTTATTTTTTTTATCATTTTATTGATTTGTTCCGTTATTAAAAAAAGGAAAGACGTGGGTATAGAACGTAGACGTATGACTTTTTTTTGTATCAACCAGAAGGTAGTAATAAAAAAAATATTGCGATTGAATTTTGTCTATGAATACCTAAAATATAATAAAATCATATATTCCTTGTTTACATTCATCCATCCTCTATTATTGAAGATAATATTTTTGTTAACGCTTTTATTCTCATTCTATTATTATGAGTAAGTTTAACTTAAATCCAAGAAAATATTGCCACCTCCAACAATTCTTATCAAACACGATTTTTTTTTAGATTAAACACTCCACCAACGTTTATTATGAACGATAATCAAATATTAATCTGATATTTTCTTCTGTTCGTCCAGTGTAAAACCTCTCATCCACTTTGTTAATGTTATCCCTGATCTTTGTTCGGATCATATGGCAATTACAATCAGTATTGACATTAAAATACTACCCTCCCCCAAAAAGTGGGACATACCCTTAATACATTAAAATTATACAGGGAGATTATAAATGAATGGGATTATGTAATCACTTTAAATGTGCCGCTTTTGTTAAATTGTTCACTAAACTATTTGTTTTGACAGATCAACTTTGACAGCTGTCAAGCAAACATATGAAAACATATGTAGTATAGTGAACGATTTTAAAAAGGCGGCATATTTAAAGTGATTACATAATCCCATTCATTTATAAACTCCCTGTATATATATATATATAACTATCCACTACCTCCATTTAAACTTATATTGCAAATTCTGAATTACAAATGACCGAACAGCAAAGAGACAATTTAACGACTTGATAACTAAAAAACTCTCAAACATTAAAACTATTAAACTGCCAAATTAATCATTTATCAACTTTTTAAAATGTTGATAAACTCTAACTTCGTTAAATATTTATTTTAAAGTTTAGGAAAAATATACTTAAACATGGAAAAAAATTGTATGTATCTTAGTGTTGGATCAAATTACTTTCTCGGAGAGTACCAACGATAGTTCAATAATGCTGTTCGGAGCAATAATAAACTCTTTTGTTGATAGTAGTTACCGTTATGTAACAAACAGTCACATTTACTATCAACAGAAAGTTTTTACTATTGCTCCAAGCAGCATTATTTATCTATCGGTGATACTCTCCGAGATAGTAATTTGATCCATCACTAAAATAGATGCCTAGAACAAATTTGTTCCATGTTGAAATTTATTTTTCCTAAACTATAAAATAAATATGCTGCATTCAAATATGCTAATATAAATTTAAAAAATTTACAATTTATTTATTAAAGTTAAAAAATTAACAAAATAATACAAAATTGTTAGATCAAATTTTTATTAATTTTAATTCTACACACAGAACGGACGTGTTTTAAAACAATGCACTAATAAAACTAACATAGAAACACAAGAATCATACAAACATTGTTTGATAATAATTACATTATTTAAAATAATGTACAATAAATGTAATTATTAATAACATTAATGAAGGAATAAATGTGTTGCTGGAATTACATAAATCCTCAAAACAAAGCTTACATTTGGCATTTGGTGTTTTGTTCACTTTTTCACATAATTTATCCAATATTGATTTTTTGTAATAAGAGCATCCTAGGAAGTGGGTCTTTTCATGCTCTGTAAATGTTATTATTATAAGATGAGTATTGCAGTAAAAAGTAAATTAAAAAAAATTAAAAATTAATTAAACACTCTAAAACAAAAAATGTTTGATAACCATCAAAAAAATCTATAAAACATTTTTATTTTCAATTACTTACTAATTTTAACACACGCAAATACTTCTTTTTCATTCGAATTAGTATCATTTTCATTATCTATAAACGTTGAATCTTCTTTGATGATCTCTGGCGGGAAAGCACTATCTGCATTTTTTCTATCACATTCTTCTGTATATTCACATTTATCCGTGTTGCCGTTACAGAAATAACACTTCAACGAACTTGCTAAGAATTAGAAAACGTATTTATAAATAATATATTTTTAGTTTTATAAATTAAATTATTTGCAATTAAAACATTAATTATAACTCACCTGTTGCAAAGATAATTGCTAATAAGATGAAAACTGGTTTAATATTCATTGTGATTTAATTTGCAATTCAGCCAGAAAATGGAAACTTCAAAAAGATATCCGGTTCGATATTCATCTTTTAAAATAAGGATAACTGGATATATAATAAATAACCTATGCGTTTCTATAGTAACGAAAATTAATTTACGTCGACTATTAAATTTTATTTGTGAGTTTTGTGACTAATACAAAACTAGTAATATAAATATGTTATATTTTATAATTTAAATTTTTTAAACATTTAAAACTCTATATGTTGTTATTATTATTATTTTTTTTTTAAATTGATAAAACAAAAATTTTGATGTTTAGGAAAAGAGGAGAAAGACATAAGCTTCTTTCTTAGTAGAAATAGGAGGAAAAAAACATGAAATTTTTCAAGAAAGAAGTCTTATTTTTAGGTCATAACATTACAGACAACGGAATATCACCTAATAAAAGTAAGTACGATGCGACCATTAACTATTCACAACCGCAAAATGCTAAAGCAGTCAAACGTTTTGTCGCAATATGTAGTAATTACAGATGGTTTGTAGAAAAGGTTGCATAATTAACATTGTTAACTATTTAAATAAAATAACCTAAAAAGGAGCAATTTTTAACTAGACTGCGCAATCTCATTCCAATCAACTAAAAACACACTAGCAAAACCCCCTTTACTGCAATATCCTCAATTTGACAAACTGTTTACACTAACAACAGACGCATTGAAACATGCATGCAATGCTATATTAAGCCAAGACACGAATGGCAACAATTTACCAATTTCTTACGCATCAAAAATATTCACAAAAGATGAATTAATCAAATCAACAATAGAAAAAAAATGACCGCAACCCATCGGGCAATTAAAAATTTCAGATCTTACTTATATGGTCATAAATTTAAAGTAAAAGCGGATCACAGACCACTTTTGTATCTCTTTTCGATGGAAGACCCATCATCAAAACTCACGAGAATGAGGCTGGATCTAAAAGAATTTGACTTTGAAATATAATTTATAAATAAGGCGGAAAATGTCGTACATTAAAAGAAATAAAGCACAGATAATGACGGTAATGAATCGGCATAACAAAAAATAACAGCACAAAATTAAATAAAAATAAAAATAATGAAAAAATAAACACAATATAAAAGCTTACTAAGTATTAGACAACTTCTAAGCATAGTATGTATCAAAATGGGTAATAATTTTAATATATAGTTAATTGGATAACGGGATAAGAAGTCACTTCGGATACGGATTAGTGAAACAAAAACATAGCTTGACTAGTTTTAAGAAGATGCGACGTTTCGCCAATGTTTATTGGCATCCTTAGGCCTCCAATTATATAAGTATACATGAATAGACGTACAGAACAATACAATTATTAAAAATTACAATTATTATAGATTAAGTTACGGAAGGGTTGTGCTTATTGCCTATAACCTAAATGGTTCAAGTATTAAAATGTTATTTTTTGTGTATAATTGTATCTCACCCACCAAACAAGATTGTTCCTGAATATTGTCACAGCCAGATTTGAAGTGATTTTTATTAATTCATTAATTATTATTGGGGGGCTGTCATAATACACAGCTACATATCAAATTTACAACTTCAGCACAATTATTACTGCATGGAGAGTGGAGGTTATGTAGTAAGTGCCTCCATGTCTGCCGCTAGAGGGAGCTTGTTAACAACCTGAAGTGAGCAATAGAAGACATAGGCGTAGAAAAATTTAATCTTGAGGGGTGAGATACAATTATAATTACAAATAAATTTAGTAAAATAAGATATAAGATATTTCTGACAATATACAAAAGGCGCAAAATACAGTAAAGAGTAAACAACAAAATTACTATGGTAAAATTTATCAGCACAATTGCTGTACACAAGGTTATTTTTACAAAAAAAAGGGAACTTATACATGTTGTTGTTGTGTGAAACACAAGAGTTAATAAAACAAAAACAAAAACAAGCGGAATTAAGTCATGAGGAATATATATATATATATATATGGGTAATTCCATTACTTTTCGACCAATTTGAAAAAGTCGACCTCTTTGATTTTGCTCAAATTTTTAGGGATCAAAATATAGATGAAAAAAATGAGATTCCCAAAATTTTGGACCTTAGAATAATGCTTGTTCAAAATGACACACATTTGAAGGTAAGAAATTTTAAAATAAAACGTCTTTTTTAGCATATTTTGTATCTCAATTTTTGAGCTTCTGGAAAAAGATAAAAAGGTCCACGATGTCTCAAATTATTTCTTATTACATGTACTTTAAAACCCATATTTTTATGTTTAATATCGTGGCAGTCATTTTGATATATTAAGCTTCAAACATTATTCCAAAAAAAACCCGTAAATTTAGCAGAATCGCAAAACTTTGCTTTCTTTAAACCGTTCTAACTTTGTCAAATCTTAACAAAATTTGATTCGCAAGGTCTAGATTTCTTCGTGTTTAATCTCTTTTTAAAGTGATCACACAAGACTTATAGAATCAATACGTATACACCACTATTTTGATGCAGGAAGTTGCACATATTTTCGCGATCTTCAAAACTTGTAATTTTCAGGTCCCAAAAAAGCGCTGTCACCCTATGTCGATTTTAGTCAAAATTTCAGTAAATACTCTTTGGAGCACAAGAAAAAAGGGTATCTACATGAGAAATGGTATATCGGGCATTATCAAGAATATTTTAATATTCAAAAATTGGCAAATTGGCAAACCGCACATTTTTGTAACTCAGTTTTTGGGCCTTTAGAAAAAGATAAAAAGGTCCACGATGGCTCAAAATATTCCTTATTACATGTACTTTAAAACCCATATTTGTCTATTTAATGTTAGGGCAGTTATTTTGATACATCAAGCTTCAAACATTATTCCAAAAAAAAACCGTAAATTAAGCAAAACTGCAAAATTATGCTTTGTTTTAACCGTTCTAACTTTGTTAAATTTTAAAGAAATTTGATCCACGAGGTCTATATTTCTTTGTGTTCAATCTTTCTTTAAAATGATTACATAAGACTTATAAAATCTATACATATTCACCATTTATTTGATGCAGGAAGTTGCACATGTTTTTGCGATCTTCAAAACTTGTAATTTTTAGGTCTCAAAAAACCGCTGTCACCTTATGTCGATTTCAGTCAAAATTTTAGTAAATACTCTTCAGACCACAAATAAAAGGTTATTTATATGAAAAATGGTATATTGGGCATTATCAAGAATTTTTTTATATTCAGAAATTGTCAAAATTCATAAATTTTTATCACTTTTTGTCTATTTTGCTTTGTTTTTGAGGTAGTCAACAAATACAAAATATTTAAAAAACTTTTTATTTAGCAAAAAAATACAAACAAAACAATATTACTTAAACAAGTGTGCATTGATGCAAGCTTTTGATACTTGTTAAAACAGTTTTCTTTGGTTTGGTTAGTGAAATTTGATAAAAATGCTGTTCAACATAGAGAATACGCAATTATCATTTTTGTTTACGGACTCTGTAACGGTAATGCCCTAGCAATTGAGATTTCCTGACAGAAAACAACTTTTTTTACGAATTTTTTAGTGAAAATGTGCACCCATATTATTATCAAAAGTAAAACACCTACAACCAGGCGACGCAGCACAACGACTTGCATTTTCTCAATGGTTTCTTGATAATACCCAATATACCATTTTTTATATAAATAACCTCTTTTCTTGTAGTCTGAAGAGTATTTACTGAAATTTTGACTAAAATCGACATAGGGTGACAGCGTTTTTTCGGGACCTGAAAATTTCAAGTTTTGAAAATAGCAAAAACATGTGCAACTTCCTGCATCAAAATAGTGGTGAATATAAATTGATTCTATAAGTCTAGTGTAATTACTTTAAAGAAAGATTGAACACAAAGAAATCTAGACTTCGTGGATCAATTTTGTTTAAGATTTGACAAAGTTAGAACGGTTTAAACAAAGCATAATTTGCAACTTTTCAAAGTATACGTTTTTTTTTTTAATTAATGTTTAAAGATTGATATATCAAAATGACTGCTACAACATTAAATATACAAATATGGGTTTTAAAGTACATGCAATAAGGAATATTTTAAGCCAACGTAGACCTTCTTATCTTTTTCCAGAGGCCCAAAAATTGAGATACAAAAATGTGCGGTTTGCCGATTTTGACATTTTTTGAATATTACAAATTTCTTGATAATGCCCGATATCCCTTTTCTCATATGAATAACCTTTTTTCTTGTGTTCTAAAGAGTATTTACTGAAATTTTGACTAAAATCGACATAGGGTAACAGCGCTTTTTCGGGACCTGAAAATTACAAGTTTTGAAGATCGGGAAAACATGTGCAACTTCCTGCATCAAAATAACGGTGTTTACGTATTGATTTTATAAGTATTGTGTGATCACTTCAAAAAGAGATTATACACGAGGAAATCTAGACCTTGCGAATCAAATTTTGTTAAGATTTGACAAAGTTAGAACGGTTTAAAGAAAGCAAAGTTTTGCGATTTTGCTAAATTTGCGGTTTTTTTTAGAATAATGTTTAAAGCTTAATATATCAAAATGCCTGCCACGATATTAAACATAATAATATGGGTTTAAAAGTACATGTAATAAGGAATAATTTGAGTTATCGTAGACCTTTTTATCGTTTTCCAAAAGCCCAAAAATTGAGATACAAATTAAGCTAAAAATGACGTTTTATTGTAAAATTTCTGACCTTTAAATGTGTGTCATTTTGAACAGGCACTATTCTAAGGTCCAAAATTTTTGAAATCTTATTTTTTTCATCTATATTTTGATCCCTGAAAATTTGAGCAAAATCAAAGAGGTCCAGTTTTTCAAATTGGTCAAAAAGTAATGGAATTACCCATATATATATATATAATATGTCTTTTATAGACCTTCCCCGCACTACCGCTCCTGCAATACCGCCACATTTTTCAATCCGTGCTCTAAAGTGTCTTCCTCTTCTTGACACAACCTACATATTCTTTTTTCTTTACTTTGCCATAGTTTCTGTGACCATTCTTCATTTCCGCACCTAAATCTGGCTATGTTCTTCTTTTCCTCTTGTGACAATAGCAGATTGATGAGATATTAGGGAAGTTTAAATAGTATTAGTTCTGTGTATCGTTTACGCATGTTGAGTTATTAAATGGCTATGTTCTTCTTTTCCTCTTGTGACAATAGCAGATTGATGAGATATTAGGGTAGTTTAAATAGTATTAGTTCTGTGTATCGTTTACGCATGTTGAGTTATTAATTTGACAATAATAAGTTTGACTATTTTGTCCTCTTAAAGTTTCGATTATTTCTGTTTCTGTGCTTACTCCTCTTTCTTTTCTTTTTTCACATCATATTTCAGATAATCCTAAATAATCTAAAAACCTTTTTCTGTCTTCCGTCCATCTATTCCTTTTTGCTTCTTTTTGTGTAATTATTCTATGCTGTTCTATTTTTTGTAAAACTAAAATTTCTGATCGAGAATTTTTTTTCTTCAAATCTCACTGCTTTTTTTATAGCAGTCACTTGTATAGGGTTCTCTTTGCGCTTCTTGCATAATTATATATTCTGGCGTGTTTCTATCTAGTTCTAATGTCCATCTAATGTATTTGTGTTGAACTTTTTTAATGGATTCCCGTTTCTTCCATGCCCATACTTTTGCACTAAAAGTTAATATGCTTCTTACTATTGCATCAAAATAAGTAATTGTAGCTTGAAAGTCTGCTCCTAGTTTTCGCTTTCTAATACTCCATAACTGACGCATGGCAACTTCTGCTTTTTTGTAATTTCTGTAATATGGTTTTTTATGGCTGTTGTTTTTGTCAAAATAGTACCTCAAATACTTGATTTCGTTTACTACTTCAATTGAATCTGATCCCCAATAAAATTCTTTGGTTTTGCGTCAACATCCTTTTTGAAAAATGACAATGATGTATTCATTAAAGTTATTAGTCTATAATTGTCTGCTACATTTTAGCACCTTTCTTGTGCACCGGTTTAATTATACCCATCTTCCGTTCCTTCGGTATACCTTCTTTCCAGATTTTATTCAAAATATCCGTTAGCTTTTTTTCTACATTAGCGGTTGCGTAGATTCATGCCTCATTCGGAATATTATCTTCTGGTGAAATTTTTTTTGTTTTAAGTTTTGTTACTTGATCTTTAATTTCTTCAATTAATATCTCCTCCTTAAGTGCTAAAAAGGTTCTTGACTCTTGGCTTGTCATTGTTTGAGATTTTTGATAGTCCGTTTTGTCCATTGTAATCATAAAGTTTTCTCGAAAGGTTTTTCTATCTATACTGTATGTTGAATTACTTCTATTTTTGCAAGTTTTAATACATATATTTCTAAAGCTGATCTTCAGTAGTAATAGTTTTTTTTTCTTCGGTTTTTTTAAATTTAGTTTTCTTGTTTTGGCAAATCCTTTTTTCTCTTTTTGGAATTTGTCGATACTGCTTCCATCTCTTCTAATTTGTCTGTGAGCCTCTCTCATTTTTTTTTTAACCTTGCATTGTTTGTCGTTCCACAGTTTCTCACTCATACTGTTGGCTATTTCATATTTTACAGTTGATTTTTTATTATTTCCGTTAGATCCCGTAACAACATATCCGTGGGGATTAACGTTTTTGTAAGGTTTGCTTTATAAGCTTCAATTCCTTCAGGGCTTCAGATTGTTATTGTTTTGTTTCCCGTATGTTGGCACGTTTCCAATTGATGCTTTTTGCCAACTATTACAATTTCTAGCGGTTGGTCGTCTGACTCTAACCTTTCTCCTACTTTAAACTTGTTTATTTGCCAAGCACTTCCACCATCAACCAGAACATAATTAATAACTGAAAAACCAGTTATGTCTATATATGTCCATTCACCACTTTCATCGCCCTCCCAGTTTCTATTTAGTATGTTCAAATCGATTGTCTTATATACTGGACCTATATTTTTCTTTCGTCCATGTTTCTATTAGCTCAATTATTTCAAACTTTTCAATATATTTCCAAAATTCTTTTTTTTTTTTTTTTTAGACTAGCTACATTCTATATACAAACGTTGTAACCCCCTTTTTTTGTAGTTTTTATAATGTTACTTTGATACCCCTCAACCCTGTGATTGTATCTTGTTAGTTTCTGGGTGATTTCATTAAAATGTTTCTATTCACCTTATAGTTGTATTTTGTTATTTCTCAGTTTTACTATCTCTCCTTTCTTTCTTTCTTCCTTTTGCAATAGTTCTTTCTTCTTTTGTATTTCTCGATCATACACTGTAAGGTCATTCTCAATATAAATTCTAGAGTTTTTTTAGTATTGCTTTATTATTCATAATGTTTTCCTTGGCCCAGTTTTCAAATTTTAGTAGAATTGGTCTAATTTTTCCTTCATGGTTTTGCCCTATTCATTACTTGAAAATTAACTTTTAGCCAATTTAGCAAGAGTTGCGGTGTGTTCTCATTTTTAGTTTTTTCAAGTCCATAAACTATAGCATTATTTTTTCGTTGTTCCTTTTCATATTTATTAATTGATAAATTTAATTTAATTACACTGTCTACTAATTGTTTCTTCTCAATGTTCCACTTCTGTTCTGCAGTGGACTGGTTTTCTGATATTAGTGCTATATTTTTTTCCATTTGAACAACTTTATTTTTTAGCTATGTGTTTTCTAATCTTATATTTTCTAGTTCCTTGAATATTCTGTAGATTTTTTTATTTCATTGTTTATTAAATTTTTTTGCCTTTGTTTATCTTCTTTTTCTTTGTCATCTATTTTTTCTTTTAGCCCATTAATTGCATCTAATATAGAAAATGAATCGTTTGTTACCTTTTTTCTGTTCCGTAGAAGTAGTTTTTCTTTTTTCTTCTTCACTTTCTAAACTCATTTTAATTATTTTTTTAAGTACTGTGCAATATGGGTATTTACGGTCCAACCGGCAACGTCGCTTCTTTTCCGGACGGCCTTTTCTCTTTCTTGCGTTTGCGTATTTTCTTAATTCATTGATTAGCTGTTTTATGTACTTGCCGGAATGCGTTTATTTAGATACTGAGCAATATCCCATTTACTAACAATGTTATTCTGGTTTATAATACACTGTAAGTAGTAGTACTTTCACTAATTAATTCACTTTAATTCACTTTATAACTATTTTTGTTTACTTAGGTTGACTGTGCTTCACTGTTGCCAAACCTCTCCTCCCTCCGTTTTTTTTAATAAATTTATTTTTGCTAATAGTATATTTTAAAGAACTCGGATAATAAGTCATTTCATATCTACTTTATAATTAAAAAGCGGATATAATTCATTAACCAAAACTATATTTAAGAATTAGATAATTATTTATTTTAATTGAACGGATATATAAAGCATTTAATTGATTTGCAAATTTTATTAATTCCGTTAAATAACTGTTTGTTTGATATATAATAATACAATATGGTAATTATATTTTGTTCATATTTTGTATCATTATGTGTAATTGCGATATAATTAAAATTACAATTTTAATGTATTATAAAATCAATGTGTCAACAAATTGCAGAATTCTCAACTGAGTAGAGTAGTGAATAAATGTTAAATAGTGTGAGTATGTGTTATGCATAAAGGTAATTTACTTTTCGACTAAACTTAAAAACTGAGTAACTCCAAATTAGCTCAAAATTGAATATGTGATAGCAGGTACAAAAAAACATGTTTTCTACAAAATATCGTCGGTTTACATTAACCCCCAACATAATATATTAAAAAAGTATTCCAATAAATCTTAAAATTTATTCGAGGAAAACCTTTGTTATGGTGCCTATTTATAGTACGTAACCTAAAATGTAGCTTTATATGTATATATGGGCATGTATGAATCAAGTGTACGGAATGAAAACTTTTTTTACTCAATCCACTGAAAATGCCTCTACATGAATCCTGATCATGTGAGCCATTTTCGAGTAATAAGCATTATAAGATTTATTTCATATAAGTAAATTGATATAAATTATTAATAAAATAAAATTGAAAACGTAGCATTCCATATTATTAAACTCTATTTTATTATATTTTATACGCTACTAAATATATAATCAATTTAAAAGAAAAAAATAATATTACATGATATGCATGCTATATTTATTCAATTTTTACACAATTTTTATTTAAGAATAATTTAAAAATTTATTTATTAATATTAGTTTTTTGAATTATTTTTTTAACAATATTTTTATACTTAAATAGCTTAAATTAAGAGCATAATGGTTGAATATCTCGGGTATAGTTCCATTAAATTTAAACCATACCATTTACTTTTAAAATTTCTATGTCAAGGTCCTGTCTTGACGTAGGTAAAAATGTCTCTTGTTAAAATCACATACTGCGTTGTATTTACATTATAAAATAACAGCCAGAAATCGAAACATTCTTGTTGTAATTATCGTTGGTTGACCCCGCAGACAGACTTTCGAATCATTAACGGATAAATTAATAGATATATCTAATTTGTAATTACCACATATGAATTATTCATTATTAAAGTGTTGAATTAAAATCAGATTAGTAAGTTGAATTGAATCAATTATTATTACAATGACACTGTCATTGCTGCATATTGTCAGATACTAGAAAAGATGTTTGTGACAAATGGATACCCCAGATCAGTAGTAAAAAATGTTTTATATTCAAACATAACAAAACAAAAATCACATTTTTATAAAATCCGTTTATTATTGTCGTGTTCGCAGCAGATGCACTTCAGATACCAATGATTGACTATGGCTATGCAGCTTTTGATATATGCTAGAAGCTTACTTTTATGGTTACTGCCGTACGAGTACATTATTTTAATCGACAATGTTAACACACTTGGAACAAAACCAACTTCCATTTTTTAGGTTTCCACTAACTCCATTTATCACAAATAATATTAACAAAAAACTAAAAAAAAGCAGTGTATGTAAACTCGGACTGTATAACATAGCAACAGTAGGTACACTGTTTACCAAATTAAAAACTAAGTATCCAAAGGAAGAAAAAACAAACGTAGTGTATGAAATACCTTGCAAAGATTGTGATAAGTGTTATATAGGTCAAACCAAACAATATCTAAAAAAAACGACTTTACAATCACAAACAAGATTGTAAACCCCAATACCGGGAAAAAAATAGAAAAAACTGCACTAGCTCAACATTGCTTTAAAGAAAATCACAAGTTCAATTTTGATGATGCTAAAATATTAGATACTGAACCAGGGTATAAAAAAAGAATAATAAGTGAAGTTGTTCACATTAACAGAACAAAAAATAAGATCAATAATTTAAAAACCGACAAAGAAAAATTGTTCAACATGTATGCAAAATTAATTTCCTTGTGCAAATAGTGGATGTAATGTTTGCAACCATAACAACTTATTAAATGTAAACATTGCATCTAAGAATTTACAAGTGTTTGAAAGTGTAAGTGTACGTAATAATGAACGAATTTTTAATACCGATGACAATCATAATAACTTTTTAAAGGTAAATTAAGTATACTAATTGTGCATGTTTGTAGATATATTTTTTTTTTAAAGCATGTTTATTGCAATGTCTTTGACATTGATGTTAATAATTTATTATATTTGTAATTGCTGTTGTTGATTAAAATCGTTTTGTGTTTTGCTCTGATGAAGGTAACAACGTTACCGAAACGTTAGCAATTAAAAACCTATTATAAGCTAATTATTTTTTAACTATCTTACTCCCAAATTATTTAATCTTAAATTATTGTTGATGATTATTATTTATATTTGTATATTGTTGATCGAGTTGGTGCTGTAATTAATTTGAGGTTTATTTGTATGTATAATTAGCAGCAAACCGTCATACCCATCGTATATATATAAATGTTATAATTTTTTTAATTTTATGTTATGATTATTTTTTAGTCACATTTCTGATGTTGCTGCAATTTGTACTTTCATTGAAAAAATGGACAATGACATAAAACATGTCAACCGTTTATATAATTATTTTAATATTGACTATTTTGATTTTAAATTGAATGGTTCGAAACGTTCCATATCAACACAGTATTTATTAGTGATTGATTCATTGTTTTATGACTTAATGGTGACATGGCTTTTGCGTGCATTATTCATGTTTGGATATGTGCAAATATGCGTTATATAAAACTAAAGACAATATTTTCAGTATTTATTTAGAACCAAGATCTTAATCGACGGCGTCTACGTCGTCGATTGATAGATCACATAAATACAAAATGCGTATCAATTATGAAAAAAAAAAAATTAATGCCAAATTCTTTAAAAAAATTATGCCATTTAAAAATGTTTTTGAATTTGAAATTATTTTTTTTGAAATTGCTTCTTATATTTAGTTTTATTATTTAAAGTAGGTTTTAGCCGGTAAAAATCCCGCACTACTATGCAGCATTGCATTGTCAGTCTCTTAGCTGAAGATTTCCCCTCTTAAAAAAAAGTGTAAAATAAAAAAAATGTTTTTTTAAATTTTAATCAAAATCTAACATTTAATTAATTCCGTGCACAACAAAGAAGTGGTTTATTTGCATATTTGCACCTTGTCAAATATATCACTAAAGGTCCTGATTCAGATAGATATTTAACTTCAATGCTGGAGGCGTATTTTGTACTAAATGCAAACTTTACTACGTAGATATTCCGCTGTGGTACAGTATACAACAAAAGCCAAAAAATAATATCAAAAATAAATACCCTCAGCGTATGTTGGTTAGAAAAGTTTTAGTTTTACCTACGCATACTCCTGTTAGCTATGCGAATACTTTCTGGAAACGGCCACTCGCAGAAACTTGTTGGCCGATGCAAATAGTAGTGTTATTTTATATAAAGCTATAAACACTTTACATTTTAAAAAAATATTAGATTTGTTATTGTTTGCCGAAAACGGCACAAAACATGGAGTACTTAAAAAATGTAATTATTGAAAAACATGAAAAAAAGTTGTAAATTATTCAACTATAGACTATTAAAAGAATTAATTACAACTGCACTTGTAAATTTTTAAACAGTAGAAATCTTAAATTTTCTGAAGTAATTAAAAAATAAATATCCAGAACAATTTAATCCTATAAATTTCAATTACTATCTTAAACATTAATTTGCTGACTAACAATGTACCCACATTTACATCTAAAAATAAAAATAAAATTGATTTATTGGTGCTATATAAGTTTTTTAAATTATTGTTAAATGTCCCGTAACTTTAAAACAATATTGATGTGCACTTTTTTATGATAAATAATATTTTAATTGCCGTAAATAATACCATCAAAATTATTAACAATTAATTTTTAATTGAAATTAGTTTGTGATAAAAACTGATATAAAAATAAAAAGACAGTTTAATATATCAGTGTTTTATAGAGTCTTGAACAGTTTCAATACAATATGGGAAAGAAAACGAGTACTTTTTTATTAGCGGTAGTTGTTATATGTATTGCTGCAGGTAAATAGTTTTGATTTCTAAAATAATTAAATTAAATTAAGTTTTGTTGCGTGAATATTAGTTTTTGGCGCAATTTTATATTTAAATAATTTCAAAAACAAAAATATGTTAAATAATTTACAGTAATAATTTATAAAGACAGAAACTTAGCAGACTTGTAGTATGGTATTCTAAACTGCTTAAAACATTGTCAACAAGATACTAAACTGCCCCATATATTACTACATGTGTCAAAAGTTACTAAAACTATCAGATAGTGTAATAAAATGTATACAATGTGTCAGATATGTGAAACTGTATTCCGATCACATTATAAACTTTTAAAAATTTTAGAGTGAGTGGCGTTTTTATTTAGTTCTTTATTAAGTTTTTACTCGTTAAATATAACTTCAAATCTTTAACCAAAAACATGAAGACATTGAATATTGTATGTAGTTCAACATATAAAAAGAGTAATGACTAATATCTTATCGTTTGGATATTGAGTTGGTTGGCGTTTTATCATATAGGAACCAATTTTAACTTAAAAACGGTACTATACGTGTCAATATTATTCTAGAGAGAAAGGTACACCGATATTCTCGTAGATGTGATAGGGTTTAATATTTTTCTATAACAATACTACTAGTAGCACCCCAACAGGACAAGGCGACTGAACCCGGCAATTCTCTTGCGTTAAATTGTATTTTAAACTGTCAATTAAATCTGTCAAAAATCTATTTATAATGTTAAAAAGTTAATAAAACTGTTTGACAGTTTACAATTAATGTATCAGATTTGTCAAATAAATAAGTTAGTTGATCTGTAGATAATTTGTCAAATTGTATTGGACTTTTTAACAGTGACATCTGTCAAAAAATATATAAACTGTCAAATAGTTTACATGTTTAATGCATATAAACATTATAAGTTGGCAAAAACGTAACAAATCTGTCATAAAACTAACAAAAACAGCAAAAGAGTAATATATAAAAATATCATAAGTTAGCAAAAATGAACTTAATCTGTTGAATGTTGACTTAGTAACTGTCAGCAAAATACAAAAACTGTCAAATAGGTCACAGTAATGTTAACATTGTAAGTATGTTGTAAAGTTAATTACCTCATCTTTAATAGTAATGATCATATTAAAACGAGTCGACATGAATATAACAAAAAAGAGAGAGTTGATATTTTTTGTGGTAGTTACTACATTTAATAAATTGGTAATACATAATTTTGAACATTATAATAAAATATCTTTTATCTAAGTTTTTCAAACCAACCATCCACAACGTTAGGTTAATCCTAACATAAATGGTGTCAGGTGTGGGGTGGTGTATAGTAGTGTATGATAGTAAATTAAAGAACCGAATTTAAAATCATCAACTTAAAAATTAAGATGCATAAAAATCCGCAGATCAAAATCAACCTAAAAAGAAACCTGGAAAGAAACCAAGTTCATAAGGATTTGCGCGCCGGATTCATCAACCAGAGCGAGAATCCCTGGGTGACGCCATCGTCTTCAATTGCATTACAACTTCAACCAAGCTGCAACTGGGATCAACTGTCATCATCAGGAAACGCCATCATTATTTAAAAAAAAAAAAAAAACACTGGGAGTGATTAAAAATTATGTACGTATGTGTTTCTGTAATTTATCTATAATACATGCTTTTGAAAAATAAAAAAAATTTAATAGTTCTTGATACGATTGACAAAAATTGTGTAATTGAGGTATTTGGTTCAACATATACTCAGTCAAAACATATGAGTAATGCTGTTTACAATTAGGTAAAATACCAAAATCATTCATCTTGGAATGAAATGGAAAAATATCTCCAAATCCAGTATTTGGAAAAGCGCTCAATAGCTCAGCTGCAAAGCGAGTTAATTCATTCCAAACAAGGCCGCGAGTCAGTTCAAGAATTTGCGAATAATATAGAACAGTTATTAAGTGATCTAAATGACGCATTTATTGAGTCCCAAGGAATAGACTCTGCTACAATCATACAAAATATAAATAAAAAATCCGCCCTACAGGCATTTGTAGAAGGATTGAATTTTCCAAACAAAATTCTCATTAACGCCTGTAGATACAATGATCTTTCCGATGCAATAAATGCATCTATTCAGGAAGAAAGGGTTACAAGTATGGAATCCAAAATAAATCCATCCTTAACAAAACCACATATAAAATGTAATTATTGCAACAAAAATCATCGTCGTTTGGAAAAGGATTGTTTTTCCAAGAGAAAACAACTAGTAAACTTGCCATCCTTTATTAAGCGGGAAATAAAGCCTGAAGTAAATATAACACAAATGATTTGCGCATACTGTAAGAAGAATGGTCACCATATTAAGGATTGTTTCAGAAAGAAAAGAGCAGATGAATTTAAAAACAATCTAAAAATCAACGTAATTAGTTCGGAAAACTTAAGAGACGCGACCGTGACTTAAACCGGGAGAACGAGTCGAACAAATTTAAATGATAAAATTGAAATGAATTTTAATAATCTTAATCCTAATCCTAATTTCAATAATCACACAGGTGAAAATATTCAAATTAATCCTTTACTATCTAACTCCGAGTCCTTAATCGTAAACAATCCATTACAAGTTTATAATATAAATTTTTCCCAAATCTCGGATCATGATAGCATTATCTGTTTGCTGTCAAAAGCAAAATCCAATCATGTATCTTATAATAGACACAAGTAGACAAGTGACACTGTTAAAAAAATCTTGTTTAAAGGGACATACTAGAGTATTTCTCAATCTTAAGCTTCAAATAAAGGGTATAACCAACACCCTAATTCCTACATATGGTATCATTTACGGTACCATAAATCCTAAAGAGCCTATCATACATCCTATTCACTTAGTCCCTGACATCTTTCCAATTCCACAAGATGGTATATTATAAAAACAAAAATCTTACATTAAATCATGAAGGCAAAATAAAAATCTTTAATCTTATTCCATCAAGAAAAATCATACATATTCCTGCTCGTAGCGAAATAATTAAATCAGTAAAAACCAATTTCGAAAAGGAATTTGTCTTGCAAAATAAATTCAAGACGGAGTATTCGTAGGAAACTGTCTAGTGAAACCCATTGATGGGTTTTGCAATATAACAATTGTCAACTCCAGTGAGGTGGATGTTGCTATTCAAGAACCTACATTTAATTTTGAAAACCTTGAAAATTTTTAAATCTTAACTTTGTCTACTAAAAATGAAATAAATATGTACGATTTAAATCATTAAGTAAAACTATGCGAACGAATCACAGAACATGCTGAAAGTATTATTGATATATATATATATATATAAACATGATTCAGATGTATTTCTTTTAGATGGAGATCCATTACCATTTACTAACGTTACTACTCATCAAATTCCTACCACTGACAATAATCCTATCAACGTTAAACCATATCGGTTACCTTTTTATCAGCAAGGAGAAGTCAATTCTCAAATTAAACAAATGTTAGACGAACAGATAATTGTTGAATCAAGTTCTCCTTATAATTCTCCATTGTTGGTAGTTCCCAAAAAGACAAATATACATGGAAATAAAAAAAGGCGCGTAGTAGTTGACTTGAGGAAATTAAATGAAAAAACAATTGCTTCCTCACATCCTCTACCAAACATTACCAAAATATTAGATCAACTTGGTAAATCAAAATTTTTCAGTTCTTTAGATCTCGCTTCCCGGTACCACCAGGTATTAATGTCACCTGAAGCGTTCTCAACTATTTGGTCTGAAAGGTGCGTCAAGCACATTCCAAAA
This sequence comes from Tachinus rufipes, assembly GCA_963932245.1. Lineage (NCBI taxonomy): Eukaryota > Metazoa > Arthropoda > Insecta > Coleoptera > Staphylinidae > Tachinus > Tachinus rufipes. Next base: position 83,493,631 of record OZ010741.1, on the reverse strand, counting down.
AATGATAAATGGTGTTTTAACTGGTCTCCAAGGTTTCAAATGTTTCTTTTACCTTGATGACATAATTGTCTATGGTCAAACAATCAATGAACATAATTTAAATAATTAAAATTAATTTATATCTTCAAACGACTGCGTCAAAATAAATTAAAGCTTCAACCCGACAAATGCGAATTTCTACCAGAAATAACATATTTGATTCATATAATAACTGAAAACGGTATCAGTCCTGATCTCTCAAAAAGAGAATGTGTCAAGAATTTTCTATGTCCGAAAACTCCAAAAGACATAAAATCTTTTCTTGGTATGGCCGGCTACTATAAAAAATATATTAAAAATTTTGCTAAAATATCTCAGCCACTAACCAGTCTTCTAAAAAATAACGTCACGTTTGATTGGAATTCTATATGTCAAGAATCATTTGAATTATTAAAAGAAAAATTAAGTAATCCGCCTATCCTGCAATACCCTAATTTCGAGCAAGAAGTTATTCTAACCACGGATGCCAGCAACGTAGCTCTCGGTGCAGTTCTATCTCAGGGAATTATTAATAAGGATTTACCAATTGTAAATTTGCTTCCCGGATATTAAACAAAGCCGAACGCAACTATAGTACTATAGAGAAGGAGTTATTAGCAATCGTTTGGGTTGTCAAGTATTATCGGCCATATTTATACGGAAAGAAATTTACTATTGTGACCGATCACAAACCTCTAGTATGGTTGTTTTCAATCAAGGATCCCGGCAGTCGATTAATTAAATTTCGATTAAAATTAGAAAAATATGATTATAAAATTGTACATAAAAATCGCAATTTAAATACAAACGTCGATGTGTTAAGTAGAATGTATTCGATAAACGCAATAACTCGAAAGCAGGCAAAAGAACAAAAGAACAAAACCTTCAACAAACTGAAAGAAATCTGATTCAAAATCCCAATGTAACTGATACACATGAAAATATTACTGACAGTCCTATAAATCAAACGCAAACTATATTTATTCCAAGAAATTTCCACTATTTAAAGGATTATTACTTAAACTTACTTATTACGGATATTATCACAAAATTGCAAGAAGAAAAGCTTATTTTACATACTCCGACTTACCTAAATGTTAACGATGTTAATTATATATTCATACCCACTCGTGCATCCCATATTACACATGTTGAATTATATGAGTGTATTGATGGATTACTATCTTTGACAATCCAATTAAACATAAAATGTCTTGCTGTATCTAATCCTATTAAGTTAATTCCTTATACAAATTTGAGACCAGAAACAATAAGAAACACCAAGGAATTATTAAAACATATAAAAAAATAAGAAGCAAATACAAATGGCCTCACATATATAACCTTGTCAAAATAATAAAATTACCAAAATTACGAAAATGCCATTAGCTATTAGTAGAACGTCAAAAAGGCCATTCGAAAAGATATTCCTTGACATAGTTGGTCCTCTGCCTGAAATAAATTCTCATAATAAATATATTTTAACATTTGAAGATGACCTTACAAAGTTTTGCGAGGCAGTTTCACTGCCAAATCAAAAAGCTTCTACCGTAGCTGAAGGGTTTGTTACTAATATTATTTGTAAATTTGGAATACTTAGTTATATTCTAACTGACCAAGGTGTAAATTTCTTAAGTAGCGTTTTCAAGGAAACTGCTAAACATTTCTAAAATTTAAACATGTGTCTATCATCCTCAATCAAATGGTACCTTAGAGAGAACCCATCGAAATTTAGCGAAATTTTTTGGAAAAAGATAATCAGAATTGGGATTCCTTATTCGATGTTTACTTATAACACTATTATTCATTGTTCTACACATTTTACGCCGTTTGAATTAATATTCGGTCGAGTTGCTGTTCTGCCGAGTTCCCCAGAAGTAAGTTATTCATATGAAGATTACAATAACGAACTTAAGGCGAGAAAATATTCATAAAGGAAGACCAAATCAAAATCTTATAATGATTCCTCAACAAATCCCTTACAGTCAAAAATTGAAGATAAGGTCTTACTGCTAAACAACAGCAAAAAAATAAATTGTTCTCATTATATAATGGTCCCTATAACGTTATTAAAATTAACTCAAAGGAAAATACAATCATTAAAATAGGCAAAAAGAAAGTAAAGGTTCACAACAATAGATTAAAAATATTCTATTAAAAAAAATATATCATTATAATTTAATTTGGGATAGAATTTAATCCATTAAATATATCATTAAATTAATGTTCTACACAAATGAAAATAAATGCTACTGGACGAATTTCAAAATCATTGTTTTGGTACTTTTAATTTAATGACTGCTTGTTAACACGACAAGCACATAAAATCATTAGAAAAAAAGTTCTGTGTCGCAAAATACATTACATGTCAAAAACTGTTATATGTATTTAGATTAAAAGTATCCCAGACAAAAAAAACAAAAAAAATATCAATTAAAATATGTGAATAAAAATATGATTTTTCATTTATTATTAATTTAAAACTAAACAAAAGTTTGATCATATTTGAAATGCTCAGTTTTGATTTTTTTTTTAAGTTATCAGCTCCATTAACAGGAGAATCCTCTCATAAGCTGAATAAGTTGATTGAATCAGAAATATTCTACATAAATTAAAAAAAAAAACTAACATTTGTGATTAGTGTATCCATGATTATAATCGCAATCCAAAACGTAGTGAAAATTTTAGATAACTTAAGTTAATTCATAGGTAAATTTAAGATAATTATAATTTAGTCTTACAGTTAAAGGTTTAACGATAGAAGAAAATCATCTATTTAATATGTTTTTTTTTTTTAATAATCATGATATCCATCGTTATATAATTATGTAATTATGTAATTATTGTTAGTTTAATAGTTATATCATGAGCCTATTTTGTAAAAGAGATGTAAACATAAAAATAAGGTTAATTGTTCTTAAACAAACGCCAAACAGAAAGTGAAAATTGTAGCAATCCTCGCTTCAATTTTCATTCCTAGGGGGGAGGTGTTGTAAAGTAATTTTCAATTAATCTTATTTAATATATTTAAATAATATTATTTACCTCATCTCTAATAGTAATGATCTTTTGTTGTGGTAGTTACTGTCATTGAATAAATTGGTAATACATAATTTTGAACATTATAATAAAATATTTTTTATCTAAGTTCTTCAAACACTACCAACCATCCACAACGTTAGGTTAATCCTAACAAGTTGAAAACAATATACCTGATCTGTCAAAAAAAATCATCAAAAACATCAGTTTTGAAAAATGAGGTTTATTTTTGACAATTTTAGATTTTTTTAATTTTTTTTTTAAGGATTTTGTAATATTTTTGACAGTTTAAAACATATTTGAACTTATTGATAGACTCGAAGAAACATTTTATACAATTTTAAAACATATTAACAGATTTGAGGAACATTATTTTAATTTTTGGAACATTTCTGACAATTTTGTAACATTTCAGGACATTTTGACCTTTTTTGAGATTTTTTTTATGATGAAAAATATCAACAGTCTTGAGAAAGATTTTTGACAGTTTTCAAATATTTTTGACAATTTAGTAATTAAATGCGGCAGTGACATATTAAGTGCAATAATAATAATAATAATAATAATAGGTATTTATTGCGTGCCCTACGAGTAGTGCACCTATACGGGTTCTACGCCAAAATCCCATAAGGTTTACATGGGGGGTCTAAATTCACTTTTTTCCAACTTCACTTCGGTCGCGTGACCGAGCTAGACCAGGACTACCAACCAAAAGTGTATCAAAAAATAAACTCAAGATGGCGACCGGTCTCTCACCTGTGCTCCAATCAATTAGCTGTGGGGTTTGTGTCCACCCTATCTTGTCACCCCCAAAAGACCAGGGTGGGTGCCCAAAACGGTACTATGTAAAGGGTGGAAGATCTCAGACGGGGTACTTGTAAACTACTATGTGATCGGAAAGCCAAAAGGGCCTAGGGGTGGAAGAGTTGGGTAGAAAAATCAAATCCATGGTCAGATCGGCTCTAGCATGCACCCTAAGGGAGTTACCGCCCGGCCGCCGCCCTCACAGTAGGTGACGTCATCCAGCGCTCGCGTCTCTGCGTTCAAGGTTGCGCCCGCTTATATGTAAAGATGATGTATGAGGCTGTCACGTCGCTATTCGCTTATCGTATAGCCCGCATAATTTGATAATGAATATGGATTAATAAAAACTGTATGTTGTATAAATTATTGAAAATACGAATTCAGTACTCTATAATTATTTTCATGGTTAACGTGAAGTGATAAGCAAACGGATTGGAAACTTTGTTGATCTTATGCGAGTAAAATATTAAAATCCTAAAATTATTAAAATAGTAACAATGTGAATGGAAAACCTTATAAATTTAATTACAAAATAATAAACAAAACCTTTGAATAAATGGCCTAAAAATTACTGCTTCAATTAAAATCATCGAAAATGATTATGTGTATGGAAAAATCATTAGCAATTATCTCAGCGGGATGATTCAGCGTTCCTTTTTGTTTCTCTGTGTTCAAGGTGGCGGCGCTGCGTCTTATCAATCTCATTAAAATGTATGTTAACATTATCAATAAAATGAATATAATATAAAATTTCTAATATGTAACAATTATATCTAAATAATTTGAAAAATGTACTCTTATAGATTAGTCAAATTAGTCATGCGCTAAATGAATTCGACTATATGTTGAAAACAAAAGACTTTTATCAACTGGATAGAATAAAAGCATATTTTATTAAGAGAACGTTAGGTGTTCACAAAACAACATCAAACACACTATCTCATAACATAATAGGGTGGAGTACCCTGACAAATGATTTAAAAAGAACATACCATTTAAAAGAACAGGAATACAATGAGTACAACGAAACAGTACAACAGAAAAACGGGGATTTTGTTACAGAAAATTATACAGAAGGGCCGGCGTTCAGGAATAGTGAATGGAGGAAGCCAAATCAAAAATACAGAAGCAGAATATGCAGAATAACCGTTCATGGGATGCATCATATACTATGCAGCTCTACACAATATCATCGATGTTCCAGTGAATGTGTGTGTAAATTCTGTGGAGACCCAGCAGAGGACAGATATCATTTATATCGATGCAGTATGAAGGAGCAGTTTAATCATTTAGTGATTTAAAACAGATTTACAATGTAATTATTTTTATAATTGTGTAAATAAATATATATATATATATATATATATAGATTAGTCAAAGTAATTAATTTGTTATTACATAAATACGCTTGCGAAAAACAATAAACAGGTGGTGATAAGAAATTCCGGATGTCTAACGAGATAACGTAGTTTGAATATTTACTAGAGAAAAGATTGAACAAATGAGAAAATAAACTTACGCAAAATAGATATAATAGAAAATGAATAGGTGACGTCATCACCGCTCATCATGAATGATAGATTGAACAAGATTTAATAATTTAATAATGATATTAAAAATGATTATGTATTTATAAACAGGATTTATAAAATGATAGGATAGTAAGATAATGAAGTAGAAAATTGTTGATTTTTCACCATCGGCAGAGTCAGCAGGAATTATAAAAATCGCTATCGCAGAACATCCTGTTTATTAAAAATCGGCCTGCAAATATAGGAAGCAGCTCGAAATTATTTTATTGTAAATTATAAATCGCTATCGCACAACATCCCGTTCATCAAAATCGTTATAGCAGAACACCCCGTTCATCAAAATCGACTCGTAAGGTACTACAGGAAATGTTCAAGGCTGTGTCTCTATTTACATGTAATCTTATGGGAAAGTGTGATTTAATTGTAGTTTCATACAAATTAACATGGGTTCTTATGTAGCCATTTGCGTTTTCTACAACTGATAACGACTTTACTATACAATTTTTATTAATATGATAATAACTGTTAAAACAATGCGATTATAACCTTTAATATATTGAATTTCTATTTACAATAAACTATACATATACAAAATTAAAAAACATTCATGAAACGTATGATTTAAATGGGTGTAGGTAGGAATGATAATTACATCATCGGCTTTCGCGTCTAGTGTGTAATCTCCATATGTAGTCATCAAAATGACTTTACTATTGTTAAATATTTTATCTGTCAAACTGGTTGTTGGGGATAAATTCAAATATTTCAAGATAATTGTTTGTACGTGCGAGGTGTGATAACGTTGATAAAGAAATTACACACCTATAAAAACTTTAAGTATTTATAAAATGGAATGTTTATTATTAAACAATGAATGAATAAACGTAATCAACAGTTAAAATTTATTCAAACAGAGAGATTATTGCTTCATATATCAATGTGCCCCATGCTGACAACCTACAGTAATGACGATAATTAGGATTTCAATAAATGTATTAATCATAAAATTAAAATTTTTGTAATATTTTTAAATTTTATTAAATTTTATTAAATAAATATATATGTGTGTTCCGTTTAACATGTAATCTTATGAAAAAGTGTGACTTGTCACTAGATTTATGTTAAATTACATTGTTTCTTATGGACAACGAGCACAAAATTGCATATTTTAATCTGACACCAACTAATTATCTCGATTCTGATTGGTTGTTTGAGTTTCACATTAAACTGTAAATTTGTCGGTATGCAATAATTTAAATTAGTTAGCAAGATGCATGATATTGATATTGACATACCGTATATTTAGGAATTATTTTTTTTAATAAGGTTGATAAGATGTGCAACAACAGCGAAAATATTGAAACACCACGCATTTCAATTGAAGACAGTAACAGCAGTAGTGACTACGTAGATGATTACTTAGAAAAAATGTTAAAAGAACGTGAATGTGAATTAAGAGGTGGAGATAAATTGGTTAATGAAATTCATTACCCGTTGGACAATAATGTGAAAGTGTCTGTTTGTTAAAAACGAGCAATTTGAAATTACGTTAAAGAGTATATCCACTGAAAGACCCATATGCAACGTTACTACCACATGCACTTGTAAATTATCATTACTCATTACAAATAATATAAAACAATTAAAATAAAAAAACAGTGTAGTGCCTGTATTATAAGTTAAAATGTAAACAATTATAATTTAGAGCGTCTGCACGTTTAATAATTTATATAAAACAATAGAATTATATATACAAATATTATAACTTGAAGTGTAGAAGATCTCTTATCAGAAAAATCCGGTTGTAAACCAACGAATCTGCTATGTGCGCATAAATATCTCAAAGAGTTCGGTCAACAGACCAGTTAAAAAGGCATTACTACGTCACTGAGCTCGGGTCTGATAATCTCCCGGATGTTATTGAGATAAAGTCGAACTCATATATACTCATATGTTAATTATCTTTTATGTTTCTAAAATTAAAAGAATAAGTTTTTGATTGTTTGGTATAAAATGATCATTGGGTGTTGGGTGTTGAGTGAGAGAGAAAGTGATAAATGAATAACCGGAGTTAATCAGTGTGAGAATGTTAGACACTGTGGTTTGTTGCATAGGTTTAACTAACATTTTATATTTTGTTGTACCAATTCCCTGATGTTGCTCTGCAGGATTATGATTTTTAAATAAAGCATTAGTAGCCACTAAAACTTCAAAATAGTCTCTTTTGTCTTGTTCGGTATAATTTTGAGGAGTTTTCTTGAATAATAATTCATACAATCCATCAGTACCTATAAATTTTTTCCCTCTTACATAAAAATCTCCAATCGCATCAATCATTAGCTCTGTGTTTCCAACGATTATCTTGCTGGTATCAATGTCATAATTAACTCCCGTTACCGAAGAGCGATCATAAACAATTTTATCAGCATCTTTGACGTATCCAATAAGTAAAGGCACTAAAACATTAGGATACTGTTCGAGATATTCTCTCAAACCACGTTCAGTAATAGGTTAGGTAAAGTAAACGCGCGCGTTTACTTTACCTAACCTAAAAAATACATAACACCAAGCGCTACCTCTTTATCACCAAGCGCTACCTCTTCATCACCTTTTGCGAAATCCTCGATCCTAGTGAAGCAAATAATAATTCAATTTTTATATTTGACGATGTTGCATGTGACAAACAAGATAAAATTAGAAATTTCTTCAGTATGGGTAGACATAAAAATGTTGATTCATTTTACCTATGTCAAACATATACACGTATCCCTAAGCATTTGATCCGCGATAATGGAAAATTTATAATGCTTTTCAAACAAGATGATTTAAATTTGAAGCATGTATACCAAGACCATGTGAGCAGCGATATGAGTTTCGAGAAGTTTAAAACTCTATGTGCAGAATGTTGGAAAGAAAAGTATGGTTTCATTGTGATAGACAAGGATTCTGATGCCGGCAGATACCGCAAAGGACTCGACGAGTATATAATAATAAACTGATAATTACCTCAATCAGTATAGCGCATGCGTTAGCGGGGTGTGGTTATTATTTCTATCTCTATTGAAGTGGAGCAGTATAAAAAGATTAAGCAGTTATATAGCAATTGATATAGCAGTATAAAAGCGGTAGCTATTGAAGAGCGCCTGATATAGCGCGCAGTAAGCGGAATAGCGAGCGGTATAGCGGAATAGGGAGCGGTATAGTGGAATAGCGAGCGGTATAGCGGGATAGGGAGCGGTATAGCGAAATAGCGAGCGGTATAGCGAAATAGCGAGCGGTATAGCGGGATAGGGAGCGGTATAGCGAAATAGCGAGCGGTATAGCGGGATAGGGAGCGGTATAGCGAAATAGCGAGCGGTATAGCGGAATAGCGAGCGGTACAGCGCTACAAAAGCGCTCGCTATTTTTAGAGATGCGGTATAAGAAGCGCTCTCTATTACGGAACCCTTTCAATACGGAGAAACACAATGTTGATAAGGAACTTATAAATGTAAAGCATGCAATTCGCAAGAAAGTAATGGCTCTCAAATTGAAGCAATCCGATGATAATGAAATCTTAAATAAAACTTACAAGCCTTTAATTGAACCAATTAAGGAGTTAATAAAGAGTTCTACATTGACACCGGGTCCTGCAAATGTTCTTAATATAACGCCTCAAATTAAACAATCTCCTACGCAACCACCGCAACAGCAAGTGACTCCGATTAGACCTAAGAGAAGATATGGTAGAACTTCTACACCTACGAAACCAGAGGAAATGGTCAGCTTTGGTCAATATGAACCCAGTATGATTCAATTTGATAAAACACAAGGAGGTTTAGAAAGAAACTCTTACGATGGTATGTCAGATGCAACCACACTTAGGAGGGAAAATTATAAACCCGAAGAAGAGACTTACGAAAGTAGGTTAGAGTCTTCAGATGATACAGTTGATAATACAGTTGATAATACAATTGATAATACAGTTGTTTAAAATAATGAAAACCCAGAACCTATTACTGAACGTGGTTTGAGAGAATATCTCGAACAGTATCCTAATGTTTTAGTGCCTTTACTTATTGGATACGTCAAAGATGCTGATAAAATTGTTTATGATCGCTCTTCGGTAACGGGAGTTAATTATGACATTGATACCAGCAAGATAATCGTTGGAAACACAGAGCTAATGATTGATGCGATTGGAGATTTTTATGTAAGAGGGAAAAAATTTATAGGTACTGATGGATTGTATGAATTATTATTCAAGAAAACTCCTCAAAATTATACCGAACAAGACAAAAGAGACTATTTTGAAGTTTTAGTGGCTACTAATGCTTTATTTAAAAATCATAATCCTGCAGAGCAACATCAGGGAATTGGTACAACAAAATATAAAATGTTAGTTAAACCTATGCAACAAACCACAGTGTCTAACATTCTCACACTGATTAACTCCGGTTATTCATTTATCACTTTCTCTCTCACTCAACACCCAACACCCAATGATCATTTTATACCAAACAATCAAAAACTTATTCTTTTAATTTTAGAAACATAAAAGATAATTAACATATGAGTATATATGAGTTCGACTTTATCTCAATAACATCCGGGAGATTATCAGACCCGAGCTCAGTGACGTAGTAATGCCTTTTTAACTGGTCTGTTGACCGAACTCTTTGAGATATTTATGCGCACATAGCAGATTCGTTGGTTTACAACCGGATTTTTCTGATAAGAGATCTTCTACACTTCAAGTTATAATATTTGTATATATAATTCTATTGTTTTATATAAATTATTAAACGTGCAGACGCTCTAAATTATAATTGTTTACATTTTAACTTATAATACAGGCACTACACTGTTTTTTTATTTTAATTGTTTTATATTATTTGTAATGAGTAATGATAATTTACAAGTGCATGTGGTAGTAACGTTGCATATGGGTCTTTCAGTGGATATACTCTTTAACGTAATTTCAAATTGCTCGTTTTTAACAAACAGACACTTTCACATTATTGTCCAACGGGTAATGAATTTCATTAACCAATTTATCTCCACCTCTTAATTCACATTCACGTTCTTTTAACATTTTTTCTAAGTAATCATCTACGTAGTCACTACTGCTGTTACTGTCTTCAATTGAAATGCGTGGTGTTTCAATATTTTCGCTGTTGTTGCACATCTTATCAACCTTATTAAAAAAAATAATTCCTAAATATACGGTATGTCAATATCAATATCATGCATCTTGCTAACTAATTTAAATTATTGCATACCGACAAATTTACAGTTTAATGTGAAACTCAAACAACCAATCAGAATCGAGATAATTAGTTGGTGTCAGATTAAAATATGCAATTTTGTGCTCGTTGTCCATAAGAAACAATGTAATTTAACATAAATCTAGTGACAAGTCACACTTTTTCATAAGATTACATGTTAAACGGAACACACATATATATTTATTTAATAAAATTTAATAAAATTTAAAAATATTACAAAAATTTTAATTTTATGATTAATACATTTATTGAAATCCTAATTATCGTCATTACTGTAGGTTGTCAGCATGGGGCACATTGATATATGAAGCAATAATCTCTCTGTTTGAATAAATTTTAACTGTTGATTACGTTTATTCATTCATTGTTTAATAATAAACATTCCATTTTATAAATACTTAAAGTTTTTATAGGTGTGTAATTTCTTTATCAACGTTATCACACCTCGCACGTACAAACAATTATCTTGAAATATTTGAATTTATCCCCAACAACCAGTTTGACAGATAAAATATTTAACAATAGTAAAGTCATTTTGATGACCACATATGGAGATTACACACTAGACGCGAAAGCCGATGATGTAATTATCATTCCTACCTACACCCATTTAAATCATACGTTTCATGAATGTTTTTTAATTTTGTATATGTATAGTTTATTGTAAATAGAAATTCAATATATTAAAGGTTATAATCGCATTGTTTTAACAGTTATTATCATATTAATAAAAATTGTATAGTAAAGTCGTTATCAGTTGTAGAAAACGCAAATGGCTACATAAGAACCCATGTTAATTTGTATGAAACTACAATTAAATCACACTTTCCCATAAGATTACATGTAAATAGAGACACAGCCTTGAACATTTCCTGTAGTACCTTACGAGTCGATTTTGATGAACGGGGTGTTCTGCTATAACGATTTTGATGAACGGGATGTTGTGCGATAGCGATTTATAATTTACAATAAAATAATTTCGAGCTGCTTCCTATATTTGCAGGCCGATTTTTAATAAACAGGATGTTCTGCGATAGCGATTTTTATAATTCCTGCTGACTCTGCCGATGGTGAAAAATCAACAATTTTCTACTTCATTATCTTACTATCCTATCATTTTATAAATCCTGTTTATAAATACATAATCATTTTTAATATCATTATTAAATTATTAAATCTTGTTCAATCTATCATTCATGATGAGCGGTGATGACGTCACCTATTCATTTTCTATTATATCTATTTTGCGTAAGTTTATTTTCTCATTTGTTCAATCTTTTCTCTAGTAAATATTCAAACTACGTTATCTCGTTAGACATCCGGAATTTCTTATCACCACCTGTTTATTGTTTTTCGCAAGCGTATTTATGTAATAACAAATTAATTACTTTGACTAATCTATATATATATATATATATTTATATATTTACACAATTATAAAAATAGTTACATTGTAAATCTGTTTTAAATCACTAAATGATTAAACTGCTCCTTCATACTGCATCGATATAAATGATATCTGTCCTCTGCTGGGTCTCCACAGAATTTACACACACATTCACTGGAACATCGATGATATTGTGTAGAGCTGCATAGTATATGATGCATCCCATGAACGGTTATTCTGCATATTCTGCTTCTGTATTTTTGATTTGGCTTCCTCCATTCACTATTCCTGAACGCCGGCCCTTCTGTATAATTTTCTGTAACAAAATCCCCGTTTTTCTGTTGTACTGTTTCGTTGTACTCATTGTATTCCTGTTCTTTTAAATGGTATGTTCTTTTTAAATCATTTGTCAGGGTACTCCACCCTATTATGTTATGAGATAGTGTGTTTGATGTTGTTTTGTGAACACCTAACGTTCTCTTAATAAAATATGCTTTTATTCTATCCAGTTGATAAAAGTCTTTTGTTTTCAACATATAGTCGAATTCTTTTAGCGCATGACTAATTTGACTAATCTATAAGAGTACATTTTTCAAATTATTTAGATATAATTGTTACATATTAGAAATTTTATATTATATTCATTTTATTGATAATGTTAACATACATTTTAATGAGATTGATAAGACGCAGCGCCGCCACCTTGAACACAGAGAAACAAAAAGGAACGCTGAATCATCCCGCTGAGATAATTGCTAATGATTTTTCCATACACATAATCATTTTCGATGATTTTAATTGAAGCAGTAATTTTTAGGCCATTTATTCAAAGGTTTTGTTTATTATTTTGTAATTAAATTTATAAGGTTTTCCATTCACATTGTTACTATTTTAATAATTTTAGGATTTTAATATTTTACTCGCATAAGATCAACAAAGTTTCCAATCCGTTTGCTTATCACTTCACGTTAACCATGAAAATAATTATAGAGTACTGAATTCGTATTTTCAATAATTTATACAACATACAGTTTTTATTAATCCATATTCATTATCAAATTATGCGGGCTATACGATAAGCGAATAGCGACGTGACCCCCTCATACATCATCTTTACATATAAGCGGGCGCAACCTTGAACGCAGAGACGCGAGCGCTGGATGACGTCACCTACTGTGAGGGCGGCGGCCGAGCGGTAACTCCCTTAGGGTGCATGCTAGAGCCGATCTGACCATGGATTTGATTTTTCTACCCAACTCTTCCACCCCTAGGCCCTTTTAGCTTTCCGATCACATAGTAGTTTACAAGTACCCCGTCTGAGATCTTCCACCCTTTACATAGTACTGTTTTGGGCACCCACCCTGGTCTTTTGGGGGTGACAAGATAGGGTGGACACAAACCCCACAGCTAATTGATTGGAGCACAGGTGAGAGACCGGTCGCCATCTTGAGTTTATTTTTTGATACACTTTTGGTTGGTAGTCCTGGTCTAGCTCGGTCACGCGACCGAAGTGAAGTTGGAAAAAAGTGAATTTAGACCCCCCATGTAAACCTTATGGGATTTTGGCGTAGAACCCGTATAGGTGCACTACTCCTACGGGAAACAATTCCCAATTACAAAACAACATACAAAAAAATGTACCATATGTAACATAAAATAGTAAAAATCCATATAAAATAAACAATTTAAAATAAGATTAACATCTGCACAAAATAAAAAGTAAAAATAAAAATATAATTTAATAAAAGCTAGATAACTTGATAAATTATACACATATGATTATCACTAAAAATATCACAGCATATTGTTAATATTGCTACAAAAAATATCGATTGGCTACTTAAGACGGTAATAGGTAAACTAAAAGTAAGTTTTAGTTGACTGCTAATAAACGGTATACGCAGTCTAATATGTTGTATAATCTCCGGAGAGTCGATAATATTATGCAAGAGTTTGTGCAGAAAAATAACACTTGCTTTACAACGTCGAAGCTCAAGCGATTCAAACTTTAATTTGTTAAGTAGGTTTATCAAATCAAAGAATCTGATTAATATTTTAAAAATCGGCGTTGTACACCTTCAATTTGTCGTGTTTGATCTTGGTTTTGCGGATACCAAATTAAAGAAGCGTATTCCAATTTAGAACGCACAAATGAATTGTATAAATCCCTTAAAGCACTAAGATTTTGAAATATATTAGTGTTTTGGTGAATAAAGCCCATAGCTTTCATGTGTACAACGTTTTCAATGTGATAGTTAAAAGTTAGTTTAGTATCAAAGTAAACGCCAAGGTCTTTAAACGTACTTACACACTCAACTGAACAGCTATTAATAAAATAATTAAACTTAATAGCATACTCTTGTAAATGACATAAACTTACACTTATTAATGTTCATATCTAATCGATTAACATCACACCATGAGCAAATTTGATTTTTGAGTAGATTTTAAGATCATATGCATATAGAAGATGCTAACAGACAACCTAGTGATGTGGAAAGGTCATTAATAAATAAGTTGAACAACAATATTGATCCTTGCAGAACACCAGAAGTTGGAAAATAAGATTTAGATTTATAATAAATGACATCAGCATAATGGATGAACTGCAAAAACCAAAATCTTTTTATGATTTTAGATGAAAAAAATAATGTAATTGAAGATAATGCAATATTAAGTAACTCATTTGCTGACTACTTTGCTAATATAGCAATTCAAAAATTAAATTCACATTTTGGAAGTAAAATATCTAGTGCATGCACATGCTCAACATACATGTCTTCTAACTCTATGTACGTGCAGCCTGTAACGGATGTAGAAGGTTGTGAAATTATTGCAGAAATGGCAAATAAGAAAAGCACAGGTTTAGACAAAATACCAATTGGTTTGTTAAAATTCATAAAATTAGAAATTTCTGCCGTATTAGCAAACATAATAAATTTATCATTTACTTCGGGAAAGTTTCCAACAATGCTAAAAACAGGACTAGTGATTCCGTTACATAAAAAAGGTGATCCAAAACAGATTGAAAACTATCGTCCGATTACCTTACTAAGCTATTTTTCAAAAAAATTTGAAAAAGCTTTTACATTACGAGTAAATAGCTATTTAAATAAAAACAACCTTATTCATAGTTCTCAACATGGATTTTGTAAAAACAAATCCACGGAAACCGCCATGTTTCAAATTGTACAAAATATCTACAATCAATTAGATAATAGAAAATGGGTAGTAACATTAGTGTTTGATCTTACAGCAGCTTTTGACGTGATAAATCATGATTTTCTTTTAGATAATCTAAATTCTATAGGCATAAGAGGCCCTATACATAATTGGGTAAAATCTTACTTAAGTGAACGTAACATTGTTGTTAAAGCAAATGGACATCAATCACAAAATAAAAGTATTTGTTATGGGGTACCGCAAGGTTCAATTGTTGGTCCAATTTTTTCATCATATTTATTAACGATTTACCCAATTATCTAGTAGATAGCAGTATTGTAATGTATGCAGATGACACCACGGAAACAATTGAAGCATCTACAGCAGAAGAACTTGAAATTAAAACTAATGACATAATCTGTAGATTCAATACTTGGTGTGCGGCAAATAATTTAATTGTGAATTTGCTAAAAACGTCTTCTATTGTCTTTAATAATAACATACAGCGAGATTGTTCGTTAAATATAATGAACATGTGTAACTGCACAAAAGTGTTAGGAGTGTTTATAGATTGTGATTTAAGTTGGAGTAGTCACATTGATAGTGTATGTTCTAAGGTATCTAAATCAATGTACGCCATAAGAAATATAAAACATCTAATACCTATAAACGATATCAAATCTGTGTACTATAGTCTAGTACAGTCACACATTAGCTATAACATAAAAGTCTGGGGGCAAAGTAAAGATATAAAAAGAGTTTTTATTTTACAGAAAAGAATTATTAGACTCATTTTTAATTTAGATTATAAAGAATCCTGCAGGGAAACTTTTAAGGAAAAGAAAATTTTAACTGTTTGTGGAATATATATATACAAACTTATATATCATAATTTTAATACTTGTGAAGAGATATCAAAACATAAATATCCCATTAGATCAGTTAGTGATATTTTTATAAAACATTATAATACAACCCGGTTTAAAAAATCACCAAAATGTGCAGCAAGTTACATTTTCAATAATTTGCCAAATGATTGTAAACAGGCAAAAACTTTAATATTATTTAAAAACAGGCTTAAAACCTTTCTAACAAATGGCTGTTTCTACACATTAGACGAGTTTTGTAAATTTTAAAGTGTTTTTGTTTTTTACTCTATAGTAGGAAGTCTGTGTCTTTATTTTATTCATGTGTAATAATAATTAACCGTATTTTAATTTTTTAAATTGTATATTATAGGTGTATTTTTAAATTACTTTGTTTAATTATATACTGTATTGTATGTTAATAGTTTTAATTATTTTAATTATTTTTATTATTTTTTAGTGACTTATGTAAACATGTATGTATACAATGTTTATATCAATAAATAAATATGAATATGAATATGGCAACATATGGAATGGAAAGTCTGGTTTCATTTAAAACAAGATTTGAAAACTTTTTTTGATTGTTGAATCACATTGGAACTCATGTTCAGTTAGACAGAGCAATAATAAAAAAATGTAATGTAATACTAAAGATATGTCAAAGAAGAATTATTTAAATTTTCCGATAATTTTGATTAACTCTGTATGTCAGTCACTAGCCTAAACCTGTACACATTTTGTAAATTTAAAAGTTATTTTATACAGCGTAAAATTTATTTATATGGTTTTTCATACATTCAAAAATGCAAAGAAAAACGTCAGCTGCGTTTTTAGTAGTGGTGTTTGTAAACAAGATTAATGCTAAAAGCGCATTTATTTCTTAATTTGTACTTTTAGATACATTTTAATACTATTTTTAAATATGATTTTACAAATTGATAAAATATTGTTATAGTTATATAAATTATCTTTTCTAATTGTGCTAGTAAAAAATAAATTGATTATTTCTAGAACTGACAATTTTGCTGTTTTTGGTATAATACTACAAATCAAGGTGGCGATGATCGATGATCACAATAATCACTAGCCTTGAAAAAAAAGATGATTCTATTATTTGTACACATTATTGTTAATTTAGTTTCTGCCATTGAAACGTTTGGTATCAAAATGTCAAAAAATGTACTATCTTTTTGCGTGTTCTGCTGAAAGAAAAGAGGAATAATGATAAGTTTTACAACAATATTAAAAAAAATGTAATCACATTTTAAATATTCGCAAAGAAAATAAATTGTCAATGAATAAAGCTAAAGTGCTAAGTAAAATAAACAATTTTCAAAAGTAGTCAGTTTTAAACATGTGAGCTGCAGCTTAAATTTGAACATTTTAAGTTTATTTTATCCTTCTGTTACTTATTGTTTTTTATTTTGTTTTTTTTTTAACTTTTATTATTTATTTTTTAATGTCTTATTCAAGAAATGTATGTAATTTATATTATTTCCGTGGTCTGTGCTGTATTTTAATTAGTAACTGTACTGTTTTACCTTTTGTTTGTACCTGTTTTTTATTTTAATTTACTTGATATCTTAAAAAAAAAACACTTTTGGTGATAACATCGCTGTTAATGCATTTTCTAATTTTTGTTTAAAGCACGGTAGCTAGGTCTCTTAAAGTTCATTTTATTAACAAACACGCGTTTTTATTTGATTAAAAAATTATTTTTTTTATGAAATTATTTTTTTTAGCTTGCAAAAAGACGCTGCAACATCAGATAAAATTTTTGGTGCTAATATTGAAACAAGTACAAGTGAGGCTAATAAACCTGCTACAGATGGTAATTCTGTAAATTTTTCGACAAATATCTGTAACCAAAACATGTTAATAGATGCAACTGAAGTAGAACACAAAATAACAGATAGAAGTGTAGATAAAGTAGCAAATAAAATTGCACATAAAGTTGCAAAGAAAATATCAAATGACTTGACAGTTGAATCAGATAAAGAAGCAGTTAAAACTTTAGATGAATTTGTAGTTAAAACAACAAATACAGTATCAGACAAACAAAAATCTGACGTTCAGAACAATTTATGTGTTTTTTGTGAAAAGAAACAAAAAAAAGTTCGTGGTCACGAACAACCGTTACAAACTTGTGTAACAGAGAAACACATTAATGTTTTAACAAATGAAGCTATTGAACAATATGATGCAATGTTTGTAAACAAGATTAATAGTATGATATCTATTAATTCAAATATTTTTTATCATAAATATTGTAAACTAAATAACAAAAATTCTGTTCGGTTACACATCACAGCTAGTAATTTGGAAAAATCCCAATGGCATTCTACTCGAAACGTTTATAAAGATGCTTTTCAAGAAATTTGTTGTTTTGTTTCTCAATATATTATTGCACAAAATCAGTCGTTCTTTTTATCATATCTGAAGACATAGTTTTTGTTGAATTTGTAAAAATGAACAATATAACTATAAAAACAAAACCTTATAATTTAGAAAACAGATTACTTGAAAGATTCCCAAAAAAAATAATCTTCTCAGTAAATAATAAAAAGATAGTTAAACCTTACAATGAAGTTTTAATGAATTATGATATAGACATTATAAATAAACAAGATGTTTTGGGTAGAGCTGCAATTTATTATCTGATCAACCAACGGCAAAAGATTTACTAAAACGAGAATGTCATGTTCCAGAAGTATTAACAGATTTTGTTTTGAAAATAATATGTTCCATATATAAAATATATAAAGAAGAGTTTAAATAAATAAAGCCATACTGATGAGAGGTAAACCTCGAAACGCGTCTATGGATGTTTTTAGTTTAGAATATTTTTTCATAAATTTAATTTTTTAATAATATGTTCCACTTTTAGACGTAAACGTAACGTAAACATCAATAGAATTGCTACATCATTTTCTGAAGACTTAATATATGCTGTTTCAAACGGTAAAATAAAACCTTCCAAGCATCTCTTAGGATGGCATTTAAAAGTTTAACTAATAGCAAAAAAGTTATTAATGTTATAAACAGGTATGGGCACTGTTGTAGCTGCACTGTTTTAGAAGGACTAGAAACCGAAGCGACGTTTGCGTCTACTCAACAAAATGATATATGTCCTTAAGATATCAATCGCTCAGAAAATTTAACTACAGAATTAGCATTTAATAATTTTGATAGATTTGTTAATACCTCAAGCGGTAAAGATACTTTGCACAACACTGTCGGCATAATATTTCAAAATATTACCGATAATAACTATGATAACCTTGACATATCTAGAGACTGTTTTCCTCAAAATAGTTCCATAAATAAACAACCTAGTACAAGTTCAAGAAAAAAACGATGAACTTTCGACACAATAACGTTTGATTTGCAAGCTTATCATAAAAAGCCAAAAATACAAGAAACTTTAGAACCTGTGGAAATCCCTTTTAAGCCAGATAATATTCAATCATTGAAATACATCGACCTAGCTTGTCTAGTTTCTCATTATTTAAAACTACTGTATACACCGTCTTGGGTAGGATTTAATAGTTTAATTCATCATGATACAACAATAAATGAATCACTAACAAGTACTTCTGTAGTGTTGGAAACAATGAGACAGAGTCAACAAGTTGCATTAGAATGCAACATGCCTTATATAGAAGTAACATATAATTTAGCAATAGCAAATATTGTAACACTAATACAAAGTAGTGAAAAACCGCGTTTTGATAATTTATTTATTCATTTTGGGTCGTTTCATATTATGCTGCCGTATTTTAAAGCAGTTGGCAAATTTATTGATAGTTGCGGATTAACTAATATGATGATTAACGCTGAATTATTGGCAAGTGGTTCTGTTAATACATTTAACAGGTCAACCTTTTAATCGTTGCAAAAGGTTACATCCAATGGTGTCTTTAGCTTTTCAAATTATACATTTTGAAAAAAATTTAACTAAAAAAAATATTAAAATCACATTTGACATAAAGGAGTATTTACAAAATTATAAAGTTAAAAAATCTGCCAATCCTGAAATTACAAATAAGAAAGTATTAAATTTATTTGAAAAATATGAAAAATATCAGCAACAAACACTCAATGGGAGGCATGGCAAAACTGCACAATTTTATATGATTTACATAAATATAATTCACTATTATTTACTATTATGTAAAAGTATCAGGAAGCCAAATGTAGAATTGTTCAAATACATGCCCAAACTTACAAACATTTTCTTTACTTTGAACCAACAAAATTATTCACGTTCTTCAGTAATGTATCATGAAATATTAATAAAAGCACACATCACTCATGCAGGGTTAGAATTGCAACTACAAAAAGGATCAAATAAAATTTAAAAAAATTAAAATTTGTTTTCCAGACAATTATTCGTACAGCTATTATCAGTCATGTGATGGAATATACAGGTTTACGAAAAAGTAAAGACATTACTGCAGATCTTCAATAAAATAAAATCAAAAAACATTCTATGCAACTTGAGAACTTAATAACTCACTTGAAAACAAATGATCCCTTTTCTGATGATGTTGACGGTATTTTTTTATTTAATATATCAACTGGTCAAACAGCGTCTAAAAATATAACTGACTTTTTGCTAAATGTTGAAAGTCTAGAAAATGATCAACGTAAAAAATTTATTGCAGAATACAGCACTAATCCTCATAGATTTGAAAAAAAATCGCTCGATCAAAGTTTTTACATTTGCGGATGCTGTGCAGAAAAAAAAATGACTGTGTCAGGAAAATTAGTTGAAGTGCGAATGCAACGTGACTTATTTGGCCAGTTATTATAACTTTCTTTAAATAACACGTTAAATATTGAAGCAGTTCTCACCTACCCGTTGACTTCAGTCCCATTAACAATGTGTCATCTTGATGGAGCGATTTTCAAAACGGATAAATCAGTGTTATTAAAAACATTAGAAAAAAACATAGACAGCAATCAACCCGAGACATGTGACGTGATGATTTTTGATGGTTATTTTATATTGCACGCAATGACAGAGGTTCCACTGACATTTGGAAATATATCAAAGAAGTTACTTTCAATTTTTACTTCAAATACTTATAAAGTTTGGTTTTTATTTTACTCCATCAATAAAAGATCACGAGCATTCTTTACGAGGAAGAACATTGGGTGAAAATTTTTCCATAAACAGTTCTGATCAAGTACGACCTGCTAATTTTGCATGCGAATTAAAGAATATAAATTTTGAGAATACTTTAATTCCGATTATTTGCAACGATTGGCAAAATGATAATTATGCCCCATTTATTAGTGAAAAAACAATTTACGTTGATCATAAATTATGCTACAAATACAGGAAACACGGTGATAAAATAGTAAAAAGCATTGAGCAACATTTGGATTGCAGAAAACATGAAAAAGCTAATACAAAAATAGTATTTCACATTTGTCAATTAAATTTTGACGCAAATGTAGCTATAAAATGCTCTAATACCGATATCTTAATTATATTGTTAGGAAATATGACTCATATGAAAATTGATTTAAAATTAAGCATATTGCTCGGAACTGGAAACGCCCAAAGGTACGTTAATGTCAGCAAATTGTATGTAACTCTTGGTTCAAATTTATCCTGCATTCTATAAGAGAAAAAAAAACCGTTTGAGATATTGCAAAAATCTGAATATTACATTATAGCGTTTACCGATGAATCAAATATTGACAGCTGTAGTTTTGATAAACTGCAGATAATAATTGAAAAATTCGTGTGTAACAAGTATGGAATAAAAGGAACTGTTGACGTGGACTCAGCAAGAGTTGTAACATTTGTTAAAAATTACAAAATGACCGAAAAAAAGGTTGCATTAAAAAATACAATTAACGGAGCAACATTTCCACCATGCAAATCAGAGATACGTCAACATATTTTACGTACATCTTACATTGCAAATCTTTGGAGTCATGCTCATGATTCTGATCCATCAACGTTGTCACCCTTGGGTTATGGATGGGAAGAAAAATATTGTTTAGTAGTAGTAGTAGTAGTAGTAGTAGTAGTAGTAGTAATTTATTAATGCTAAAGACTAAATAGTCATACACAAGTCATATTACAAAAACAGTTAAAAAGGTTTACACATAAAGTACAAATTAAAAAGTATAAAAACTATAACACAGAAAAAAAAAAAAAAAAAAAAAAATAATAATAATTACATTACAACATTAATTGTACTGGGTTTAGACAGATGTTATATTATATCATTTGTTTCTAAGAATTCTTCAATGTTATAAAATGCTTTCTTTATTAAGTAAATTTTAATTTTGATTTTAAACATATGTAAAGGTAGATCCCGAGTAGATTCCGATAGCTTGTTAAAAAATTTAATTGCATAGTATCTTGACCCTGTTTGAGTTCTTTGCAATCTGATTTGCCTTTGGTATATATCTTTCTTTTTTCTTGTGTCATATTTATGATGATCGTGCGTACAATACTGAGATCTGTGTTTTCTTAAATGCGTCAGACATTCCAAAATAAACATTGACGGTACAGTAAGAATGTTTAATCTGATAAAGTTTTCTTTGCAGTTTTCTTGATAATGCAAGCCTTCAATAATTCTTACAGATTTTCTTTGTAACGAAAACATTTTACTGGTACAGGAAGAATGACCCCAGACCAAAATACCATACTTCAAATGGCTATGTATGAGCGCAAAGTAAGCAGCTTTTAGAATAGTGCTAGAGACAGATAATCTAAGATTTCTTAAACAGTACATGTTCTGTGATAACTTTTTTGCCATTACTGTTCCGTGCTTTTCC
The DNA here is from genome assembly GCA_963932245.1 of Tachinus rufipes. Classification (NCBI taxonomy): domain Eukaryota; kingdom Metazoa; phylum Arthropoda; class Insecta; order Coleoptera; family Staphylinidae; genus Tachinus; species Tachinus rufipes. The sequence goes on along the minus strand of OZ010741.1, from coordinate 83,470,749 downwards.
CACCTCAAATTTGCATCAATATGCAAGCCTAAAAATTTAGTGCATTGATTGATTTGTGGTTCTGTCTTATGCAGTGTACAAAGCATTTCCACTGTTTTTGTTTCGTTTAGAAATAATTCATTTAAATTAAACCATTCAGAAGCTTGTATTAATGAAATCCTATTAGTGTTAATTATGTCTTCAAGGTTATTACCAGTACTAATTATGGTGGTATCATCAGCAAAAAGTATTGTCTCGGAGTTTATAAGACAGTTTGGAAAATCATTAATAAAAATTAAAAATAGTAAAGGACCTAGGATCGAGCCTTGAGGTACCCCATGTTTTACTTTTAAAAAACTTGAATGTATATCATTAAAGAAAACTTGCTGTTCACGATCATCTAAATATGATTTAAGTAAAGCTACACTATTATTATCTATATTGTACGCCGATAGTTTAGAAAGCAGTATTGAGTGAGAGACGCAATCGAAGGCTTTTGTTAAATCAACGAAAGTAGCCAAGGAATATTGCCTATTTTCAAAACAGTTTAGAATGTTTTCGACATATGCATTTATTGCATCAGTTGTAGATAAACCGGAGCGAAACCCAAACTGACATTTGGTAAATAGGTTCTCAGATTCAAAATAATACAATAATTGATCAAATAAAATTTTTTCAATTATTTTTGATATAACAGGGAGTAAAGAAATTGGCCTATAATTGTTGTAGTTTTGTTTGTCACCATTTTTAAAAATAGGTATTACCTTTGCCAACTTCATAGATTTTGGAAATAAATTACAGTTGATTATATCATTGATTATAATTGTTAGCGGGCCAACTATTATATCTTTTATGGAATAGATCAAATCGGACGACAGTCCAAAAACATCAACACTTCTACTTCGTTTTAAATTGTGTATTGCGTCACGTACCTTAATAATAGTAGTTGCTTTAAATTTAAAGTTGTAGTTTTTATTAATAGTTGGTATATAATCTTGTGTACTACTAATACCAGATTGAGTTAGATTTTCTTTAAGGGTTGCAATTGCATTAGTAAAAAATAAATTAAAAGTATCACTTGTTATATCACAGATCAATGTATCACAGTTAGTTCTTTTGGTTTCTTTATGTATTATTTTCCACATAGCCTTTGGATGATTATTAGAGTTTCTAATATATAAATCATTAGCAGATATTTTTGCGTTTCTTATAGAAATTTTATATTGTTTCCTATAGTCTGCTAGAACTTGTTTAGCCCGATTGGTGGGGTTTAGTTGAAAACTTTCATTTAATAAATGTAGGTGCTCTCTCATTAAACGAAGAGAATTATTAAACCAATTTATATTGCAATTGTTGGTATTTGTAATTGCATACGTTTTTTGTGGAAATGATAACTTTAGACTAGTGATAATTTTATTTTGAAAACTGTCAAATTTTTCATTAATGTTAATTGACTTATTATAAATATCATCCCATTGCATATTGCTTAACGTTTCATAAAATGTTATTTTACCCTGTAAAGTTATTGGTCTGCATATTTTTGTTGTATGTCTGTTTTTATTTTGAGAATCAATAAATAAAGTCAATGACATACCTATATGATCGGAAATATCCGTTATCTGTGGCTCCACTTTGAAAGAGTTTGATAAAACGTTTGTAAAGATATTATCTATGCAATTATTTTTCCTAGTTTTAAAATCTACAATTTTTGAAAGACCATATGTACTTAGGCAATCACATAACAAAGTAGCTTGCGCATCCATAAGATTAAATTTAACATTAAAATCACCACCCAGTACAATATTTCTGTTACGACAATTTATATGTTCTAAAAGCGAAGCAAGACCATTTAAAAACAAATTAAAATTTTCACCTGGTGTACGATAAATACATATTAAAAGAATATTAAAATCATTAAAATACACACTAGCCAACTCACAAATTTTCTCAACACTGTATATGTTAGTAATATTATTATATGAAATAATATTATTATTTTTTGAATACACAATAACACCTCCATGTAAACTACTATCCCGAGCATAATATGCCTTAGATTGCAGGTTACATATTTTAGAGATTTCACATTCTTCAACGTTTAACCAGTGTTCACTAACATTAATAATATCATAATTAGACTCACATTGAATTACTTCTAGTTCATTAATTTTATTACGCAATGATCCAGCATTTACAAATAAAATTTTAATTTTTTCCAGTTTATTGCTGATTGTGGAATAACTTATCGGTTGGGAATTCGTTTGTTCTGACTGAAGAAAAAACGATCTACTTCTATACCTATTGGCCATGTCTTTGGGTCCTTGATAATATCAGCATAATTTGGTTGAACGGATAATCTAAAAGTTGAATAATCATGATGTTGTGTGGAATTCAATTTTTTACATTTTGCTGAGTGCACATTTTTTGTTTTTATATATTCTATGATTTGTTCTTCAGTAACATCAGTGTGAATACGTTTAACATGAAAATGATAATCGCGAGTTACTCCTTTGATTAATCCATTATCTTCTCCGCATCCATGAATATAATTATGTTTTATTCGTCTATGATATTTTTTCTGGACTTGCCATTCTTCTTTTTCCAAAGGAGTTTCTTTTTCTATGACTTTTGATAACGATTTATTTTCATTTTTATCCTTCATATTGTTGTTGGAATTTACAATATCTCCGGGTTGGCTAGAGATACTTGGGTTCAGCGGGGCATCGAGTTTCTTCGCGGCAACGTTTTTAATATTTACGTCCGATATTTTTTTAGAATTAAAGGGAGTTCCAGAATTAATATCAAATAATTTTAATAAATCAATATTAGTTTCTTTTAATATGTTTATTTCTTTTTTCATATCACTTATATTCTTATTTAAAACTTTCACTTCTTTTGCAACACTTTTTTGTATTATTTCTGCAAACTCATTACTTTTTAGAAAGTTAATGATTATTTCATTAAAAGTAGAGTCTTCACTACCAGATCGCAGGGCATAGGCCATCTTACTATATTACTATAATAGTTGTGGTTTAATTTAATAAATTTGTAGGAGCTCTTAAATACACGTCCGCATGCGGCGACCGCAAGCAAACTACGCGTTTGTTTCAAATGGTTTGATGGCGATCAAATACCGCCAACAATTAACAGCATCACAAACATCGTCAACAGTTCTGCAGGTACGTTTTAAAATTATTTTTACAAAAAATCTACGTTTATAATTAATGCAAAATTAATTTTTAATTATTGCAAAATTTTTTTATAGAAAACGTCGAACAGGAAAATGAAACTGAAAGAGAAGAATATGATAAAAATTTATAGAGAGAATAATTTTAATATAAATATTTCCGATAGTTCAGAAGAAAATTATGAATGATACAGTACTTTTTGTGGATATTTTGTACGTGTAAAATTAAAAATTATTAAATGTAGAGTATATTGTTTAAACGTTTTTTTTATACATTTGTAGTTTTTAATTTTATTTCATTTAATTCTTGATGGTACCACCATAATGTGAAACATATACATAATTTTTTTATTAGTAGTATTGCGAGCATATTGATATAACAAAATTAGTATTAAAGTAATATACCGTTTAAATTTTATAAATATATCATAGTTTTGCCATTTAAAATTAAGAAAATTGTAGCCAGTTACGCTAAGTTACTAGGCGCCAACCAAATTCTCTTAAGACCATACCGACCGCTACCTTAATTTGTAGTATTTCAACGAAACCGGCAACTTGAGCGTCATTGCTGTTTCTACATATAATTTGATGTACATTCAGAAAAGATTAAACTATGATATGTCGAAGTGTTTTTTGTCAAATTATATTTGCAAATAGCAACAAAATGCATTCAAAATACATAAAATCGCATTTATTTCTCTATTTTTTGGGCTATTTTCTAACTATTATAAAAAAAAAACTTTGACATATCATAGTTTGATTCTTTCTGGTTGTATTGGTGAAAAAATAAATTTGATGTAATTGAATATCTAAAAACACCGGAAATTCCAGGCATCTCTGGGACTTTATTTAGTGTTTCATCTTGCAAATATTCAGTCAGTTATCATTATTATCCTACAATTTTCTATGACCAAGAAACAGCATAAATTAATGTTAGAATCGTTGAATGAAGATGATGCTTGTAATATATGATCACATTTTTGAATTTGTGTACATTGGTATTATTCTAAAAATAATGATACTTATCCGAAATTTTTAATATTCTCAAAATATGGATTTTTAATGCAAAACATTGTAAATTTGTAATTAAAGTTTATCAGCAGTTTTGGGGAGTATTTTAACCAATATTCCAATCTCTAAGTTATAAATCCAGCCTTTAAATCTTAAAATCTGCATATTAAAACTGTAAGTTTAAAAATAAAAAGATTTTTTTTTAAATCTTGATAACAGTGTAAATCCGGTCTTCAATTAATAAATAAGACATTTAAAAGTGTAAATCCGATTTTTAAAATCAAACCACCTAATTGTTAATCTGAGTTCTTTAATTATAATTCCATCCTTTAAATCTATAAATCCATTTTTTAAAAAGGAAATGAGGTCTTCAAAAATGAAAATCTGACTACCAACGTTTTTCAATTGACTTATTGGTTGGAGGCATTTTTAATATTAATTAGTATTACCGCTACCTATTTCAGCTAAGCGTCGTTATTGAGCCAGTTTAAGAAATAATCTTAAACAGTCACATTTTGTTGAAAAGTGCAAAATTCTGTTCATAAAAGGTTAAATATTAAAAATTTAAATATTTTCAGAAATGACTAAAATCCGGTCAAAAAGTCTAAATTCTATTTCTAAAATGTTAAAAATAACAAAATTTGGTCAATTTTGGTTCAACCATCAAAATATTGTCAGAAAGCACCTCAGCATTTACAATTTTTTTATGCCAAATTAAAACAGTGATTAACTGTCTGGCCATCCTTTAATAACTGTTGTTAAAGATGTTACTTGCTGCTGCAATTGAACAGTATTTTTCAGCTTAAAGCTTTTGTCAATATGTTTACTGCCTCTATTTCAATTTAGTTGTTTGAAAGCTTTAGTTTTGAGGTATTAAACTAAGATACAAAAATAAACAAACATTTAAAAAACTATTTACACTGATTACAACAGCGGATAAAAAAGTACTTAATCATTCTGCAAATGTTTTGTTTATTTAAAACTCAATATTTTTAAATATTAAATTATATACTTTTTTGCTTTTCACCACTAAAACTAGAACTTGATTCAATTGAATGCTTCCAGATTTCTTTATTTCACTAAAAAAGTGATATATAATGTTTGTACTACAAATAACACTATATAAATAACAATCTTCAGTTTTCTTTTCACTGTCTGTTGTTTTTGTGATGTAATAATATTTTGAGAATTATTAATTATTCTTAAACAAATTAAGCAACAATAATGTAATCCACGCAAACTTTATGTTTCTTATAAAATACTTACTTCACAGCATACATGACGTCAGACAGCAATTTGGCATTCGTTGAAGCAAGTTCTCCTATATCTATATCTCTGGTCACGACCTTTTTACAATAAAGCACAGTTTTGAGGAATGTTAAGCCTACCTTTTCCACCGTAATCCTTCCTAACAATGTAGCATCTATTTTATAAAATAAGTCTATGAAAAAAATGCGTAAAATTAAAAAAAAGACGCATTTTTTCTTTAACATGTGTAACTAAGTTTTTGTGTTGCTTTTAATGATTTTGATGTCAATTTAGTTACTTGATATTATTAATTTTCTTTACGCACTTATTACTAGCTAGAAGCTGAGAATTATTAAATAAAAATAAATGTTAATTAAATAAAAACCCTTTGCGGGGGGTGGTGCAAATACTTTCGTTGAGCTATGGACTAAGATATAACTTTGTTAAAAACCCAGTTTAGCTGAGACAAGTCAAATTTGTTGTGTTGTGCCTCTACAATTTTGGGTGGATCCAGGATTTGTAAACGTCTGGTGTGACCAGGGTCTACTAGTTCTGCAATAAATACAGAAATAGTGCAAATTACTATTGCTTCTTGTCTTTTTTTATTACCAATTTTTATAATCCTGTCATTTTTTCTATTTTCTATTTTTTTATTTGTACACTAAATCCAATAACACGAAATAAATAATTAATATTATTATACACTTTTAAAGCGTTTTTATCGATTTTTGACAATTTTAAAACATTTTTTACATTTGAAAATCATAATTATTTATTTGTAGACTATTGACAGCTGTGAACATTTTCAACAATTGTAGAACATAGAACAATTGTACAACACTCTAGAAATGTTTTGCACATCTGCCTATTAGTTCTTACATTTGTGGAACATTTTTGAATGTTTTATCAACAGATTTTAGGATTATTTTTGACATTTGTTAATATTTACATTTTTGAAATCTGCGAAATATTTTTATTATTATGGAATATTTTGGAATGTTACTTGTCAGGACAATTAAAAAATGTTTTTTTCAATTGTTTTAAAATTTGATAAACATTTTAGGATTTGGATTTTTTCTGATCTAATTTTCTTACTTTACGATTAATTTTAACAAGAAACATTATTCACAATTGAAAAAAAAATTGACAATTCTGAAACATTTCATATTTAAAAGAAAAAACCAAATTAGTTTTTAAAAATCAAGAACATTTTTGATCAATTAAAAATCATTTCTGTCATAGTAAAAAACAAATTTAAAATTATACTTGCTAAAACTTACTTGTTTATGAAAGATTTTTGAGAATTTGGGAACATTTTTAACAATTGTAGAACGTTTTTGACAATTGTGGAACAATTTACGACAATTGTGGAAGAATTTATGACATTTGTGAAACATTTTTTGAAAGTTGTGGAGTATTTTGGATATTTGGTAATATTTACTTTTATATAAGCAGTGGAATCTCCATTAAGCGGACAGTGACGGTGCAACTGATTTTGTCCGCTTAAAAAGAAAGTTGGATAAATTTCAACAACTAGAAAACATTTAAATGTCAAAATATGTTCTAAATTTAAAACAAAATAGTTTCACATGATTGAAGAAGTTCAAGTATGTTTAAAACTATCATAAAACGTTTCTAACTATTGAAAAAAAAATTCAATTATCAAAAAATTTAAAAAAACGTTCTCAACTGTCTGAACACTTTCGGAACTGTCAAACAATGTTTTCAACTTATAAAAAACGTTCTCAAAAATCAAATGTTTCAAATAAATTATTTACAAATAATTCAAAATGTTCTGATATATTTTAAACTGTCAAAAAACATTTTTAACAGTCAGAAAACAATTTTAACTGTTATAAAACATTTTTAATCATCAGAAAACATTCTAAAGTGTCAAAATATAATCAAAAAGTTAGAATACAAAAATTTCAAAAGGTTTAAAATACTATGATATGTTTTAAACTGTCAAAAAACGTTTTCAACTGTCAAAAAATCGTTCTTACATTGCTTATAAACACAATTTTTGTATAAAATTTTAGTATTGCTTAAAAAATACCTAAGTACATAGTATACATTTATTTAAATAAAATATGTAAAATACAAAATAAACTACATTCTCAAATACATTAAAAATTAAATATGTATGTACATATTATTTATTTCTTCTAAGAGTAATCTAACAAACTACTTTATTTAAATTTTTGTATTAAAATATTTCATTGTTATAACACATTTCTAGATTTTTTATCAAATCAAAAAATACTAAATCATCTTGCATCTTTTCAAATGCTTTAAGATCTTTTATGAAGTTTAATGCTTCTCTTTTGTTTTTAATTTTTCTTTTGTAATATCTTTTTCATCTTCTTTGTCGTCTAGTTTCTCTATATTTATTTCAACATGCCATATTCTGGATAACTTGTTGCAAGCAGTAGGATAATATTGGCTTTAATTATTTTAAGTTGTTTTACAATTACAGAAATATTTCTGAACTTGTTGTCAGTGGTAGTTTTAACTTCAAGGTCATCTTTAATAACTGGAGACTAGTAATTTCCGTTCATATTTTTTTAGGAACTAAACTTGAAGTGCAACACTGCATGCTATATTATACTTTTTTTCAATTATTATTTTTTAAAGTTTTTAAAATATTAGTTTATTGTCTTCAAAAATCTGTTATTATTTAATAATACGTTCATAATTTTTCAGAAATTAAAGAAAACAACATTCATATGAACGTGCTTAAAAAAACAGAAGAATCTCAGGTTACGTCGCAGCCAAAATATCAAAACTTGTTACAAAACGTTGTTGCGACGGCAAAATTAGTTCAAAATATTTATACTTGGACAATTAAAAATTAAATAAAAAAGATAAAGTGTCTATACAGAGAGGTTTTTAAAGATTTATTTATTGGTAACAACATAAAACGAGTTAAGCGTTCTATTAGTAGAAACCAAGTTACTGGATTTGAAAATGAATTATAGATAATATCAGAATCAGAAAATCGTATGAAAAATGTAAGAAGTCTATTCAATGAAACAGCCACTAGTTGTGAAACAAACTTTAAAGAATTAAATGATTACATGAATATGTTAATTAAAGAACAAGAAGAACAGACTCAATCAAAGTTATTGTCTGAATGGATAGATTGATATTATATATACAAACATAAACTTTAATTTTGTTTTGTAATAAAATTTTATAGTAAGTGAATTGTATATATATTTTCAATATATATATTCCAGTTTTGAAGTTTTATTAAAAAATAACAAAGAATGTAACAAGTAATTGATTAATTTGTAATTAAATAAAACTATTAATCAAAACTTAACGATTAATATAGAATCAGAATTTGATTAATTTACTAATTTAATAAATTTATTAAAAATGTAGGAAATGACTATTTAAAGTACGGAACGGTACATACAATTTTTATATTTTAAATAAAACAATGTTGATATAATTAAAATAAGTGTGTATAAATTGTAAAGTTAGTAGTAAATTATATTATTATTTTAAGCAACAGATGGATTTACTTAGTGCTATGGTAGTTAGCTACGAATATTAAAAAATTACCAAAATCATTAATGATGTTTTATATCAAAAGTGTGTATCAAATGTTCTCGGTAATGAATAAATGTATTTACCAAGTAATGATTATTTACATAATTATTGTTTTATCGTTGTTTATTTATTTATATATTTTTTTAGTTATTAACAAACATATTAATAATTATTAATTCATACATTTTATATTTAATATTTCCTATTTCAAGTTTGTAAAATTTTATCTTTTAAACATATTTGTTTAATTAATAGTTTATTATGTTTTTATAAAAATATTATTAAAAAATCAAACATGTAGTATTAATTCAAATGACCAGCGAATAAACCAAAACTGACTTCAGCCAAGAATTTCAAACGCTTGGCATGGGCTAAACTCATCGAGAATTCCTGTGAGTTTCCTAAACGAAAAATCTCTTAAGCAAACACCACAAACAAACAAAATCTTATAGAATCCTTGATTAAACTTTTTTATCACAATAAAGAATTAAAAAAAAATGTGACAATTAGAGTATGCCAAAAAGGGTGCATGCTGTATTCTCTTGTATTTACTGTAAGAAATCAGGCCATAATATTAAGGAAAAAAAGATTATGATAATAATTTAAATAGAAATAGATAAAATCCTAATAATAATTTTGGTCAAATGAATTAAAAGCCGATACCCCAACATCTATTTTTTTTAAACTTTTTTAGCTGATTTATTAGTAGTATAAAAATTGTCCGTTACTAGAATATGGCCAGTATTTAAAAGATTTTCACTTAAGTTTATCACAACTTTGGTGGGAACTGATTGACGGGTGTCCGCTTCTTTACCTTAATATACTTTTATATAACAAGTATAACCTTTGTTAGAGCACAAGTTTTGCTCCATACTTGTGTGTGGTAAGTGTATAACTAAGGTGTCTACATCTATTATACCAAAGTTGCAATCATCATTATTAGTGTTGTCTATTTTGCAATCATTGAAAAATTGTTACCAGCATTTAAAGAGCAACCACGAAAGTCTGCTCCATGGTAGTAAAAGCTAATACAAAACTCATCCAGAGCACAAACGTACTCATAGAAAAACGCAGAAAAATGCACAGATACTCAGTAAAATATCCAGAGCTTGACAAATAAGTAAAGAAAGCGTTTAAAAAAACCTAAGATCTCATAACAGATAAATGATACAAGAAGCCATCAAAGACAATATTAACATAATTTCTCTAATCAAAATTGCGCATCTGCAAAATTAAAAACCAGCAAGGAAAAGTGGTGTTCCATCATCAAAAATTTCTACTAAAGACTTTACAGCCAAAGTACCTAGTCTAAACTGTCTAGATCTGGTAGTTCTGATTATGGGCTTTAAAGGAATTTCGGAAATTAATACTGTAGAGTTAAAAATGACACTAATAACACAGATAAAGAATCGGAACGCTTTAGGAAAAGATCGTTTTACAACAGAAATATTGAAAAATGGAAAAAAAACTTTAGAGAAAGTACTAATCACCCTTCTCAACATATGTTTTGAGAACAAAAAAATCCCGATGCCTAGAAGAATTCTGAGTTGATAATTCTCTTTAAAAATGGTGAACAAACTAACATAAAAAATTATAGACCAATCAGTTTTTTGCCCGTTTTGTATAAGTTTCTTACCAAAATTATAACGAACTGACTTAACAAACAGTTTAATTTTTACGAATCGGTGAAACAGGCCAGATTCCAAAGCGGCTATAGTACAACATACCACAATCAATCGGTGCGTATTTATACATCCGGGCAGTGTACCGTTATCGCCTTTACTACCTAACCCTACAGGATTCTTGGTTTATTTTTTTCTCCCAGCTTTTTTTTATTTCTTCCATTGTGACTTTGGAAATTGAAAATGATGTTTGGCTATGTTATTTTTTGCTGCTTGGGGAATAGTTTTCTTGACATTCTGACCTGCTCCTCGCTTTACAGATAGACTAGCGGTTACGTTCTTTTATTTAGTACCCCACAAGCCATTGTCCACTTCTTCTGCTATTGCTTTCTTCAGAGCTGTGCGGCGTTTTTTATTTCGTTTAGCTTATACGGTTTTTTCTGTTTGTTTTGGTTAGCGTCTTTCTTGATTGAGTGCAGATAGCCCTGATGTCTTTTGGTATCTGTTTTCTTTTTTTAAAACACGTTGTTGTAGATTTTTTAGATTTTATTAGGTCTTTAACAGTATAGGAGTAGTTTACTTCTTCTTTCCGTTCTTCTATCTTGGCGGCCAGTTGTTATGCCAGTTGAGCCTTGTAAAGTCAGCCTTTCCTTTTACATGGTTTGCATCTGAAATAATTGAAGGTGAGGTTTTTTCTTTACACACTTGCCATTTGTAGACTTTCTTCGCCAAGCTTACATCGATCAAATTAGGACCCCCATCCCTTTTAACGATGGTTTGTTCTCAATATTTAGGATTGCTAGATCACACTTTCCAGCCTATTCTGCAAGTTTGGTGCCTTTGCGGTGGTTTATATTCATAATGTTTTTAGTTGACCAGGGCGTGTAGGGTTATGAGAAAGTCATCTTCTCTGATTGAGGGCGAATAATAGCACAAGTACATCACCACATGTTTGCACACTGCCTACGTTTACGCGTTTTGTTTGTTGGTTATGCTGTTGATCAGTTCAGACACTATCGCATTGTGTAGAATTTGGTTGTATAGCAGATCATTATCATCTCTTGCGTTTTCCATGTTTTTTTCTAATTGTATTATTTGCACATTCTGCTTTAGTCATTTTTAACCTTTGTATTGTTAGTAGTGGAGTTATAATCATTAATTACTGGTTTTAATTCAAAGATATGTTACTAAAGTTGGATATAGTTTAATTTGATTGTCATAGAATATCAAGTTTATGAATAAACAACGTATTTACGAAAATTTTGAAAATGCCGGTTTATAATAAATATAGAAATCCATTCTCAACTTAAAAAATTGAGTCTTCTTTTATGACTTGCGCAAAAGTTCAATCTCTACATTGCATGACATGATCAGTTATGTAATTTGCTTGTAAAACAATGTAAAAGTACTATATAACTTCCCATATACGACGCAACCTTCAGATCTTTGTACTTACTAGAGCCATCACAATTTAATAGTATTGCGATCCACACAAGTTTTTCCAAAACTCAAGAAGAACACTTTGCATAACAATATTAACAACTTCTTTATTAACAAATTAATAAATATTACAAGAGATTTAAAGGTGTAAGCAAACAATAGTGCTATTACAAAAAATTGCATCAGATACATACACGGTGTACTAACTAATGTTCCTATTAAGTTAGAAAACTAATATAGCCCAGAAGGACTGTTGAATGGAATGCATATTACCAGAAGACTCGTGGCTTTTGTTCAAAAACCCATTTGAAATATTCCAATATTCTTGTTCTTCTTATGATTTAATTTTTATAACTTAAACTTGGTTTGGTTTGATTTAATTTACAGTTTTAATTCTAATTATAATGTTGTATGTTGTAATAGAAATTATACTGGTGGTAATATGACGTAGGGGAGGAGTATTAATGGCTTTTTACAAAAATGTTAAATACAAATTTAATATGTAGAAATACCTAATATTGCCAATTTTGTTTCTTGAAGCAATAGAGTTAGTAATTCTAGAGAAACCTGTATTAATTGTTGGTGATTTTATTGTGTTTTCTTTTCGGGAGAAATTTGGGTCTTTGCTTAAGAGTTCTAAAGTTATTGATATTTTTAACTAATTTATTAAAACTAAATCTAAAACAATGCATTACTATTAGAAACTCAAACAATAGGTTACTTGATTTAGTCCTTTGTAATTTTTTACTGTTATATTATTGTTGAACGTAAAATTTCTCCAGAATATAAACACCATCCTCTATTATCTACTGGTTGAAAAGTAAAGACGATTAAAAAAGAACCAGAATTTTCTACCAACTCTAATGTTCGTTATAATTTTCATAAAACCTACTATCTTGCTTTTAATAATGATTTAATTAAAAAATTGGTCATACTTAGATCACCGTAGTGGTGTAAATGAAGCTTGTGCTTTATTTTACAAACATATTTATGCTATTATTGATAAATTGGTGCCGACATATAGTAAACGTTATTCGGATCAATTTCCTCCATGGTTCATTACTGAAATAAAACGTAATATTAAATAAACCCTCAATTATCACTGTAAATGGAAATTGACGTCTTTGCAGTGCTTTTATATTGATTTAAAAAAAAATTGATGCTTAACTAAATATGAAATGTCTAAGGCTTATAAAGCATATATTAATATTATACAGGGTCATTATAAAAACTTATGTAACCATCTATTTGTGAATTCAAGTTTGGTGTGCGTAAATAAAGTTGCCTATCTTAGGATTTAATAATAAAAATATTCTTTTCATATGTTTACATTGTTTACATGTTTATAATTGAGAGTTGCACATTTCCACGCGAATTCTTTTATTGTTAAAAATGTTCGCTAACATTTCAGGCGTTAAGGTTTGGAATGCGTTTAAAATTGCCGCCCTCAATCAATTGGTAAAAGCATGCCTTGAATATCTTTCAACCAACAGTTGACTATTTTAGTCAACGGTAAAATTTTATGTTGGCTAAGTGAATGCTTGCCTGTGTTCAGTAAATTTTCTATTTTTGAAAGTAATGAAATTGCGCTGCAAGTGAACGGTTATTCCCTAAACGCGCCCAATGTCTTTCAGGCAACTGAAGATAAAGCAGTCCAGCGGGCTTAGATCTGGGGAACGTGAAGGCCATAACCTTTGACTAATTAATTTATCACCATAAAATTCTCAAAGATGATCCAATGTTGCCTTTGCTGTGTGAGCTGTTGCTCCGTTTTGCTGTAAATATCCATGCTGCAATTCTTTGTCATCTAACTGGTTTATAAATGGTTCGATCAGTTGTTGTCGATATTTTTCACTATTTATTGTATCGTTGAAGAATACAGGACCAAATATTCTTCGGCAGGTTACAGCCATCCAAACTCAAACTTTCTGAGGATGTAGAGACGCTTCAATTTAAACATGGGGATTTTCCGTTGAGAATTAACATAACTCGAGAGATGAAACCAAGCCTCATCACTAAAACTGTGAAAACGAGTGTGCGGTCATCATTTAAATTGTCCAAGAACCACCAAAAATAATTTATGCAACATTGAATATCGACTGGACTGGCAATAATTCTTGCACTACAGAAACTTTATAGAGATGCAAGTTTAACATCTTTCTTACAATCTTATAAGCAGTGCTTTTAGGATTTCAGCTTGCAAAGCTAATAGTCGGACTAATATTTCTAGATGTTTGCGCACATCTTTAACAACCTCTTGTGATACAGCTGGTCTTCCTGACAATTTGCCTTTCTGCACATTACCAGTTTCCTAAATTGCTGGACTATTATTACAACAACAACAAATATTCAAATTCATGATCCGGAAACTGCTGTCGAAAATCTCAAACACAATCCGGAATAGAATAGAACCATTCCCTATTATCAAACCGCCCATTCCTAAAGTCGAATTCAATAATAAAAATATTCTCTTCATTTGTATACATCCTTATAACCTTGCTTGACAGTTGAAGTTAAACTGTCAAACAAAGTAAATAGTTTGGTGCACAATTTTAAAAAGGCGGTATATTTAAAGTGATTACATAATCATAATAATTTTTTTATTATTATTTTATCTACATACATTGAGTATTGAGTTATAGTATATTGCTTTGTGGCAGTTCTGCATTGTGCAAAAGGATATTATCGTATATATCACAGTTAACAATTTGCAGAACATATTTTAACTTGCTAAAGTAATTAACTGTACCATCTCTGTACGCTAAAACTTTGGTCAAACAGAAAAATATGTAACGGACTTAGGGTTCATTTTATGTGTATTATAATATTTTCTAAACTGATCCTGGTATTATTCCCAAATTTCGACCACTATTAATTGTCGAATTAATTTGTTTTGTCCACCCTGTATTTGATTTAATTAAAATGAGAATTTTATTAATTGATGTCAGGGCAAAACAAATTAGATATTCATGTTTAGAGTAATGCCAGGAGCAATAGTTATTAAGGACATTATGTCCGTAAACGATTAATTAACAAGGGTATCCGGACATAACCTTCCCGCCACGTGCTAATTAAAATCTGCTACTTTCTGTTTTTCACCATACACCCACACATACTCTCTCGGTTATTCTGTGGCACAAAAACACTACTGGTTTACACTTATGTATTTTATACCGGCTTTGGGGCTATTGCCATCTACCGAGTTTTAACACACAAATACTTTTTTTTCATCCGAATTAGTATCATTTCCATTTTTTACAAACATTGATTCATTGATGATGGCTGAAGCGAACTCATCTTCCAATATATGCTTTTCACATTCTTCTGTATTTTCACATTCTTCTGTATTTTCACATTTTTCCTCGTTGCCTATACAGGAATAACACTTCAACGAATTTGCTAACAATTAGAAATTATAAATTTATAAATAATATATTTTTAGTTTTATAAATTAAATTATTTGCAATTAAAACATTAATTATAACTCATCTGTTGCAAAGATAATTGCCAATAAGATGAAAACTGGTTTGATATTCTTCTTCTTCTTGAAGTGCCGTATCCGCTTAGCGGACGTTGGCTATCATGTTAGCTATAATAATTTTGTTGACAGCGGCGCGAAAGAGTTCGGTTGATGTTTTTCCAAACCATTGTCTTAAGTTTTTCAACCACGATGTTCGTCTCCTTCCGGGCCCTCTTTTACTATTTATTTTACCCTGCATTATTAAATGCAGGATACCGTATTTTTCGGGATGTCTCATGACGTGCCCGAAATATTGTAATTTTCTTATTATGATGTTTGGGACTACTTCTAGATCTTTGTTCATCCTTCTCATCACGTCTTCGTTACGTGTGTGGTCCATCCAACTGATTTTTAGCATATGCCTGTACACCCACATTTCGAATGCTTGTAGTTTTTTGAGTGCGGCTTCCGTGAGAGTCCAGGATTCAACCCCGTAAAGAAGAACCGAAAAGACATAACAACGCACTAACCGCATTCTGAGGCTCAGGTTTAAGTCATGCCCGCACAGTATTCTCTACATCTGATTAAACGCCGCTCTTGCTCTTTCTATGCGGCATCTGATTTCGAGAGTATGATCCCATTGTTCATCAAGCGTGTGCCCAAGGTAGGTGAATTTCTTAACGCGTTCCAGCTGTATTCCGTTGACTTGAATACCGGTATCGATTATTTGTTGTTTGCTGATAACCATGTACTTCGTCTTTTTTGTATTTAACGTTAAGCCGGAGAGTGAGCAAGCTTCAGTGACGCTATGGAGAAGTCGTATAAGTCCTTCAAGACTATCTGCCATTAGTACAGTATCATCCGCGTAACGTAGGTTGCTAAGTGTTACTCTATTAATTACTATTCCTTCTTGTGCCTGCTGAACTGCCTCATCGAATATTTTTTCGGAGTATAGATTAAAAATTAATGGTGACAGAATGCATCCCTGTCTCACTCCTCTCCGGATTTCTATTTCTTCGGTTAAGCGTTCATCTACTGTGATAACTGCCTTTTGTTGCCAATATAGGTTGGCAATGATTCTTAGATCTTTGTCATCAATACCTGTTGTCTTTAAGACCTCAATCATCTTCTCATGTCGGACTCTATCGAACGCTTTTTCAAAGTCGATAAAACACAGAAATACGTCGCTATTGACGTCCCTACTTCTCTGTACCAACACTTCTATGCTAAATAGTGCTTCTCGAGTTCCCAGTCCTTTTCGGAACCCAAATTGTGTATCACCGACGTGGTCTTCTATCTTATGATATATTCGTTGATGAATGATGCTCAGAAATATCTTAAGGACATGGCTCATCAAACTTATTGTTCTGTGATCACTACAATTTTTTGTTTGATATTCATTGTGATGTAATTCGCAATTCAGCCAGAAAATGGAAACTTCAAAAAGGTATCCGGTTCGATATTCATCTTTTAAAATAAGGATAACTGGATATATAATAAATAACCTATATTGATGCGTTTTTATAGTTACGCAAATTATTTTACGTCGACTATTAAATTTTATTTGTAAGTTTTGTGACTTAATAATACAAAACTAGTAATAAAAACATGTTATATTTTATCATTTTAATTTTTTAAACATTTAAAACTCTGTATGTTATTATTATTTTTTTTAATTTCAAATGTGATAAAACAAAAATTATAATTTTTAGGAAAGGAAGAGGAAGACATAAGAAAGAAGATTGGAAATAGGAGGAAAAAACTTTTTTTTTTTTCAAGAAAGAGGTAGTTAAGCCTTCCAGAAATCTTAAGTCGTGGCGGGTTGAGTATGGAAGACCGTTTAACGATTAATTCGAAAGAATTAATTGCAGGACTAAGTTGAGATGCCAATGGTTCACTTAGATAACTCACGAATTACTTCACTGGGTTAACTTAGTGGATTAAATTAATAACATCGAATAAATAATATTAACTTTATTCAAACGCATTAATTAATTATGGTACAAAATCAAACAATAGAATGATCTTCTATGTAAACAACATTTACATTATATAGTATTAAAAGTGTCAATTTAGCATTTGATAAAAGCATCCAGACGTAAATATTTACAATTAAAATGAATCCGGTAGACAATAATATTTACTATAATTTATGCTACGTAAGGGTTTTAAGTACCCGTAACTAGGTCTTATTTTTAGTTCATAACATTACAGACAACGGAATATCATCTGATAAAAGTAAGTACGATGCGACCATTAACTATTCACAACCGCAAGATGCTAAAGCAGATAAACGTTTTGTCGCATTCTGTAGTTATTATATATATTTATATAAAGAAAAGGTTGCATAATTAACATGCCATTTTGTTGAGAGCTGCAGGTTCCTATCAGTGGAATTAAATACGTTTTATGCGGAGAGAACAATTTAATAAAAAAAAAAAAATACTTTTTATTGACATAAGATTGAAGTCAGTAATTTCATTTTTTTTTTTATATGCAAATCCTATTGATATTTAATTTCAATATTCTTGGTTCTGTAGTGAAAAACTGGGTTCTTTACGAGTTTTATGGCACTTTGATTGTCCACATTTATTATAACCGCACTTGTTAATATTTTAAGTTCATTTAGAAGCTGCTTTAGCCACATAGCTTCTTTCACGGATTTGGATGCGGCGATGTATTCGGCTTCCTCGGTAGAACAAGCGACAGTCTTCTGTAGTTGAGTGCGCCACGTGATGGTGCTTTCTCCGATCTTGAAGCATAGCCAGTTGTGGAACGGCGTGTCATGATGTCCCCTGCATAATCGGATTCAGAGTAACCGATTATTTGGAGTCTCTCATTGTTTCGTCCATACGTCAATCCTTCATTGATTGTTTGTTTTAGATAACGTAGCACTTTCTTTGCTGCATTCCACTGTGGAATTCCCCAACTGTGTAGTTTTCTACTCAGTACATTGGTGATAAAAGCAATGACTGGTCGACATGCAGTTGCTGCAAATATTAGGGACCCAACTATTTCACGATAGGGAACGTTTTCGTTCATTTCTTCATCATTATTTGAGATCGAAACTCCTGGTTGTGCTGGTACAGAACATCCAGCTGAACCTTGCAGGTTGAATCTGTCAAGGATTCGATTTATAAATCCACTTAATTTGATTGAGATCGAGCCGCTTTGTGGATTACGTTTGATTTCCAGTCCTATGAAGTTTTGAGGTTTACAGATTGTAATTTTGAATTCTTGTTTTAAGTGTTCGTTCACTTTCTTGAGTGTCTCGCATGTTCTTGAGAAAATTAGTTCATCGTCCACATATATGACATGAATTACTGCTTCTTCATTGATCACGCCTGAGTATACACACATGTCCATCAAGCATTGATGTAGTCCAATTTTGTTTAAGTATTCATTGAAACGCAAATTCCAACATCTCGGGGATTGTTTTAACCCATATAGAGATTTCTTTAATTTGCATACTATGTTTTGCTTAGAGTTCACACCTTCTGGTGGTTCCATATATATTTTTTCGTCTAGTTTTCCGTAAAGGAATGCGGCCTTAACATCGAATTGACTTATTTCGAGCTTATAGTGTGCTGCAAGTGCTAACAATGTACTGATGGTGTCATATCTTGCTGTTGGGGCAAAAGTTTCTTTGTAGTCTATCCCTGCCACTTGGCTGTAACCCTTTGCACATAACCTCGCCTTGTAGATGGTGTCGTCATCATTGCTTTTGACTTTAAAGACCCAACGTGAGCCGATAATTTTCTTGTTACTGGGGCGATGCTGTAACTCCCACGTATTGTTGTTATCTAGTGATTTTAACTCTTCTTGGATTGCTCGCTTCCATTTGTCCTTTTCAAAAACTTCAGTACAATTTATCTCACCTTGTTCAAAATCATTCAGGTACTTTGGTTTCGGAAATTTATTTCTTGCACGCAGATTGAGTGTTTTTGGCTCATCATTGTCCCTTTTGTCGTCGCTATAAAGATTTTCATTAAACATATCATCACCGGGCTTGTTATATTCTTCTTCTTCAATTATCTCTTGATCCTCTTGTTTATGGTTGATCTCTTCAATTGATGTGTCGATTACTATGCTTTGTGGAGTCGGATTTTCAATGGTTGCATTTTCATTGAAAATAACTTCTCTGGAAACTTTAATGCTGCCGGTCACAGGATTGAAAAGCCGATAGTTATTTGAATTACCTTCGTATCCGATTAACACGAGCTTTTCACTTTTCTTATCTAGTTTTTTTCGTAGATGATCGGGCACATGTAGGTAAGCAATGCTGCCAAATACTCGTAGATGAGAAAGTGATGGCTTCTTGCCACACCACTTTTCGAGGGGTGTTCCGTCCTTGATTTGACTGTTGAAAGTTCTGTTGAGAATGTACACTGCTGTGTTTGCTGCTTCTTCCCACAATTCCTTTGGTACTTCTTTGGTGAAGAGCATTGTTCTTACACTTTCCATTTTTGTGCGATTTTCCCTTTCGCTCCTGCCGTTTTGTTTCGCCGTGTATCGTCCGGTTGTTTCTAGAATTATGCCTTCATCATTAAGGAATGAAGTGACACGATCATTTATGTATTCAGTGCCACGGTCAATTCTCAAACGTCCTATTTTGTGACCTTGTGTGATGCACATCTTAGTGAAGTTTTTAAATGCTTCAAAAACATCGCGCTTGTTTTTCAGCAACTTAATTACTCTGTAACTAGTGCAATCACCCATAAATAGCACATAGTATTTTGCGCCTCCGAGCGATTCCACGTTTATTGGACCACACACGTCAGAATGAATGAGTTCACCGGGCTGCGTTACCTTTCGATTTTGTTGTATTTGAGCATATGTTGTTTTGCCAAAACACAACTCAGTCTTATCAAGCGAGCGCCTGACGAAAAGCATGATATTTGCTAGGCAACGTACTAACGATTATTGTCACGATTGCAACATCACTAATTGCATCTCCTGACTCCTTAATTTGTCGCGCTAAGGATTCTATTTTCGCAATATGTTGTGCTACTGTATCAGTGGTTTGCATCTGATATTGGTAAAATCTTGCATGCTCTAACACTTTATTCGTTTCCGATTTTTGTTCATAAATGGAATCGAGTTTAATAAGAATTTCATTTGCTGACTCACATGTTTCAATCAGGCTAATTTGTGTTCGTTCCATTGCTGATGTTAAGATGCACATTGCTAGCGCGTCGTCTTTATTCCACTTGTAGAATTTCTCTTTCTCTTTCTCGTCGGTTGGGACGCCTGCTGGTTTCGGTGACGCTCCGATGGCGACGTCGTACACGCATTTTGCACGCAAAGCACATTTTATCTGGAATTTCCACTGTCGGTATTCTTTTCCATAGAACTTGCCAATATGAATGAGGCTGCTTGAGTCTACCATTTTCACTACTTGCACACTTTCTTTCGAATTAGTTTATCTTTTGGAGTCGCCAACTGTTTCACACGGAGGACACGCGGAATGGTCTCTTCGTTCTTTGTTCACTACCAGTTCATATAAACCACGTGTTTTTCTATTCACTTTAATATTTCTTGTTCACTCGCGACCACTGGGCCCATAACCTGTTGAGAGCTGCAGGTTCCTATCAGTGGAATTAAATACGTTTTATGCGGAGAGAACAATTTAATTTAAAAATAAAAATACTTTTTATTGACATAAGATTGAAGTCAGTAATTTCATTTTTTTTATATGCAAATCTAACAACCACAGTTAACTACGTAATATATTAATGTGTCAGTTGTATGAGAGCAATTTAAACACTACTACTTACAACAAATAATTCCAACATATTTAAATAAAATAACCAAAAAGGGAGCAATTTTTAACTAGACTGCGCAATCTCATTTCGATCAATTAAAAACACACTTGCAAAACCCCCTTTACTGCAATATCCTCAATTTGACAAACTATTTACACTAACAACAGACGCATTGAAAAATGCATGCGAAGCTATATTAAGCCAAGACACGAATGGCAACGATTTAGCAATTTCTTACGCATCAAAAATATTCACAAAAGTTGAATTAAACAAATCAACAATAGAAAAAGAATAAGCCGCAACTTATCGGGCAAATAAAAATTTTAAATCTATTTTATATGATCATAAATTTAAAGTATTAGCGGATCACAGACCACTTTTCTATCTCTTCTAAAAATTAAAAACAAATAAACAAACCTCTCAATGTTGACGAAGAAATATATAAATCTATTATTTATCAAAAACGCCGGAATTCTGCAAGGAAAAACATTGTAATTCAAGGAACATAATAATAATTTACTGATTACTGGAATACACAAACAAGCGCATTTTCATATTTACAGATTAAAACCAGGAACTAATCCTGATAAATTAGTTGAGTACGTAAAATCATAATGAAATATTGAAATGATATCCTGCGTAGAATTAACATCAAAACATCCCAATTTATATTCATCTTTCAAAGTGTCTGTACTATGGAGTATCACGATACTGTAAGGAATCCTGATTTCTGGTATATGTAAAACGTTTTTTTCCACTCAACGCCGCGAGTAAAGCAATCGTTAACAAACAACAAGACAATAATTTAAAAATGTCACCTAGTGCCAATATAATTAATATTATACATCAGAACACCCGAAGTATTCGAAATAAAATTGAGATGGTAAAAGATCTCTGCAGCAAAAAAAAAACATAATTTTTTATGTGTTACAGAACATTGGTTAGAACACGGAGAAATATACGTGCATATCAATGGATTTTATATTGCATCGCATTTTTGTCGACTAAATGGAATACATGATGGAGCCGCAATATATGTAATTAAATCAATTAAATCTAAACCGCGTTCTTATATTAATGCTTGCAGTGTTGAAAATACATTAGAATGCTCGGAGATTGAATTTATTGTTAATGATGTAATGTATGTAATAATTTGTATTTATCGCCCGCCTTGCGGAAATATTGAGGCTTTTCTCAATATTATGCTTTGTATATTGGATGCTTTATTTATCCACAAATTTGTCATTTTATGCGGATATTTTTATACAGATTTTCTTGTCGATTCAAATGCAAAATTAATATTTGTTGCAATTCAACAATTTTATGGTTTTGAGTATAAAATATCAACCGTCACTAGAGACACACTAACATCTCAAACTTGTTTGGATAATTTTTTTGTAAATTTTACTATTTATGAAGCAAGCACAATACATGCGGCAATATCAGACCATCATGCTATTGCATTAAAACTTGGCAACGAGTTATTTACAAATAAACAGCGAGTAACCATGAAGCGTATTATTAATAATGAAACAATAATAAACTTTAACAACGCCATGCTACAAGAAGATTGGATCGATATCAGTCTACTTGCGTGAATATAAAATATTTTAATTTTGATCGAGTTTTAAATATGTAATTTTGAGCTATGCTTTCATGCAAAAGAAATAAAAATAACTCCAAATAACAATTATAAGCTTCCTTTGGTAACTCCTAAAATAAAGCAATTAAAAGAAAATGTAAAACTGCTCAGTATGTGTAAGATGCAAATCAAAGCAGAATCACTTTGTTAATAAAATTGCAATTTTGAACAATAAAATTAAAACAATGTGGTCAATAATAAACAATAACAAAAAATGACAAACAAATGCATATTCTACCTTTGAATATAGAGCGTAGAAACTTGGCAACCAGTTTTAATAATTATTTTATAGAAACAAGTAATAATATTAATAACTTATTAAGTGTAAGAAATTATAAATATAATTATCTGAATATAATAGTTTGAAATAATTGTTCAATTTTTCTTTGGCCTGTTACACACCTGGAAATCTATAACAGTGTATTGCAATTTAAGAACAAAAAGTCTTCTGGCTTTGATGTATCTCCCCTTTTGTATTAAAACAAAGTATAATGGGATTAGCAGACCCATTAGTTGATATTTTTAATGAAGCCATGATATCAGGAGTATTTCCAATAATGTTGAATCACGCGACTTTGCATCATTCACTGTCGATGGACTCACAGGCATTTGTTGGCATCTGAGGTGCCGCCAGTTTGTTATACTTGTAATGTTCCATTAACTGTTCGTCATATCTTATTGGATTATCGGCAGTTTTCAAAACAAAGAGTTGCGTCTAAATTATCACCCAGTGTGTCGATTGTCTTGGGCGACCAGATCGTTGAAGTCGATTGTCTGCTCGAATTTATTCGACGGAGCAAATTTGGTATAAGGATTTATTTGTTAATTTATTGTAATTAATGTTTGTTTATAGTAAAATCCAGCAGTGGTTAGGACCTTTTACACCCTAGACACTGTTGGAATTATCTAGTCATTTTTGCTATAGTCTTTAAAGTTTGTAAATGTTTATTTTTTCTTTGTTGTTTATTTATTTATTTAATTTTATTCTTTAATATGCCATTTAACAGCATATTATTTTAGACTTTTTATAGTTAGAAAAAAAAATCGGCGTTAATAGTATTCTTAGACTGATACGTCAAAAATCTAAACTAACTAACTAACTAAAAATTTTGAAGTTGTCCGTAATTAATCTTGTGTACAAAAAGAAAGGCGTCAATGAATTAACAAATTATCGAACAATAAGCTTGATTTCGGTGTTTTCAAAACTTTTTGAAAAACTACTTGCTACCAGAGTTATTACATTTCTAGGAACTCCATTCTTTAATAAATTTCAATATGGTTTCTTACCTAATCGGTTAACAGCAACTGTTTTATTTACCGTCGTGAAAAAAGTAGTTAATGCATTGGAGAATCGAGAGGCTGTTTTCGGATTATTTCTCAACCTTTCCAAAGCATTTGACACTAAACCACATGATTTTTCTTCAAAAGTTAGAAATT
Source organism: Tachinus rufipes (assembly GCA_963932245.1). Lineage (NCBI taxonomy): Eukaryota > Metazoa > Arthropoda > Insecta > Coleoptera > Staphylinidae > Tachinus > Tachinus rufipes. The sequence continues at coordinate 83,446,400 of OZ010741.1, read as the reverse complement.
TTAGGTATTTGAGGAGTAACAAATAAACTTATTGCTTCCTATTTGACTTTTAGGACGGAAAAAGTTGTAATAAATACACGCAAAGAACAAATTGATTCAAGTATTGAAAATAGGGCACAAAATGTAGGTGGTACAGAGAAGTACTTTCGGACCCTTACTATTCATCATTTACATTAATGATTTATGAATCGCTGTACATCTTCCAGCATAATAATTTTAATAAAGTCAAACAATTTTAAAAACTATAAAAATAGCCTATGAAACATTAAACATTTTAAGCGACTGGTTTCATCAAAATGATTTAATATTAAACGGGAAAAAAAACAAAATACGTAATGTTTAAAAGTAATTATATTGGCACTTGTGCCGCAAATATAATCATAGATTGCACATATGTAATGGCATAATAGCCAACCTTCCCCTTGGGATATATAAATGTAAATACAATAATAATAAACTAAAAATATGTTATGTATTATTACAATAAGTAATAATACATAATATCACTCACCTTGCACTATCAGCGCATTCCAAAGTCTGCGACATTGGACAGCGTTGAACTGGTATATAAACCAGGGTGCAAGTGAAGATAAGACGGATTGATAAGAGTGATAACGCGAGTCATCGTAGACCGTAACATATATACCTAATTATGTTATAGTTATAAAGATAATAAATATATAGTGATAGTAAAGACGGAAGGAGTTTATATTTAATCCCAGATAAACCAAAGAATATTACATGGCGATCCATACCAACGAATCCGGACAGCGAAAGATAGAATCAACTTAAAACTGCAACAAGTACAAATAAAGATAAATACAGAAGCCAAGAAAATAACTATGGAACACGTTTGCAAATACTGCTTAATCGTGCTAGATAAAGTAGACATTTGCAAAATATGCGAATACTTAGAAAAAGTAAGATAAGATAAGATAAACTTTATTTGCATAAACATAGTAAAATAATGTGGTACAAAAACGTCAGGTACAAGTTGTAAGTTAATATTAAAAGAAAACATTTTTACATGCACACTTATGAACATTAACAAAACAATTTAAAAACTTAAATTAAAATAATCATTAACATAATATAATTCATTATTTAATAATATTTTTTTAGAGATAACTTAAATTCTTTAGCTGGTAATTTTTGGATTGTATAGAGTAAAATATTATACATTTTGACTGACATATAATGAAACAAATTTAATGTTTTTGTTAGTCTGCAGTATGACAAGCAGATGTTTTTACTTGATTTGGTACAATAATTATGCAATTCATTTTGAAACTTGTAATTTTCAGCATCTATACCTTCTCTCACATGCACCAAACATGCCAATACATATAAACTTGCAACAGTCATAAAACCCAGTTTTTTTAAATGAGACCTACACGTATCTTACCTGCACTTATTAGCATGATGAGAACTACCCCACAGCAGCACTCCATACTCAATTAAAAATTGAATAAATGCAAAATAAGCCATTCGTGTAACCGTTAAATCCGTGTTCTCAGCTATTTTTTTTATTAAATAAATATTACTGCTTAACTTTGTGGACAACGATTCCACATGTTGTTGCCAAGATAATTTATTGTCTAAGTGAATACCCAAAAATTTTATTGATTTGTTAACACCTTCATTTGCATTAAGTAATGAAAAAAACATATGTTCTGTTTTTGCTTCATTTAACTTTAAATTATTTGCATGAAACCATTGTTTTGCTTTTTTTAAAGGACTCAACCCATCCACCACAGAAGCTGTTACACTTTGAATGAGAGTTGTGTCATCAGCATAAAAATATGTCCTTGCTAGTGTTACATTACATTCAAGATCATTTATGTACAACAGAAACAGCAGGGGACCTAAAATAGACCCCTGCGGCACACCGTAGTACCTTTTTTTCCTATTCAAAAAAGTACCACTAGCAAAGACAATCTGTTCTCTACCAGTTAAGTAGCTGTTAACAATAATTAATGCTACACCTCTTATGCCATAGAATTCAAGTTTGTGCAACAACTTCTCAGGGTTGACTGAGTCGAATGAGTAGGAGCATAAGATAAATAAACAAGACAAAATAAATAAAAATGGGAACCACATACACGAAAAAAACAGACAACAATGGAGAGATAGTCAACTCCATCAATATAACACCAGTGGCAATACAAAATAAGGAATTGCTCGCCCTGCTTGCAATATTAGTATTGTTGAAAACAATAGAAGTAGCCCTGCAGCTCTATAGAAGCCACAACAGAGGTATTAAAAGAAGGTACAAGTCCACATTCCACCTTCAAGATTTGGAAGCAGCACAGCCGATCAGACAAGCCCCTGCACCACTACGCAGGTAGTTGTGAAAGAGGAAAGGAGATAAACCCAAGAGCAGTAAACAGTAAAGAAACGCAGTAAGTCAAGAAAATAAAAGACACGAATGAACAAGCGAATGAAAAAAATAAATAAAAATATTACGCAAATATTTGTACTGTTAAATAGTAACAATGAACTGCATACTATGCAGTAATACACACAAGTTCATTATTACAAATAAACTAAATTAGAACATTGAATTTGCATACACAGTTTTATATAAGTTCATAAATTAATTAATTAAACAGGGAATTAATTAACAAATCTAATGGAATTTATATAATATACTCACTATTTATGAAAAAAAAAAACACTCATGTACACTTAAACACGTTTCCACTCACTAGCGAATGATGCGCGACCAGGATATGTTTTAAAGAACACATCACACGGCACAGACAGGCCATATTTAAAATTTAGCACAAAACACAACACACCGAGCGACCGGAACACCGACGCGGATGACCGTCGTTGACAAACTAAATAATTAACAATTTTGAATTTTTGTATTATACGGCATATAGAAAAATTCGCATACATCGCGAAAACATATAGCAAACACTGCGAGAATTTTAAATATATTGTTAAGAATTTAACATAGTGAAACTAACATTAAAAATTCTACTATAGATTAAATAAATTGATTACACAAACAATCTTATATATAGTAAACACTAATATAAAACAGATTTACGGTATAGTAAATATTTAATAAACAAAACAAAAAAAAATTTGTTTGTATAACAATTGAATATATAGTAAACAGTAAATGAGCGATAAGCAGTAAATAGTTATAATTTTTTTAATAAGTACTACATAAATTTTTATTATACAAATGCCGGCTTGGACGGATGTTCAAGCATCGATTTTCGACATTAAAGATTGATTTCTAAAACAAGCGGAAAGAGCAATTAAAGAAAATGTGCCCACGGGATTAAATACGAGAGAGGAAATTAAAGTAAACCTAGTAGCGATCTACAATAAATATATAGATCAAATTGTATAAATCTAAAATAGAAGCAGATGAAGAAGAAATATTATTGAAAAATTTCTCAATTATTAGGGACAAACTCATAGCAACGTTAGCAAAATTAAACCCAGCGTGTGAGGTACCTACTGATTGCACAAAAGCAATATATATAGAAAATATTGAAAAGTTACATACAGACTTAAAAATGGCTCTTACACCTGCCAAATTTTGATGGCAACACGTCTGATCTGCAAACATTTGTAGATGCGATTGTGTTACTCAAGCAAGCCTGTGGAAATCAGGAAGAACTTGCAGTAGAATTTGTTAAGACGAGAATAACAAAATTGGTGAGACAAGCAATTACAGATTCGATAAAAACAATCGATGAAGTTAAGAAAGCTTTACTCGGTAATTGTCTAACAGAAAAAGCACAGACGTTAGAAGTGAAATTAAGTAACCTGAAACCTAATGGTAAATATGCCGAGACAATGGCAAAGTTAATCGAGGAATTGGCGAATAAATTAATTCAAGCATATGAAGCCGACGGCGTAAGATTCGACACAGTCCGGACAAGAACCAAAAAAACAAAAATTATATTACAGGCGCGAAATGAATATACACAGTCAAGTAACGTTATGTTTACACGGACTAACGGACAGAGAGGATCCTACCGCGGAAAAAACAATTATCACAACAATCATTGGCAACATAAAAAACAATATGACAATACTTGGCAACATAAAAGACAATACGATAATAATTGGCAACAGAACGGACAAAATTATCAACAAACTAAGCCGCAGAATGGCAATTGGTCGCAGAATTTCGCACCAAATTATCAAGGAGGGCGCGGAAAACTCAATTTTAGGGGTAATAATAATTACAATTATCAGCCACGACCCCACTACAATGCTAATGTAAAGACGATGGAGTCGGGAAACTCCATGGTCCTTCAGATAAAACAAATGAGGGACAAAGAGAACTGCAACCAGAACTTAGAACAGCAGCAATATTAAACTTCTCATATTCAAATTTCATAACTATCAAATCAACCACTGCAACACATAAAATAAAATTTATAATAGACATTTCATTATTAAAGGACAGTTCAATATTTCAGCATTTTCCCACATATCAGAGTAACTGCACTATACACGGCATAACAGAGTCGGAAATCTACTCAAATGCAGCCTTAACAGCTCACTTAATAACTGAATTCAAGCTTTCCTATTCCTGCTAATGGCATATTAGGAAGAGACTTTTTAGCCAAGTATAAGTGTAGTATAGACTATGATACATGGAAAATAACAATAAATTTTTCATTAAGACATATTAGAATAAATTTAACAGGCAGTCCTCAAAAACAAAAATTAATATTTCCAGCTTGGTCGGAAATTACAAAAGAAATAGAGCTTGAGAATGATTATCAACAATCATTTGTAAATACTCAGGAGATTTATCCGGGTATCTTTTCTAAAAAATCGATAGTAAGTGGTAAGAAAAAACCGTCGATTAGTACGTATAATTCACCAATCTTACTGGTACCGAAAAAATCATCTGATGGAACCAAAAAGTGGAGATTAGTAATAGATTATAGACAGGAAATAAAAAAACTGATAGGGGATAGATATCCTTTACCCCGAATAGAAGGTATACTCGATCAATTGGGTCGTGCAAAATGGTTTTCAATTTTAGACCTAGTTTCTGGTTTTCACCAAACCCCACTTAATGAGGAAAGCAGAGATTTGACAAGTTTCAGCACAGACAAAATTACTTATAGATTTAAAAGGCTACCATTTGGATTAGCCATAAGTCCTAATAGCTTCCAGCGTATGATGAGTATCGCTTTTGCGGCTTTAACGCCGGAAAAGGCATTCATGTACATGGATGACTTAGTAGTAGTGGGATGCTCAGAAAAACATCACCTACAGAATCTGGAAAAAGTATTCACTGCATGCAGAAAGTATTGTCTTAAATTAAATCGCCAAAAATGTAATTTTTTTAGAAAGTGACATGTTTAGGTCACAACATAATGGATAACGGTATATCACCAGATAAGAGTAAATTCGACACAATAATCAACTACCCACCGCCTACAGACGCAGAATCAATTAAACGATTTGTAGCTTTTTGTAACTATTATAGAAGGTTTATAAAAAACTTTGCAGAATTAACTAGTTGTTTAAACAAACTTACTAAGAAAGGAGCGATTTTTAATTGGTCAAAGGAATGCGCAACCTCATTCCAATTATTAAAAGAAATACTCACACAACTACCTATCCTGCAATATCCACAATTCGACAAACCGTTTATACTAACCACAGATGCATCGAAGAATGCATGCGGAGCCATCCTAAGAATAATGGCAACGATTTACTAATATCTTACGCTTCAAAGACTATCACGAAAGGTGAACTAAACAAATCGACAATCGAGAAAGAATTGGCAGCTATACACTGGGCAATAAAGTATTATAGACCATATTTATACGGTCAAAAATTCAAAATAAAAACAGACCACAGACCTTTATTATACCTTTTCTCAATGAAAGATCCGTCATCAAAACTCACAAGAATGAGGTTAGATCTGGAAGAGTTTGATTTTGAAATTGAATTTATAAAAGGAATAGAAAACGTCGGAGCAGACGCACTCTCTAGAATAAATATAAATGAACTTAAACAATTAAAAGAGAATATTGTAAATATAATGGCGGTACAAACCCGATCCATGAGAAATAATGATAATAATAAAAGCACTAACATAAAAATTAATAAAAATGATAAAATAAGAGACAAGTTAAATGTATATGAAGTTATAGATAACTTCGAAGCACGCAACGTAACTAAATTAATAATACAAAACTGCGATGTAAATGAACCACGACTACGAGTCGGAGGTAATAAGAAAAGGCCAATTATTATATTAGATGGTAAGATCTCTGAAGATAAATCTGACTTAGGGCAGATCTTATCTAGGCTTGAAAAAACAGCCGGAGTTCGCGGAATTCAAATGCTAAGAGTACATCTCGAAAACAAAATTTTTAAAATAATTCCACCATCATTGTTTAAAAAAGTAGGAAATAAATGTCTCAATAATGTGCAAATTTTAATAACAAAACCCGATACAGAAAATAACAAACCAAGAAGAAAGAATAAAACTATTAATAAAATTCCACAATGATCCATTCCTAGGCGGACATTGCGGAAAAAACAGATTAGTTGCCAAGTTAAGAACATATTTTTATTGGAAAAACATGAATAAAGCTGCAGCAAAATATGTAAAATCTTGTCATCTATGTCAGATGAACAAGGCGCACAATAAAAATATAGCACCATTATCAATAACACCAACCCCACAGAATGCATTCAATATTGTGATCATTGACACAATAGGCCCCTTCCCCAAAACTGCCAATAGCAATCAATATGCTGTTACCATAGAATGTGATCTCACAAAGTATGTAGTAACAATACTTATAATTAATAAGGAAGCTAGAACAGTTGCTAAAGCAATGTTCAAAAATTTCATTCTCATATACGTTTAATGAAAGGAATTAGAACCGATATGGGAACGGAATACATTAACGAGACGCTAGCTTAAATAAATAAATTATTAAATATAGACCATAGTAAGTCCACTCCCTACAGATCACAATCGGTTGGTACGGTTGAAAGAATCCATAGAGTAATAAACGAATACATTCGGATGTACATTAACTCAAGGCATAATGACTAGGATGAATGGATTAAATACTATTCATATTGTTACAATACAACCATGTCTACAATCCACAATTACTGTCCATTCGAACTAGTATTCGCAAAACACCCCACTTTACCTATAAATTTTGATAATAATAAAATAGATCTAATTTACAATATTGACAGTTACAGCAAGGAGGTCAAATTTCGATTACAAACTGCGCTAGTCAGAGCTAATGAAATTATCGAAATCATTAAGCAAAAGCCGAAAATGAAATTTGACATCCAAAGCAAACAAACATACACCTAAACATTAACGACAAAGTTTTGTTATCAAATAAGGCCAGGACAAAATTCGATCAATTATATAAAGGTCTATACACCGTAACTTCAATGACAGACGCGAATTGTACACTTGCGGATATCAAAAATAAACTGATAACGGTTCACAAAAACATTTATTTAGCTCGATTCTTAGCACTAACCAATTAAATAATTTATTTGTAGTTCAAAAGAGAGCAATTCGAGCAATATTCAGAATGAAAGCTCTAGGATACTTTACACAAAATAAATTATTAACTTTTTATGGTATGTATGTATTTAATTGTTTAATGTATCTCTGTAACAATAAAAGTCTTTTTTCAGAATACATCCAGAGTCACATATATAATACGAGAAATGTAAATAAATATACTTATCCAGTTCATAGACTCACTGTTAGAGAAAAAAATTGTATATATCCTTGCATTGAATTTTATTCAGCTCTTCCAAATGGAATTAAAGTACTGATAGAGCAAAACAAAAAAGTTAAACAAATTCTATTTAACCATATCTGCACAATTGAACCATACACCGTAAATGAGTATATTTCTTGGCAAGCAACGTAATTTTTAATATGTATTTTTTTAAATCTTTTTTAAATGTTATTTATATGTACAGTTTATATTATTTTAATTTTACTTAAAGTAGTAATTATGTTATCTGCACTTTTGTATTTTTTTAATTGAATTTTTCGAGTTGTTTATACTTTTTTCTTGACAAGTTTCACACATTATTATTATATGTATGTATCACGAAACGAATAAATATTATTATTATTATAAATATTGTATTGTATTGTATTGTTTTGTATTGTATTGTATTGTATTGTATTGTATTGTATTGTATTGTATCGTATCGTATCGTATCGTATCGTATCGTATCGTATCGTATCGTATCGTATCGTATCGTATCGTATCGTATCGTATTGTATCGTATCGTATCGTATTGTATCGTATCGTATCGTATCGTATCGTATCGTATCGTATCGTATCGTATCGTATCGTATCGTATCGTATTGTATCGTATCGTATCGTATCGTATCGTATCGTATTGTATTGTATTGTATTAAACTTAATTTCTTTAATAATAATAATAATAATACTCTTTATTTTTTACATATGTACAACATCACAACAACAAACAGATTACAATGGGTACCTAGTGTATAAAATAGTGTCAGAAAAGCATTAATAAACAAAAATAGACTTTAAAATTTGTTATTGAGAAAATCTTCTATACAATAAGGTTCTAAATTAATTAATATGAGTAACAGTTTTCTTTTGCACGCCATAATGTTACCTTCAGATTTTAATTCAGGTGGTAGATGATTAAAAAACCGAATGCTGGTATAGTAAACGCTTTTTTCAGTACTGGTTAGCCTATGAATCTCAAACATTAGATCGGTTTTGTGCCTTGTGTTATAGGAATGAGAAATTTGATTTTTCGTATACTTATGTTTATTTTTGAGCAGAAAAAGGACGCAGTCTAAAATATATATTGCAGGAGCAGTAAGTAAATTATTTTTTCTAAAATGAGATTTGCATGATTCATTTGGTTTGAAACCAAGAATGATTCTAAGTGCTTGCTTTTGTAGAATGAATATTTTTTGTAAGTTTGGCATGTTTCCCCAGAATACAATGCCATATCGAAAAATGGAGACAAAATTTGCAGTGTACGCCATTCTCAGTACTTCAAATGTCAAATTTTGTTTTAATACTCTTAATTGGTAGCATATTTTGCAAAGTTTGGTTGACATATACTTTACATGCTCGGTCCACTTTAGTTTGTCATCTATTTGTATACCTAAAAATTTTGTACACTTCTGAAATTTTACCTCATTTCCATCCAGTTTAATACTAACTGGGGTATCAGTATTTTCATTAGTTTTAAAAAGAATGCAGTTAGTTTTGTTCACATTTAATACCAATTGGTTGTTAAAAAACCATTTCTTTATTAGTACTATAAGCCTTGAGCTACTATCGGCTAGATCAACAAAATTAAGCTCGGAGATTAAGAGATTTGTGTCATCAGCGTAACTTATGATATTATGATTAGACTCTTGTGTTATTTTGAAAATGTCATTTATATAGATATTAAAAAGTAATGGGCCCAGAACACTTCCTTGTGGCACTCCCAGATAAACTTCTAATGGTTCCGACAACACTTTACCATTAATTCCGTTAAGAACTACCATCTGACTTCTATTGTGAAGATATGAGGCAAACCATTTGTACGCCGTTCCGCGAATTCCATATTTATGCATTTTTGACAGTAATATTTTATGATTAATGCTGTCGAATGCCTTAGAGAGATCTAAGAATACGCCACAAGGAAGTACTCCTTTTTCCAAAGCTTTTAACACTAGCTGATTAAATTCAAAAAGAGCTGTATCAGTATTTTTCTTTTTGATAAAACCATGCTGTGATGTTGACAATAAGTTAAATTTTGTGAAAAAATCTGTTAATCTAACAGCCATAACTGTCTCAATGATTTTGGAGAAACATGACAATAGACTAACCGGTCTATAGTTGTTAAAATCTAGAGTATCTCCAGATTTGTAGATTGGCTTTACAATGGCTGATTTTAAACAAGAAGGAAATATTCCTTTTTGCAATGACTCGTTTATTAAATATTCGACAGGTCCGATAATACTATATATAGATTTTTTTAGAATAAACATAGGTATATTATCTAAGCCAGTACTTCGTTTGCCATCCATTTGGTTAACTGTGTTTAAAATTTCCTGTTGAGTGGCAGGGGATATAAACATGGTATATGGGTTGGTCTCTATATTATTGATGCAGTTGTTTATATTAATGTCACAACTTGAAGTATTCGAATACGTGTCGTTTAATAAGTTAGCTGCTGCGTTTATAAAAAAGTTATTTAAATTGTTAGACTCATTTATTGGATTCTCACTGATAGATTTATTCTTATTTTTTGCACCCGTTAATTCTTTAACCATCTGCCACGCCGTTTTAGTTTTATTATGGGAATTACTTATTCTATTATTATAATATAGTTTTCTACTTGATTCTAGAAGACGGTGATATTTTTGTTTTAGGTATTTTAATACTGGTTCATATTCAGGATTATAAGTACAAATTGTGCAATATAACTGTATTTTTTGTTTACAATCGATTAATTCAGGAGTTGGTATTATCTTAAGTCGTTTACTAGAATTAAGTAATTTTTTCTCAGGAAAAGCTTGATTGTAATAGAAACAAAACTTTGAAATAAATAAGTTAAATTTATTGTCCACAGTGTCTGCAGATCGAATATAATTCCAATCTTCTTCTAAAAGAGTAGTATTAAATGCATTAACATTTTGTTCAGAAAAGTTGCGATATAGACAAGGTTCAGTTGAAGATCTGCCTGCATGTTTAAATTTAACGAGTTGTCCCTTGTGATCAGAAATATATGTATCTATCACAGTGGCCTCTGATACCAATTTAGAATTGCTTATAACATTATCAATGCATGTTTTAGATTTGAATGTAACTCTTGTGTAGTCATTAATTAATAAGTTACTACCATAAGATTCGACAAGATTTTTAAATATAAATGTCGAATTAGAATCAAGTCGAACGTCTATGTTGAAATCGCCCGTTACAAAGTATGTATTGTTATCAATATATAATTTATTTAACAGTATTGTTAATTTAGAAAAAAATATGTTTGTGTCACTAGTGGGAGTTCTATAAACGTTTACAATAGTTATCTTTTTGTTACAACCTGTATTGATATCAACGCCGCAGCACTCGAAGTCGGCTAGCACAGATAGACGGTTGATGTCCTCGCGACAGCTATATATTATTCTTTCCCTACAGTAAATAGCCACCCCTCCGTGGGTGTTAGGCTGACGGCAGTAGTATAGTTGAAATTTATAATATTGAGGGTATGTATCTGATCCTCAGACTTCCAGTGCTCCGATAGACAGAGAAAATCAATTTCGCATTCGTCTGTAATTATTGATAATTCCCCCGTACAATTTCCAAGTGATCTAATGTTGTTGTGAAGAAGATAGAAATTCCTTTCAGGTCCCGTTATGTTTGTGCTTTGGGTGTTCATGTTATTGTTAATATTGAATGATGTTAAGTTGTTTCTTGTGAGATTTCCTTTGATTGAAAATTTTTATCAGCTGGATTACTGGGAAAATTATATCTGCGTATTGCAATATTTTGTGGCCATGTGTCCGGATTCATTAACTTGTCCAGGTATGTATAATCAGCTCCCAGTTTAAATGCTTTATTTCTTCCTTTAGTAGATAACTCATCAATTTCTTTAATTTTAATTTCAGGATGTTTAGTTAACATAAATGTTTTAATAGTTTCCACTGATACCGAGTTTGCACATTTTCCAATATATATCCACGCATATTTTTCGGACGCCTTTAATTCATTATTCATATCTTTACAAAAACCAACTACTGTTTTTAATTGTTTAGGTTTCTTTCGTACTACCTTTGTCCATTTTTCGTTAATTTGTTTTAAATCCTTATTTATATAAATAATATCGGTTAGTTTTTCTTCAGATTGTTTCTCTAATAATGTAATATTGTTTTTGTGGGTTATTTCTTTTGATATCTCTTCACATTTATTTGTTCCCATATTTTTATTTATTTGAGGGTCATCTTTCAGAGAACTTTTTATCTTAGAGGTTTTTGAACTCTGAATTGGCGGTTTTTGTAAAACTCTATCATTTTGTATACTTTTAAATGAATTAATTTTTTCCACTAAGAGAGCTATTTTGTCGTTTAACCCTTCAATTAATGCATTTTTTGACTCGATAATTATGTCTTTATTTTTAATAATTTCATTTAGATACGTAATTTCCACTTTAAAAACACGCGGGTTTTCACTATCTTCGGTTACACAGCACTTTATCTCCAATTCATTAAGAAATTGAACTTCTTTTAACTTCTTAACGCAACTTTGATGATAAATAGTGTTACATGTGACACATTTGAGTCCACTTACTGCAAATACACCACATTTACACTTCTTTACTTCAGGAGCGTTCTCTTTTACGTCTGACCCGACCATCTTGCCGGCCATCAATGATATATAGAAAAATATAGAAAAAGGCGATGTTCAGCAAATTGCTGCTCTTCCACATAACCATTTAAATTTTACAATAATTTTATTAATTTATAAACATAAACCTTCTGCAGTATAGCCATATTGAAGATGCATTTGGTGTTATATTGTTTCTATATACTCCATATTATTCTTCTATGTAAATACTGCAATTCCACATAAATTTGTAGTAAAGAAAATATTAGTCAACTTGAAATTTTTTTATAAATATAAATATTATTAAAGCTATATGAACAGTTTTCAAAATTCCGCACTTAATTTTTGAAAATTGATCTATAGACTATACATTATCGAAAAGATTGATATCCATCAAACTTCAACACATTGACCTCGATGCCATGATGATGGAAACTCAATATAAAATCTCTGCTCTACAATCAAATCTACAACATATAATTTTTAATCAATCAAGTTATACAGCATTTTACCCATTATTTAAGTTAAGAAAAACAATTATTCTGTATTTTAAGACAAAACAACAATTCTACAGTTTACTTTGCTACAACTGAATCAATACAAGCAAAATTTAATATTCAACTAAAAATCTTCTTCGGGGCCGTAATTTTTAGTCTTTAAGATTTAAGATTTATTATTTAATTAATACAAAGAATTTATTTTTTTAACAATAAACATTTATATCTTATATCAAATAATTCATTGTATTAAAATACTTAGGTTATACACTAATATGTATGATTAATTATATTGCCGAGTGTTTGATATTATGTTTAAGTAATTAATACATTGTTTTCAAAAGCATTTCTCAAAGTAGATGCGTTAACTCATTTAATATATTAAACTAAATCAAATCAATTGATAATTTTTTTGCACTAACCACCTATACCGTAAACGTTATTAAAATATAAGCCAAGTACCACAATGCATAAGAAGACATTGATATTAATTAACAGAATATTATATTAATATTAATTACAATCTTATGCTTAGTAAAATCATGTAATTTCTGTTTACTGCATAGCGTAGAATTCAATTCAATTAACAATTAACAAGATCGTGTGCAGATTTTGCTATGATAATTAACTAATTGCTTCCTTTTTAAGAAAGCGCCACTTTTACATGTTTTTAATTCGATATTGTCTGTCCCCTCCAATACACATACCCATCAAAGTCACGGTCAGGTTTGTAAGAGGTCAGTTGGCGAAGTGACTTCTTCAGAACTGGAGGAAGCTAAAGTAACTGTGCTATGTCGAACACAATACATACATTATTTTTTATCGGCTTATTGCAAATCTGCTTCGCCCAAAACCGTAAGTTGAATTAATTCAATATCAATTAAATTATATTCTAGTTATAATTTTAATTATATATTTATTTAATTAGTTATTTATAAAGTAAAAAAGAATTATAATGACCCATTTACACTGGAATAAAATGATTTTAAATAAGTTCATAATATATTTAAAATTTTATTATACTATTTTAAAAGTAATTATGATAAATGATTATTTATTAAATTAATAATAAAATTTCTCTTAATAACGTCGCTGCTATTAAAATTTGAATATAGGCTATGAATTACATTTACACGTCTACGTTAACCGTTATTTGACGATATGAGTTTCTGTGTTACCACTACAGCTCGTTGTTTTATATAAGAATGTTAATTTATTACTTACAGAGAATCAAACTATTCTTGGAACACTGAGTAATATACATATTAACCATTCAATTACTAGAGAATTTACTAAAGTTATTTACAATTTTCTCTAATTAAAATTTTATAATAACTACAGAGAGATAAACAAGAAATCTCATAGGTTCCGAATAAGGATGAGTAATTTATATCATCAATAAAATTAATTATTACTTGAAAGACAAATGTTAGTAGCTGCAGTTAGGTTCTTATTTTATACACAATTATTATTATACAGTGTTTCCAATGACTGTTAACACAATAAGGAATACTTTTTAAATTTAATTTTTTAATAAAAAAATTTATAAAAATGTTATTGAGAAAATTATAACACCAAAAGAAAAAATGATCGTAATCAATCAATTTTTTTACACTCATTTAATGTTAATAATAATAATAATAATTTTTAATTACGGCATCCTTTGCAAAATGATATAGTAATTTAGTTATAAAGTTTATACAGTTTAATAAATGACAACCAACAAAAATTCATATTCATGACACATTCTTTAAAATTTATGACATTACACATAAATATATCAAAATATAATGAAAATTACAGAATACATACAACGACACATATGTGCATACCAACTATAATTTGATTTATATAATTTACTTTTAAATCTAATGTATTTATTATAGTATTTAGTATTTATCTTGTATATCTCTGCTGACAAAAGTTAAAAATTTTAAGTGAATTAATTCATAAATAAAACTTAAATCATACAAACCGACGGTTTTTTAATAGTTTCAATTTCTGGAGCAATGTTAATGCCAGCAATATTTGATTTAAAACAAAATAATTTAATAAATTTTGACTGTTTGAGGTAACCAAATTATTAAGTTGCACTCTAAGATGATATAATAAATGATTTGAATAAAACCAGATATATTGATTAAAACCTAAATGGATTAAATTGGCAATTAGAATTTTATGATTGACTTTATGAAACGTTTTTACAAAATCTGTGTATACAGCATCTACCTGAAACTTATTGTCAAATGACTCCAGTATTTCTGATTGAAATGAAAGCAAATTTGTTAGTGTAGATCTACCACTCAAATCCAAGCTGATTATCCATTATTATTTCTTTACACATCTATTTCAACTGCAAAGCAATAATAGAATCAAGCATTTTTGGAATACTTTTGGTTTGAATTAGCTTTATATAGACCTGGAAAAAGTCAAATAATTTTTTGTATAAACATTCGAACAACATGGTTTTTCTTTTTAATGTTTATACAATTTACGCAGTCTTGTCCATTTTATCTCCTTATTTTTCGTTTTTCATTTGCAAAAATCCATAATGATTTTGGATTAGAACACATATTTTCGCACATTAAGTCTTAAACAAAGAAGTAGTTAAATCTTCACATGTTTTTCATGAGGTTTGGAAATGATTAAACAAGTTAAGACTTCTAGTTACATTGTTTACAGATTTCTTTTTTTTTGTTTGATTAATTTAATCAGTTTTATTGGGGAGAATGTTTTTAGATTTCATTTTTTTTTACACTTTTCAACTGTTTATGGTCGAAAACAATAATTTGATGTTTAAAGACCAGATTTTTTTGTTTTTTGACATTTTATGAATAAAATTTTGCAGTGTTAAAACTTTCTTGAACCAGATTTTAATGTTTTGTGACCAGATTTAGACTTTTTATTAATACAAATTTGCTTTTTTTAACATTTTGAGATAAAAATATTATGATTTCAGATAATATTTTGATGTTTTAACGCTGGATTCACATTTTATCAATACAATTTTGCACTTTTAAACAAATTATGCCCAAATGTTGGTTCTTTGTGTAAAATTTCATAGTCGGATTTTTTCTGTATATATTATATTGATTCCCAGACTTAACTATTAAAATTTCATTTTTTTAAGAGTTTATGGCCGAATATTTTGATGTTTCAAAACCAAATTTTACAGTTTATACAATTTTATATAAAAAACATCAGTTTATGGCTGGATTTTAGTGCTTTTTGATATTTCATAGCCGGACTATTGAAATTTTGCACACTTTTTATCAGTTTGTGGCCTATTTTATATATTATAAATGGCGCAGCCGACGAGTGAAAATCTTAACTCAGAAGAGTCATCTAAAAAATGAAAAATTTAAGTTAAAAATGAAGAATTGTAAATGGATTTGCGATACATGTTTAGTCGATTATCCTAAATAAAGTAAGTCAAACAATCAAATTATTTATAACTTGCATGTTGATGACAATAGTTTGCAATTAAATAAGATTTTTGGTTTGTTTGAAGCTGGAAAGAAAATCTTCTTAAAGACTTAAAAAGTTTTGAATGCGCCTAATGACTAAACTCCCCCCGATTAAGTGCTAGAAGTTTGCCATAAATAAATATATATACATTGTACTTGTCCTAAATTCAGACTACTGAGCATTTGTTTTTCGACTTAGGCTAGAAGCTTTGCTGAAGATGCAAGCATCCAGGATAAGCAATTACAGTTTTCTTCAATACTTAACATCAAATAGCCAACAGATGTCATCAAAAGTATTAAAACAAACATAACTCACCTTTTTATGCAACATTTAAAATACATCATTTGAAACCGGTATCTACCCCTATAGTTTAAAATAAGCAGTAATTAAACCTGTGTATAAAAAAGGAGATTGCAAAATTCTTAGCAATTAGTCTGCTTAGTGTGTTTAAAAAAAAATTGAATTAGTGATGTACAAACGTTTTATAAACTGTTTCAATCATTATAAACTTTTAGCATGGCTTTCTAGGTTGTAAAAGTATTGAAACTGCAATTTTTGACTACACAAAATGTATTGTCAAAGCTGTGGGCCAGAAAGATTTAGTTTGTGGAGTACTGCAGGACTTATCGAGGGTTTTTGATTGCTTACATTTCTCTATAGTCTTAACAAAACTGTACTACTATGGCATAAGAGGTATTGCATTAGAGTGGTTTAGATTATACCTGCGTGGAAAAAAACACTTCCTGCAACTTACAAATAATGAGAATGGAGAGGTCAGACAGTCAGACGCTCTTGAGGTTTTCACTGGTATTTCCCAGGGATGCATACTAGGTCAACTTATCTTTATTATTTTCACTAACGATCTGAGTTGAAGAGATTAAAACAATAAAACTATTTGTTATGCTGATGACACAAATATCTTGTTTAAAAGTAAAACGTTTGCAGATATAATAGAAGAAGAAAAACATTACTTCTGCAGGGGAAAAATGGTTTACAAATAATTGACTCGTATTGAATAAAAACAAAATGCTTATTTTTTAGAACAAGTTAAAGCAGAGCTATGGAAATTGACATTTTTTTAATTAATCAAAGCCATGGCGAGAATTTAAAAGATGGTAAGCAAAATGAATACGTTTGTACAAATTTAAATAAATCTTGTTACAACCTAAGAATTTTATCTAAGAACACAAATTACACTAGATTGTTCTACCTTTCTAACATCTACTCATACTTTAAGAATTATAAAAGTAATGCGCATTTTCTATAAAAAATAGATTTATTGATCGTACTAGTACAAACGTTTAAAATTTTTCGAAATATTTTCCCCCTGCATCAATACACTTTCGGAGACGACTCTGCTACGCCTGGAAAACACCTTGAAACTCCTCTACAGGAATGTCTTTTAATTAATATCCTTATAACATGCTTTTGGATGTTATTCACGGACTTCCAATGCTTTTTTTCAGCTTTCTCTTCAGTCGGGGAAACAAAAAAAATCGCACAGAGCCAAGTCGGGACTGTAAGGGAGCTGGAGAACCACCGAGGTGTTACTTTGGGCCAGGAAGTTGGTAACGATGACGGCCGTTGCATTGTCATGGTGGAGCTTGACCGTGTCTTTAATCTTTTGAGCACCTTGAGGTGAAAGGTTGAGTTGGCAGTTTCTCTTTGCGGTACAAACTCGAAATGGACAATTCCTTAGACGGCAAAGAAGATAATGAGCAACGTTTTGATGCGAAACTTGCTTATTTGCGCTTTTTTAAGGCGAGGGGATGACTTTTTGGTTCTGGGTCGTACTTAAACATCAAGGATTTGTCTCTGGTTACGATAGAGTTAAAAAAAGTCAAGCTCATTTTGAATCAAATCCAAAAGTTCTTGACAGCGCAAAATTGCGTCGTTTTACAGTCGAAAAACACACTTCACGCGGAGACACCTCTTTCCGATCAGAACAATCGCAGCAAGTTGGCGACCGGCTGCGTTGAAAGAGCAGATCCTCCACCACATTTTTCGACCAGTTTTACTGGGCCGAAATGTATAGTCGCGTCACAATAAAATCATGCGCATTACTGTCATAATGAACCCTGTACTTTAGGGAAATCATAAACGTTTTTTCCATTTATTTGAAATGAGTCCTTTGTTGATACTTTTGTTAACTTATCTAGACCTTTTTGCATTACCTTAATTGCATTTTTTGATTGTATTGCATTAAATGAGGAATATACTTGAGTATCTACATTCAAATAGTACTTTAAGTGTAAATTTTTTTTTTTTTTTTGAAAATAATGCTGTATACATTATATATAATAACGGACCTAGAATTGAGCCTTGAGGCACAACTTGCATAATAATTATAGCATTGGGAGTTTTATTTTTGTATGCAACTCTTTATACTCTATTGAGTAAATACGCTTTTACAAATTGTACAGTTTAAATGCTAAAGGTAATTGATTTTTTAATAGCGAATAAAAGGTTATGATCAATGAAATCAAAAGAGTTTGAATAGTCAATTAGCGTAAGGACGGTTATTTTCCTATCATCAAAAGAGTAGAGCGTACGATATCATTATTCTAAATCCAGATTGAGTTGATGGTAAAATATCTTGTTTATTAAAGTGTGTGCGTATTTGTTTTTCTACTATTTTTTTGACTAATTTTGAACATAATATAATATAATAAATAATTAATAGGGCTAGACGTTTTTGGCAGTGGAATTATACGTGATTCTTTTCAACATTCAGGAAATACAGAAAAACGAAGAGAACAATAAATATGACTAATATAAAGAATTAAAAAACGACGTGGACCCAAAACTGAGTCTTTGGGAATATCTCTGCTCATTGGTAGAATGTCAGACGCAATCATCAATCTCAACATAATGCAATTGTGCCTCCAAATAAATGCGTAGCCAAGACAAAGCCAAACCACGCATTCCATATATTTCTAGTTTGTTTAGTAGCAGCTCGTGATTTACAAGATCGAAAGCTTTTGATAAATCAATAAATACTCCATTGCTTATGTCAATCACTAAAGCATGAAGAGTATCCAAGAATTCAATTATACCTATTGTTGATTTGCCTTTAGAAAATCCAAACTGATTTTTAGTAAATAATTTATGTTTATTCATAAATTCTGTAACACAGTTTGCAACTGCCATTTCTACAATTTTAGATACTGTATTGCATAAATATATTGTGTGGTTTTATTTTGGCAGCTTGTCGTGGTGAAGAAGCTGGGATTAATATAATAATTTTAAAATCATCCAATTGTTAACAACTTGTTAGTTAATTTTAAAAGAACCAAATACTGTGCGGTCGAAAAACGAGAGCCTTGTGATATGTATATGGTGAAGAAGTAAAGATTTTTATATTAGATTAAAATGCACACCTTGGATACAAACATTGAAGGTGGTTACCAACATTTATCTCAGTAATTTTCTCCTTTTTTTCCAATAAAAAAAAACTTGCGTAAACAGCATTTTTCTAGTGACTCATAAAGCTTCTAAGAAAAGATTTTGCACTTATTCTTTTTAAAAATATTTTGATATTGTTTAACAGAACGTTGCTATTTTTTACTTTTCATAAAAAGAATGAATAAAATGATGACTTTTGATACTTTTTGACCGGATTTTACTATTTTTGACATTTTATAAATAGAATTTTACACTTTAAGTAATTTATAACCTTTTAAATCTTTCTGACAATATTTTGTTTGTTTTTCAATAAAATTTTGATGTTTTGATGCCGGAAATTGCTATTATTAACATTTGATGAATAAAATTTTGGTGCTTTCTGATAATATGTTCATACTTTATGGCAAAATTTTGCAATTTTTATTCCCTAAAGGAATTTTGTACTTTTTAACAGTTTATGGCCGAAATTTGGTGTTTTCTGGCAAAATATTGATTTAACGCCGGATTATGGTTCATTCCAACAATAATTTTTCATAGACTTTCCTAGCCGAATTCTACTATTTTTGATTTTTATATAAAATTAAAAAAAATTAAAAACACTTTTTAACTGTAAATTACTGGATTTTGGTGTTTTTTGACAACATTTTGATGCTTTAAAGCCGGATCTTTTTTTTTACAATTTGTTGACATTTTATGGTCGTATTTTGCTATTTTTGACAATATTAACAAAAGAATGTTTGCACTTTTCAACAGTTTATAGCCGGATTTTGTTACTTTTTATTATTATTTTTATGTTTTAATTTTGAGATATTATAAAAGTTTCCGGATTTTATTATTTTTGACATTTTATAAATAAATATTTGCACTTATAATACCAGATTTTGGTGCTTTCTAACAATAATTTAATGTTTCAAGGTGAAATTTTGTTTATGATATTTTATTAATAAAATTTTACACATTTCAGCAGTTTATAACCTAATTTTGAATATTTCTGACACTATTTTAATATTTTATAGCCGGATTTTTGAGATGTCACAAAAAATTTTAAGCTTTTCAATCATTTTTAACAGTTTAAAAGTAGAATTTTTCATTGTTTAATCGTTTTTGGACGGATTTTACTTCTATTTAAAAATATTTTATTATTTTGTTTTAAATAGAATTTTGCATAAAAATTGTGTACGCTTTTTTCCAATACTATCTTAAAAGGCCCTTCTTAATATTTTGCAGTGTAGCCCAAAATTTTTAGTTACACCACTGTTCCGAGTTGTTATAATTGCGTGTGCTTTATTTAAAAACTGTACTGGACACTTCTCTAATAAAAACTAAAAAAAAAGTGTGTATTTTTCACAATCTTATAAAAATCACAATCTTTTCTTATTTAAAGTCGTTGTACTGTTTAGGATTTTTAAATAAATAACTTAGGCATATTGGACTTTTCTGCACACATTTATTAAAAAAAAGTTTTTGGTTTTCTGCCTTTTTTTCATTATCGTACACTTTTAATTTGCATAATGCCCGTTTGACACTGGCTACAAATATTTTTTGAACTATACCGAGTTGGGTAAAATGTGTGGAAATCTATTTAATGACGTATTTTGATTTTAAACGCGTACCAAGTTTTGCATGATATGACATATAAAGATGAACGATGAAACTTTAATACGGTAGTTATATCATATCTGACGACATTTCAGAGTAACTATAATTATAGAAAATAAACTATTAGCGGGTCATGTGGCTAGGCAAAACATCGACCGCTGGGGACGCACAGATTAACACATTGGCGACCAAGACAAAATAAACGAGAAGTTGGAAAACCGCAACAACGATGGAAAGATGACATTTACAAAATAGGGCTAGAGAAGAAGAAGAAGAAAAAACTATTAGGCCACATAGAAATCACTAAAGATAAACATTAAAAACATTGCAAATAAAAAAGCACGGTTCATGAGTATTGACGTAGCAGACAAAACAAAGCTGAACATTAGCCAGGAAATAAACGATGAAACTAAGACGCAGATTGAAAAACGAGTAAGAAATTTTACATTAAGGAAAACTAAGACAGTGGACGTTTTGTTTGAAACAACTCGAGGAACCACCTAAAAAGTTGTCATATGCAGATCGAGAAATAGTGATCAATTCACTGTTTCTTGATCTGCAAGAAATATAGCTAAACCATGGAAGAATAAAAGCGTGTACATCAGAATATACCAGTACAATGGTGGTAGTTAGAAAGAAAGATAATACCTCAAAGTAAACAAGGTGATGGCCAAGGATATTGATCCATTCCCGATGATTGGACACATTACAAGACGCAGCACTGTTCATCGTGCTAGACTTAAAAAACGGATTCTCCCATGTAACGGTTGACATAGCCAGAAGTATACAGCGTTTTGGTACGCAAGTTTGATCGTGGTAGCAAGTGAAATAAAAATGGTTCATTAAAATTACGTTGACGACTTTATTAGAATCTAATTAGAACTGTTTTACATATGGTAATACAATTTCTTATATACTAAGAGATAACTGATTATCTCAATAACACTACGTGACATTTGTAGTATTTCTATTGTGAGCGTATTGCGGGTGCATTGTGGATGCATTATGGTATGCGAGATCTTCAAGGCACAACAATTTGAGATAAGTCACGCCCAGTATCAGTTTCATAAAATAATATAATTAAATAGGTTAACATAATAACAGGTGTTTCCCTTATAATATAACACCTCCACGACTGGATGAAATTTATAGATTAAATTTTTAATTATCTGCTAATTTCATTGAAGCGTCTATTTCCTTCAATTCAATTACATCTATTTTATTATTTTTTATACAATATCTTTTTTTGAGAAAACGAATTAATATGATCAATATTACAATGATAAGGAAACAATATAAAATAAGTGTAGAATGAAATAAACCTTTACGATTAGTTAACATATTGTTCAAAGTGTATTTTTGTAAATTTAGTTCATTTTTTACATTAACTGGAGTAATAGTTTTCATTGACAAATTTTTAAAATTATGAATAGTATCATCAAATTTTGTAAATTTTAAATTGGTTGTATTTGCTTTATATAAAACATTTTGAACAAATGTTTTATTTATGTTGTACTTACAATAGTTGCTAGGTTTAAGATAAAATGTTCTAATTATGTAATAATTTTTTATCAAGTTATTGCAATTTTCTATGACTTTTGTTTCT
This sequence comes from Tachinus rufipes, assembly GCA_963932245.1. Lineage (NCBI taxonomy): Eukaryota > Metazoa > Arthropoda > Insecta > Coleoptera > Staphylinidae > Tachinus > Tachinus rufipes. The sequence goes on along the minus strand of OZ010741.1, from coordinate 83,423,454 downwards.
ATCGGGAAATAAAAGAATTGAATATCTTTAGCATTTAAAAAGTTTATAGTTGTAGTTTCATGTTATTCGAATAAACAATTTGATTTGTTTTTATAGTTGTTAAGTATTTTAATTTCGCATGGCGATTCCTTATTGATTTCATGTTCTAAAAGATATTTACAAATGTAAAAATTATGAAACAAGTTACAACTGTCTGGCATAATATATTTGTTGTCGTTTAAAGCAATGCAGCGCCGTAGCTAAGGCCCCGCAGGACCCGCCGTGCGGGGGAAGGGCCGACATGTTTTGGGGCCCCTAAGCCTCAAAAACTAAATAACCAAATTAGTTAGATATATTGATCAGTGATCACTATTGTTATTTAATAAAAGTTAATAAAAAAATAATGTTTAACTTAGTATAAAGGTATTTCAACCGGACTGATCATCGCCGTTGTTGTTGTTTATTTGGCTGCACTAAAAGCAGCCCAATAAAGCTTTTGTTTTTACACGTAAGTTGCGTTGGTTTGTTTTCATGCTTCAACCAATGAAGAACTTTGTTCCAGGCACATGCGCTCAATTCTTTAATGAGCTGTTACCACATATGAAGCGGTATTTAACCGGCAATAGTGACAGTGCAAGTAATGTTATAGCCTAAAATAACTTTAGTTTTGCATTTGTGTTGTTCTTCATACTATCGCTCTCTCGCATTCTTGGGTTTTGTGTATTTTTTCTAAAATTAAACGTTAATTGTGCCAACTGATGATCAATCCAATCATCAAAGTATCTACATTTTGAACAATGGACACAATCCTGGTGAAAACCTTCAATAGATATTCTAGCCTCTTTATCAAAAGGATTAAGACATCATTGAGCATTTGGTTCTTGATTCCCTGTCGATGAAGGAAGATATTCACTCAATTTATCAATTTCAAATGCAACAACTATAACTTTACTCAACGTTTGGTTTTTAATGCAAAAACCTGAAGATAATAAAATACAAATGTAGATTATAAAAGTCTGATTTTATTTTATTAACCTAATATTTGGATTAAGGATTAAAGATTAAGAATTTATCAACACATCAATCCAATCATTGAACTACCTACATTTTCAGTATTTGTTTTTTTATGTATACGTATTTGTTTAATTATAAGTTTCGTGTCACACGTATGAGTTTCGTTTTCGGTTATTAGGTACCAAATAGAAATCAAGAAATAACCGAAAACAAAACGAACCGAACCATATGGAACCCCATACGTGTGAAACAAGTCTAAGGCGTTAAAAATTTATTTTGAGGTATAATACAAACACGATAGGGGCCCTAAAAAAATCTTGCGAGGGGGCCCAAAATTTGAAGCTACGCCACTGAAGCAATGACTTTATTTGCCAAGTGTAAGGTACGATATTCATTTGGATTTTGAGTTGCTATTGGAATATTATAAAGGGCAAACTGTTCAAACTTAAAATTATTTATAAGTGGTACACTTAATTTAAATAAAACATAATTTTCTGTAACTCTAAATGAAATGTCATTTTCAATACTTAATAAATCATTTATCTTAGTTTGAAAATGCAAGAAATATGAAAGGTCTTTAATATTATTTAATATCTCAACTAATTTTGAAAGTTCAAATAATGGTGAGTTAGTATATTTTCTCCTGCAAGTGTTAATCCTAAAAGCAATTGTTGTAACTCTTCATATACTAAGCTTACATATAAGGCTCTAACGTGTAGTTGTATTTCATCTTCAACTTGAATTTCACATAAATTGATAAATTTTTGAAGAATGTCATTCTGTTTGTTGATTTGGTCAGATAGAGAATTAATGCTTTCGTTAACAATTTTGAATATTTCAACTGGAGTCTCTATGGTTAACCTTTGATTATTATAAAGTTCTTGTATTTGTGATTCTAGTTTTTCTCCTTCGTCATAATCAAGATTGCCAGTAAGAGCACTTATAGCAGTTCCAAAAAAAGTGAATAGTTCTCTTTTTTGTTTTTGTTTGCCGAATATTAATTGCATAATTTGTTCTATTTTACGTTCCTTTACGTAAATAAGGTCCCACATTTCTTTTGTAAAATTTGTAGTTAATTTTAGATCCTTTTCCTGTGTCATTTACCTGCCCCATGCTTCTATCATATCATTATAATCTAACTTAAAAACTATTGTCGCCGACTTGTGACTATTGTATAGTAGTCCATATTTAAATGCCAAAATTTGTAACTTCTCTGCTACCTTGATTAGTTCGCTCCATCCTCCGATTATGGTGATGGCGAATCTGTAATTACAGATTTTACTAAGTTAGTGTGATAGATAAACTCCTTTCCTTTATTATTTTTAACTTTAATTTTACCATGTTCTAGTGTATCAACAATTTTGAACGGATCCTTATATTCAATGTTAGTTTTACTTTTATTGTTGTTAAGTTTAATATAGACTTTATCACCTATTTTTAAAACTTTTCTTTTTCTACAACCTTTTCTTTGTGCTGTTGTTGTACATTTGCAAGTAATTTATTCATTTCTTCAATTTGGTCTTTGTAGTTAGTTAGTAACTCAGGTAATGCATTGTTTTCTTTGTCGTCTATCTTCAATTCGTTGTATCGACCAAAGAATGCTTCTACTGGTTTTACTTTTGTAATGTTTTTTATTGAGTTATTGTAAAACATGACGGCTAATTCCATAAAATTTTCTTTGTCTTGTAGAATTTTAATATGTTCAATTAATGTTGAGTGTACTCTTTCAATTTCTCCATTTGCCTAAGGGTGATTTGCTATAGTAAAGTGAACATTAATGTTTACAATTTCATTATCAAATTCTCTGCCGTTGTCAAAGACAATATTTTTAGGTAAGCCAAAAATACTAAAATATTTTATTAATGCATTACTGATTTCTAATGCCGATTTGGAGTTAATTTCAAACGCTTGCAAGTATTTATTAAAACTATCTGTTATAGTTAAGAAAATTCTATTTTTAATTTTGAAGACATCAATATAAATTTTATCCATTGGTTTCCAATTTTCTTTGGTTGTTTCTAATTTATCTTTAAAAGGGTTTCTGTCATATTTAACCTTTTGCATATTTGACATTTATTAATGAAGTTTATTATGTCATTATGATAATTACTCCAGAAATATTGTCTTCTAATCTCGTTATAAGTTTCGGTAATTCCGCAGTGGTTATTTTCTTCATGCGTTTGTTTAATTATTCTTACTTGATCTTCTTTATCAGTTATTTCTTTAACTCGTTTAGTACATCAGATTAGTTGTAATCTGTTAAATCTTTCTACTACAATTGTACATAAATTTTCGTAAATATTGTCTGAACAATAGATAAAATATTTTTTTTCTAAAAGGTACTTTTAGAACTTTCTAAAAAACTGGATGGTGTCATTTATCATATTATCTGTGTTCACATGTACCATAAATATTTCTTTTTCGTTCTTAATTATTCTTTCTACTTTTAAATTATTAGACCATTCTTTTAAAATTATTTGATGTTTCTGAATATCTAAGGCAACTGTGGAAATTGGAATTGATTCTTGTCTATTATTGTTATTTGAGTGAATTGTAAGCATCTGCGTTTGTATTATATTGTCCGCACTTATGTAAAATTTCATGATCAAATTCCTGTAGTTTAATTTTCCATCTTTCAAGTTTTGCATTTGGCTCTTTTAAGTTGTGAAGCCAAATTAATGGTTTATGATCGGTAATTAATGTAATTTTGTTTCCCCATATATATGGACGAAATTTCTTTGTAGCAAATATAATTGCTAAAAGTTCCTTTTCCGTCCGTGATATATAACAGATTCCTGGTGTTCCTTGACTTAATAGTGCATAATTACTCGCATCTGTTGTTATTATAAATTCTGTCGAGAAGTCTGGATGTTGCAATAACGGGGGATTTGTCAATATTTTTTTACATAGATCAAACGCTTCTTTATATTTTGTATCATTGCTGTCAACTTTAGCGTTCTTTTTTAATTTGATCGTAAGAGGTTTTGTCAATTTTGAAAAATTTGGAATAAACTTTCTGTAATATCCCACAAGGTCTAAAAATGACTTTATTTGTTTTTGTGTTTCTGGAATTTTTAGTTTTTGAATACATGCGATTTTTTCTGGGTCTGGTCTTATTCCATGGTTTGTAATCAAATGTCCTAAATATTTTATTTCATGTTTTAAAAATTCACATTTATCTAAACTTATTTTAAAATTAGCTTCACGTAATACATCAAATACCCTTTTTAATTTTTCAAAATGTTCTTGACTTGATGTTGAGTAAATAATTATGTCGTCGCGATAAGCAAGACAAGTGTCTCTTAATAAATCTGTTAGAATGTGGTTCATGCACCTTTGAAACGTACTGGGTGCATTTTTTAGACCGAATCGCATTTGTTGAAGTTCATAATGGCCATTCTCTGTACAAAATGCAGTTTTATACTGATTTTCCTGTTGAATTTCTATTTGGTGGTATCCACTAGCCAAATCTAGGGTACTAAAATATTAAGCTCTACCTAATTTGTCTAAAATGTCAGATATATGTGAAATCGGAAATTTTTTCATTTAACTTTCTGTAATCTTTAACCATTCGGAATTTGGGTATTCCACTATGATCTAACTTTTTAGGTACTAAGACACTGGGGATGCATATGGGCTCTTCTCACTGTGTCTAATAATGTTTTGGTCTAGCATTTTTTTATTCTGATTTTCAATTTCTTCTTGCTGTTTAGGTGATTTTCGATACGGTTTGGTTGAAATTGGTTTATTTTCTTTTTTAACTTTATAGCATGTTGGATCTTAGATGTAAAAGTTAATGCTATATTCTCGTCATAAAGAAAGTCTTTGTAATCATAAACAAGTCGCCTAAGTTTTCTCTGATCTTCTGAATGTAGGTGATCACATTGTAATTTTTTACGAATATTGTTGTTTAGAATTTCGCTTATTTTGTCTAATTCAATATTATTTACATTTTCAATCGGATCATCAAAGTAGAATGGGAGATGTAATAGATTATTTTTCCTATTAATCTATGAAATTTATTTGAAAATTTTGCAAGATTCTAACGAAAATCTTTAGTATTACTTTTAAAAGTTTCTAGTGAAGGAGTAATAGCTATGTATTGGTGACAAGTAGTGTTGTGCATGGTAATTATTGTAAAAGGGTGATAAATTAAGTAATCAATAAAATAATAGTTTGCTAACTCGGGATGGATCATGCTTTCGCTTGCACCAGAGTCTATTAGAAATTTAGAATTATTTTATTCAGGAATAATTATAAATGGTAACCGGTTTCCTTTGTTGGTGTTTAATTTAAATGTATCATTTTCAAGATGTTCATTGTATTCAAAATTTTCAGTAGATAATTCGTTAAAATAATTGTTTTCTGGGTTATTGTCAAGATATTCTAAATCAAAATCTTGAATATACAAATTTTCTATATTTTCATTTGTTATGTTTGGTAGGTTGGTGAGGCTGTTGGCAAAAAATTTTCAAAATTTTCTTCTAGTATTGTTTGAAAATCAGCTTCACGTTGAATATTTGTTTCAGGTTCAAATTCAAAAAGTTCAATGTCGTTATTATCATTATTATTGTTTTGTAAATATTCCAATTCTTGATGAAAAACTTGTCTTCTATTATAAAATCCCATTAGAGGTTTTGAGATTGGTAAATTTGGTCTTTGGGGTAACTTAGTCCTGAAAGTGGAATCTACTTAAATATGTGTTGGTTGATAATTTCGTGGAATTACAGGTTTATTGGTGGAAAACTGCTGAATTGGCATTTGTTGTTGGGTATTAAAAGGTTGTCGCATTTGCGACTGATTAGAATAATAAGGTCGACTAAAATTACCTGGTTGATTAAAGTAATTTGGTTTAGTAAAGGTAGTGTTTGGAAATCTTTGTTGGTTAAAATTTGTTCTTGGCACAAAATTATTTTGATTACTCTGCCGCGATTGATATATTGTCCTATTTTGAGGAGTTTGTTTATTCTGATCAAATTTAGAATTTAGAGTATTTAATTTATTTTTTTGTAATTTGTGTAAATTTTTCAAATTGTGTTAAGCATTCTAAATGATTTTCGGCAAAAGCTACAGCTTCATCTAAGGTTGTTATTGTTTTATTTAAAAGGTAGTCACCTAATTCTCGATTGACTATCAAAACTGATTTTAAAAAGGCTTGAATAGTCATTGTATTCAAACAACTTGATTTTGCGTTTTTCATTTCATTAGTATAATTTGCATTATGAATTATCTTATTGTCATAATAAGATTTCAATTCTCTTAAATCATTTGCTATAACTATTATGTTATGAAGATTTTTGAACATAATTTATGACATCAGATTCTTAAGTAGTCTCTGATCTTGGGTCACTGTACATTTCATGATTCCCTGACTAGCAATTATACGTAATGGTTCGCCTTCCAAGCGACTTTTTATTACATCTAATAATAACTTTCCGCTAGTATTTTGTTCATTTTCATGTCTTTCATAAAAATTAGTATAAATATCTTTAAAGAGTTGCAATTCTCAATAATTGCCAGTAAATTTAGGAATAATACTTATTTCTACAGTTGTTATTGCCATATTTATTGTATTTGTTTGAGTTACTTGATTTTCAATATTTTGTTCTAATAAAACTGAATTTTCTAATTCGTTATTTTGATTATTTTAACTTTGATTATTTTGATTATCTGAAATTAATAATAATGGATAAAATGTGAAATTTCGTGACATAAAATATAATACACAAAATAATAATAATAATTTTTTTTTTTTTTTACTTAAACTAACATTAAAATTTATTTTTGCATTGCACTAATTAAGCCTTATAAAAGTCTCGATATTTTGTTGGTGTTGAATGAGCAGCACTTGGGATGTTGATATTCTGTTGAGGGCCAGGGCAGATTTTGATGCTTCGCTCTCAATGTAGAATTTTCAAACGTCGGTGCAGATTTGGATGCTCCGCTCGCTGCTTCACGGGTCTGGCAGATTTTGATGCCGGTCTCGCTTCGCAAGGATGCCGCTTGAGTGGTTCTAGGTTCTGTTGCCGTTTCTGGGTTTTTGTAATTTTAATGATTTAATTGCACAGTGAAGATTTTTATTCACTTTCACAATTTTTGTTTATTTCACTTCACAATTATTATTTTTTGTAACACTTTTAACTTTAACATTTAACAATGAAGATTTTTATTCCGTAACTAGTTAAAATCCTACCGACTGCGCCAGACTTATCAAAGTAGCAAGTGCAATAAAAATGGTTCATTAAAATTACGTTGACTGACGACTTTATTAGAACTTAATTAGAACTGTTTTACATATGGTAATACAATTTTTTATATACTAAGAGATAACTGATTATCTCAATAACACTACGTGACATTTGTAGTATTTCTATTGTGAGCGTATTGCGGGTGCATTGTGGATGCATTATGGTATGCGAGATCTTCAAGGCACAACAATTTGAGATAAGTCACGCACAGTATCAGTTTTATAAAATAATATAATTAAGTAGGTTAACATAATAACAGGTGTTTCCCTTATAATATAACACGCATGTGTTTCTCATGAGTGTTCAGACAAACACAAGGTCATCCACGTCCAAAGTTATACCGATATGTTTCAGAAAAATAAACAAAATCCAAAAACGAAAGATAAGTATGCATCAATCTGATAGTCTTACATTGAAATTTATCCAACCAAAAAAGTTTAATACTGCCTTCATCCGTGTACTACCTGTTCCAAAAATTTCCTTTTCATACCGCTCTACCTTGTAGTATCAATGAATCTACTAAGTACACATAACATTTGACAGGCATTTAACGCCTATTAGCAAGAATTGTGAACGTAAAAATAGACTAAAATTCAATACACTGTACGCAATTCGAAGACCTTTTCAACCAAAACCTAACAATTTCTTAGGAAGTCTTAAAAAATACCGTTTCAAAGAGGCCCTGATACAATTCTTGGCTACTTACTGTAAAAATGATAATTCGGTATCAATAATCCAAAATTAAAAAATAATTATAATAGTTGGAATATACAGTTTTTTGTTTTCTTCTTTTTCTTCTTTTTTATTCAGTTGAAAACTACATTGTGAAGCATGAAGAAAATTAATGTCTACATGAAGAGACACAAGCTCAAAAATATTGATCAGAGCAAATTATACCGATATTTTAGTAATTTAAGTGCAAAATTCTATCACAAATAGCAAAATTTGGCCATACAGTATTAAAATATTGTTAGAAAGTACCAAAATCAATCAAACTACAACATTATATTTATAAAAATGGCAAAATTTGGTCATAAAATATTTTCAAAAAGAATCAAAATCCGACCAAAATGGTTGAAAAATGCAAAATTTTGTTAATAAAAAGTCGCAAGATTAGGTCAAAAACACAAAATAGTTTTTTAACAGTTTATGGCTGGATAAAATGAACACATTTTTATGAAATTTCAAAATTATCATAATCCAGTTATAAATAATCATATATACTAAGAACCAAAATCCGGCATTTACTGTTAAAAAGTGCAACATTATTTTAATGAAATGACAAAATCTGGCCATAAAATTTCAACATTTTGTTTAAATGAACCAAAATCCGCCTTCGAAACATCAAAATATTGTTCGAAATCACTAAAATAGCATATTTCTTTAAACTTAAACATAAACTTTTAAAAATTGTAAAATTCTTTTCATAAAAAGTCAAAAATAGCTACAGCCAGTCATAGAACATTGAAATATTTTCAGATAGAATCAAGACCCAGCGAAAATGGGTTGAAAAGTACAAAATTTGATTGATAAAATGTCAAAAACAAAAAATTCCGGCTTTGAAAAGATTAAAATATTGTTGAAAAGCACCAAAATTCGGCCATAAACTAATAAGAAAAAAACAATTTAATGAAATACAATTGCAATTGCTGACAAACCCAAAACTCTTAAAAATTTTGGAATTTATTGAAAAAGTCCATTTGCTATAATTTGTTATACAATTTCAAGGTGACTTTATAATAAGTGGTCATTTTAATGCTCACAGTTTTGTATGGGGATCTCCTTCAAATAACACCGTTGGACGCAACCTTATTGAAGATTTGGACAATGTATATCATATTACAATTTTTAAAAATGGTCAAGCAATTACACTATTTAGATCTCTTGCACAAAAGTCTGATAAAGCCTTTAACAACGCCAGTCTCTATTCTTTCATTAATGGAGAAGTTGCAAACGATACTTTTGGCTCAGCTCAATTAATAGAGTAGCAGAGAAAGCAATACCAATAAATAAACCTTACTACTTTTGAACATATCAAACCAGAGAGATAATGATTGCAGAACTGCATTTAACATCGGAAAAAAGCATTTCTGCTAATCCTGCAATACGGTACAATAAAATTTTAAATTATATTTATAAAAATTGTGTGCAAAAGTACGTTAAAGAAATATTTAAATGTGAAAGAGAAGCTTGATTTAAATTAAGTATTTATATTGTAAATAATACAATTTTTTTTATTGATAAAATAAGCTTTACTATACTTTTTTAACATATAAATGATGAAAAACTATTCAATACTACTTATTTCGAACAAGATATCCGTTAATTTATAATATTTATTAATTAATTTTTTGTAGAATATTATTACTTGAAGCAATGCCGTAGAGCTGATCCGGATGTCAATAACTGTCTACAGAGATCTGCCAATTATTTAATGCAGTATATGAAGCAGGGAATTCCCGAGCTTGGATTGAATGAACCGGAGCCGATAGTTATCGATGAAATTGGAATTGCGCTGGGAAGTGGACCAGATGGCTACAGGGCATCTTTTAGAAACATTCAAGCATTTGGTGTTAGCAATTTAACTATTACAGCCGTAAGGTAACATAAAAAGATATTTAAAATTTATATGTGACGATAAAAGTATTCTATGTGATACTTTTACTATCAACATATATAATTATTATAATATAAGTCTATTAATTAAGTTAATTAATTAATGTAGTAAAAAATTTTATTGTGAATTTAATAAATGATATATATAATAGTTCGGAGCAAAAAAACTATGAAAGTAAAGTACTAAAACTAATGTTTTGTGTGCATATGGATATTATGCACTAAACGTCGTAGCATAGTTTTATGCAATTATTTTAAATAAAAAAATATATAAAAATAAAGGAGTAAATGTAATTTAAATATTGATATCTTATACTGTTTTAGGTCGGATATTGAAACTAATCAATTTCAATTCACTTTCTACATACCGCATATTTCAGCCAAAGCACAATATGAATCGTCTGGAGTTTTGATTTTGGTACAAGCTTCAGGAGGTGGTGAATATTGGGGAGAGTATGGTATATAAATATTTTGATGTAAAATTTTCGTTGTATAACATGTTTAATTTTAGATGGAGTTAAAGCTAAAGTTTACATAAAAGCAAAACCAGTAGAATATGCTGGCAGGACATTCTTGCAATTGCAACAATTGAAAATGGATTTCAGCGTGAAAGATATTAAGATGGGGGTCGAAAACGTGCATAATGGAAACGCAGTGATACGTAAGTTTAGTTTATTTACAAACCTATTTTAATTTCAAATTGAAATTTCTGTTTTGTTTGCGAATGGCTTGATCTAGCCGATGACCCAGAAATTGTTATTTAAAGTGGGTTTTTAGCGATAACTTTTAGACGTTCTAACTCTGCTATCACGTTATAGTAGTCTGCTTCGATTAAATTTCGTTTTTCTGGTTAATATGATTTATAAGTTTCATCAATCTCATTAGCTAGTGATAATTTTTTTTTTAAAAGAGTATATCGTCATAAAATTAAAAACGACTAAATTGATTGATTGTTTGTAAAAAAACTATCCGGTTCGAAGGACCAACGTTTTATACGATCAAGAATTTCAATCGGTTTTTTTACATGATTTTATTCGACTCTAGTTTTTTTTTTATAATTTAATATAAAATAAAAAATAAAGTCAACAGTTACAAATACATACAATTTAAAATGTTTTGTTAGCGACGCCACGCCTTAAATTATTATATTCATGGAGTTTTACCCTAAGCAAGGAAGTAGGAGATTATGAAATTACTATCTTTAAAAGATCCAGTAATATTTAAAAAAAAAATTACTACATTTAATAAAGGTTGCAAACAACCAAAATTTATAAACTTTTTAAGTTTATACATATCTCTAAAACTCGGTACAGTAAAGACCGGTTATAACAAACTCGAAAAATGTACCAAAACCAGTTTGTTATATCCGAAGTTTGTTATAAACGGTAATAAAAAATATTGTAATTTGTTTTATATATTTATTATTCTATGTTATAAGTAACGTAAGGATCGTTTTTACAAAAAAAAACGGTAAGTTGACATATATGTAGGAAGACATACAATTTGTAAAAAAAACTTTAAGCGTTTAAAGACCATTTTCCCATGTTAATCAAATGGATAATTTGATTTGCTTGCAGGCACGCAAAAATACGGTTACCAATGAGTTGTATTATTTCAAAATAGTTATTTATCATGAAAAGAAGACATTTAACAAATCCTCTAAAAATAATTGCGATTTGGGAAATAACGGACACCCTAATGAGGGTATACAAAGTAATCAAAATACAACACAAAATACTGCACAAATCCATAAATCGGGGAATCCCAGAAAATAAAACCCCGAAAAGTACGTTATAACAGGAAAATTGTGCCAATTTTAGTTATATTTTGGTTTGCTTTATCCAAAAGTTTGTTATAAGCGAGTTCGCTATAATCAGTAAAAAATAGCGTTGAGCTTATAAGAAAATTTTCGTTGTTTCAAATTAAGTACGTTATACGCGAGAATTTGTTATAAGCGGGTTCGTTATAACCGGACTTTACTGTAATTGTTAGTGATTTAAAAATTTAGTTTTGATTTATATTTATCCACCTGTCTAATTCTCTATGCATATTGCTACATAGCAATATTTCTATCTAGCATGCATAAGTGTTAAAGTTATTTAAATAATGAGTGAAGGTTTTGTAATTACTGTAAATCTATGTTGTTCTCCATTGTATAAGGTCAGTTCTAAATTTAACAGTAATTTGCTTTTTTTGTTGCAGAAGCGGCATTGAATTTATTTATTAATTCCAACGCACAGGAGTTATTAAAGGAAATGAAACCTGATTTGAAGAAAAAGTTGATGCAAATTATGTCCAACTTTGTAGATACTTTGTTTAGTAACATACCTTACGATGCTTGGATTGCTTAAAACATCAAAATATAAAAATTTATCATAAAGCAATATTTAATTAAAATAATCTCTCTTGTATAAAAGTGATATTTTTATAATAAAAATTAATTTATTTTATTTTGTGTAAATTGCCATAGCGGCAATTCATCGAAATTCAACAAAAAGTCTTTAGTCAATTTTGGATAGGTAAGGATCCGAATAGCTCGTTTTTGAATAGAGTTTAGGAGGGTTAGTTTCAGATGCTCCTCCTCATTCTTGAAGAGAGTTGGTTAAATTAGTAAAAGTTGGCCAGAATTTCTTAGACTAAATGCCAATTTTAAATTTAACTTTTAACTAAATATTCCCAAAAAATTAAGTTTTTTAAATTTAAAAATGATAATTTTTAAAATTTGTATAATAATTAAAATAATTATAAATTCCAAGGAAGTAGAAGCACAACATCAAGAATATTCTTCGAAACAAGAAAACTCTAACGAAACTAAACTAAACTAGAAAGTAAAATTGACTATTTTTTAGTACATCAACACCAAAAAAAAGCACCAATAGAAGATAATATCAAACAAAATTAAAAAACAAAATTTAAAAAAATGCTTTAAAAGTTCTATACTACGTCTGAAGAAAAATATATTACATTGTGAAATTTGAAAAACTACTTTTATTATCAATATATTTTTGTCACTTTTTAATGAAGAAAGTGACTATGATAAAAATTAACTTGAAGTTGAAAAGAAAAAACGTCGATCTTGGATCTTGAGAACGCAGAAAAATAAAATAAACAAAACGTTGTAACATTGATGATAAAAATAAATCTGAAGTTAAAGAGGGAGATTGAAAAAAGAAAACCAATGATTCTCAGGATGCAGAAGAAATTGACGTAATATTTATATATCAAATAATACGTCAATTTCTTAGAAATTTAAAAAATTTATCTTAAATCCCTTTATTACATTTATGATAGAAACTAGAATATGCCTAATTAGCAGTTTATTAATGTCTTATTACTCCAAAAGTTATCCAATAATTTTCATATGGTAAACCAAATTTAATACAAAAAATTAAAAAAATCAACACACAAAGAAGTAAATAAAGGACCTCTTTGTGGTTTACACAAATAAGACAAGGATACATTCTCATAAATGGTTTTATTCTACAGGAAAAGTGAAATATGTAGTCAAATTGCACAAAGTTTAATTGTTCCTTAAGTTGGATTAAACCGTTTCAAAAAAAACATAATAGAGTGGGAAATATAATTGGTGAATCTGCAGCAGTAGATTTAAATGTTGATAATGAATAATTAAAATTAAAAAAAATTGCTAGTTAAGACATCTTCAATGCTGATCAAACTGGTCTATTTAACAAATTGACCCCAAATAAAATTTTAAAGTTTGTGGGAAATACATGTTTTTTTCTTTTTTGCTTGATATTTTTTTTTACTACCGCTTCCCTGGTTATTTTTTATAACTTCTTCTTCTTCTTAGATTTTTTTATACGTTGTTTACACTTTCTTCCGTCCAAACTACCTTTTCTCTTTATTATTTTTTTCATTTACTTGTTTTTTTTTATAGTTTCTTCAGTTATGCTCAGTGCTAATATTAGCCATTAGCACTGTATGTGTAATTTTCCTCTTATTCCAACTTTAGATTTGTATATTTTTCCCAGGCTGTCTCATACACAACTACGTGGTCTATTACGGATTGTGTTTGTAATTGTGTTTGATAATCTTCACTTATAATCATTTTTTTTCTTTAGTTTTTCCAATTACATTTTCTTACTTTTGCCTACTGCTTTAAATACTTTTATTGTATACTTCTATCGCTTTATATTTTTCATCTCCATACAAAAAGTTTCTTTCTCTTTTTCCATAATACAAGAAGAGGATTTTCTTGATTCTCTCAAGAGAATAATTATACAAAAATTGTCAAAGAAATATTTTATGGCAAATTATGGCTGAATAAAATCACGAAACATCCATTGCATTGTGGTATACAATAAATTATAAGCTGCAGTATATTTTTATAAACATACAAAAAAAAATTATAACCAATTTTTCTGTTGGTTCGTAGATCATTGTTAAGGTACATAAATTGTAAATATTATATTTTCTGTTGAATTAATCAAACGTTTTATAAAATATTGAATATAATATATAATAATAATTTCATACATACAAACCATACATTTTAAATAATATAATTTATATGTATGTTATGGAAACGTTTCTCACAGTTACTTTGTAACTAAATGCAACTTTGTAAGAAGTATCCGTGCTATGAGAAAACCCGTTGTATGCACGTGTCGCGAGTGACGTGATTATATCGAAGCAAACAAAGGATATTGCTTCGTTAACAATTTCATTTAGTATATAAGAAAATCTTTGTTAACTTAGTCTTAGTCTTTTTTCTTAACTCAACCAATATGATATGGTTAAAAATATAATCTTTATTTTATATTTTATTATTAACAAAATAAGTATTCAAACATATAATTGGCGCAGATCGGTAGGATTTCGAAAATTTAAAAAAGTGAACAAGTTATCAGTGAAAATAGCAAGATTGCTATCAATAAAAATATTATTTCCTAATTTTTTATTAACTATTTCAAGTTATATTAAAAAATGGCAAAATTAGTTGAAAAGGCAAAACGGTTTATTTCTGCTAGACAACTACAAACATGGGCTCAAAATATAGAATTGTTAATTGGCCATTATGAAGATTATAGAGACACTGAAGGCTTACTTCGTGACCTTACATTAGATTTATTAATTTAAAAAAAAACACTTAATCAAGCTTCCAGGGTAGTTTTAATTGCATCCCATGAAAAAGACGTTCTTATCAGATTTAAACGAACTTTTTGGATCGATAATACTATCACAAAAACCGCAATCGCTTGATGAAGCCATGTACCTAGTAACTTATTTTATATAAAAAATAAGAGTTGTCTCACATTTTTAGTAGACATCGGTTCTCCTATTTTTCTTTTATATACTGATATTACTTATAATTTAAAATTGCAATTTCAAAATGAAAATTGAAGTATTTCAGTAATAAATGATACAAAGATACTAAAATAACTAAAAGTGCTATGGTACAAGTATTAGAGAATACTAAACACAATTTTTATTTAATAAATTTTGGGTTTTCATTTGACGGTTTAGTTGGATTAGATTTTCTTGAAAAATATGAAGCAACTATTGATGTAATAAAGAAATTGTTATTAAATTTTAAAGAATATAATTACAAATAAATCGATTACAATTCCAGCTAGAACAATACCAATTATTGAATTATCCGTACAAAATAAAGATTTAACTGAAGGCATCTGTGAGGAACTGTCAATTAATGACGAAATAAAAATCCCAAATTGTTTAGTAAAAATTAATCACGGAAAGATATAATTACTGTTATTGCTAACATTTCAACAAACGATCAACAAATAGAAGTTCCTGAAATTCATTTAAGTCCGATACCAAAAATTGAATATCAATATGGTCAATATACTCATATCATATTCATAACATCATATATATGTAATCACAATTTTACACCAAAGATGGCCTAACAGCCGAAACCAGTCAGTACAATATAATAAACAATTATACAGCATATGGTCAATATAGTTTGATAAATGAAAATAATAGAGATAATAACATTTTAAACTCACTGAGGCTTCAACATTTAAATCAAGAAGTAGCTTCAGAAACTGAAACTCTATGCTTAGAATTTATAGATATTTTTCACCTAGAAGGTGATAAACTAACGTTTACAAATCAAATTTAACATGAGATTGATACAGGTAATGCAAAACTTATATTTTCAAAAACCTATCGTTATCTCCAAATGCATAAACAAGAAGTAAAGAAACAAGTAACAAGCATGTTGGTACAAAATATTACACAACCATTTTCTAGCCCAGTATGGGTAGTACCAAAAAAAAAAAAAAATAGATGCTAGTGGAATCCAAAAATGGAGTGTAGTTATTGACTACCGTAAGTTGAACAATGTAAAATATTCTCTACCAAATATTGAAAATTTACTAGATCAACTTGGTAAATGTAATTACTTTACTACTTTATACCTGGATTTAGGTTTCCATCAAATAGAGGTCAATAAAAAGGATGTTCCAAAAACCACGTTTACTGTTGAAAATGGTCATTACGAATATTTGCGAATGCCATTTGGTCTAAAAACTGCACCATCGACCTTTCAGAGAGTCATAGATAACATTATGACAGGCTTGCAAAACGAAATGTGTTTAGTCTATATGGACGACATTATAATTTATTCCACTACACTTGAAAAAGACATTAAGCAATTAAGGTCAGTATTTACTCGTTTACAAAATTATCATTTTAAAATTCAACCAGACAAATGCGAATTTCTTAGAAAGGAAGTTGTTTACCTTAGACATGTACAGCCAATGGGGTAAAACCAAACCCAATGAAAATAGAGGCTGTAATAAAATTTCCTACACCAAAAAATGAAAAAGATATTAAATTATTTTTAAGATTAACTGGTTACTATCGACGGTTTATCAATAATTATTCAGAACATACTAAACCCTTAACTAGATTATTAAAGAAACAAATGATTTCAATTTTAATGAAAACTGCAAAATGGCATTTGAAAAATGTAAACGTTTATTAACACAGGATCCTATACTACAGTATCCAGATTTCAATGAAACCTTCTTGTTGACAGCGTCAATTGTAATTTTGCGATTAGATCTATCTTGTTCCTATTGGAACAGATCTTTCGATAGCTTTTGCTTTAAGAACATTGAATAGTGCTGAAGTAAACTATTCCACAATAGAGAAAGAATTATTGTCCATTGTTTGGTCGGTCAATCATTTTAGACCATACCTATACGGTAGAAAAATCAAAATTATAACTGATCATAAACCTTTATTATGGTTATTTAATATTAAGAACCCTGGTACTCATTTAACAAAATGGAGATTAAAATTATCTGAATATGATTACGAAATAGTGCTCAAACCTGGAAAAGCAAATAAAAATGCAGATGCTCTAAATCGTATTGAAATAGAAAAACTGATCTCACATGTAATGATTACTTAAAGGAATTTTATGAAAACAATTTAGAATTAAAACATGTAACTAATAAATATGATGAATTTTTTAATGCACCTGAAGATTATTCATTGGCACACTGTGTAAGTACAAACCTAGCAATAAATTCAGGAATTGCCAAAGAATTCAAAGAAAGATTTGGAAGAGTAAATGAATTAAAAAACCAAAACCTATCATTATATTCTGTGTGTTTCTTAGAAGAAGTTAATAGATATTTAATCTATTTAATTACAAAAAACTATCATTACGAAAAACCTTCATACAAAGATTTATTTAATGCACTTGTCAAATTAAATTATTTTTTCTAATAAAAAAATTTCAAGATTAGCGATCTCAAGATCGGACTTGATCAATTAGAATACAATCAAGTAAAAAAAAAATTAAATTATATCTTTGTCGATTCAGATATTAAAGTATGTGTTTATCTTGGGATAGATAAACATCCGTTATTAAATATTAACATGCTTGAAAATCAAGGTTCTACAAGTGATGATATGGATATTACAGAAACAGATGAATTGATAAATGAAACTATTTTAAGAGAATTTCAAACTTAAATCACTTGTCAATACCGATATAACTAAATCAACTAATGACAAAATTTTATATGCTACCCATAACAATATAATATTTTTTATTCCAAAAAATGAAAACCCGGAAACAAAATATACAAAACTTTTACTTGAAGACAATCCATAAAGAATTAAATTTGTCAAATTTATTGGCAATTAAGAAAAGTATTAAATATCCAAATCGAAATTATTTTCTCATTCAAATTCCAACTTTCTGAGTAGAAGCATTAAGAATAAAAAACTGTTTCAAAATTTTATATTTGTTAAAAGACAAATTAAGTTTAGACAATTATTATTTAAGCGACATTGATCATTTACCTTTTTCGGATATTTTGAGTTATATTTATAAAAATCATAATATAACTTTTACTATTTCCTATAATATTGTTCAAGAAGTTCCAAAAAACGAACAAAATCAAATTATAGAAAACTATCATTCTAATAAAATATCAGTACATAAATGAATAAATGAAACATATAGATGAATACGAAAAGATATGTTTGGCCCAATTTAAAAAATGATGTAACAAATTTTATAAGAGCATGCAATATTTGTAATAAAACAAAGGCAACATTAAGATTACCTATTAGTCATTACAGAAACTTCTAGTAAACCATTTGAGCACATTAATATTGATTTATTAGAAATCAATCGGAATAACAAATATTTGAGAATTTTTCAAAGTAAGCACAAGCTTATCCTGTAGCCAGTAAAAAAGCTACTCAGTCATTGATAAACTCTACATTACTTTCAACGCTATCCTATTCCTAAAAGAATTCATACAGATTCAGGAACAGAATTCAATAATAACTATTTGCGAGATTTAGCTAAATTATAAAAATTCAGATTAACTTTTAGCGCAATTGCACATCCTCAGTCCAACCCTGTAGAAAGATTTTACTTTTTTAGATTTATTAAGAGCGTATAGTTTAGACAATTCAAACAGATCTATACTATATAAGTTGCCATTTGCTATAAAATCATATAATAGTAGTAGATCAAGTTCAACTAAATTTACACTAGAAAAAAATGTATTCGGTCATATAAGAGATGAAGATAATAAAGAATTATATAGTAAAAATCAACTTCAAACTAACTACGTTAATAATACTAACCAAGCAGCTATTTTTATTTATGATAAAGTTAAAACAAAAAGTGACATTTTAAAAGAAAAACCAAAAATTTACTTTGATATACACGTAAACCCAATAAAGTTCAATATAACGTAGGCGATCTTGTGTAACTCTTTAACGTGAGTTACAGATCAAAAATAAAATGAAAAATAAATATAATGGTCCTTAAGACTGACAAATACAAACGCAGCCGAAGTTGAAATAAATTCAAAACAAACTTCAATAATAAATTTCGATAGACTCAAATTAGCCATTGTTCCAGGGCTATCCTACGAACTGGAGCTTTTATCAAAGAGAAGGTTGTTTAAAAATATCCAACGATAAATAGAAATTAATTGTTTATAAAAATATCACAGAAGTACTTTCTTCATTTGAACGAAATTTAAAAGCCCAAAGTTATATTGAAACAATATTAGATAAAGCTGACACAAATACAACATTTACTATGCCTCTTTTAACTTACTTATTTTTTCTAAAAATAATAATTAGACTAAAGAAAAATTCCGGGAGATCACATTAACAACTAATAATAGACAAAAGCGCGGAATTATAAATGGTATTGGTACCGCATGGAAAGTTATAACTAGAAGTCTAGATGCTTCAGACGGCAAATACTTTGACAAATGCATAAACAAAATGAAAAAAATTAAAAAGAATTGCAACTATTAATGAAAAACTAAATTCTAATTGTTTCTAGTACTAAAAAAAACTTTAACAACACTGTTTGAAAATTAGTTATTGATAAATCGGTATTCAACAAGAATATTGAAATCATTCAAAAGGAGTTGAATCAAAATAAAAAATCTAAGTATTACTATAAATTACAATTCAAAGCCTTTTCAATGATTAAACAGATACATCGATCAGATGTCATTATTTTAGACATTTTAAATGATATAAGCAAGGCTGAAGATTATTCATCCATCTGTAATTGATCCAAATTTACTTCTCTCACAGATAAATAAAATTTTATCAAAATTGTTACATGAAAATTTACCTTTTCTGCTTAATCATGAACATTTGTCAAAACTAATGAGTTTTATTAAAATTAAAACATTTCAAACAAATGATTGTAGAATATTTATTCTACATGTTCCGATAATATCAACTAGAGAATCAAAGAACTCAGTCGTTTCATACAATCATCCCAATATATAAGTTTGTGGAAATATCTAGAGATACCAAGCAATATGTTGCAAATAAACAAAGCAGATTGCTCAGAAATATTTGAAGATAAAATTCAACTATGTTATAACCATTTTTCAAGAAGAATTTCTGAAAATTCTCTTTGTGAAGTTGTCATCCTTATGGATTTCAAAGTACCAACACACTGTGACAGGATTATCACCGCGATTGATGACAACAACGTTCAAAAATTAAATGATAATAATTGGCTTATTACAACAACAAACCAAATGCCAATTACAAGTTATTGTCCAAACCAACCATCAGAGACAAAAATTATAAATCAAAATTTATTGTTAACCCTTGAAAAAAGATGTAGTGCGTTTGTTGACAAAACAAAAATCTTCGCTGACTGACAAAAATAATGCAACTCAGATACACTTACATATTCCTAACATAACTTATGATTGTTGCAAACATTTACCAGATATAGAACATTTGCCAATTCTGATACCAATACAAATTAATCATTTAAATATGGACGAATTAAATATGGCAAACGATAAACTCAAAGAGTACGACTACTACAAACTCAATAAGATGATTAACGAACCATTTACTATGCGACATTGGAAAATAATAACCTATGTCACGATTACAATAATACTTTTACTTGTAATCTGGAAAATCTACAAATGTTGTCCAGGAAGAAAATTTATTGGTTATCTAAATGGGCCATCCAGTGCTGATAAAGGTCATCCAAGATCATGTTGTCCTCAAATATTTAATAATTACAGTGTGAAGACAAATATAGCTAGACAATCATCTATACACACACTTAACCACATCATACAAAGCTATCAGCAATGAAATTGGTTTTCAAACTTCGGAAGCAATCACCATTCCAAATCTAAAAAAAAAACAAGGCGTCTTTAGAATTTTTAACATTTTTAATACTAAAAATTCTTAAGAAATGAGATGTTATAGAAACGTTTCTCACAGTTATTTTGTAAATAAATACAACTTTGTAAGAAGTGTTTGTGATCGTATATTCGACGGTCTCACGCCCATCGTATCAGGTGCTATGAGAAGACCCTTTGTATGCACGTGTCGCGAGTGACGTGATTATATTGAAGCAAATAAAAGACATTGCTTCATTGATAATTTCATTTAGTATATAAGAAAATCTTAGTCTTAGTCTTATTTATTAACTCAACCAATATGTACTGGTTAAATTTATAATCATTATTTTTTCATTCATTTCATTATTTTATTATTAATAAAATAAGTATTCAAACATAAAATGTATATTTACAACACTCGAACAACTTGCGTTATAAATGGCACGAGGCATAAATAATATTCGTTAATTATATAAAATAGACGGAAAATGTCAATTAGTTTCAGTTTAATAGATGAGTACATAATAAATTTGCATAACTGATTCCTATAAATATATAATTTTGTTCCATAAAAAAGTATTATGTCCAAACAAATCATACACATTTACAAAATTGCACGTGAAATTGAATAGAAAATTAGTTCATATAAAATAATCGATCCATAACAATTATAGAACGGCAATAAAAATGGTAATAATAATGACAAATTGTTTGTCATGATGAGCTTGAATATAATTGTATAAATGTCATCATCCGTTACTTGGAGGTATTATTTTCAAATGAAAGTTATATATAGTTAAAGATCAAAAATAAAAATACAAAATTATGTTAATTAAAACTTTTATTTGAAAATTGGGTTTCAGAATCTAGTTTTTAATCACGGCATATAATTTACATCATATGATAACTTTAATATGTCGTACCTACCATTTTATTTTTTATAGAATCAATTAAATTGTATGTAAATCTTTTACGGACGTAGTGTGGGACTCTTCTTCTTATTCAGAAGAGGCCCAACCCACTAAACCATCTCCCATAAATATAGACATTTTTAATGCTGCCACTAAATCTGAAGTTTGTCAGTGGCAATGGTGGTATGTTGTTTTATGTTTGACGATAACAAACTTGACACGCTTCTTCAAAATCCACTTCTTAAATTTGACTTTAAAAATTCCTATTGATGGCGCGTTTAAGACGTCTTCGGGTATTTTATTAAAAAACTTCCTCACAGTGACTTCATTTTTTCTGTATTCATATTTGTTATTATGGGTTTCTACAACATATCTTCCCGATTCCCTTGTTCCAAGTTTGTGATTAATTGTTATCCAATTTTTTTTGTCATATAAATTGTTCATAACAATTCTGACGAATAACTTTCTAATATTGTAGATTTTAACATCTTTGTACAAATCTACAGATATCCCTGAACTCTTCTGTTCGCAAAAAAAGTGTTTAGTCACTTGGCTTTGTGAACTTTGAAGGTTGTTTAGAAGATAGTTGGAAGCGTTTTCATATACTGTATTTTCATAGGAAATTTTAGATTCAACTATTGCTTTATAGATGGTCACCATTGTTTGATCAGTTATAAAGTTTTTCAAATAATAAAAATTGCAATTGTTTTAATTAATTTCTGAGTTGGCTGATGTGAGGATTCCAGTTTAAATCTTGGTCTATTAAAATGCTCAGGTATTTCTGCTGTTTAACGTTGTAAATTTTTTCCGTACAGCTGCATTTTAATAGTGTTGAAGTCATATGAATTGAGAACTGTGATGGATTAAAACAAATTCTGCTTCCTTAGATCTCTGATGTGTATGCAATATACATTAGTTTTGTTGTAAGCTTATGTGGGATTTTTATGAATTGACACTATAAGTGTATCATCCGAATACAAAAAATGTTTACATGTTTTAGAGCACAAACCCACGTTCTTTTAAATACTGTAGATATAAAAGCGGGCCTAGAATATTGCCTTGAGGTATACCGTGCTTAATCATTGTTTCTTGTCCCAGTTTTTGTACAAATTTGACATGGAAAGATCGGTTTTTAAGATAGTCTTTAAACCAATTTTTTAAATCGCTTTTTATCCCGTAGTTCTCTAAAATTTTCCACATTTTCCCATGATCCAGTGTATTAAATGCCTTGGAAAAGTCTACAAACAGGCATAGAGCATGCATGTTTTTATCAAGGCTGTTGTTAATAAGGTTTGTACATATTTTTTTTTGCATTGCATTGATTATTATGTAATTTTTTAGATGTTGAGATAAATTTTGTTCAATATATTACATAAGCATACTAGTCCTTTAAAATCAAAGTCTTATGATACTACAATAACGGATTCCGCAAACTGGCGGACAAATGTAGGAATTAGACGTTTTTTTCTGGCACGCAAAGTGAAGGAGGCGGTGGGTCGTTAATAAATTTAAACCACAATGAATTATTACCCAATGTAATGAATCAACTTGAAGAGGATAATAAACTACATATCTATTTTTTAAATATCAAGGAATAAGAAAAAATAAAATGGAACTTGAAGCATTCTTCCTTATTGAAAACAACTTATTTGATATTGTATGCATCGGAGAACATTGGGTAGTAATAAAGGTAGGCAATTATTCTGTTGCATCTCATTTTACCCGGCATTATTATGAACGTGGGGGAATTTTGAATCTGATTAAAAATGATATGCCGTCTAAAAGCTTAGACGCACTCAATAATTTATCTGTAGAAAAACATCTGTCTTGTTTTTACAAATTCATAACTTGATAATAATATGTATATTGTGACAAGTTAGGCCACCCCATGTACATTTTTATTTAAAATAATACTCACATATAATAAAATTATACTTACCTATCAGGTCAGGTTAAATTCTTTTGATAAGATCATGAAGAATTTATCCTTCCTGGTTCTTTTACTGCTGATCTTCATCCAGAACACATGTGCCTGTAACAATAATTCTGCCGCTTTCTGGGCCTTTACAAAAATTAACACAATTTATGTCATTACCTGCGTAGGTGAGTTAAATATAAACGTTACATTATCTAATTAGATTTAATTTATTAATTGTTTAAATATTCATACAATCATATACATTTACATGGTGGTAAGGTTAAAAATAACATGTGTTTGTTTTATTTGTAGTTTTATATTGTTAAAGGACTTGTCCCATGATGCATATTCCATTAATGATAATTAATAAAGAATTCCATTAACATGCTGTAACTTATTTCCCGGAGTTGGTAGAACCGCTGTCCAAAACCCTGAGATATATTGTTTTGCCACAAATTGGCACCCTAGCGAGGGACCATCTCTGGAATAATAATACAAGATATTAATTATTATAAAATAATGGAACGTACACCAAAACAACACCGATCACAGTATTTCACTCGAGCAAGGAGGAACCAGGAGGACAACAAACTTTCCAGTATAATTAATTCTCCTTCTTCGGTTCATCCTAAATTTTTCTTACATAAAAATATGCTATTTTTGCGCCGAGAAATAGATGCATCTGCCTATTTGTGTATTCTCAGTTTATTGATTCCCAATTTTATTCAGTTGTATCACGAGTTCTATGGGCATTTTGGGATATACAAAACCTGGTGTGCGTTGCGTCGAGATCTTTGGTGGCCCAGCATGTTTCGTAGCATTAAACGGGAACTCAAAAGCTGTGAGAGTTGTCAGAGATCAAAGCATTCGGCGCTACCAAAGCATTCATTTGAGTCAGTGCTGGCGGGGGAGCCGAATGACTTGATCTCTGTCGACTTTTATGGACCTTTGCCGCGCTCTACTGGTGGAGTAACATATATTTTTGTTGTGCTAGACGCTTTTTCGAAAAATGTCACGTTATGCCCGGTGAAAAAAGCAACCACTGCAACAATCATCAATCGATTGCAGAAACATTATTTTGAACGCGTTGGTAAACCCGCTCGCATACTCTGTGACCAGGGAACGCAGTTTACATCTAAACGTTGGTCAAGCTTTTTAAATGATAACTCGATTCAGGGTATTTTTTCCTCTGTACGTCACCCTCAGGGAAACCCCGTGGAGAGAGTAATGCGAGAGCTTGGTCGTCTGTTTAGATCTTACTGCCATGATAACCACAGTGCCTGGGTTAAAGAAATTCCTAAGTTAGTTGGGTATCTGAATAATATAACTAATAAATCAACAGGATTTGCTCCGGTTGAACTTCAGTTTGGTTGCAGGGTTACGTCACCGCTTTCAGAGTTTGGTTTGCTCCCTGAGCACATTATTGATCAAGATGCTGAGTCGGGAAACCAAAAAATTCTTTCATCTTTTTGAAGGTCCTTATTTGATTGGAAAACGGATTGCCAAAACCTATGTGCTGCTACACCCTGATTCTAAGACGGAGCGTGGGACTTTTCACGGCTGTCATCTTAAGCGCTACATTCCTTGTTCTGGGAAGTGCAGGTCGCCTCCAAAGCTTCCTAGACTCCCCAGAATGGGGGCAGTTGTGACAAGTTAGGCCACCTTAAGTACATTTTTATTTAATATAATACACATTGGAATAAATTTATACTTACCTATCAGGTCAGGTCAAATTCTTTTGATAAGATAATAAAGAATTTATTCTTCCTGGTCCTTTTACTGCTGATCTTCATCCAGAACACATGTCTTTGCAACATTAATTCTGCCGCTTTCTGGGCCTTTTCATAAATTAACACAACTTATGTAATCACCTGCGTAGGTAAGTTGATTTAAAGTATTACTTTTTCTAATTGGTTGTATTTATTATTTGTTTAAATATACATGATATATTGCTATATGGTGGTAAGGTTAAGACCATACCTTGATTTATAGTATTTTAACAAAAACGGCAACTTTCCCTTCATCGCTGCTTCTACAAATAATTTAATAATCGATTAATTTTTTTACCAGTTCATTTAGAAAGGATTAAACTATGATATGTCGAAGTCTTTTTTGTGAAATTATATTCGCAAATAGCAACAAAATGCATTCAAAAATACAGAAAAACGCATTTATTTCTATATTTGATGGGTTTTTTCGGCTATTTCCTAACTATTATTTGACTAAAAGACTTCGACATATCATAAGTTAATCCTTCCTAAATGTACTAGTAAAAAAATAAATTGATTATCAAATTATTTGTGGAAGCAGCGATGAAGGGTAAGTTTGTTAAAATACTACAAATCAAGGTAGCGGTCGGTATGCTCTTAAGAGAATAACATGTGTTTTATTTTTAGTTTTATATTGTTTATGGACATGTGCGAGTCCCATAATGCATATTCCATTAATAATAATTAATAAAGAATTCCATTAACATGCTGTAACTTATTTCCCGGAGATAGTAGAACCGCTGTCCAAAACCCTGAGATATATTGTTTCGCCACAATATATAGATCACCTAAAGTTGATTTCAATACTTTTTTATCAGTTTTAACTAAATAATGGATGATATTGACATTAGCTAGAAAATAGTACTTGGTGGGGATTTTAACATAAGATTTAATTCTAATGACAATAATGCTCGACATCTGTGTGATCTTTTAGCGACGTATGGGAGGATAATAAAAGTTAATTTTAGTAAACGCAAGTTAAACTGTATTTACAATGTTTTTTTGAACATGCATGATATAACAGTCAAACCATGTGATCCAGGATTTTCGGACCACATTGGCATTCATACTACAATTAACATTGATTGTAACGTAGGTAACAGTATACAACAAGTTATCAACAAATTGGAATTTCTTAGATATTAACAACTATAGCCCAGAGCTTAAACTAAATCTTTTTATAGACATTTTAGAAGAGTCATATTTAAAGTCTTTTCCAGAGAGAACTCTTACAATAGGAAATGGCAAATCTATTAAATAGTTTACCAATAATTTACGGGAAATGCGGGAAACACTATTATTAATTAGAGAAGCCAGTGAAGTATAAAAATTAGTGCCACAAAGCTTTCAAAACTGCAAAAATAGATGCAAACTCTAATTTTATTCAACATTCTATTAATAAGCCAAAAGCAATGTGGTCACTTGTGAATACTTGCAAAAAATCAAAACCAAATCACGTATCTAATATCTCCCCTAACACTTTTGATAAATTTTTTGGTAATGTAGCCGAAAATCTAATTGAAAACCTACCTGCATCAAGTAATAACTCTATGGATTACATATTTAATGATGGCTCTGTAAATTCTTTTAATTACTTTAATTTTAGTGAAGCTACATTTATCAAAGTTAGAAATATTTTACATAGCATTAAACACTCAACTTGCAACGATATTTATAAATTAACATCTAGTCCAATTAAAGGGGTAGTTGACGTAAATATTTATCCACTGACAAAATTAATAAATATATGTATTAGATGTAATGTGTTTCCTAGTTCATTAAAAAGAGCACGCGTTATACCAATATGAAAAAAAAAGCAATAGTGAAGACGTTAATAACTACGACCCATATCTATATTACCTGTAATATCAAAAGTTTTTAAGAAACT
This sequence comes from Tachinus rufipes, assembly GCA_963932245.1. Lineage (NCBI taxonomy): Eukaryota > Metazoa > Arthropoda > Insecta > Coleoptera > Staphylinidae > Tachinus > Tachinus rufipes. Next base: position 83,395,958 of record OZ010741.1, on the reverse strand, counting down.
ATTCTACAATCAAATGATCAAGTTTACTGAAGATAAAAATCTATTAACATCTTCCCAATATGGTTTCCGTTTGGGAAAATCTACGAAAGGTGCTGTTTCAGATTTAGATTGAAGGCTTTGATATAAGTGAGCATACTGTGGCATCGTTCCTTGATCTCAGCAAGGCTTTTGATTGTATATGTCATGATATACTTATTCAAAAACTTTATTACTACAACTTCCATTCTAGTAGTTGCCGTTTGATAACGTTGTATTTACACGAGAAACAACAATTAGTTTTTATTAATAAAAAAGTCTCTGATGAGATATACTTAAGTCACGGTGAACCCCAGGGTTCTATCCTCGGTCCACTGCTTTTTCTACTTTATGTAAATGACCTTCCTCAAATATCTAAAGATACGCCGTTTTTTCTTTTTGCTGATGATACCACGTTTATCAATGGGTCTGATAACCTTTTAACACCGTTAGATAATAATAATAATTGTATGCTCAATACTTGTAAATGGTTTACTAACAAACTAACATTAAATTAAAACAAAACGGTAAACATTACGATTTCATTAAGAATAAATGCCGATAATGTCTACAGCACCATTTTCTTAAGAATGCGCTTAGATAATAAGTTAAATTGGCAGAAGCATGGTGCTATTGTCACCACTAAATTATGTAAAACTGTGTTTATAGTTTGACAACTTAACAATAGCTTACCAAAATCAATTTTGCGCACAGTTTATTTTGCAATATGTCAGTCACATCTAACCTACGGAATTCTTGCATGGGGACATTCAGCAATTATGAATTGTCTCTTTAAGCTACAGCGTCGAGCAGTAAGAATACTGTCAAACATGTGTTATAGAGGAGATTGCAGAGCTGCATTTATAGCACTTAATATTTTGACGTTGCTTTCCTTATATGTGTTAGAATGCCTAATGTTTGTTCGAAAAAACATTGCAACGTACCCTGTGCATAGTGATATTCATGGTCATAATACCAGACAAAAGTATAACATTTGTCCACGCTCTAGACGTTTAGCTAAGTCACAAAATGGAATCCATTATTACGGTCCATACATTTTTAACTTGCTTCCCAATTCTATAAAACAAATGTCAATCATTAAGTTTAAAAAAGGTATATTCTTGGCAAGGCTTTTTATTGCCTAAATGATTTTTTATGTAATAACTATAGCAATATTGTCAAAATTAAATCAAATCCTCCAATTGTCCTAGTTTCTTAGTTTTATTAGATTTAATGTGTTTTATTGTCGGTTATAGCCATTTATATTATATTAGTTTTAATATGTTTTAATATAATTGGAAGTAAGTTTATACATTTGCTTATTATAATATGTTATGTGATATTATGTTATGATTATGATTGTATTTTTTGTATTTGTGCATTTGATATTTTGTATTTGTAATTTTATGACATGAGTAAATTTTGGAGATTGTTGGCAACACTGAAATTGGTCTGTAGTTTTTGGTGTTGTTCATTTTTCCTGATTTGTATATTGGACGTAAGATGGCTTTTTTTAATATAATAGGAACATGACCTTTTTTAATTGTTAGATTTATTAGTTTTGTAATAGGACTTGTCACGCAGTCTATTATGTCAACAAGATCTTTTGTTTTGATACCGTCGTGTCCTGCGGGTTTTGTTGTGTCCATCGATAGTATTATATTTCTAATGTCATGTGAAGTTGCCTTTGGTATGTGTAAAGATTGTGAGTGGGTGTTGTTTAGTATTTCTTCTTGTAAAATTGTGTTACATGAGTTTGCAACGTTTTTTGTCTGGTCGGTAAAAATGTTTGTAAACTGTTGTATAATATCTTCAGATTCAAGTTTAAAATTATGTTTTATTTTTTCATCTTTTATGGCGTTTTTTGATGTTTTTCCTAATGTTTTTTTTTTATATTGGATTTTGACATTTCAAATTGTAATGAATAGTATTTTTGCTTTGCAGATTTTATAGCACTAGTAACTCTGTTTCTAGTTGTTTTGTATTTTCTCTTAACTCAACTTTAAATTCTATTGTTTCTGTTGATTTTTTACATACTTGGAAAAGTTTATTGCGGTTTTTTTTTCTGCAATATTATTGTTGATTCATTTTTTTTGTGTGGCCTTCTTTGGTGACTAATTTTTTCTTTTATACATTCTGATTTGCACTTTTTGTAAATTTGTATTAATTGCTCTTTAAGTTGCTGTGGATTTTCTCATTTTTGAAGTTCGGCATGTTTTATACAATCAGATAATAAGTTTTTAAATTTAGATCTATCTAGATATTTGTTTACATTTTCGGTTTTTGTTGATGTTTTTAAGTTAACATTTTTGATTGCTCCACTTATGAGGTAATAATACGATATTTTTGTGGTCAATAATAGACGTGATCATTTCTTTTGTTGCACAAATAAATGTGGTCTATGCAAAATTGTACTAATTTGTCTTTTTTGTACTCTTCTCTTGTGTATTTGTCTATTTTTCTTATAAAACCATATCCATATAACATTTCCTTGTAATCTTTGCTATTTCTTGTATCAGTTGAAATGTCAATATTTGTGTCGCCTATAATCATAATTTGTTTTTCTGTATTTGAATTAAGAAATATGTCTAATTCTTTAATAAATAGTCTCGGATTTCCTGGTGGTCTGTAAACAATTAATATGTAGGTAGGTTTAGTTTTATGCCACACTACTTTAAGATAGATTGCTTCCGTGTGCAAAAAAAATCTTTCGGTAACTCCACATTGAGATTATTATTGAAATAAACTACAAGTCCGCCACTTGAGTTTTTATTTCTTAAATTACTAAACGTTTTCATTCATAAATTTTAAGCTATCGGTTATTAAGTTTATGTATTCTTCAAAATGGGAATATATTGAGTTTATGTTTAAATAGTTAATAATAAATTAGTTATTTTTAAAAGCTAATTCATTCCATTCTGCAATATTTGTTATTATCTCACAGTTGTTTGCTTCTGTAACGTCTACGTATAGGTAGTTTTTAGTCATAATCGGTGTTTCTTTTTACATATTATTAATAAAGATCTTATTTGATCATAGCAAGATCTCCATCGCATGCAATGTGAATGACTCTAGATCCTTCGTCTCTTCTTACTAGAACTTTTCCACTTTGCATCCACACATATTTCCAGCCTATTTCAGTTGCTTTGGTTTTAATTTCCCAGCGAAGTTTTTTGCACGATGCTGGCAAACTCTCAAATATAATAAAATTATTATTGTTATCAGAATTCTCAGTTCCTATAATGTTTTTATTTTAATTTTCTTATTTTTTTTTTAATTAGAGCGTTTTTGGGATGTTTTTTATATAGTTTAACTTTTATTGGCAGAAATTTTCCATTTTTCTTTGTTATTACTCTATATGCTTCTTTCAAATCATCTTTTTTTTATTTCAACATTTTTTCCTTTACCTATTTTTAATATAATATCATCAAAATTCTCGTTGTCTAGTTGATTCACGCCATGTATTTCCAGACACTTACCGTGTGCTTCTTGCTCAAGTTCTATTATTCGTGCATTTAATGTTTTATTTTTTCATCTTTTCTTTCATTTAATTGAGTTAAGTTTGTAATTTTTAACTATAGTTTTTTAGTTGTGCCTCCCAGCTTTTTCTGTCTTTTTATAATATCTTGTACATCTTTTACTACAGTATTTATTAATGATTTTAAAGCTGATCATTCATTTAATACTTTTTTCAAGTCGCTTTTGCAGTACTTGCACTTCCATGCAAGTTGTGCATTTTCACCTTTTGATTTATAAGTACTTTCTTTAATTGATCAATCACAATGAAGGCAACCGTCGCAATTGTAACAAGTTAGTATTTACTGAGTTTAGTTCAGTAAGTGTGCTATACACTGATCTATAAGAGTTTGAGAATATGAAGTGGCATGTCGGTATAGTCAAATCCGCTCTGGGGATATTGACATTTCAATTTTTGTTTATATGTCTAATGCATATTGTACTATTAAGTAAGATTTTAACTTTAATAATAGAACTTATCTTCAGTAGATCTTGGATTATTAATTGCAGCGGTAACATTTTCCTAACTTAAGTTTACATTATAAGAATCTGCATGTCTTTTCACATTTTAAACATTTCTTGTGATGCTGAATGTGGTTTTTTGAGTACTCTGTGTGGCTCTTCTAGTGCTGTACATGTTTCAGAAGAAAGCTGTGATTGCTCGAGTGTTAGTGGATAATGATTATTTTTTTCCTATTGATTTAAGATGCAGTTTCAGATGGTAGATTGTTCAAAAGGACTAGTTTCGAACAAACACTAGAGAAAAATACTTTATATATTCCTGATGATTCTGTTATAGTAGGAGATGCAGATTTTCTATTAACAAATTATCTTATGAAACCGTTTGCTACAATGACAACTTAAAGAGAAAAAATCTTGAACTCGGTTATCGGATATTAAGGGCTAAGAAAATAAGCTTTTTTGAAACCAGATTATGTTTTTAATTAGATTATTGTTTACCATAGTATTATTGCCAACTAATAAACTATAAAAGAAATTGTTTATTCATGTGTGATGAATGCATTAATTCAATTGTAGAATAACAAAAAAAAAGTTGATAACATTTAAATCACAATTCAAAATAAAAACGAGCCATTAGGTAAAGAAGAAAAATTACTTTATACAAAAGCTAATTTTCTAAATAATGGTATTTCTCAATTAAATGATGTCATACCTACTCATGCGTTAACTGTCAAAAAAGAATTTCCTATTATTATAAAACCAAAGGCACAAAATGCTAAAAAAACAAGAAAAAAAATAAGAAAAAATGTGGATTCTACTAATTTAAAAATATGTAGTGTTTTTTTTTTTGTCTCATCAAAAATTGTTCAAATAAAATTTTACAAAAGTAATCAACTAAAATCAAATAATCGTCTACTTAGTTTAAACTCATTCCTTGATCAGAAAGAAATTATTCGTGTAGGTGTTCGGATAGACTAATCAAGCTGCTACAAATGTTTCTAAACTTTTAACATTGTTTTTGAACTGCCATATAATGTTTCTGAACTGTCAAAAATTGTAAAAACTAGTAAGTTCATCAAAACTTTTTGATATTTGAGTTTATTGCACAAAAATATTACGGCATATTTGACAGTTAACTAAAAACTTTTTTTGGCAGTCAGGTTGAAAAAGCTTTGTGTTTGAGTCCGTTCGCTATCTACAAGTGTCTCTCACCAAATTTCAAAATTATATCAAGAAGAAAAACATAAATAAAATAAACGCACATAAATTTAATAAATCAAATCAGAAACTAAAAACTGCAAAACCTCTTGTGATGATTTGATGATAACTAATCAAAACGGTGAAAATAATGAACAAACATTTATAAAGCAATTGATGCCAGTTATTTCATCAGAAAAGCATATGGATAGTCGCAATAATACAATATCAGAAAGTAGCCAGTGTATACATATACTGGGAGACGAAATGTGAAGCAGAATAAGTAAAAAAATTAGAGAAAGAAAAATTTGCCATGTTGACTGCTTTTTTAAACCAAGCGCGGCCTAGAATGTTATAGTGAAGGATGGATTAAACATGATTAATAAATTGAAAATATTAATATGTGGGTCGGTTGATGCGTTTAAAAGTCATTATATGAGTGAAGAAACAGCTAATATTTTACAAAAAAATTCAAATTATATTATATTAATTTTTATGACAGTCCCAATTTGATTGAACAGTACTATATACTGAATCAGTTTATTTATAAATTTAATCTTGATTGTTACCAGAAAATGGCAGCTCATATATAAATAATAATTTTAAGTTTATAGACATAAATAGCATATTAGATAAAAGTCATTTAATTAAAAGTAAAAATATATTACTGCCAAATGCAGGTAAGGTCACTTTAGTTGATGAAATAACTCGTTCTATTGAAGTACTAAATAGCGATTTAATAGGTTTTAATAATTATGTAAATTATAATAATTTGATTTATCCAAATAAGATGTAGATTTAATTAATGACAGTTCAAATTTTTATTAGCAAACTAAGACATAGAAAATAAATTAATGTCTTTAATAAACATTGCACATCAAAATATTCGGTGTTTAACTAATAAAATAGATATGGTTGAAATATTTCTCATACAAAATAACATTGATGTTATATGTTTAAGTGAGACTGGGTGCACCGAGTCGCAAATGGAGAACTTGCATATCAATAATTACAACGCTGTTGCTTACTATTGCAGAAGTGATTTTAAATATGGTGGTGTAGCAATATTGGACGATAATAAATATAAAGCTGAAAAAAATTATAATTTATAATAATAAGTTATGGTCAGAAAAACATTTTGGATTAACAGCAGCAAAACTTTTTATATATGATCAAGACAAGTATCATATATAATAGTCTGAGTTTACAGAAGTCCATCTGCTGATATAAACATTTTTTTTTTTTTAATAAGAAATATTACTAAATACTTTTTAAACTGCTCCACAAAAAATGTCATAATTTGCGGTGACATCAACATCGATATACTTAAACCTTCAACACAACTTCTAGATCTTATGAGTTCATATAGATTTATTTTAACGATAGATAAAACAACGCGTATAACTCATACAAGCAGTACTTGTATTGATAATATTATTATTAACTTCAACGATAGCTATCAAAAAAGTCAATTTGTTCATTCAGGATTGTCAGATCATACTGCGCTAAGTATTATCAATTCAATTTATGATTCCGATGCAGACTAAAAATTATATTTTTTGTAGATTATTTACAGAAAATAATAAAAAACTTTTTCAAGAACTGTTGAATAATGAATCATGGGTATCTGTCTACAACGCCACAGGGGTAAATAATAAATTTGATACATTTTATAAAATATTATTGTACAACTTCCAAATATCATTAAAAAAAGTTTAAAAAAAATGACAAACAAATGCAACCAAAGTGGATTATAATTTCTTCACAAAGACTAAAAGTACTGTTTAAACTTGCTCAAAGCAATGCTGAAATCAGTAACTATTAAAAAATATACAAAAAAGTGTATAAAAATGTAATAAGCCTAGCAAAAAAGAAATATCACCATGACATAATTTTAAATTCAAGTAACATTTCTAGAGCCGTTTGAAATATGATAAACAGCAATGTCACTAGTAAAAATAAAGAAAACAATAAACAAATTAATTTAAAAATTGATAATTTAATTGAAAATGATAATTTAGTTGTATGTAATTACATTTTATAAACTTATCATCACATAAAACTTATTTAGTAGTACATGCAACCAATTTGTTCAGCACTCTCTGTATTTGGAACTAGTCGATACATATGAACTAGACAGATTAATTAAATTGAATATCAATGTTATCAAATATGTACGTTCTTTAATTAACTAGATTACTTTATTTATTTAATCAATCTTTTGAAAATGGCATATTTCCAGAATGTTTAAATACATCGATAGTTATTTCTTTATTTGATCAAGGAAATAAATTAGATGCAAACAATTATAGACTATATCGATATTGCCAAAGTTTTCAAAAATTCTTGAAAAACTAATGGCAGAACGTGTTATTCAATACTGCAACAAATTTAAATTATTAACCAATACTCAATATGGATTTCGTCGGGGATCTTCTACAGTCCATGCTATTATTGTTTTTTTTTTATAAGCTTTATTTAAACTTAGATAAAAGTCAGCAAACGTTAGGATTATTTGTTGACTTAAGTAAAGCTTTTGATTTGGTTGATCATAAAATACTCCTAACCAAACTTAAACAATTAGGGCTTAGGTGAATTGTCTTATCTTGGTTTCAACACTATTTATTACATCGTAACAAGCTGTGTGTATAAATAATCAGCTATATCAAAGGAATTAGAAGTTGAAATGGGGTCCCGCAAGGATCTGTTCTACGCCCATTGTTGTATATACTATATACAAATGATTTACCACAAATTATCAACAATACTTGCAACAAATTATCATCCATTTATTATGCATTAAAAAGGTTCTCAAATATATCGAGGCTTTATGCTATGAAAATTTATTATCGTGCAAAATTTTAATCCATTTTGAGATATGGTATAGTTTGTTGGGGAGCAGCATAAAGTACTCTTACCAGTAGAGTATTTATTTTACAAAATAGAGCAATAAGAAACATGTTGAGTTTTTCTTATTTAGTTTCTTGCAAACCGCATTTTAAAGAATTAAATATCCCAACAATGCCATCGCTGTATATATTAGTTACTTATTTATGCTACAACAAACTCTCATCATAAATACAATACGCGACATGGCTCCTACAATTTAACTGTACCACACCAGAATATTACACTCTATGAGAAGAGTCTTCATTATATAGGTACAAACATTTATAATAAGATCCCATTGCATATTAAAATTTTAAAAAAATTTAAACAAACAGTTAAATCAATGTTGTTACAAAAATGTTTTTATACAATAGACGAATATTTATCTGATAACTTATTATAATACTTCTAGTCAAATTTGTGACTTTTTAATTCAGTGTAGTACAAAATATGTGTAATGTTTCTTTTAGTTTTAAATTTGCTTGTCAATGTTACTTTATACTTGTTTTATATATTTGTAATCTAAATGTTATTGTTCTATGTATTGTTTATATTGCAATTTTGTTTTAGATTATGTTTACTGATATGTTATTGTAATGTATATATGGGTAAATCCATTACTTTTCGACCAATTTGAAAAAGACGACCTCTTTGATTTTGCTCAAATTTTCAGGAATCAAAATATAGATGAAAAAAATGAGATTTCCAAAATTTTGGACCTTAGAATATTGCCTGTTCAAAATGACACACATTTGAAGGTCAGAAATTTTACAATAAAACGTAATTTTTAGCTTAATTTGTATCTCAATTTTTGGGCTTCTGGAAAATGATAAAAAGGTCTACGATAGCTCAAATTATTCCTTATTACATGTACTTTAAAACTCATATTATTATGTTTAATATCGTGGTAGTCATTTTGATATATTAAGCTTTAAACATTATTTCAAAAAAAAAACGTAAATTTAGCAAAATCGCAAAACTTTGCTTTCTTTAAACCGTTCTAACTTTGTCAAACCTTAACAAAATTTCATTTGCAAGGTCTAGATTTCCTCGTGTTTAATCTCTTTTTGAAGTGATCACACAATACTTATAGAATCAATACGTATACACCATTATTTTGATGCAAGAAGTTGCAAATGTTTTCGCGATCTTCAAAACTTGTAATTTTCAGGTCCCGAAAAAGCGCTGTCACCCTATGTAGATTTTAGTCAAAATTTCAGTAAATACTCTTTAGAACACAAGAAAAAAAGTTATTCATATGAGAAATGGTATATCGGGCATTATCAAGAAATTTTTAATATTCAAAAATTGTCAAAATCGGCAAACCGCACATTTTTGTATCTCAATTTTTGGGCCTCTGGAAAAAGATAAGAAGGTCTACGTTGGCTTAAAATATTCCTTATTGCATGTACTTTAAAACCCATATTCGTATATTTAATGTTGGGGCAGTCATTTTGATATATCAAGCTTTAACTATTAATTAAAAAAAAACGTAAATTTTGAAAAATTGCTAAATTATGCGTTGTTTAAACCGTTCTAACTTTGTAAAATCTTGAAGAAAATTGATCCACGAGGTCTAGATTTCTTTGTGTTCAATTTTTCTTTTAAATAATTACACTAGACTTATAGAATCAATTTATATTCACCACTATTTTGATGCAGGAAGTTGCACATGTTTTCGCTATTTTCAAAACTTGTAATTTTCAGGTCCCGAAAAAACGCTGTCACCCTATGTCGATTTTAGTCAAAATTTCAGTAAATACTCTTCAAACTACAAGAAAAAAGGTTATTTATATGAAAAATGGTATATTAGGAATTATCAAGAAGCCATTGAGAAAATGCAAGTCGTTGTGCTACGTCGCCTGGTTGTAGGTGTTTTACTTTTGATAATAATATGGGTGAACATTTTCACTAAAAAACGCGTCAAAAAAGTTGTTTTCTGTCAGGAAATCTCAATTGCTAGGGCATTACCATTACAGAGTCCGTAAACAAAAATGATATTTGCGTATTCTCTATGTTGAACAGCATTTTTATCAAATTTCACTAACCGAACCAAAAAAACTGTTTTAACAAGTATCAAAAGCTTGCATCAATGCACACTTGTTAAAGTAATGTTGTTATGTTTGTGTTTTTTGCTAAATAAAAAGTTTTTTAAATATTTTGTATTTGTTGACTATCTCAAAAACAAAGCAAGATAGACAAAAAGTGATTTAGATTTTCTGAGTTTTGACGATGTTTGAATATAAAAAAACTCTTGATAATGCCCAATATACCATTTTTCAAATAAATAACCTTTTATTTGTGGTCTTAAGAATATTTACTGAAATTTTGACTAAAATCGACATAAGGTGACAGCGGTTTTTCGATGCCTAAAAATTACAAGTTTTGAAGATCGCAAAAACATGTGCAACTTCCTGCATCAAATTAGTGGTGAATATGTATAGATTTTATAAGTCTTATGTAATCATTTTAAAAATAGATTGAATACAAAGAATTATAGACCTGGTGGATCAAATTTCTTTAAAATTTAACAAAGTTAGAACGGTTTAAACAGAGCATAATTTTGCAGTTTTGCTGAATTTACGGTTTTTTTTTTGGAATAATGTTTGAAGCTTGATGTATCAAAATGACTGCCCTAACATTAAATAGACAAATATGGGTTTTAAAGTACATGTAATAAGGAATATTTTGAGCCATCGTGGACCTTTTTATCTTTTTCTAAAGGCCCAAAAACTGAGATACAAAAATGTGCGGTTTGCCAATTTTAACAATTTTTGAATATTAAAAAATTCTTGATAATGCTCGATATACCATTTCTCATATAAATACTCTTTTTTCTTTTGCTCCAAAGAGTATTTACTGAAATTTTGACTAAAATCGACATAGGGTGACAGCGCTTTTTTGGGACCTGAAAATTACAAGTTTTGAAGATCGCGAAAATATGTGCAACTTCCTGCATCAAAATAGTGGTGTATACGTATTGATTCTATAAGTCTTGTGTGATCATTTTAAAAAGAGATTAAACACAAAGAAATCTAGACCTTGTGGATTAAATTTTGTAAAGATTTGACAAAGTTAGAACGGTTTAAAGATAGCAAAGTTTTGCGATTCTGCTAAATTTACGGGTTTTTTTGGAATAACGTTTGAAGCTTAATATATCAAAATGACTGCCACGATATTAAACATAAAAAGATGGGTTTTGAAGTACATGTAATAAGAAATAATTTGAGACATCGTGGACCTTTTTATCTTTTTCCAGAAGCCCAAAAATTGAGATACAAAATAAGCTAAAAAAGACGTTTTATTGTAAAATTTCTGCCCTTCAAATGTGTGTCATTTTGAACAGGCATTATTCTAAGGTTCAAAATTTTGGGAATCTAATTTTTTTCATCTATATTTTGATCCCTGAAAATTTGAGCAAAATCAAAGAGGTCGACTTTATCAAATTGGTCGAAAAGTAATGGAATTACCCATATATATATATATATATATTTATATATATATATATATATTTATATATATATATATATATATATGCATAGCTATCTTACTCGCCTCCGTACACACATAAGGCGACCTAGCCTCCACCCTAAATCTTATAGTTTTAGCTGTGTATTTTCTTGCATTTAGTTATTTAAAGTATTCTTTGTTAAGATGCACAGAGAGAGGTAAAGAAATATAACTTTTTATTATATACAAAAAATTGGTATATTAAAAATAGCAATTGAACTCCGAATGTCAAAGCATCGTTTTAGACTCTACTTGTATAAAACATATATGTGAAAATGTCGAATACGCCTCTGCCAATGTTGCCACGATCAACACATCGTATTTTAAAAGTTTATTATTATAATTATTATTTGTTTGTTCTATTCAGGAGGTGGATAAATTTGTTTGAGTGTATAAAGTTAAACATGAGGTAAGTAAGAATATACAATTATTATTACTGATAAAATTGCCGCTACCGATGCGCGTATTCAAATTTATTTTATTTTACTTATGTTATAATATGAGCCATGTATTATTTTTGCTAGTTTTTTTATATTAAAAACTTTCTATTGTTATAGTAAAACCGTTGGTAAAACTTTCCGTTACAATAAATCGATATTTTTAAAAGTAATCAATTGTAGGTACGGAAAGTGATCTGAAATAGAAATTAATATTATTAACTTTATTGCACTACAATGTAATCTGTACTGTTTGTTACTGGTAGCTAAAAGTTGTACAATTTTAATTATTATGCAGTTTATACTACAAAAACAATAATGTAATATTTGTGATTGTTGGTTCATTGCTATGCGATCACAACCATATTAATAATTTTGTTGCAATAATTAAATTATTATGAATAAATAATAACATAACAACACAGTGTACTTTTTACTTTTTTACTGACGGTTTGACATTTTAATTTTAGTAAATAATTAAAATGCCTTAAGGCTTGGATCCTCGTATCGTCTCGTATGTTCGGTTTAATGTAAATTTCAGTCGAACTTAAACCTATATATTTGCGCTATTCATGAACAGATTTTATTGAAATAAAAATATATTGAAAGTAGAAAGCAATGCGAATGACTTGCACTAATTTTTATTTTGAAATAGTAATTTATATTGTATCAATTTAATAACAAAATAACTGTAAATTTGCCGATTCTTTTTATCGCAATAACATAATAATTATTCAATCTTTTGTCTCGAAATTATATGGAAGTCATGCTTATATGCTGTCGAAACCAGTATATATTTTCATATTTGCTCATACTAGACCCGTTTTAACAAATTATTGAAAAAATAAATTGAACTTTTCAAGAATTTTAAGCTGTTAATAATTGAGTTACTATACAACTTCTTATTCATACGTGCATTTCATATACGTACAAACATATTTAGCAGTTTAAGCATTTTTGCACTGATGGCGTTACTATCGGAGCTTGTGCTCTTGTTGTCAGCCGGCGGATATACACCCCGGTCGCCTTATTCAAACTTACTTGCCAGTGCATACCTTTTTTATGATTCAAGGTCAACTCCGAGCGAGCCCCAATAATATAAATGGGACGCACATAGAAATTGGATTCCCGTACTTTTTGAATTTTAATTTATTTTCATATAAAATTATATTATTCATTTTTAACTTTATATGAAATATAATGTTTAATATACATAATATCATTTTTTAATTGTAATTGAAATTATTAAATTAATTATAATGATTAACAGCTAATGTTAATTTTGCATAGATAAATTAAATTTTTACATTGAACAAATTACAGCGACAATTTTTACGTCATTACTGACAATATCACAATAACAAAAATTGTCGCTAAATTCGTACGTGATTGGTCAAATTTATGATATTTGCTAAATGTGATTGGTTGCTTTGATGGACGGATGACGGGAGGGAAATAGTCATAGTAAATTAATTTCATACCGACATAAACCATTTAAAAAATTAAAAAAGAACAAAAATAAAATATCTTTAGTCCCTCTTCATATCTTTGTCCTTGTCCGTGTTTCTGCCCTCATTCGTATCCGCAGTTTTTTTTCTATTTTGAGCCACCAGAATATGCTGAGGATCTTTGATCTATATTAAATCGTATATAGACAGAGGACCATTAGTGATTTAAATTTGTGTAACTTTAGAATTTTAGTATGTAAATGTAGTTTAATTAATTTTCATTAAATGTAGTTTAGTCAATTTTTATTTATAGATTTTAGTGTTTATTTTAATGCTGCGAAGTTGGAAACAAATTTTAAAAAACCTAGCAACAAATATACTCTCAGAAAAAAGGCATTATCTCCCTTATTATGAGAGCTAGGTCAATTATAAATACACCGTTAGATCGGCAAGAAAAAAAACACATATTTCTATAGCAAATGCAAGCAATAATTAATGAGCATTAACTAACTAATTGAGTATTTTATTAATTAACAGTAATTGTTTAGCACAGCTCTTACCCAAGGTCAAATCTAAGTTCTGAATACGGCATATAAATAATATTAAAGTATTAAAGTGAAATTTTAATTATAATTGAAATAACAACAAAAACAACCAAATCAACAAGAGTTATAACACACGCAAACGATTAAAAAAAAAATAATGTGACGTTGGTAGACGTAGAAAGGCCATTTTCAGCATATAAATTAATATTAAATGACAAACGTCAAAAATTTACAATTGATAATTTAGAAAAATATATTATAATTTACTGCCATAAAAATTATAATTGATTTTAAATGATATTGTAATTTTTAAATGTGTTAATAGAAAAATAAAACTAGATCTCAAGCTAAATTGTTTCTTTTTTGATAGTGCGTATTTAGACATTTTTTAGTGCATATTTGCATGCATATTTTAACATTTTGATAGTGCATATAATCCGATGTCTAGTAGTTAGTTATAAACATATAAATCTGCGACAATTATGTTTATCAATATAATTTGAGTTAAAAAGTAAAGAACGTTTCGGTATTACCATGTCATAAAAATAAAACCTTATTTATTTGTCATTTTATAGTTCAAAAGTAACAGTGATTCAAAGTTAATTATATTTTTAAAAATAATGTAACAAGTTTTGTAATATGTTACCTTAAATTACAACGAGTTTTATTACCAACAAGTTAGAGTAAACAAAAATAGTACTTAAAATTCTTTAATTTTAATTACGTTTGACATAATAATTATTTTTGTTTACTACAATAATTAAAAAAACTTATGACATGTCTATTTGACATTAAATGACTATTAGAAATAATAAGCAAAGAGCCACACTTACAACACAATACAAACTGTCCTAGATTTATGTGTTTTTTCATAAATGTACATTACAAAAACTATGTTGTCAATAGTTTATTATTACAGTATTTTGAATATTTATGTGATATATTTAAAATGGTGTGATTATTACAAATAACTTTTAGTAAAATTAATTTACAAAACTTTAATCATTTATATTTATATCCATGAATTTTATAGTCTTTGGCGAATGACAAGAGGGCAGTTCTTAGTGCATCTAACAAAGTCAAACTCATCACAAGTAACAAGTAAGTTAATTGTTCTTAGTTTTTTTGTGACTAAATATAAAACAAAAATTTTAATAACATTAATAAACAATTAAGCAAAAAACATTTTTTTCATAGATATCAAACTTTTTAGATTATTTCAAACTAAATTTGTGTATTCATATTATAGAAGACGACAAAAATAGTAGCCATGATACTACAATGAATTTTACAAGTGATGATTCAGTAGTAGATCCTACATTCAATTCTGTGGATTTGGACGAAGCATGCAATACTGAAAGTAGCACTTCGCGTTACAATTCCACAGATTATTCAATTGAATCTGATTTAGTATGTAATTCAAATATTTTGGATTCAGTTTTGGTAATTCTATAGTCTTTAAACTGCAACAAAAAATAATAAATACATTTTTAGGTAAATAAACCAGAATCTTTTAACTCTTTTAAACAATCGGAAGATTTTTTTAATACAGAAGTGTTACCTTATTGTGGAAATGCTGATAATAATCAAGAAAACATGCAAAACTGGATAAATGTAATACCAACCTGTGAAATAGAAAACAATGATAATTTTGCAGAATCCAGTCTTGAATTTGTGTTACCTAGTACTTTCAATAAAGTCGAAGTAGAATTTTCTGAAAATACAAAGATGAAACAAAACAACAAAACAAAAAATCAAGATAGCCTACAAATTGCATCATTAAATAATAATGATCAAGATAAGGTAATAGAAAATTATTTAAACTAATAAAATTTATTTTTTTACTGATTCTACTGGTTATACAAATCAAAACGTAAATAAACAACTGTTAAATGTACTGAAAACTATTTACAGGCATTATCCAAACATTTTATTTTTTTAGTCAAAATTTATTTTATTTATAGCGCAGTTTATTGAAATTGAAATTATATATATACTTTGCATTGTAGATACATAAAATTAACTACTTTGTGTTTACTATTTTAGCTTAACCTTGTATATAAAAAAACGTCTAAAAAGAAGACAACCGTTTGTAAATTTTGCAGGCTCGAAGTAACTAACTTTGAACGCCATCTAGAAAGAAACCATTCTGAGTATAAAGAAGTTCAAGAAATTATTTCTTTGCCTAAAAAAAGTTTGGAAAGGCAAAAAGCTATATCATTAATCAGAAATGCCGGACATTTTACCGAGTATTTAGCGGGCAACACAAAACCAAAATATTGTTCAGGTAATGTTTTGAATAAACAATACTATCCATGCGCATATTGTAAAGGTTTATATTCAAAAACATATCTAGCTCGACATGGTAAAAATTGCATTATAAAAGATTTTACAAGGGACAATACAAAATTTAAACACCTTTCAGCTTCACAAACCTTAATTGCATGTGCATTAGAGCGAAATAATAATTTAAACAAATTACGAGTTAAAGAAGAAGTATTCAATATTATGAAAGCCGATGAAATATCATTAGTTGCCAAAACAGATAATTTGATTTGTCATTTTGGAGAAAACTATTTAAAAAAACACAAAAGGCAACAAATGGCTACAGTATGCTCGAATAAAATGAGAGAACATGCAAGATTCCTCATTGAAATTAGGAAAACTACAAACAATGAAAACGTTACATTAATAGATGTTCTACAGCCTTCTATGTTTGATACTGTTATAGAGTGTGCTAAAAAAATTGGAGGATATGATGCTAGTACAAAATCTTTTAATGCTCCAAGTTTATCAGCACATATTGGCACATCGCTAAAACAAGTTAGCGACTTGCTTATTCGGTTAATTCTTAAAGAAGATAAATCTATTGAATGCGAAGACCTAGAAAAAAAAATTAAATATATTAAACGATTTAGAAATTTAGTTACAACACAATGGACAACTGAAATTAGTAGTATTGCATTCAAAAATTTAAACGAAAAAAAATGGAATAAACCTGTCATTTTGCCATTGACTAAAGATATTTTGAAATTTAAAGAATATGTTACACAAATTGGAAACAAATCGGTAGCGGTTCTTCAAAAAAACACCAGTGATAAAAAAGAATTTAAAAATTTAGTTGATGCCACTCTTACCCTGACAATTCTATATAATAGAAAAAGAATTGGTGATGTGCAATATACATTACTGAAAACATACTTACAAAATTTTTCCTCTATTAACCAGGAAGAATGTTTAAATACATTAACTGAAAGCGAAAAAATATTAACTCAACATTATAAACGTGTTGTTACAGGAGGTAAAGGCAGTCGAGCAATTGTTATTTTGTTTCCGCAAAATTTACAAAACTATGTTAATACAATAATAGAATTAAGAAATTCTTCTAATCTGCTTCCTCATAACAATCCAAACTTATTTGCGTATCCCGATACTGATCGATGGGCTAGAGGAGATGTAGCAATTCGTAGATTTGCTAAAAAAGCAAACTTGGAATATCCTCTGGAAATCACTTCAAATAAACTCCGGAAACAAATTGCAACAGTGATGCAGATTTTAAACCTGGATAAAGAAGAATCCGAACAATTTGCCCAATTTATGGGACACACTGAAAAAACTCATAATGAGTTTTACAAGTAAATACTTTTGTTAGCTTTAAAATAGATTTATAAATTAATGCAATTGCATTTCGTTTTAGGTTACCCCAAGACATCTATCAGACGTCAAAAATATCAAAATTATTAATTTTGATGGATAAGGGTTCATGCCATCATTTTAAAGGAAAGTCTCTGCAAGAAATTGACATTGATCCCGAAAAAGAGTTAGCAGAAACTGATGGTTCTGATGATGAAAATGAAGACATAAATTACAATCAACGCCCAAAGCTCTTAAAACAATCTGATTACTCTACCAATGCTACTAAAAAAGGTACTAAACAATCTAGATTTGCTATTTTCTGCAAATAAAAAAATTAGTAAAAGTCTACATTATTTTTATTTTGTTTTAGTTTTAAAGACATCTGGACGAACTCCTTGGACTGACGAACAAGTACAGGTTGTCAAAAAATGTTTTTCAGATCACATTAAAACAAAAAAAGCTCCCAAAAAAAAAAGAATGTGAACAAATAATAAAAGAAAACCCTCACTTGTTTGCGAACAAAGATTGGGTTCGCATAAAAACTTACGTGTATAACGTATATAGAAAGTGAGTTGATTTTGTTAGCCTTAAGCAATTTTGCATTACTTATTGCTTTATTAATTTTTTGTTATTTTACTAAATAGTTTAAATTTTGGTTAATTGTTTTTTTATATATATTATGTACATATGTAAAATTTATATTGTTTATGTACATATTTTGAAAAATTATTATTAAATTTAAATAAATACTATTATAAATGCGTTTTTATTATATTTTTAAAACTAACCATACAGTAAATAATAAAATACTTTTAAAAAATAATTTAAATAAACACATTTGCTATGCTAATTATTAAATTAGAGCATACTAATAAAATTACAGGTTTATAAAAATAATATTTAGTTGTTTCATTAGACGTTAGTTGCTTAATAATTTCAGTTTTATTTAATTTATTTTTCATACAAAGGTAATAAACGATATATCAAAAGTGTACAGTTATGTTTACAAATGTTATTTGCTGTGTTGCCAGATGTTAGAGGCGTATTAGAACTTCAACTTATGCGGAGGCTTATGCTACTGGCTCATAATGAAAATTGTATATCAGTATAAAACCATAGCGCCACGTAGTGGTGACTCCATTGGACTACAATGTATAACTGTATATGTGTATGAGTCGAAATGGTCACCAAACAAAATTTTGTAGAACTACTTCTAGTAAAGTACTAAGTTGAAATATATTGATATACACGCTAAAACGTACTTGCCTCCAGTTTTTCGTACCTGCCTCCGTTCTGGAGGCTAGTACCAACAGCGTGTATATATTTTGGAGGAGTATTAGTTGTTTTACATCTATATATATATATATATATATATATATATATATATATATATATATATACATATTTATATGATACATATACATATTTATATGACGTGTCTAATATCTGTAAAGATCTAATGACTAAATTAAATTAAATTAAAAGAGGAGGTAGTGTACTGTATCAGTTGAAAATATATATAATTATAATACAGTTATGTCAGATGAATTTATTAATAATAATAGTTATGAAGAATTATGGGTAGAATTATCTATTAATTGTGAAAAATATATATTTTGTGCTGTTTACATCCTTCCTAGTTCAAGTTCAGATGTTTATCAAAGACTGTGTAGAAGACATGATTGAAAAAAACAAAGACGCGCATTATATATTAAGTAGGAGACTATAACTTGCCTAAGGTATAATAGTCATTTAGGTATTACGGCATCAAATATATGCAAGTCGCCCGAATATGTTGCGGAAACGTATGCTGTTCTAAATTTTTATCAGCAAAACTCGATAAAAATGAAAACGATGTAATGTTAGACTTATTTTTTTCCAATTTAAGTAATTTTAATGTGTTGTGTGCTATTGAAGAGCTGTTACCTTGTGCTCGTTATCATCCTGTTTTATGTTTTAATTTATGTGTAAAGAGTCCTATTCATTCTTTGGTATAAAAAGAGATAAAATATGATTTTAAACGCGCCAATTTTGATTTAATTAACGAAGGTTTAGTTAATCAACACTGGGATTCTATATTTGAAAGTTTAGATATTGAAGCAGCAGTTGAAATGTTTTATGTTTGTTTGAATTAATTGAGTTATGCGTGCCTAAAAGTGAAGTTAAAAATGATTATAAAATTGCAAGATGGTTTAGTAGTTACTTGAGGGAATGACCATTGAAAAAAAAAGAGTACACAAAATTTATAAAAAAAAATCATTGCAAAGAAACGTGTTCTGAGTTTCAAAGATTACGTAAATTGTGCAAAACTAGATCCACTGATTGTTTTAATAAATATATTAGCAATGTTGAAAATTCTATTAATAGTAATCCTAAATATTTTTGGAAAGACATCAATACATTAAGAAAAGACAATAATATTCCAGTTAGTTTGAGCTTGGACGATGTTACTGCTAACAGTGGATACGATATAATAATCATTTTAGTTTAGTTTACAATGTACCTGAAGAGCCAAACTGTGATATATAAGATATAATTAACAACTGTGATACCATCTGTAATTGTGGTAACTAGTATAAGTGTAAAGTCTTTTTTGTAACCATATCGAAAATTTTAAACAAGTTAGAACTAATAATTGTAGTAAAAGTGCTGGCCAAGATAGAATATCGCATTTGTTGCTGAAAAATTATGCTTTCTCACTAAGTAGACCACTTTGGTTACTTTATAATAAATCATTTGCATTTTTCATAGTTAATGGAAGAAAGCACACATTTCACGTATTCATAAGAGCGTTAACAAAACCAATATTAAAAATTATAGACCAATTTCTATAATAGCACTCATAGCAAAAATGTTTGAATCTTTTGTGTCTGAGTATCTGTCTAATGTTTTGTCTAGTTTTATTTGTGAGAAACAACATGGATTTATTTGAGGTCGGTCAACGACCACTAATCTATTGAAATACGTTGCAGAAATCAATGAAGCTTTAGAATCAGGATTTAGAGTAGGCTCAATATATGCCGACTTATCTAAAGCATTTGATAAAGTTAATCGTACAATTTTAAATCAAAAACTAAAACATATAGGAATCAGTGGATCATTATTAAAATGGCTGTGTTCGTATTTATTAAATAGAACGCAAAATGTAAAATTAAATTCATTTATGTCAGATGCCATTCAAATCACATCTGGGGTGCCACAAGGCTCTCATTTAGGACTACTGTTATTTATTATATGCTGATGATATTAAGATATATGCAGTCATCAGGTCAACTGAAGATCATTTTGAGAACTGGTGTATGTAAATGTTGAAAAGTGTAAATACATTCAATTCACGAAAAGCCATATACATTTGCTATTTAATTATAAGATGTCTAGTTTATGTTTAGATAATATTTCTGAAATTCGTGATTTAGGCATTATATTTGACAGTGGTTTAAACCATTAATCTTTTGTTAAATTTTTATTTTTATAAAATTGGTTGTTTTTATTTTTAAACTGTTAGGTAATGTATGTAAGTATGTATATATATATATATATATATATATATATATATATATAAGAATAACGGAATGAAGTCAAGATACTCTTCCATACATTGAATATATGAAAAAGTCGATACCTAGTTTAACTATATATATATATATATAATTTAGTGAACGTATATTACTTTGTCATTATATTACCACTTATATATTTATGTTATTTTTAAATAAATAAATCAATTATAAAAAAGTGCAAAATTCTTTTAATGTTAAAAATGGCAAAAACCTAAAATTTCAGCATATTGTTGATACTTGTAGAACCAACAGCGGGCTTTTATTAAAATATTGTCATAAATAACCAAAATTTACCATAAACTACTAAAAAGTGCAACATTAAAAAAAATGACAGAAAAAATTATAAAGTATTAAAATATTTCAAAAAAAAAACAAAATCCGGGTAACAACTGTTGAAAAGTGCAAAATTTATGTTCACACGTGTACATGTGTGTGTACATGTGTATATCGCCGTGCTCGTAAATTCAATAATTAAATTATAAATACGTATACAAAAACTTATAAAAGCGTGAAAATTAGTATCATATCCAACCAATGTTATGTACATTAAGTGGTTCTCTCAAGTGCATGTGCAATAAATACAGTTGGAAAGTTTTGCTAGCGCTATATACTACGTGCATAAGGATCAATTTCTAAATAAATATATTCAAAGGAATAAAAAAATTAAAAAAAATATCTTGGCATAAAATATAAACATGAATATCAGTAAAAAATGCAATGAAGAAATTGTTGAAATGCAAGGTGTCTGTTGTTTTACTTGCGACAGTAAATTTCATGATAAATGTGCCGGGCTAGCAAATGGAGATGTGAAGGTGCTGTGATCAAGAAAAAATATTAAATGGACTTGTGAGATATGTGCTTCTGCTGCTACCGGATTTGATGCTCTTAAGTCATTAATTTTGAGCTTGCAAAAAGAAGTATGTGAACTAAAAACTATTTTAAATCAAAATAATTCAAACACTGAAATTACTTCTGCTCCCGTCTTAAATGTTGATGATGTATTGCATGAAATACATGAAATAAAGTTACGCGAATAAAATATTATTTTTTTCAATACTGAAGATAATGAAACATTTGATCATGAAAAAAAAGTAAAATGTATGATTAGTGCAATTGATAAGACGGTTAATGTAAATAATTTAAAAACGTTTAAACTTGGGAAAAATAAAGTCCCAAATAAAAACAGACCTGTAAAAGTTATATTAAATTCAATGGATGATTTAAATAAAATAATGAAGAAAACATATTTATTGAAAAATCAACCAGATCACAAAGGCGTCTATATTAATTCAAATAGTCAAATAGATCAAAAGAATAGAGTCCGTAAAGATTATGAAGAAAGAAAAGCCAAAAATGATAATGTGTTCCTGAAATATACTGCAGATGTCCCAAGAATAGTGAAGAAAAAACCTATAAATATCCAACAATTTGAAAGTGAAATTTCTACTACCAAAATGTAAATGGACTTAATACTAAAACAATACATTTCTACAATAACATGTTAAATTGTGACTCAGATGTTGTGTTACTGACTGAAACTGGGGCAAATGAAGGTTTATTAAACTCATAATTATTGCCTTCAAATTTTATCGTCTTTTGTTCTGATCGGCGTGCTGGTAAAGGTGGAGGAGTGTTAGTAGCGGTAAATAATAGAATATCATCGGAATTAATAAAATTAAATTAGAACAGTCAGTATAATATTGATATTTTATGTTTAAACATTAAGTTACACTCAATAGTATATTTACTATATATACCTCCTTCAAATCCACTTGCTGCATATGAATTTGTTTTGGATAATATGGAACAATCTGTTAATAATAAACCCTTTCTTATTGTGGGTGATTTCAACTTGACACATTTTAATAACTGTAACATAAATGACTCAGGCTCTAACTTAGTAAACAATTTTATCAAATTTAATTTACCAAATCAAAAATATCACAAACGCGAATGGACGATTGCTTGATCTTATTATTTTATCCGATATTTTTAAATACAATGTTGAACGTAGTGATAACATACTTGTTAATGAAGATTTACATTACCCATCCATTAATTTCAACATAAATCAAATTAAAACAGTTAAATCATTTAACATAAAAAATAGCTTTGATTTCAATTTCAAAAAAGCAGAATTTTAGATTGTATCAGTTGTCTGGTGCAACAGATTGGGATTTTTTATGCAATATTAATGAAGTCGATGATGCTTGCGAGGCATTTTATAAAGAATTGCTAAATGTTATTACCGACACTGTTCCCAGATTCAATAAAATTTGCAACAATCACAAAATGCCATTTTGGTTTTCTTCTGAGACAAGATCAAATATGCGTATAAAAGCACACTATTTAAAACTTTATAGAAAATCAAATCTTCAGTTCCATAAATGTAAACTAAATCACTATAGCAACGCTGTAGTCAATCTCAATATTTCTATATTAATACCACTGAAAGCAATATAAAAAATGATCCAAAATCATTTTGGACTTACATTAATGAAAAGAAAAAATGCACACGCATTCCTGGAATTATGCATAAAAATGGAATAATGTTTGATTCTCCTAATGATATTGTTAATGAGTTTGCCAAACATTTTTATTCAGTATATACTGATCACAATGTAAGGTGCAAAAATTATGACAAACAAAAATACCATATCAATTTATCAATAGACAGTTTTTCTGAAGATGAGATAAAATATGCTATAAATAAATTAAAGAGAGGAAACACTAAGGGTCAACATTTGATACCAGCCTTTCTAGTAATATATTGTTCT
Source organism: Tachinus rufipes (assembly GCA_963932245.1). Lineage (NCBI taxonomy): Eukaryota > Metazoa > Arthropoda > Insecta > Coleoptera > Staphylinidae > Tachinus > Tachinus rufipes. The sequence goes on along the minus strand of OZ010741.1, from coordinate 83,371,966 downwards.
ACAACGTTTGTCAAACCATTGCTTCACTTATTCAATTTAATTTTAAAAACTAATACTATCTCTGATAGATGAAAAATTTCTATAATTTGCCCTTTTTAAAAAAGGTGAGATAACAACATTCTAAACTATAGACCAATTTCAATAATTTCTAACTTTGCTAAACTCTTTAAAATATTGTTATCTAATATTATATTTAATCACATAAAAAATGAAATATTTGTTAAACAACATGGTTTTTTTTTTTAAGATAGATCTACAGCTACTAATCTTGTATGCTTTACTCAATACGTATCTGATGCTCTAGATGAACGTTTGCAAGTGGATACAATATACACTGACTTTGAAAAGGCATGATCATGTTTCCCATGACTTAATTTTAAAAAGTTAGATTCTTTTGGCTTTAATTACAAATTATTGAAATTATTTGAATATATTTTGAAGAATAGAATGAATTAAGTGGAGTATGGTGGCATTAAATCGGATCTATATGTGGCAAAAAGTGGTGCACCACAAGGGTCTAATCTTGGTCCCTTATTGTTTCTAATATTTTGTAATGATGTATTAGAAGTTCTTAACTCTAATACTTTAATGTATGCAGATGACCTAAAAAAATTTAAAACAATTAGATCTGAAGAAGATGCAATATCTCTACAGCAAGATTTGAATTCCCTACATACATGGAGTCAAAATAACCATCTTAATCTTAGTGTTAGAAAATGCTTTTGTCTTACATTTTCTAGAAAACGTTTTGAATTTATAAACAATTACAATATTAATAACTATGCAATTGAAAGGGTAAGTGATATTGAAGATTTGGGCATAAAATTCGACAAAAAACTTACTTTCAATTCTCATATACAATCAATCATTAGTCAAGCTAATAAAATGTCTGGGTTTATTATAAGAAACTGCAAACAATTTAAAAAGTGCACATTATTCTTTTGTAAGAAGTAAAATTGAATATTGCTCAATTATTTGGAATCCATTTCAAAAAAAGTTTAGTAATGAGCAAGAACAAGTTAAAAAAAGTTTTTTTAAATATTTTTATTTAAAGTCTCATAAAACACATCCAATTCAAAATTATTTATATGAATTATTATTAAATGAGTTCGCTTTTCAATCGCTTTCTACTTGAAGAATAATATCGGAAATAACATTTATTTATAAAATTGTGCACAGCATTATAGATTGTTCGTCAATCCTTAACAAATTAAATTTTAATGTTCCTAGATAAATAGTCGTTCTGATCATTATGTTTTACTATCAATTTTCCCGCACTTGCCATCATATGAATTTGCCATTTCAATCAATGTGTTATCATTTTGATAAATATGTAAGCACTAATCTATTTATTATGTTATTAAAACGAATTTTTAAAATACTTGCGTGATTTGAATATCAATGCATAGTTAAAAATCAAACTACTTTACTTAACAACTTAATAATATATAGAGTATTGTTGTTCAATGTTTTAGTTTTAGTTTTATTTTTTATGTATTTGTATTTAGTTATTTAATTTTATAATATAATCCTGTTATTCGTATATTTTTGTACTGTTGGATTAATAAACTTTATTATTATTATTATTATTATTATTATTATTATTATTAAGTAGTTTTGACTGTTTTAGTGATTTTTGATGAAATTATTTTTAACAAATGACACACATGTTAAAGTATTTGTATCCGTCGCGAAAGATGTGGAACTAGTCAAAATCGACTCGGTGGTAATACAGTTTCGACTTTTTTTTTGAAAAATTACAAAAAAAACTATTTTGAAAAGATAGTTATATCTCCGACCAAACATTTTCAAATTAAATTCTCTACCTTATTTCAAATTTTTTACAAAAATCTGTAGTCAGATTCGAGATCTGGTGTTCCTTCTACAGTCAAACTACAATATAGAGAACATTTTTTCAATAACAATTACACTTTATTCAATAGTTACACATTAAAACATTTTTTTATAATAAATTAAGAACAATTACAAACATAACCTTACCAATAAAAGTCGGAGTAAATTCCTTAAATGGATCATTTAAATTTATTTTGAATATATATATATATATATATATATATGTATATATACTGGCCAGCATATTTGAAATTAAAACATCAGGTTATTATTACTTATTCATTTTTGTAGAATCATGTTGTCTTTTGTGAGGTTATTGTCACAATGCCGCATGGCAAACTTTTACCACCAATATATTCTTTTTACTGTTATATAATTTTTTTATAGATATATATGTAACCCAACTTACATCGTATACAGGGTGTTATTTAATTATGCAATTATTGAAGAAACACTGTTGATAGATTGAAAGAACGTCAACTTTTTAATTTTATTATATTATGATATATAGTACTTAGATTTGTACTATCTAATTGGAAATTACAGGAATTGCTGTTTTTTATGTGAATCGTTTCACCTATTAGTCTTTTTTTATTTTTTAAAGTATATTAAACGACAGTAAAATATATTTGACGTCAAAAGAGAATGCACGGTAAGAAGAAGACAAAATAAAAGAAATGCCCGATATAATAGACTGCAAATTAATAATTAGAATAATTTAAACTATTATCCAAATTAATAATTAAAATAATAATAACATTATTCTAATCATTAATTTGCTGTAGATTAATTTGCAAAATCAGTTATTTATTATTTTTTGTTTTTGCATAATAATATTACATTGATTTGTTGCTAAATTAAATGTTTTCTTAAATTTAAAATAATAAGTTTTACTTTTGTTTATAGAGATTTAAGAAGTCACTAGTCACACAAAGCGTTTATAGCTAAGCTGGTATCTATTAGCAAGGTTGTAAATGCATCTAAAAGCAGTGTATCGTTATTTTTTTCTATTTTAATTATTTATTTATATTGAAAAAAATTATTTATTTTTATATCATTTATTTAATAATAGATGTGATGGTAAAGAAAGTTATTGGATTCGGGATGCATATTCAGTTTATCTATTTGGTTAATATTAACGATACAGAAATATTCGTGTAAGACTTATTTATTTATACTGTGTTGATATGCTGTCGTGCAAACATTTTTGTCGTGCCATTAATATTTTCCCTTACAAATTTTAATAATATTTATTAATCTACAAATGTACCTTTTGTTTTAAATAAAATATCTTTGGACAAAATTGCATTATATTTCTGTACACTTTATAATCTTTTTAGGTTTTACCCGTCAATCGGCTCATTAAACAGACACTTGTCTAAAACCGGTTATTTGGTGATCTATATTATCGGTGGTGTTTACTTAAGTTTTTATTGTGATAGTTGTTACACGCGTGTACACGTTCTTTTGTTCTCTGTTGATTTGATTTATGTTTATTTCTACGACCTTGTTTTGAAATTGGCTTACGAATTTGGATTACGATTACCATTGATACTGTTAAACGACAACGCATTTGAATTTTGGATTACTTTTTTGGATTGGATTTGAATTTTGAATTGCGTGACAACGGATTTGTACTTGGTTATTACTTTTTTGGATTTCAAACGTTATTAACGTATAATTTATTATGGGAAGAACAAAGAGACATACCGGTGCCCGTTCCAAACCTCTTAAAAAAAATAAAAAATCTAAAGCTGCTGTACAACGAGAAAAAAACAAGATAAAGTTGAAACATGGGCAATCTGATTTACCATCTACATCGCAACAAGTGTCTGATTTGCAATCAAGGCCAGTTAATAAAGATATGGAAAACACTGATAATAAATTTTGCGCCGTTGCTTCTACCTCTCAATCATTACCTGAACTACAATTACCATGCTCATTTATTGATGATACCGAACTTACAAATAGTAAATGTAATAATGGAAGTGATACCGAAACATGGCATAGTGGATCATCTATTTTTGAAAACGCTGAGAAAATAGTTGAATTGTAAGTTGTATTTATGTATAGTTGAGTTGTAATTTAATTTGTATGTATATTTTTTATGAAAGCATATTTAACGACTAATTACGTTTTGTCCAATCTGACAAACTTCAATTCATAAACGACAATTATATATTTTAATTATAATTAAATATAAACAAAAAAATTTTTTAACTTAAAAAATGGTAATCTGTCAAGTATAGTATATTTCTTTATATAAAGAATAATTCTTTAAGTTAATATAAATTAGTTAATTAATTGTACTTCAATAAAAAAAAAACTTACCGACATAATGTCAAATATGAAAAACTTGTTGCTTGCCGGTACAACAACATTGTATTAATAATTCACACATGTAGTTTCATATTTATGTATATTAGGCTGGTTCTTAAAAAAAACTAATTTTTATGTGTGCATCCTCAGAAAGTGATCATTGTGCAAAAAAAGTAAGCCATGCCAAATTTCAGCTCTTAAATTTCAAAAGTATCATAGCTTTCAAATTTCAGTCAGGTGAATACCCTGGGTGCTCAAGAAAGCAATTGAGTACACTTGCTAGTTATCAATATACTCTGTTTATTTTTTTTTTTAATTAACATATTTTTATTATATTTTAAATTTTAAACTGAAAATTAGACTTGTAAACAAAAATGATTAAAATTTGAGGCAAAGGCCTATAGTTTTTATTTTATTTAGAAAACCTTTAAAATGACCTATTGTTTTATTTTTTTTTTATTTTGTCATAGTTGTAGAATCCTAATAGTGTTTTTTTTTTAAGTAAGGTGAGAGATTTACTTTTAAAACTTCAAAAGCAGTGCGAACGTGTTCTTTTGATTCTTAAGGGCTGAAATTTGGCATGGCTTATTTTTTGTACAGAGATCACTTTCTGAAGGTGTAACCAAAAAAATTTTACAAAAAAATTTAAGAACCAGTCTAATATATATGGGTAGGGTAATTCCATTACTTTTCGACCAATTTGAAAAAGTCGACTTCTTTGATTTTGCTCAAATTTTCAGGGATCAAAATATAGATGAAAAAAATGAGTTTCCCAAAATTTTGGACTGTAGAATAATGCCTGTTCAAAATGACACACATTTGAAGGTCAGAAATTTTACAATAAAACGTCTTTTTAAGCTTATTTTGTATCTCAATTTTTGGGCTTCTGGTAAAAGATAAAAAGGTCCACAATGTCTCAAATTATTTCTTATTACATGTACTTTAAAACCCATATTTTTATGTTTAATATCGTGGCAGTCATTTTGATATATTAAGTTTCAAACATTATTCCAAAAAAACCCGTAAATTTAGCAGAATTGCAAAACTTTGCTGTCTTTAAACCGTTCTAACTTTGTCAAATCTTTACAAAATTTAATCCACAAGATCTAGATTTCCTCGTGTTTAATCTCTTTTTAAAGTGATCACACAAGACTTATAGAATCAATACGTATACATCACTATTTTGATGCAGGAAGTTCCACATATTTTTGCGATTTTCAAAACTTGTAATTTTTAGGTCCCAAAAAACCGCTGTTACCTTATGTCAATTTCAGTCAAAATTTCAGTAAATACTCTTCAGACCACAAATAAAAGGTTATTTATATGAAAAATAGTATATTAGGCATTATCAAGAATTTTTTTTATATTCAAAAATCGTCAAAATTCAGAAAATCTAAATCACTTTTTGTCTATCTTGCTTTGTTTTTGAGATAGTCAACAAATACAAAATATTTAAAAAACTTTTTATTTTGCAAAAAAACACAAACAAAAATACATTACTTTAACAAGTGTGCATTGATGCAAGCTTTTGATACTTGTTAAAACAGTTTTCTTTGGTTCGGTTAGTGAAATTTAATAAAAATGCTGTTCAACATAGAGAATACGCAAATATCATTTTTGTTTACGGACTCTGTAATGGTAATGCCCTAGCAATTGAGATTTCCTGACAAAAAACATCTTTTTTGACGCGTTCTTTAGTGGTAATGTTCACCCATATTATTATCAAAAGATAAACACCTACAACCAGGCGACGCAGCACAACGACTTGCATTTTCTCAATGGCTTCTTGATAATACCCAATATACCATATTTTATATAATTAACCTTTTTTCTTGTAGTCTGAAGAGTATTTACTGCAATTAGAACTAAAATCGACATAGAGTGACAGCGTTTTTTCGGGACCTGAAAATTACAAGTATTGAAAATAGCGAAAACATGTGCAACTTCCTGCATTAAAATAGTGGTGAATATAAATTGATTCTATAAGTCTAGTGTAATTACTTTAAAGAAAGGTTGAACGCAAAAAAATCTAGACCTCGTAGATCAATTTTCATTAAGATTTGACAAAGTTAGAACGGTTTAAAGAAAGCAAAGTTTTGCGATTTTGCTAAATTTACGGGTATTTTTGGAATAATAATTAAAGCTTAATATATCAAAATGACTGCCACGATATTAAACATAATATTATGGGTTTTAAAGTACATGTAATAAGGAATAATTTGAGCTATCGTAGACCTTTTTATCATTTTCCAGAAGCCCAAAAATTGAGATACAAAATAAGCTAAAAAAGACGTTTTATTGTAAAATTTCTGACCTTCAAATGTGAGTCATTTTGAACAGGCATTATTCTAAGGTCCAAATTTTTTGGAAACTCATTTTTTTCTTTAATATTTTGATCCCTGAAAATTTGAGCAAAATCAAAGAGGTCGACTTTTTCAAATTGGTCGAAAAGTAATGGAATTACCCATATATGTATATGTTCGATATCAGTTTCGTCAATTTTACTATTGTTCATTTTAGTACCAAATTTTGACATAATAAATTTTAGGCATTTTATAAAATTTAAAACAACATTTAAATAATTTAATTTGTAGAAATCCTCAATGGTGCGCTAAGACATATTTCAAGACTACTGGAACAGCTGAGCTGCATGGATATTCCATACATACCAAACAATATGTTTATTGAAATAGAAAATAAATTGGGCGAAGAATGGAAACAATCCATTTGGAGATCAATGGAACTTGCCGGTAAAAAAGAAAAAGAACACGCACTTGAATGTGGAAATGTAAGAATTCCTTGGATAACGGTTTATTTAGACGGTTCCTGGAGCAAGCGATCTTACGGTCACAATTACGATGCTTTATCTAGAATGGTAATATATTTTATTAGTATTGTTGCTGCAATTATTATATTTACTTTTATAAAACAGGTAGGAATTGTTGGTCGCCATACAGGAGAAGTTTTATTTATTGGAGTACGCAACAAATTTTGTTCGGTTTGTGCAAAGGCACATAATAAGAATGAAGAAGCACTACCACACATCTGCTACAAAAACTGAAGCAATTGTTCCACTTCAATGGAATCTGATATGGTAGTGGAAGGTTTCAATTTAAGCGAATCCATACATGGAGTAAGATATGCAAAATTTGTAGCAGATGGTGATTCTAGTACTTTTGCAAGAATTAAAGAAAAGGTTCCATATGGATATTTAGTGCGAAAATTGGAATGAACAAACCATGCACTTAAAAACTATGGAAAATATTTATATAAATTCAAATCCGACAAAAAAAATAATCTTGCTGGCCGAAAATTGTTGTCTAAAAAAATGATTCAACATCTGACAAAAAGTGCTAAAACATCTATATACGAACATGCAAAATCAGACAAAAATGTTGACAATTTAAAACAAGATCTTAGGAATGGTTTAAATCATTGTTTCCAAGATCATAGAAATTGTCGCCAAGAAATATGCAACGAAGAGAGAGATAGAGATGTTTCAAAATCTTTGCTAGCCGAGTTAAAACGCACAACTATGTACAATCATATATACAGTATGTGTTTAACTTGTTTTATATTAACATAATGATAGTTTAATATTTACAGGAGCTCTTGAAATCTTACTGCAAAAAGCTCATTTGCTGATTGAAAATGAGAATAATAATAGAGCTGAGAGGTTAATGAACATTGTTTTGCGGTTTAACGTGGGCAAACGATTTAACTTAGTCCAGAGAGGTTCTTATGAACGAAGATACTATCTTGCTGGACTAAGATATAACAAATCAATTCAATGGCACAGCAACCCGTGGAAAAAAATAACTGGACAAAGTCCTGGAAAGCATTTTAAAAAGTATATGCAAGAAAAGTCCAATAGACAAGAAAACCGAAAACTGTTTCCAAAAGCTGAAACAAATAGAAAAAAAAAACAAAATAAAATGAACAAAATCTTGACTATGGTAAAATAGTTGACGAACCTGATGATGTCAACAGTGTTGATTTAGTTGACACTATCAAACAGGAATTACAAGTTTGTTTGTTTATTTATTTTGTTTGATTTTATATTATAATCTATTATAATTTAGGTAAATATAGAGGACATTCCAAAAATTGCAAATGAAACTGTAGGACAATTTGCAAATGACAAGTATTTAACCTACAAACAGCGGCGATTGACTGCTTCTAACATTGGCCAAATAGTAAAAATGCGCCCACACACATCTTGCCATAATATGGCCCGAAAATGTGAGATGCCTACTTTTTTAGCGAAGCAATAGAATACGGAATTTCTAAAGAAAGTGTGTCATAAAGTTGTTTGAAGACCAATTAAATTTAACAGTGAATCCATCAGGCTTGTGGATTGATAAAAACTATGGATTTTTAGGTGCTTTGCCTGATGGTAAGTGATTTCTTAATATAAATATTAATAAAATACACGCAAGGTCATAAAATCATATTTTTACGTGTACATATTAAAATGACAACGTTTTTAAAGTACTTTTTTCACACTATGTTATCGCAAATGAAATAAAATATTAATTTCAACACATTAAAAAGAATATGTCAAATTAATAATTTTTTAACGTCAGCATTTATTTCTTAATTTTTTCAGAGAATTTTGTGAATAAAATTACTTTATTAATTTATTAATCATTATTTTCATGTATGATAGGTGATGACGCAGTAGTTGAAGTAAAATGCTTGTTTTCTTGTTCAAAGTTACAAGCAAATACTGTAGAAAAGTGATATCAATAAATAAAAAAACATGTTTAACCATACTTGATAGTTTTGTTAAATTAAAAAAAAATCATAATTGTTATTATCAAATACAAGGGCAATTGAACATCATGAAAAGAAAAAAATGTTATTTTATTGTCTATTTTAATGACAATATTCCTTTCCACGTGGAGGAGATTTTAATAGACACGAACATATATTATAAATATAATATGAATAATACAAACTCAGATTGATTAATTTAGAAATTTACACGTGCACATAATCAAATATCTATAACATAAGTTGATGCAAAACTGCTATGCCGGCTGGAGTTACGTTGTTTGTGAATGCTTACAGAGTCAGTTGGGTTTACAACGTTTTCTAAATAATTAGTAGCTAGAAGATACAATTTTTTGTCAAGGAACGGCTTTTGCTAGTTGATGCATACCTAAATTTTACACTAGATAATCTATTTTTTGTAATTTATGGAGTTACGATTTTTGCATTAGACCGACGATATGTATGTGGTAATCAAAGTGATAATTGATTGAAAATAGTTATAATATGTATATTTTTGTTGTTTATTTTGCTTATAAAAGTCTTTAATAAATGATTTTCTATATATTAATAAAATCCATACTGTAATTAATTAAAAAAACTCATAAATGATCCTATAAATAATATATGCGTCTCAGAACAAACTAACTATTTCAGTTGAAAATAACAGAACTTAAAACTGACAATAAAATAAATTTTACTTTTTAAAAATAAACTCTTCAAACCTTCTAGAAAAAAAGTTAAAGAAAATCAGATGAATGTAGTAATATAACAATGCATTAAATTACTATTCTATTGGGAATTATAAAATGTAGATTCTGGATAGCTACATCTACATTTCTACCGACTTAGAAGATTTGTTTATCAATTTTTATTTTTTTATGGTAGTATGAGTTTTATAATAGGTTGATCATCTTTTCCTTGCTTTTTACCGTGGCGGTTCTAATTCTGCCATCTGTCTCTGGGTGCACTTTAATAGCTCTGCTTCTCAACCGATGTAATGGTAACACATTATCTTCATTGCTGTAGTAGTCTTCAATTGGATTGCTTCAATTTGATATAATAGAGTTGTCATCTCTTTATACGTAAATAGCGTGTTGTCTTCAATTTTTGTAGATAAAATTTCAATGATTTTACGGCTTTGTTGTGCTTGATAACTCAGCATTTTGATTTCACATGTTTTTGGTTTAGCATGGATACACGTTATACATCTATTGATAACATTATGTATAAACCTTTTTCCTCCAAGAATACAATATATATACAGCATAGTGTTGCAGTTTGTAGATATCATGCATTATCAATTGGGACAATCGGTGATTCCGTGAAAGTAATATTAAATGTTTTTGATCAAAATGGATCAGTGATTTTTGTAAACGGCCACCTTACTCGTATAATGTTATTCTTGTCTAAGAATGGTTCTAACGCGTATAACTTGCTGCCTTTCTTAACATTTTTTTGTCTTTAATGTTATTATTTCATCACTGAATGCGGTCTGCTAAGTGATTTAAATAATTGTTTCTAATGACATTGAACATGTACATTTTCTAACAAATTGTAATCAATATGCGTATACATTTAGTAATCTTTGAATATTAGAAAATAGTTTGAATATTGAGTCTGGTTTATTGGTAACCATACTCACGATACTAGTTGTATTCCTTTCCGGTAAAGATTCAGCTTGTGCAAATTTGCTTGTAAGTCAGTGACTTTGATCTTTGGTGAGCCATGCTGGACCATTTTTGCATTAATTTGGCTAATATAAGTGCACCACATAATTCATGCCGTAGGATGATGATGATTAATTTTATTGATGATCCTGTCATAGAATAAGATTTGACATATATTGATGCACCATATACATCATTGCTGGTATCGGAAAATTGATGTACATCAAATTAAAAAAGTAGTAGAAGTAATATTTGTCGATATTGCCAAAATGTATTTGGCAATATCTACAGTCACAACATATGTGTGTTCTCGAAGACTCAATAGGATGTTAAATAGGTATCTTGTAACCGTAAATCAATCAGCAGTTTAACGTTAAGTAAAATTCCTGAATTGGTTTTAACCGAACCATCAAACACAACTCTTAGTTTAGTAGTTGTGCTTGATTTTTTTATAACGCCGTGGTGTTGAAGACAAAAGTGTTTGCTAGTTTCCTAATCATTGCCTTTAATCAATCTTTATATATGATTAATTTCTATGTATTCTTGAATGAAAGCAGTTTATTTATCATTATACGTGAAGTCTTTGGCAAATTTCTTATCTAAATGTTTGAAACTTTTTTCCGCTGTAAATCTTGATTTTCCAAGTATTTCAAGAGTCGGTTTAAATGGTAGTTTTACAATAAATCTGCCGTGCTTGTCTCTATTGGTATTTTTCACAATATTGTTCAATGATGTAAAGTTGGTCAGATTTTGCACTTCTTCTAAATTTTTGGAATTTAAACATTGTTTTTTTCATTTATAAATTACAGTATGACAATGTTAGAGAATGTTTGGTTTGACAACTTGCAGCAGTTATCTATCCAAAGTGTGTATTTTGCAACCATGGATGCTGATCCGTCGGTGTAATCTGACTTGAGTCCATAAGAGCCCGACAAGGTTGCATGAAACCCTTGTTATCTTCAAGAAAAATCTTGAATTTGTTCTTGTCTACTAAGTTGCAAGAATATTGGACATTGATTAAGGAGGTGACTTTCAAGGAATGATGGACAGCTAATGAGTTTTACTGTTGCTAAGGCATGCATGTGTTGTTTTGATAGTGCTCGCCTTGATAATTGCAGTGACTCCTAGACTTGGCATTTATTATTAAGAAACTACTTTAATTCATCGTACGTGGAAACTTTGATCCAGTTAATGATTCTTCTCGGTTACGTTTGGTTCAAAAATCTAATTTTGCAGAAATGAAGTAAACTAGAATTCTATTTCATTGATTAACTGGTTCTCCAAGATATTCGAAAGCACGCAAATGCTTAGTTATTTTGTCAAGAAGTTTTTGAAGTTGAAAATTTCATGTTAGTGGTTGTAATTCAAACAAACCACGAACATGGTTTGTTATGATGATTCGCTTATTTTCGAATCTATTCTTCAAAAGATCCCAAGTAATTGTATAATTATGTGCTGTTTTTTCAATTCCATTCAGGATTGTCTTGGCTTTTTCTTCTAGTGATTAATGATGATAGTAGATTTTTTGAATTTTTAAAAACGTGTTGATATCATAGACTAATGAACTAAATGAATCATAAAATGACACCCAATCTTCACATTTGCCAGAATATATTAGTAAATAATTGTTGGTAATCGGATTGACAATAATAATTGTCCTTCTGTTGCAATAGTAGATGATATTAAATTTGAATTGGCAGCGTTTTGTTTAATTTCTAACCTTTTTAAGAATGTGTTTGCGTTTTCAATACATGGTAGTATTTGTCCTCAAATAAATTAAATTTAATGTTTTCTTAGTTGGGTTCTAGTTTTTCGTTTTCAAGTTGAAGCTTGTCGAAATCATTTCTTACTGATTCTATGTTGTTGATTCTTAACTTCGGTTTCTTAATAACGATTGAGTCGAGATCTGTCATCATGAATGTTTCATACTTGGTTAATCTTGATTTTATGCTGGATTGCATCTTTTTTAATTTATCGGCCATTATTATGGTTGATCCGAATTTTCAGATTAATTAATATAGATGATTCCGGATTTGATCTGGTTTCAAAGGACCAATGTTATCAAATGTTTTATTAATTGACTTACTATCTTGGAGAGTAATAACGATAACTGAATATTGCTGCTCGGAGCAATATTAAAGCTATTCTGGTTATAGTAGATAGACTGCTGAATAATCGTTTGAAGTTTTATCGTAACTGAATTATTTATACAATATCTAAGGATACGAAAATAACAGATAAAAACATGTTAACTAGTGTCAACAGTAGTTTTTGTTAATATTATTTATAATAGTTAATGTTTTATAAATATTGTTATTTGCGTACAGATAGAGCGTCTGATGTCCTTAACAGAAATAAGTCATGTCGGCATGTTTTACGGCAATAAATTAATTGATAAATTAGTGATAATTAATTAAGATGCGACGTTCAAGCACGGTGTGGTGGTTTGGAGGTTCAACGTGCGTTGCGTCAGTTATACAAAAAAAAATGAATTTGTATAACTGAGCGTAACATTAGTATCAATAAAATGTAGTAATATAACAATGTTATTAAATTATTATTCCATTAAGAAGTATAAAATGTAGAGATAGCTACATTTACAGCTATAACTTTTACTATTACCAGCGAGTTAGGATTCTGAGACAAAATATTAGCAGAAATAAATAACACTGGGCACAGTATATAAAGAAAATTACCCAATCATTTTATTTTTTGGTGTTATTTACATATACATAAGTCGACAAATAAAAAAAATTATCTTATTTTATATAAAATTTTGATATTAAATTTAACCCATCGACTGTAGTTACCTATTAATTTTAAATTTATGACAAATAAATACATATAACCAATTAACAACAATTATAAAAGTTTGTCATTTGTAAAATGAATAGTTTTGATAGTTGTGTATTTAAGTATATAAGAAAAAATACTTTTATTATTTTATTTTGCATTTATATAATTTTTACTAATTAAAATAAATACTGATACTATTGATACAGAATTAAATAATTATATAAAAAATATCTCATAATTATACTAAATAAATGATTTTATTTATGGATATTGCATTAATATAGTAAACGCCACAACATCTCATAATATACTTGTGCCATACATTATGCTATAATAAACGAATATTTTTAAATAAAAAGTTATGCATCACCTCGGCAGAACCAATTACAACATAGTGTGCAAACGGGAAATATTATATACAGTAGAATTTAAAATTTGTGGGAAAGAAAATGTTGTTATTTTAGCGCCACGTTCTACGTGGCGACATCTGTAGGATTAGTTTCATGAAGTCCCGCTCTTAAAAATATCTTAACAACCACAGTGAGCGTGATTGTTGACTTAAAGACTATCTATAACCACAAATCTTTAATTTGACAATCAAAATATTTAGCGGACGCGTTACTGAATACGAATTCTTTTCGATGTTGTTAACTTAACAATTGTCCTTGAGCTAACAACTTCATACATCTTTAATTCTTAATGATTTGCTTACCGAATAGGCATAATTATGTATAAATAGTCAATTGCGAATACATACTGTATGGATAAATAACATTTTATATAATCGATGTATATATAACACAAAAAATAAAGTATTTTTCTTCTTATTAGATGATAGTATGTAAACAACACTCTGTATACATAAATTATTATTAAATCAATATAGTTTTATTTTTATTGTAGATCATATAAAATATTGGATAAAACAATTGACCGAAACAAGACAAAAACCGAGAAGAAAAGTCTACTACAAAAAACCGATGCATTCATTCCCAGAACATGTGATCGGCGGCAACCAACCACAACGATCACGTGCCGAATGCTTGTGCGAACAACGAGACGGGATCGGGAACCCGCCGGCCGTTAAAAATAGTTATATTTGAATTCTGGCAGGTAACACGTGCTTATGCGTGCTCTGCTATATGAGCCAGCATTTCAAGTTTTGTAATAGTTGTAAATAATATACAATATTATAATATTAAAGGATATTGGAATGTACAAATTAAAATATCCTAGAGTAATCGGAATAGCATAAATTAAATCGCATTCCAACTTCACAAATAATTTAATTAAAAGTGTGTGAATTTTGTTATAATTACAACAAATTCACAATAATTATTTGCAAATTCAATATCGATTTAATTGCGATGGGTTGAAATAAATTGATGATTTATCAATTTCTTGTTGATTTAATGTTTTGGTTGTTTTTTCTTAAAATGTTTTTGTATACATCAGAGGTTGTTTATCGTTCTCTTCATTGCTCTCTCTCTCCCAATATTTTTTTTCGATTTATGATAGATTTTTAGTGGTTCAATTTATTTATTCTCGAGGTTCTAAGTTCTATAAATATAAAACATCTATTTCAAAAGTTAATTGATTATAATCTTAGACTGTCGTAATTAATATAATTATATATTATAAGGTTGTTAACTGAAATTAATTTCATTTTACATTATAAAAGTATGTATTTAACCAGTTGCACGGTAGCTTGGAATATTTATAAACAAATTCATAATATTGCAAATTAAAAATTCAAAAATGAGATTGGTTTAATTTTTTGTCGTTTTGCATTACATTTATTAAAATTTTTGATTAAATTATAGAACTGAAGCCAAGTTTATTAAATAATTTGTTGACTTGCAATGATTTTGAGTGGTTAAAATTGGGATCAAATTTATTTCTGGTTAAGGTGTTAGTTATAAATAATTAAATTTTTATATTTATCAGTTTTATTATTCATCGACAGTGGTTTCAAATGCAATCTATGAAGATAAAATTGTTTTTATCAACAATAAAATTCAATAAATATTAAATTTGTTAATCAAATTTGTAAGACCAAACAAACATTAACAATTAAAAATCTGTACTACTTTTATCATTTTTTTGTTATTAGTTTTTAGAATCTAAATATTTAGAATCAGATTTTTGAAGAACTGTATTTATACCGGTGAAGATATGACTCTAAAATCTAGCTAAGAGACTTCTCGTAAGAATTATATAATTAGCAGTTGTTAATTTAGTGAGCCTATACGCAATAAATATTTTGAAGTATTATTTATTGATAATGATTCAGCAGACTTTTCTCAAGTTATGATTATTGAATGTTTTCAATATTTTTTTTAGTTTCTTAGAATTTTAAGATTGGTTATTAGTTGCAATAATCATTTTTACTTTTCTAATCCGCTGAATTTGTTTTTATTCAATTCCACGGTGACGAGGGGATTTATTCATACAAATATTTACTCTACCAATTATGCAGAAAAAAATTGAAATGATTAATTAGTATAACTTAATTAACATAAAAAATTTTCAAAAACTAATTTCAAGTTAAAAAAAACTATTCCATAAATGTTTGATAGGAAGCATTTAAATACGACAAATAGTTTAAGTTTAATAATTGTTTATTGCTAGCTTTTTAGAAGCAATTGGGACAGAATAAAATTTTATAATTGTTAATTTTTTAAACATATAAACTTTAATAAAATTAGTGAATTAGATATCTCGGAGCGTAGCACACGGCACTTTCCTGAAATGTTCAGGGTAGTTGTTGCACATATATAACAGGTTTTTATCCATATTTGAGAAAAAAAGAAAATACCAGTCAATCTATTTTTAGGAAAACTGTTTTTTAAAGTTCTGCAAAATTTTCATAATTTAAGGAAAATTTTTGACAATTTTGAAAAAACTAGTTCATTATACTTTTTTCCTAAAAATGCAACCCTAAGAAGTTACAAACGATAAAAAAATGTAAAAAATGTAAAAAATCGTTTTTTTTTTCAAATTTTGATTGCTTATTACTCGAAAATGGCTCACTGAAAAAATCTAAAAAAATTCACAAGATTAGGACTCATGTAGAGAAAGCCATTTTCAATGGTTTGAGCGAAATCAAATTTTTGTTTCGTTCACTTGACTCAGACATGACCATATGTATAAAAGTTACAAAATCAAAATCTATTTAAAAAGCATTAGTTATACGTTCAGGAGTTCAAACCTAAATTATTGGGTTCTTTATCGTGCACGCAACTTCAAGGCAGTAAACGGGACCTACTAAATTTTCTCTTCTTATCTGAAAGAAGGCGTACTCATCACAACACATTTTTTCTTAACCAGAAAAACTGACCCTCCAGATGCATGGTTGATGGAGTACAGACACTATTGTCTCTTGCAGAACCAATTGCCTGCATTTAAAACAGTCACGACTGACATTAGCATGGCTCTAATTAATTCCTTATGCATCTCTTGGAATTTATTATCGCTTGCGAGTTATTGTCATAAAATATTTGATACACTCGAACCACATTCACATAAATGACATTATTTTAAGTTGTGCTGTGCACATTTGATAAAAATAATGGGATAAGATGTTAACCCTTTATAGTGCAAAGAACGGGGGATGAAAAACAAAAATTTCTTTTGTGAAAATATGTTTACTACCAATCAAAAAACAACGTAGTTAGAAAAAGGTATTGGATACCGGTTGAATAAGAGACCAGTTTTAATAATACATAAATAGACTTTGCAATAACAGCATTTGACTGTTTAGTTATAATAAAAGGTTGCAAAACAAGCTTAGTGCAACTTTGCAATTTGAGCATTAGACATTCGACCTCTTTGGCTGTTTTTCGGTACTTCATCGAGCACACCTAAAAGAAAGCGTATGTTGAGGTAAATGATTAATTGGAAAGTCTTACAAAATTTTCTACACTAACAAAGCGACTATCTTTTTTAGTTTTTTTTTTACTCTTAGTCAAGATGACATTATTATTTGTTTTTGAAGTAGAACGGCTTTCTCTAGAAGATTCTGAAGTTGTTGAATCTTAGCTGGAATATTATCTTCTGCATCTAAATCATTATCAATATCAGAATCTATTGCCTAAGCGTCAATAATTCTATCAACGAAATTATAAAAACTATCTGGATCCATTGCTTCAAAGTAAAATCTGTTTCCCGTGTTTGATTATAAAAAAATCTACTATATATTTTTAATTTTTGTTTATAGTTAGGTTGATATTGTAATAAAAAAATTATAATACGGTCCAATTAGATATAAATTTACATAAATGTATACAACGTAAATAAATAAAAAAAATTTAATTAGTGTACAAATTTCAATAAGTAAAGTTTAGACTTATAAAGCTAAACTGCGTTTTTGTAAGTTATATCAAAATAGATGTCTAATATCATCTACTTGGTTACTTATGCAGTAAATCTAAATATTTTATCATATTCACTACATATTACTTTACATATCTACCAATTTTTAACTTTCACTTTGGTAAAATAACACTATTATCAGTTTAATATTAAACATAAACTTAGCACAAGGTAATTTGATAAACAAACGCAGACGAACCGTGGTTGAAAAATCAACCAGTTAATTGCTACTTTCAGGTCAGTGCATATGTGGTGAAAATTTTGTCCAGTGTCTATCTACGCTTAGTAGCATCAATTTATTGGCCAAAAATAAACCCACTATTCCAATAGGAAATGCGATTTTTGATCTTGGTCGAAATATCGACCAGTAACCTATAAAGGGTTAAGAAATGTATTAATGATAAAATTGTTATATCTATAATAATGGAAGTATTGGTTAGTCTATTTAACAATTCAAGCTACAACAATATAAAGTCAGTATTTTGAAAATTAATTCTTATAACTACTAAATTCGAAACACCTACATTATTGATGTGTAAAAATGACTTGTTAAATCAAAGTGTTAATGATGAAAATTTAGATTGGGTTGACACTGACGATACAATACTTAAACATAAAGTTGATGAAGATGCGTTTTATAGAATTTCAAAGTTTTTTTAGATCATGAAAATGACAAAAAAAGAGAAATTAAATATTTTTATAAGATGAATCATGAAAGAATCACCAATCAATCTAATTATATCACATTTGATACTTTAATAATAAATTAATTTGTAATAATTAATGTGTATTGTTTTATAAATAAATGATCAAATCAATCATCTCAACAATTTTGAAATAATAATAATAATAATAATAAATATTGATTACCGTTACCACCATTATTAAAATCCATATTAGCTAATATGATGTTTTGGACTACTCATTGTTACTTTATTTATTCAAATTAATTAATTTTTATTTACAATATATACAATATGTGATATATGAAAAAATCTCATGGTTTATGTTCGAATTCTTAATTAATAAATAATTGAATGAATCGAAAAACATATATCAATTTTAAAAAAGAGCGGTGAATACAAACCATGGTAATCACTTTTCTCGACACGCTGAATAAATAGTACAACAAAATTAAGTCAAATTCATACTTACTATTGAAAAAAAATTAGATTTAACCTTTACTGAAACATATACTGTAAATTATAGGCAAAAATAATAAAAAAAAAACAATTAAATTTAATTGAAATTTAATTTTTATTAATTAATAATTTAAAAAAATTAAATTAATAACACCTTTTTTTTTGTCTACCACCTCTTCCTCGATATCTATCATTTCCTCCGCCTCCACCTCTTTCTCGTCGATTTCCATGTCCTTTGCCATCATCTCTTCCTCTACCACTTCTTTCGCCATCACCTCTTCCTCGTTGATTCCCATGTCCTTTGCCATCACTTCTTCCTCTACCACTTCTTTCGCCACCACCTTTTCCTCTTTGACTTTCTTTTCTACCGCCTCTTCCTGGATGTTCTCCTCTACCTAGTCGATTTCTTTCGCCACCACCTCTTTCTCGATGGGATTGGCCACTACCTCCTCCTCTTCCTCGACCAGCCTCTAACTTCTATAATTCAACAAAATTGTTAAAAATTTTTTTTTTTATTAATATGTAGTTATTACCTTCTGTATAACAGCTTTTTGGTATAAAATTCTATTTTCTTCTTGTCCCACCCTCTTTGATAGCTAAAATAAAACACACACAATACATAAACATTACACTGTTTAACATAAAAACAAAATTATTAGTATCATAAAAATTACTTACATCATTAGAGGTCGAGGCACTTGAGGCTGGTGGAAGATGTTCAGTTTGATTTGTGGTATCAGTTAATTGATTTTGCATCTCCATGTTTAATATTTGAGAGGTTGAGACTGGTGGAGGATCAGTTTTATTTGTCACATTTAATTGAGCTAACTGATTTTTCTATCTCTCCTACTCTATAAATTATTGAATTAAAAACCAGTACTTACCATCGTTTTCACCCATGGTTGCTATGTTGAAAAAATGATTTAAACTGGCTGAAGTTCAGTTCACACGTGCTAAAAAATACTGCCAACTTGCAGGTAGACGCATAAAAAAAATTCAAAATTTTATGGCGCGTTTAGTTACCAACTGACGTAGGCAACTTATGGCGGTTTTGGCTGTTACATTTGAGGTCGCTCTGAAGCAGTGGCATACCTAAGAGGGCAAAGGCGGTGGGTGTGGTCCGCACCTAGCGGCACTTATTTTTGGGTTGTATTTTTTATATCTAGTAGTTCTACGAATTATGAATTAATATGATTTTGAATATTTTTGCTCATCAAGTTAAGAGTTGAAAATATTATCTCTAAAAATCTTGTTCGAAATTTTCGGGGCGCCACAGAGCGTACCTAGAACTATTGCGGTCTTCAATTTGCCGCCCATTTTAAGTCAATAAAATGGTGGTTTTTATAAATTGATGCCTGTATCAGAAAAAGTGCGAATGACAAAAGTTTTGCTCTTGCTGTGAGCAGAGCAAAACTTTTGCTCTTTCTCTTGCTCATTCAAGACATTCTTGATAAATCTTTAATCAAGATTTCCTTTAAGTCAGAACTCATGCAAGCTTTTGAAATATGCATTAAACAAAATTATTTTAAATTTAATTTTAAATTGTACCAACAAAACTTTCGACTTCCTTTGGGATCACCACTTAGTCCACTTAGAGTCAAAAATTCTTTCTTCAAACTCCGCGAAAACACATATAAAATTTTGGTACAGATATGTAGATGACTTTCTAGCAAGTTTTTCAGGTTCAGCCGGACAGTTAGAAAATTTCCTACAGTTTATAAATACTATTCATCCGCGTATTCAGTTTACAGTAGAATCGGAAACTAATAACCAAATTAACTTGTTAGACCTTACTTTAACAAGAGAAAATAACAAATTATTTTTTAAAATTTTTAGGAAACCGACGTTTACAGATGCCACAATTCCTCAGGACTCCAATTACCCTATATCTCATAAGGTAGCCGCATATAATTCTATGGTCCATAGAGCCTGGCCAGTTCCACTAAGTAAAGAAAACCAGGAGCTTGAGTTTCAAACAATCAAACAAATTGCAATAAATAATGGGTACACAGCTCAAATGATTGATATAATAATAAGTAGAAAGAAAAAAATCCCAACTTTTGAAATCCATTTTCCCATCAGTTAAAAATACGGAAAAATTTTGCAGCATCACATATTTTGGCCCAATTTCGGAAAAAATAGGAAATATTCTCAAAAAACAAAAATTAATAGTAGCCTTTAAATCAAACACAAAATTAAGCAATTTTGTCTATAACGCCAAGGAGAGAAATAATAAACTAGAGGGATCAGGAGTCTATAAGCTAACATGTACTGATTGTGAAATGGTATGTATACCTAGGTCAAACTGATCGAAATTTCAAACAACGTTTTAGTCAACATGAAAAATCATATTTAAACGGTAATTCAAAATGAACATTTCCAAATTACATATAAGTCGAATCCGTCTATGAGAACAAATCTATCTATAGGACCAATAGAACCCGTCTATAGGAATAAAGACAAAACCAACCAATTGAAAGTGTGTATTGGCACTCTTGCTACTGACGAGATCAAACCCGATGCTGCCCAGAGTCCAGAGTCAACTACATCTCAGCTTTTTTTTTTAAGGACGTAGTGGGGTCTTGGCCTCAGCAAGTGGTCCTTGAGAATAACTAACGCAGGGTAATACCTTTCGGTTTTCTTCTTTACGTTAGTTCTGTTGTCATTTTGTCCTTATTATGTCTGTCTCTAGTTTATTATTAAATTGAGATGAGCTGTCTCCGGCTCATCTCTCCCTATACCCTATTTGTTGTCTGTCCTATACTGACGTTCATCTCTCCTTTCTGCCATTCTATTGTTATTCAGCCTAGTTGTTTGATTTGTCCTTAGATGTCTTCTTAGTTTTTCTAAGTCTTCATTCAATTCTTTGTAGGCGTATCCTCTCTCTTTCATGAATATTTTGTGGAGCTCCATTTGGTGTACCCCCTTTGGTAATCCTAGATTTGCCAATTTTACTTCTAAGGATATTCTTGAGTCTCCTTTTGGAATTATTTCTTCGTGTCCCCTGGAGAAATAATTCCAAATCATCTCAGCTTGGGCAATAATCATTGATGACCGCTCTAATAAATTTACCACCTCCAGGTCAATCATCTATCATTTGGAGGTGTACTTTTGTGATATATTTATGGGGAAATGAATCGGAAGTACGGTCGATGTCTAAATTAAAAAATGTGTTTTTTGGTGGTTTTTCTGAACTTTAGGAGGCTCCCAAAAACTGAGATCATGACTTAAAGAGCTGAATATTTGAGAAACATTTTTTTTAATTAATACTCACTTTATACGTATGGTCGAAAAGTAATAAAATTACCCGACGAGTGACGAGAATACTTTGCAAACGGACCCCGTTTATTGGCAAACACAGTGTGGAGAACGGCTGCAAGCTGTCACCTCAATCGTCTTGCAGCTTTTTAAAGTAATACTTTAAAAAGGCTCCTCGGAGCTCCATGGGAAATTTTGACAGACCTCGGGATACCCCCGCTGCACTTACATATTGACCGACTCGTTTAGCCAGACAAGGAAGTTCATTTGTACATACGACCGGTAAATCAAGTAACCATACTCTAATCTAAAGTGGAAACACCACAACCCTATAGTGTGCAATTGGAGAGCGAGCGAGTGGCCTGACATTATTTGGAAGAGAATAATGTATTAAAAACCTGTTTAACCCTTATTTAAACTCTCAAAATAATTAATTAAATATTATTTTTTTGCAACGCATAATTTAAAAGCAAGTGACGCCAAATTTAACACTGGTTTGGAAGGAAAAATTACATTACAAAACAGTACTCATTTCAAGGTGGTGCGATCCCCAATAGAGCACCAAACGGAAATACGCGTCCCGGCAAGATCAGGATACGCAATATCGTCTACCAATACCGCATTCCACAAAATATGTGTACGTCTTGTCAGGACCAGGCAATACACTATTCTGTTGAGAGTAACCTTGTTTTTCTCGTGCTTCACCTTGGTACACTATGCACTGTTACTGACTAACTTGGTCTGTCCTGGCAAGATCAGGCTAACTGTGTCGGGCAGTGACTGACTGTGTTCTAACAATTGTCACCGGCGGCGATTCCCATCATGACATCAGCGCCCTCGGTTGGCGAGGATATGTTGTTTGATATTCTCGCTCGGCATACGGGTTGTATGCGTGGGTGTTGTTTATTGTTTCTTGTTGTTGGCGGTGGTTTCTCACTGGCAATCTCTCAGGATTCGGAGTTGCCGGATGCGTCGGTGGTGTTTGCATCCCGGGATCTGGCGCTACCTGGTGTAGGGCTCCAGGTATCGACGCCTCCCGCATTGGATTGTATGGGGATTCCGGTCGTCGTACTGCGGGCATGTTCCAATATATGGTCGATTTTTTGTCTCGGCCGTAATGGAGGCACTTCCTTGCGTAGTAAAGCGTGGCAATATGTTTGTCCAACCATGGATGACCTAGGAACAACTCTTCTCCCAAGGCTGGTGTTACGAGAAGCGTCACTATCTTGGCTTTTGGGTCAGCCTGATTCACCTTCATTTTGTTTGGTCGGGTGCCCGGTAATGATAGCGATGTAAAGTTGTGACTGGCACCGCTGTCCACCAGCTCCTAGATTATTCTCCCGTTCAGGGTGACGCTGATGCGTGGTCTTTCGGTCGATCCAATGACTCCTACGGTCGCTTCTCGGGTTTGTGTCTGGTCCGGTAACTTCTGCTTTTTCTTTTTTTTCGGGTTTGTCGGCGTGCTCGCTTAGGCTCTATTCGTTTCCCGACCTTGGGTTTGAGGTGGCATTTGCCTTGTTCTTGGCCGACAGTGCTCTTCGCCTAGCAATGTTTGTTTCGGGTTCACGTGGCCATCGTCAGCAGTTGATCGAACGTGTGGACGTCCAATGACTGCTGGATCCTTGGCTGTACTAATGTCACCAAGGTGTCAGCTCCCGTTGCGTGTTTTCTGTCTGGTTGGTAGTATATGGCTACCTGCTTCCTGACGTAGCTCTTGACCGCTTCTTGGGGTACATGCGTCTTGACACCTGCATCGGTGTAGCGTTTGAGGATCCTGGCCTTTGTGTTCTCATATGACGGACGGTATTATTTGCTGTAGCTTTCTTCGCTGTGGCGTTCTTCGAATATCTTCGCGTCGTCTCTCACGCGTTTCATCGTCTCTCAGGCGTTTCATTAATATGCGGTGAAATGCATAAGTGGGCACCTGATGTTGTTCAAAGTGCCTTTCTAGCTGCTTGAAGTAGTCTGTGGGGTTACCCTGCGGAACCTGGGTGGTTCTGGAGGGTATCTCTGGTACAGCCCTTGTTCTTGGATGGCCTTGGTGGCCCGTGCAAATTTAATTTGTTTTTGCATTTGCTTTTTTATGGTTTCTTGCATCTGCTGATGGGATCTCGCCGTTTCTTGCATGATTGTCTCTTCAAATTAAATTCTCTCGGGGTAATTGTTAGGTTAGGTTAGGTCCGTGAAAGCACCATGTTTTCAAATGCCCCACGTTGGGCTCCATTTGTCACCGGCGGAGCTTCCCATGATGACGTCAGCGCTCTCGGTTGACAAGGATATGTTGTTTGATATCCTTGCGTATGCCGGACGCGTTATATGCGTGGGTGTTGTTTATTGTTTGTTGTTGTGGGTGGTGGTTTCCCACTGGCAGTCTCCCAGGGTTTGGAGCAAACGCATTAATAGTTTAAATATTGCAGATTTATTGATTTATATTTATGTATAATCCATTTAAATATAAAAAAATTGTTTAGAAAAATTTGTTTCTTCAGAAAAAACTTTTGTAACTTTAATGTAGTACAATGTCGAACCGTTAAAAACTTTTAAAATTAAATAATTAATCAGAAATTAGTGTTTTTAACACAAAAACTCTAAAAACGCATTTAATTGTGAAAGTTAATTAAGCTGAACTTGGTATATTTAAAAAAAAAAAATTTCAAAAATTGATATTTGACTATTCTCTTGGTTATATTACAATAAATATTTAGAAACGGCGGATTTTTAGCAATTTATATTTCGCAAATATTTCCTATCAAATTGCACGTTTCGTGATTTTTGAAAGTGATCATATTTTAATAATTTTGAAATTTCATTTGCTTATTTGTTTTTTATAGTCATATTAAACATTTAATGCGGAAATGGCACTTTTTTCTTATTAAATTGCTCTTTTTGTGGTTTTGTAATCATATTTTTAATAATTTTAAAATTTCATATAATTGCATTAAAATAATAATAATTTTTATTCAATCAAATATTTTTTAGTATAAATATTAGTTTTTCACCTCTTGTCCTTGCCAACAATCTTTTTTGTCACTTCTTTTGTCTTTCTGTCGATGAGAAATAAGAGGAGGATTCTTTCATATTATCCTATTCTTTTTTATTTTCCTCGTCTGTATTGTTGTTCTCTTTCTTCTTGTCTTACTTTTTCTACCCATCTTCCCCTTCCTTCTCCATCTATTCCTTTCTCTTCTGTCCCGTTCTTATTTTCTTCTTCATTCACTGTTTTCTCATTCTTCTTGTCCTGTTTTGTTTCATATTTGTTTATAGTTGTATGTTGGACACTTTTATTAAAGTTTTTTTAATTATTTCTGCAATGTTTTTTTCGAACGTGTTGCTTATGCGAGGTATTATTACACCTTCAATATAATAAATCTTGCAAAACTTTTAATGTTTTTACAATACATTATTCGCTGTTTTCCAACTTTGGTTTTAAACTTGCTGATGATTTTGTTATTAAAATTATATAATGCAAATGATCCGTTATAGTGTGTGGGTCCACCTATTGACTGATCCTTTAATTGATAACCCAATTTCTTTTCTGAAATAATAAAAAACAAAATATTAATTTATAATTACATTGTAAATTAAAAAAAAAAACTATAGATATACATAATATCACGAGTTGGATGGGTGACTAACAAAGTGATGCAGAGTGTGTAGCGTTCTTTTGAAGTGGATCCAGTACCTCAAACAGGCATCCAAACATAAGTCTTATTTGTAACTCGGTGTGCCCGATATTACAAAAATAAGTTTAACTAAATAAATCTTTTTTCTTTCGTTTTTAGTTTTGTTTTACCGTTTTTGTCGGTCATATTAAATGTGAAAAAAATATTAATTGATTTTATAACAATGATTACTATTACACCAAATGCAGCTGTTGTACTTGTATATTACCGATTTCTGTAAAATTTATTTCTATTTTACTATTATAAGCTTATAAAGAACCAAAGTTATAACGCTTAATCGATTGTCCAATAAATGAACTGAATTCGTCATTTTGTTTTCAAGACATTTTTTGACGTCTGTATTAGGTTTTTATGATCTGTCATTTTTTATAAATGTGAAATGTCTTTTGGGAGCAATACAATTTGTTTCTTTCTAAGATACTACTAAAATAATATATCTTTTTTTCTTATACAAAACAGGAAATACCTATTTTATCTGTTTAACATTTCCTCATTATATCTTTCCGGTTAATGAAATAAACGGGGATCTCTTTGAACTATTATTTAAGCCACATTCTAATTCTTGATTAAAGAACAAAAAAGAATATTTTATTTAGCTTATCAAAAAATGTATCATTGATCCTAAATGTACTTTTCAGTTCTCCTCACACCAAAAAGATTGTGTTTTTTTAATCGATTTAGAATCGACCTTCAAACCACCGACTGTCTAGCAAATAACTGGTTAACCAATTAACAACGGCTTCACTCCTATCAAAAATTTGCGATTCATTCGTCAAATACTACATTCAGAAAGTGTTCCGATACAAACTTAAATTCATTAACTAAAATTATTAGCAAAAGCCTAATTTTTTCTGATAAATTAAGCAAATTTAAATATCTAAAAATAACAAAGCAAAGTGTTAATATATTGAAATATTGTGTTTTTAATAATAAATAAATTATGCAAGTTTTTAAATAAATAATAAAACCGATTCAAAACTACAACGTTCCTGTTGAGAAAACCCTAAACTCAACACGTAATTAATTCAAACACTTGTTCATCTTGATGTCTTGAACTAGTTAGCCTACCTGTATACCAGCAGCTTTAGATGGAAAGTTCAGGCTGAAACTCTGGCATGCATTCTGATATATCAAACGGTTACTATTTTCATATCGTTTCATATTATTAAGTTATTATTTAACGTATCATAAAGTTGAAAGTTCAGATAATTGAATAAAAATTAATTTAGAAAGCTAGTCATTAGTATATTTTTTAGATAATAGATTACATCTCCCACAACAGAAGTTTGGTTGACATAGTATGCTCTAAGACACACCCTTTTTTCATCTCAGACCACTTATGTTTTAGATGTTCTATTACGCAACATGCTTTATGAGAAGCAAAAATAATATTTATGAAAAAAAAAAATATAAATTCAGTTCCTTCTCTCAAATATTATTAGATTTATATTAAAGTTTGCATTTTTTTATAAATAACGTTTTTTTTTAATTTATTCTATTCCAATTAATTTTTCAAATGCACAAAATTATCAACAAATTGTCAACTTTATGTTATTGAAACGATTTAAGCAATAATATTTATTTTATAACAGCAAAAAAAGCTGAATTTTTTTAATTTTTATATTTTATCCATCCATATTAATGGAATCTATTTTTAAAAATGACAAACTCAAAATTGCGGAGTTGAAGTTTAAATGTTATTTGAGCATTTCAAGAGCATTTGCTTTAGTATTTTTTCCGTTTCTATTTAGTACTTTTTTAACTTTTGAATTTTTTAAAGTCAAATTTAAATTTTTTAAAGTTAAAGTAAAGTATTCATAAAGTTATTATTTCATATACAAATAAAATATTATTAAATAATTTTTGATTTTCTATCCTTGAATAACGTGTATCTGCGTGTATGTAATTTAAACTAATTGTAGAGCAAAAACGTTTTACATTTATAAATGGCTGTAGAAAATAATTCATTTCAACGCGTACGAAGATTATATTCAACTGATTGATACTTAAGTAAAGTATTACCTTTCACACTAGATAGTAAATAACAATTAATTTGATTTAACTATCTTGTTTTCAACGTTTGTTGTTGTTATGCTTCTATAGTATGCAATCTTATTATTAAAAACTTGATTTATACTTTGGTCTGTTTATTAATTATAACTTTAGCGAGTTTATGTAATATACCTGAAAAACAAAAAAAAATGAAAGATTAATTAAAACAGTTGTAGTAATTTTTGTATCACACTTTATTAAGTCACAACGTGACTGAAGTTTTGGCTTTTGGCTGATCCGCAGCCTTCTTTATATTTATTATTATAATAAATTGTAATATAAATGAGTGAATATATTTTTGTAGTAGCTTTATAGATTTGATAAATTAAACTTGATATAAAATTTAAAATAAGCAAAATAATATATTATTCAAGGTAATTCCTATGGAATTAAACTATTTGTTGATTATGCCGCAACAAAATAGAATCAGGAAACAATAAAGAAATTTAATGAAGTAATTAATTTCATAATTTGTTGTCGCTTTCATTTATTATATAAACGTCAAAATAAAGTTTTTGTTAAATAATATTCTAAACCATTATCGGACGGTGATACAAACAATAAAATGTATATAAAAGAAAAATTAGAAAGCATATACTCGACTGTAAAACATACATGTACAGAGAGGTGAACATTTACATTGAAATTATTTGATTAAAATGATTATGAATTACATACAATAATACAAAAAAAGGAGATAAAGCTGGTAGAGAAAAGATTGGCGGTTTTTACTTAAGAGCCTTCTCTTCTTGTTAGTTTGGTTGCCTAGATTTTAATTATTTATTGTATGCATGATTTCAAGACTACATACATAAATAATAAAATTTTATTTTTGTAAAATAATTCTAAAATTAAATTAAAAATTAATTGTCACTTTCATAATTTTGATATTTAATTTTATATAAAAGTTTTATCTGAAATACAGCAAAAATTAAAATTCTAACACTGTAGTTTTATTAGTAATTAAAATCTTATTAATTTATTTTATATTTAATCATGTAATTTAATTAGCCATAACAACGGAATCATGCAATAATTAAGAAAATATAAATGCTCTGTAAAGTGGTGTCCTCTGTGGGAATTATTTGGTTTATTCCGCTAAAATAACGGGCAGCGGCATTGTTGCATTGTTGCGAGCACAGTAATACCTACTGCGCAAGAAAAATATAAATACATGGCTTGATTTATGGTTCACATATAAGTTTTATTAATTTTTATAAAATGATTTTTATAGCTCAGCTATTTTAACACTGTTTCTTATGAAATTCAACATTCAACTAATTTCTGTGTAAAAATGTCAAAAGAAGATTTCTTACAAAATTTGCATCATTTTATAAAAGGACACCTACATAAACATGGGGTCCGGAAGAATAAGCAAAGAAGGCTTATTACCGCAATCGACTTAACAATGAAGACCGCCTCAATGTATCGTTATGCATTAGAGGGTTAAAATAATTTTTTGTTGTATGCCCATAGATATAGTGTCTTTATAACATGGCTTTAAATGATCTCGGCGAATTACTTCATTACCAGTCGTCTTTAGAACGAAATTATGTTTGTATTATATACCATAAATAGCTTATAAAACCTCGCTATTTAAGGGTAAACATATATAAATAAATATGCAATATTTTTACCCTTGAAAACTACCTCGGTTTCTAGGTATATAATACAAT
Source organism: Tachinus rufipes (assembly GCA_963932245.1). NCBI lineage: Eukaryota > Metazoa > Arthropoda > Insecta > Coleoptera > Staphylinidae > Tachinus > Tachinus rufipes. Next base: position 83,342,369 of record OZ010741.1, on the reverse strand, counting down.
CATAATTGGTTGCTAATGAAGTAATCCGTTGAGATAAATTAAGCCCATGTTGTAAAAACACTATATCTATGGGGATACTATATTTTGTTTAATACTTATTTTATTAGCTGCAGTATTTTTCTCATTTATCCTTTATAATTAGTGCTCACGTGCACATTATTATTAAAGATAATCTCTGTAAACCGTTGCTACCGTAGTGTGCCCAAAGATATACCGGCTTTATTGCTTTTACTTATCGGATTAACTCATTAGTAGCCTCTTTGGGGGTCCATTAAATAAGTACTTAACAATCTCCCATCTTATATACAATATAATAACTAAATACAATTTCAGCCTGCAAATAATGTATGGGTGATTAATTATTACTTTTTAATTATACGTAATGACCTGAAAAGTATAAAGCATAATTAATAGTCTATAAAAATAAATAACAAATTGAATTAACAATATAAAACGTTGAAAAATACCACACTAAAGATTTTATTTATCATACATTATTTATTATGTATACAAAACAAATAAATTTTTATGATTTAAATATATATGTATATACTTATTTTTTTTGAAAAGTTCTGGCGCCGAAGCGGAAAGCGCTGAAGTGTACCTGCACCGAATTGGCCGTGCCGAATTGGCGGCGCCGAAGTGCCTTAAACCTCAAAAATTCAGCAGTGGAACTAATTTAAATTTAATCAGAGCTGAAGTGGATACAATTTCTCTTCAAACATAGAAAAATTGTATGGCTCACACAATTAAAGAAGAGATATAACTGATACTGATTAGTTTAATTTATCATTATATCATTATTGTTATGAATTTGTACATCTTTTTATCTATATAAAAACTTATTTAATTTTATATTTTGTTTATTTTGAAAAAAAATATTATTTTACCCCTTTAGTACAGGTATAAAAGATGGAAGATTGTTAAGTACTCACTTAATGGACCCCCAAGAAGGCTACTAATGCCCATCATCCTCCGGTTTGCAAAAACTGGAAAGTTGTTCTACGGCGCTCTCACACTGTTGTATGTATTGTAAAGGCAGCTTACTACTCCAATGAAATTAAAACTTTATTAGTTAACAGGATCTGGCCTGAGTTCTCACGACAAACCAAATTTAAAGAGGCAACGGCCTATCACGGCTACTCGTTTCATGAAGCATCTTCGTTAAATCCTACCAAACAAGCCAATCTCCAACGAGACAGAGACTTTTCCACTGCTTTTACAACAGTTGAACCAGTTATCCACTCACACCTTCCGATACGCCAACTTTTCTCCTCAGCAGTTAGGGCACCGGTTGCTAACACATACCATCATCCCTACGCTAGAAATTGCAATGGTTCTGTTGGACGTCAAGAGATCATTTTCATAAAAGAAAGAGAACCAATAGCAGATCGCCGGAAAAAACGCGAGCTGTAAGACAAGCATCTTTTAACTCTACGGTTTTGCTTCCCCCCGATGCGTACACTACTTTAGCCTACTCGTCCGATAGCATGTTACCTTCTGTTGATGCAAGATTTATTCAAAATCTTGTAGAGACATTAACTAAGGCAATAAGACAGTATCCGTCTCAAAACCCAAAGGATGCACACGCATCAATTTCTAATATTCTGACGTCCCTGAATAATTTAGTTGTACAATCAAGCCATGGATCCGGGGTCGATTCGTCTTCTTAGTTAAAATATCCAGTCAGGATACAACAAAAAATAAGAAATTGTCGCGACTGATGCATGATTTAGGCATAAACGCGGTCACAATCTGTGAATTTTGGTTTCAACAAAATAAATATTTATCCTTTCCCCGCTTTAGTTCTTTTCACAATATGAGAGAAGACGGTTATGAAGGTATTTCATCTTATTTTAACCAGAATTTATTTTTCAAAACTAAAACCCCAACGCCTTTTATTATTGTTGGTGATTTTAATGCACACCACCCCTTATAAGGTCACCACCATCACAACCAAAATGGAATAGAGTTAGAAGCGGCTATTGACTCATTAGGTCTAGTAATATTAAATGACTTGTCCCCGACAAACATCCATCGTCATAGATTTGGTGATAGCATCTCTCAAAACCCAAAGGATGCACACGCATCAATTTCTAATATTCTGACGTCCCTGAATAATTTAGTTCTACAATCAAGCCATGGATCTGGCGTCAATTCATCTTCTTAGTTGGAATATCCAGTCAGGATACAACAAAAAAACCAAATTGTCGCGACTGATGCATGATTTAGGCATAAACGCGGTCACAATCTGTGAATCTTGGTTTCAACAAAATAAATATTTATCCTTTCCCCGCTTTAGTTCTTTTCACAATATGAGAGAAGACGGTTATGAAGGTATTTCATCTTATTTTAACCAGAATTTATTTTTCAAAACTAAAACCCCAACGCCTTTTATTATTGTTGGTGATTTTAATGCACACCACCCCTTATGGGGTCACAACCATCACAACCGAAATGGAATAGAGTTAGAAGCGGCTATTGACTCATTAGGTCTAGTAATATTAAATGACGGGTCCCCAACAAACATCCATCTTAACGTCACAGATTTGGTGATAGCATCTCCAGACGTTGCAGTGAGATGTCGGTCAGAAACTCTGCATGACACATACGGAAGTAACCATTTTCCAATTATTACGGAAAGCTGATCGTGCATGATTAAGATAGATATCTTAATCATGCACGATCAGCTGCCAACAATCGCCCTCACCCTATTAATTTAAAGAACATTAATTGGCCTTTTTACTTAAACTGTCTTTTGCCAAAATGGGAACATAACCTGTCTCCCAATTACAAGGAACTCGAGACCTGGCTGTCAGACGCGGCAAAATCATCCTCCCCTAATTGTTTTGCATCCCCTCGCAATACTGAACGAGATCCTTGTCCTTGGTGGGACAAAGAGTGTACCGAAGCAGTGAACAAGAGGAAACGGTTTCTATCAATATTTCGTAGTACAAGTAAGCTTTGTCATCTGAAATTTTGCGGTTCTCTAAACAGAAATTCTTTACCTTCTTACGTGTGGACAACCATATAAAGGTTTTCTAGAATCACTAGGCCCTACCCCCCATTAAGGATGAGATCTGGGCAACTGAGTTTTTATTAAAACTTGCTCCCCCATATGTCCAACACCCTTCGGTGTTATCACCGATGAAGGTAATTAGCGATATTCCGCACATGATTAACAAGCCGATACAGCAATCTGAATTACATTATTTGTTGGAAAGTAGGAAAGACTCTGCAGTTGCTTTCGACAACATTTTGTGTTCTATGATCCGCGAATCTCCGAGTGTCATTAAAGCTTATTTGGTGCAAATATTTAATGCTTGTTTGTTTCCATACCAAAAGGCAAACCATTTCCAGATTCTGATACTGCTTTTCGTCCTATTGCGATTCTCTCTTGTATCCGAAAAATCTTTGAAAACATCCTTAAAATACGACTAGAGAGATGGTGCAAAACAAACGCAATTTTTCCTCCTGGAGTTACTGGTTTCAGAAAAGGCCACAATGTTTACAATAACATCAATACCCTTTACAGCGGTATTATTTCAGCTCTGGCTCAAAAACATGTTCTGTGTGTATGTTTTCTAGACATAAAAGGAGCTTATGATAACATATGTATTGCTCACCTCAAATCGGTTATGATAAGCTTAAATATGCATCCCTCTTTCATAAACATCATAATGAAGTTAGTCTTGGAAAAGAAGCTGTATTTGTCAGGAACATCTCCAGAAGAGAACTCTAGGACTTCTTACTCAGAGTAGCCCTTTAAGCCCTATTCTTTTTAATATATATATATATATATATCCATTCGCTAGTCCACCCCTCAATTCCCACGGTTAAAATAGTGTCATATGCTGATGATTTTGCTATATACTCGTCGGGCGCATTTCCAAATAGCGTAATACATAACATCAATGTAGTACTGTCGGAAACAGCAGTAAATCTGTTCAACCGTAATTTAGAATTATCTGTAGACAAATGCAACTCGATAATTTTTTGTCCCGCAACAGAAATATTGCACCTCAGCTACTGGTACCAACCATCAACTTTGTGTCCCATTTTATAAATTTTTAGGGATAACATTCAACGACAAACTGTCGTGGAGTACACATGCAAATGCCTTACAAAAATCATGTGCTCACGGAATCAATATGCTTTGGTGTGTATCTGGTACTAATTGGAGAGGAGATCCTGAGACGTTGTTGCTCTTTTACAAAGCATTTGTCCGTTTACGTTTAGATTTTGCATCTCATCTTTTTTCCTTCTGTAGCAAAACTACAACAGCTATATTGGATAAAATCCAAAATCGAGGTATTAAAATTTGTATAGGAGCAATGAACTCCACACCGATTAATATCATGGAAGTGGAAATTGGCCTTATGCCTTTGCACATAAGACTACAAGTGTTGGCAAAAAAGTATGTAGCAAAACTGTTTGGGATAAGAGGATGAATAACATTTGAAGCCATTTCTCGAGCCAGTGACATGTTTGGCAAACGGTTCTTCTGGCCCTCAATTTGATAGAATTATCAACAAGCGCATTTTCAAAACTATTTTTACCCCCTTTTCAATCCCTTGCCCTAAAAATGACCTATCACAAATTTTTGGTAAAAGATATTGATTGCAGCTCAGTAAACACCGTTTTTCAAAGTTTTATCTACAATCATTGGCCAGATTCTGTTTACATTTTTACAGACGGATCCGTAAAACAAAACCCTCATTCAGCGGCCTACGGTGTCTACATACTCTCCCGGGCACTTAAAAGAATCTGGAAAACTACCCCAACATGCCTCGATATTTACAGCTAAATTATATGCCATTTATAAAGCCTTGATTTTGGTCGCTTTTTACAATCTGTTTAAGGCAGTAATTTTTACAGACTCTCGGATGCGGTATGCTCCCCAGCATGCAGCATTAAAGACAACATATGGGCCACACCCATTAAAAACTTAGTGATCTTGCTGCAAAACAAAGGTTATGCGGTACATTGGTATTGGGTTCCAAGCCACATAGTATTATCTAGTAATGAAAAAGCAGGCAAAATTGCGGGACGGGGACATGGGAGGCGATGTAATGATATCAGTATCAATTACACCGACCTCTATGCCAGCTTTTTGATTCAACCTTTGTGACGAAGGGAACTAAATATTACAATTTAATAAACAAAGTTACGCATCCAACTCTCTGGTTTAAAAATACACCGTTCCATACTAAAGCGGAAGTAGGTCTACTTAGTAGGCTAAGATCAGGACACCTTAGATCAGCATGGCATTTATTTAGAATGAACATTGTAGCAATCCTCTATGTTGTTGTGGTCAAGTAGGTACATTAGACCACCTATTTTTTGAATGTAATAGATTTAGACAAAATCAACAGAAACTTTGGCAGAAATTAAGTAAATGTGAAGTAGAACTCCCTACCTCCATGGAACTACTGATTGCCTTAAAACTCAAAAAAGTTTACGCTGCTCTGTGCGAGTATGTCTGAGAAACAAAAATTAAGCTATAAGTCTCACTCACCACATTCCAACAACTACTAACACCTTCCCGACCGAGGTTCCCCCTGTGTTGTGACAGAGCCGCCAGAGCTCCGGTTCGAGAAGAGTTTTATTCCTATCCTTATGTAAATTTTTTCCTTTTAACTCAGTTTTGCCTCCACTGGCGTATACACACTCCTAACTGGTAGGTACACGCTAGTGATTGATAAAACATTTATAAAAAAAAAATAAAAAGGCGGTAATGGCTACAAAGTACGTGAAGCTAGCGTACGAGCCAAGTAAGATGCAGCTTACTTCACAACGAAGCTGACATTCAACAACAACAGTTCTTATTTGCCTCTCATAAGGTCATAATTGTTATACTTGTGCTTTTAAAAACTTAATTATTGTTTTGGTGCAATTGTGTCAGTTACAAAATCATGGAAAAGCAAACGATTACTTCTAAACCTTCAAGAAGTATAGCTAGGAAATGTAGACCAATGACTGCAAAAAGTCGTGCTCGATTATTACGATCATTTATGTAAGTAAATATTCAATTATTATTTTTGAGTTACTGGGATGCGTTCCAATTCAGAGGAGAAACGCGCCCGGGCGTTATTTTTTTACCCCAACGCTTTCATAAATGCAGAACGTTTGTCCCGGAATGTACGCTCAAGCCGTTTGTAAATATTGGAGAAAGACGCTCGAGTAAAAATAGTTTACCCGTTTCTTGAAGATGGGTAAAGTTCTAGGCGGCGGGAGATTTAAAATATGTTATTCTTAAAGTGTATTATGTAGTAATATTATTATGTAAACCTACAAAAACTATGTTTTATATATTAACTAAATTACTAAAACAAGAAATAAACTTATTTTAATAGTTAATTTAAATCCAATTTTATAAAGTAAAAATATATGTTTGATTAGGAAGTTAGGTTGTGTCAGTTGACAGCTAGAAACTCACAAAAGCGTTTTTTTTTAAAGGAGAAAGGACGTTTTCTTCTTTAAAAAAGTAGTATTTTAGTTAATATAAAAAAACATAATTTTTATAGGTTTGCATAATAATCTTACTTCATAATACACTCTTGAGGTTACCCAACTCCGAGAGACGAGAGACGAGTAAACTATTTTTACCCGGGCGTTTTTCTCCCTTATTATATATCTACAAACGTCTTGGACGTATTAATAGGTAAATAAAAACAGATTTTGGTTTGTACTTTTCAGTGGAAAAAAGAAGAGTAAAATAGCAGATGAACAACCTATGTTATCAGAGACTACCGAATCATCTTCTATATTTGACAATTCTACTCAAATTATATCGGAGCCTGATATGTGTACAAGTTGTACTGAAGAAGTGGCAGATGAGCCAATGTTATCATCAATTGATTTGGATAATTCCATGCAAATTGTCCAAGAATCTAAAAAATGAACTCGGCAATATGCTTAGCAGCTTTGTCAGTTGGAATTGGATACTCCCAATGTAACGAACTCTTTTCTGCTTTAAATGTTCTTTTTATGTCACCAAGTACTTTTATTAGTAAGGAACGTAAAGTTGCAGACATAATTCGGTCTACAGCGTGGGATGTAATGAAAGAAGCTGGAGAAGAAGAATCTGAAATTGCGAAATAGTTGTGAGGCATTGACAATAACGGAATCCCATGCATAACTGTCATTGCAGATGGTGCATGGTCCAAGAGATCATATGGCACTAATTATAACGCGTTGTCGGGTTGGGTGCATAATTGGATATCGCACAAAAAAATTATTGTATTTAGGAGTTGGGAACAAATATTGTTCAATTTGTGCTCGTACAAAGGGTACCAATTTAACAAAACCAACGCACACTTGTTGGAAAAACTACAGTGGCACATCAACAAGCATGGAAAGCGAGACTATTGTTGAAGGCTCCAATCAAAGTTTAGCAATGCATGGAATAAAATTCACGCAGCTTGTAGGGGATGAAGATAGTTCTGTTTATAGAAAAATTTTGGATTCTTGACCTTATGGGACTACTCTAGTTTATAAGATTGAGTGCAAAAATCATTTATTACGCAATTAATATTACTAAAACATTTGAAAGAAGTATCAGAAAGTCGACGTAGCAAAAGTAATAATGAAATAGTTCCACCCGCACTGAGAAAATTGCTAATAAATCGATTGCCACGTATTCGGATAGCAATTCAGAAAGCTATAGCACACCGCATTAAAGAGCCTGTTGAAATTAATTCAAAACTCTCCAATTTGAAGAAAGACATTATAAACGTCCCTTCACATGTTTTTGGTGAACTTAAGGAATGTGCACAAATAGGATATTTTAACTGCACACCTGATTCTACAAATGAAAATTATGTACCAGATATGATTACTTATGGCATTTATCAGGATATTTTAATTTGTTTGCAACGATTAGTTCATAACGCATATAGTTTATTGCAAAATATGGACACTAAATATGCTGAACCTTATAATTCACTTCTGTGTAATTTTATTGGAGGAAAACGAGTAAATTTTTTCCTACGAGGTTCATATTCTGCTAGATGTGAAGCAGCAGCAATTTTAATAACCCTGGAAGATATCATGACATAAAATTAAGATAAAGAACATTCTGCCAAAAGGAAGGAGGATTCCTGATTCCTGCATTCAACATTTTAAACAGTTACTCTGCGTATGGTCTAGCTTCCAAGAGTTTTTTATAGGTACTGCTGTCTTCATCGGCAATTATTTTTCCGTATTTATTATTGCAGCCTCCATACCCAAAAAAACTATCTGCATCGTTTACAAAGCAAGTTTAGTATGTTCTGTTGGATCCTTATTTATTGCATCTGTTCTTGCACATAGTGTGCAAAACTTATTTTTAATGTCTATGTACAAAACTAAACTGTTTAAATTAAATTTAAATTGTCTTTTAATATATTAGTTTCTTCCTTAGTTTTTAATTAATAAAACAATTTTTAAAAATATGAAAATGGTCAAAAACAAATATTTATTGTTAAAATTGCATTAAAATTCAACCTAGGTTCTGTTTTCTATTAGTTTGACGATTTCTTTGGCGCCACTGCATTTTTCTAACTCCGCAATCCTGGCTGACTTTTTCATCCTCCTTTTTAGGGCTTGGAGCCGTTCAGCGTACGTATTTCCCAGAACACTTTCTTCTACCTGGAGGTCCGTCGTCTTTTCGCTCTTACCTCTCCTGACGACTTTGCTGCGGTGTCCCTTTCCTCTATTTGAGCCGACTCTTCCAACCCATTTGGGACGGGGAATGTGAATGGTCATATTTAGCTTTCCAAACCTCACTCCATCACCTTCCTCACGCTCTCTGTGTCCCTGCCCAAGGCCAACACCACCGAGAGAGTTGCATTTCCTTCTCATCCACCGTCACCTTTGCCGTCATGGACAAAAACTTTTTTCTTTCGACGGCGTACCCTTTGCTAGCACCCAGCAGAAACATGAAGCTTCTAGACATGGGAAGCTGCTTGCCTCCCAACAAAGTTTTCCGTGCCTAATTTAAATATTGCCGCTCTTTTTTGCCCTTACAAATTTGTGATGGGGTTTTCAGCCCTCACGTCGACAATGACGAGGGCGTTGCCCCTTTTTTTTTAATCTTGTTAGCACCCTTGTCCATCTGTATCCTCTTTTTGAGCTTGCTTCCTGCATATACTTTCGGAAACTCTCCCTTGACTTCTTTTCTTCCTTGCCTATTTCTTCACATATTACTGCCACCAATTCAACCTCCTCTGCATTCTTCTGCAGCTTTCTTTCATACTCATTCAAACTTTTCACACATATGCCCATGCACCCTTCACATCTCACCCTTATCTCCGGTAGCTGGTCCGTCCATTTTTCCGACCTTTTTCCTCCTTCTTTTCAGCTTCCTTTTCTGCTGCTTTTTTGAGAACCACGACCTCATTCGCTTCTCTTTTTCTTTTGGGTTTTTAATCAAGAACCTCGCTGTCTAGTCCCATTTTTAGTACTACATTAGTTGCCTTCACAATAGTTTCAGCTGTGTCGATTTTTATTATCTTGCTTGAATTTTGGTTGTTCCACCTATGTTTTTTGGAACAGCCCACTGTTACTAGTGGCGAGGAGTTACCCGTGCTTGCGGTACCCTCTTGGGCATATTATTTTTGCCAATTTTTTTACAAAATTTTTTTTTTTACTATTGCCATCCATATTATCATTTTTTTTACTATCTGGCAGTCGCACACCCTTATAGTTGTTTAAAGTGATGGGTTCTACTGTGAGAAACAGATTTTAAAGTTGTTTTGGTTACTAATCTCTCGATATCTAATAGCGTTGGTAACCAGAAAGTAAGTCAAGGGCGGACTTCAGTTCAAAAAGAAAAATTATATCTCATTACCAATGCAAATGACTCTTAGAAAGTGTAAAATCTTCATGAAATCTCTAAAATAACAAATTCCACCAAAATAATATTGTTAAAAAGAACTAAAATTGAGCTCATAAACTGTCAAAAAGTGCGATATTCTATTCACGGAATATCAAAAATAAACAAAATTTAGGTTTCTTTTTTTCAGGTTTTGAAATAGATATCGAGAGAGGTTGTATTCTTGTAGAAACTTTCGCCTTGCAGACGTTTGCTTATGTTATTATGGCATATTAAATAATTTCTAAATATCACATATTGAAATTTAAAAAAAAGGTTAATTTTTATAAGAATTTTTTGTGCAATTTTGTTATGTTAAAATATTTTGACAAAAAAGTACAATTTAATTTCAAAATTTATTAAACAAATAAAAATTTAGAATTTTCGTACATTTTATAACACTGAAAATATCATTTTCTACACATTGCAATTTTTTTTTAAGGAGTGAAATGAGTTTTATGATACTGAAAAAATCGCTTTCTTAATTTAAATTTTAGGAGTTTCAATTAGTTGCCTGTAACCTAAAATTGGTGCACTTATAAAAAAATATATTTACAAAAATTACTCAAAATTTGTCTTGGAATAAAAAAATGTAAAAATATACATTTGTAAAATAAATTTTTAAAATTTCCACAATAAAAATTAATACATTTAAAATATGTTATAACGATAGCTTATTCCGGTAATTTTGACTAACCCTACATATATCATACATTAACAAGAAAATATAACTAAACAAACTACATACAACATACATTAAGAACAAATTATTGTAAACAAATTAAATATAATATATTAAACTGGATTCCTGCATTTTTGTTGTCTAAATCTTTTCCTTTTAGTTTTGGTTTCAAAGTATTTTTCTGAATGCTCTGATGTCGTGTTATTTTTTGGATAAACAATTTGTTGTTTTCTCCTGCATTTATAATTAGATAACAATACTTTCGATACATCATAATTTAATTTAATTTAATATGGTGATTAACTTGTAAAGTTGAACATACCTAATATTAATAGTCAAGTTTTTCAAGTTTTTAAAACTGAATTCTTCCAGTTTTGTTAATTTGCGCAAACATCATCTAGAGGATAACACTTTATATGGGCATTTAACTTTCACTATATGATCATTGTCTACAATACCTAAAAATCATGAAACAATTTATATTAAATAGCAGTTAGTAAAACAAATATTACCAACAAGTAAGGCTCTTAGGAAACCAGTATTCCAGTCGATAAATAAACCTAAAGCTTGATTTTTTTTTCGTGATGTATTTAAATTTACTAATAGCAACACAACACGTTCATTAATATGACCATATTCCGTTGCATTAGTTAGTCTTAAGATTTAAAACTTGTTACCAGACTATCACATGGAGTTGTTAGTCTGCGACGAATATTAGCTCCAAAATTATACGCGGTTAATGTTTGTGCCCTTTCTACTGAGTATACAGCATCATCAAATTGGTCGATGGTATTTTTAGCAAGGTGGTCTTCGTCGTTGTCAATGTCAATTTCAGAAATATTTTTCGAGAAATAACACGGTCAGGAAACTTTTCTTGCAAAATTGCGATTGTTTTGTTGCTTGTGTGGCATGTAGTGCCGTCTTGCTGAAAATAAACGTCGTCTATATCAATATCTTCTAATTTCGGCTATAAAAAATCATTAATCATAGCTCGGTAGCGCCATCCATTCACCGTAACAGTTGCACTACTCATTTTCATCAAACTAAAAAAAATAATACATAAGCAAGTTTCTCAATGCACTCCCCCCCAGCTCGATCAGCTTTAGCGTCGCTCCATAGTAACACGCCCTTCATTTGTACTTTACGGGCACGCACCCACAGACTACTTAGCTGTAGCAGAGGTGCATAACCTGTTTTTGGCCAATGCTAGAAAGGTGCAAATACTATTAAAAGAGGAGTTAGACAAAAACGGTACCCTAGAACAAGAGGTGGGCGGTATTAAAACGTTACGCGAAGCAATGCTGAGGTTTTGTTTAAATCACGACAAAGCTGTGTTAACGTGTAGTTTGTTATCATTAGCAACCGGTACTATCTGTTTGATTTGCATTTGCGAGACGAACGTGGAATGCAAACGGAAATCGGGTTGGCTTGCATGATCAGGTTTCAAAATTTGAAAAACATGATCAATCACATTGTGGCTTGTGTAAGGCACAAACAAAAGCGGACCGGAAGACACGCAACCCTTCTGCTTGTCCGCTTTTGTTGTGGAGCGATTAGATAGCGAGTTAAGATTAGATCCGGCCGATTATTTTTGCAAACGCTCGGATTGCGTGCATCCCTCCGTAGACGTGGAACAAAATCCGTCCAGAACTCAGGGAGGCGATCGAAGAGCTCCCAAAAATAAAATCCATTTACTTGCACGTCGAGAGAGAAAACCCGATTTGTTTCCGTATGGCTTACGTATTGCAAGTATTGTCATGCTGTCAAATATAAAAAGGAGACGCATTTGTCGTGCTGTAGAGGAAACACGGTAAAGGGTATAAACTATCTAGCCAGATTAATCGATCAACTGTTCGATTCTAATATTTTTGAGAGTACAATAGTTTATTAGCTTTTGTCAGTGCACGTGCCGACTACAACGCCCCAACCGGAAACCGCAACTGGCCAATGGTTATAATTGGGGGCAAAGTGTACCACAGCGTGACTGACGTTAATGCAAACGATCCGCAATACGGTGCACTCTATTTTCACGAGCCCGAAATAGCGGCACAAACTCGCCAAAGAGGTAGGCCGGTATTGAGGATAGATATCCTAAACGATATTGAGACCGCCATGCGTGACTGTAATCCGTCTGCCAGGATTTACATGAGCATGCGTCAATTGCTGTTGAGACAACGTGCACAACACGGTACGACAAAAAAGGATGATCCGCGGTAGGTTGTTACCTTTTAGGCTTGACCGTTGTTCATCGTACTTATAATTTGCCGACTAGCGCAAACAAAATTGGAGCCGTTTATTCGACGGCGGATGGCAAAGTACCATCCCGCCCTTAGTTGCGCTCCTACGTCACTCAAAACAATAATGACATTCAAACAGCAGAGATTCTGGCAGCATTCGGAGTCGGACTAAGGCTCGGGTATCCATTGATACATCCTCAAGGAGAGAAAGCCTGGTCGATGAACGTCAATCGAAATAGAATTACTGGCACAAGAAAGAAAGTATCGTGTCGAAAGTATTACTCGTACCGTTTCGTACGTCTAAACGTATTCAATCCGATACATGAGTTACGAAGGCTTGGCCAAGAGTACGTCATTGCAAGGTACTCTCATGTCTAAGTCAATTGCATCGAGTATATCAGAGAGAACTCGAAATCGTTGATGGTGGAAACTTATGCCGGTTTGTAGCATCGTCGATGGACGACCACCGAAGCAGAATCGGTATAAAATAACGTTAATGCAACATCGCAACTATTGGATGTTCCGATGGCGAACGAAAACGTCACCAGAGAACACGGTAATCAACGGCCAGACCCGGCAATCAAAAACGACGCAGATATCGCTGAGTTTGATCCGAACGAATGCGACGATCGCGTCGGCCAAATAGTAATTTTGCGCAACAGTTTCACTGGAGGCCGCAGATACATGAACGGCCAATTATCAGAATGCAATGGCGATGGTATCAAAATACGGCAAACCTACACTATTTGTTACCTCGACTTGCAATCCTCAGTGGCCAGAAATTGTTGCCGAACTGCACGGCAATCTGAAGCCGCAAGATTGTCCAGACATAGTGGCCAGAGTGTTCAAACAAAAGATTAACGAATTAATAAATAATATGGTCGAATAAAAAAAAAATGGGAGTGGTGCAGTGCTTAGTTTACGCAATTGAATTTCAAAAACGCGAACTACCACACGCACACATTCTCGTTACGCTTACACTAGAAGATAAACCGCATTGTAGCCAAGATATCGACAATATGATTTCCGCCGAACTGCCAGATCCGGTCCTAGAGCCCGAACTGCACAAACATGTACTCAAATACATGATTTACGGTCCATGCGGCGATCGATTTCAGCAATGCGTTTGTACGCAAAATAACAAATGCAGACAATCCTACCCAAACGATTATGCAGAAAGAACAGCTTTTCGGGAAAACAGTTTTGAGGCATCTAAGGCGTAAAAACGGTCACATTGGTACCGTGCGACGCGGAGGTAGAACTTTGGAAGTTACAAATCAAGACGTGTCGTCCAGTACAACCCATACTTTTTGATGTGTTACGGGTGCAGCGTAAACTTCGAAGCTGTGGCGACAATTGAATCGGTCAAGTACCTTTTCAAATATATTACCAAAGGTCCTGATTCGGCACTCATCACTTTTGACGAAGAAGGGGAAGAGCTGTACGATGAGGCAAAAGAGTTTCTCGACAAAAGATATTTATCTTTCGGCAGCTTTTAGGTTATTTAAAAACGAAATAATCTATAAATCACATAAAGTGGTACGGCTGCCGGTGCACATGCCCGACTAGAGATACGTCCTTTTTGAGGTGGACGAACCCCAAGAAGGAGTGGGTCGTGAAACAAGAAATCCTTCAATGCTAAATGCAAATTTTACTACGTGAATATTTCTCTGTGTATACAACAAAGGCCAAAAAATAATATCAAGAATAAATACCATCAGCGCACGTTGGTCAGAAAAGTTTTATCTACGCATATTTCTGTTGAGAGTACGGGGCACAAAATCTTTCGATGAGTTAAAAACTGTTGATGGCGAGCTATGCGAAACCTTTTTGGAAGCGGCCACTCGCAGGAACTTGTTGGCCGATGACAAGGAATGGAAGGCGACAATTTAAAAGGCGGCCGAAAATCAAGTACTGGGCAGACCGCGACATTTTTTTGCTTATATTTTGTGCTTTTCTCAGGTGACCAACGTGCAAGGCTTCTGGGATGAACTGAAGCAAAGAATGATGGAAGATTACAAAAAAAAAAATTGGCGAAAACGTGTCCGAATTAAAGACTTTACGCCGCGTCGTTGTTTACTAGAAGCTTTTTGTAAAAGTGACATACCCAACACAAATGTATTATGTCTTTGCTAGCATTTTCTACGTAAGAATGAAATAGAAAATAGTATGTTGAATAATTTCAAACTAATTGCAAACTTTAGTAGAACTACGTATAAACATGGTTGTGTATGTATTTATGTCAGTCCATCAATTAATGCAGATCTCTGTCTTCAACAATTCTACGTTGAATTTCATTTTGAAATAGTTGGAATCTCAATAAACAAAATAAATACAATTATACTAGAATGCTATAGTTCCCCAAAAGTTGATCTAAATATTTACTATGATTTATTGAGTAAATCTTTAAACTGCATTGATCTTAGCAAAACGATTATATTATGTGGAGATTTTAATGTCCATTTTAATAAAGAAACGGACAAAAACAATACTAACTTATGTGACCTTTTACAGTCATATGGACTGATCAAAGCTATTTCTGGCAATACAAGATTGAATAATTGCATCGACAATATATTTACAAATATAAAAGAATATACTTAATCCATATTTCTCCGATCATATGAGCGTACGTTTCTTAGCTTCAATTGATTCTAATAATTTAAAAAAAAACCTCTAAAAAAAGTAAGACCAATAACTGAAACTGGAAAGTATTTATTTTATAATGAAATAACAAACATAGTATGGACTGACTTTTTGTCTAATAACGACGGTGCCAACTCAACATTTGGTAACTTTCAAAATATTTTAAACAGAGCGTATGAAAAGTCTTTTCCACTAAAAGGTAATACTAATGCAAAAAATATATGGCATAAAATGGTTTGACCACAATATTCGTAATATACGGAATACTTACGGACTTGTATGTGATGTACACAACACATTAAAAACTGTGTTTAAGTTCAGTTTAGATTATTTTTTAATGAACTATTTAAATAGTAGAACAGGGTTTGTTATTTTAAATAAAACACTTATTTGTTATACAAGGAATACAAAGAATTATTTAGATTTTAATTAAAACTAAAAAAAAAAACATTTATTTTTTTTGTCTTTTTTTTTAAGGGGAAAATCTTCAACTAAGACACTGACAGCCAATGCTGCACATTAGTGCCGGGTTTCTACCGGCTAAAAACCTCCTTTAAAGTTTAAAAATAAAAAACAATTCCAAAAAATTAATTTAAAATTCCTTAAAAAAAATAAAAATTATTATTAAAAAAAAAAAATCAAAGAAATTATAACATTTTTAAATGACATATTTTTTTTTTTTAAATTTGGCATTGATTTTTTTTCATAATTAATTCGCAAATTATATTTAATCGATCTCTCTATCGACGACACTGACGCCGTCGATAAAGATCTCGGTTTTAAAAATAAACTTAAAATATTGTCTTTATTTTTGTAAAGCGCATATTTGCAAAGATCCATATCAAACATAGATATAGTCCGCAAAATCCATGTTTCTTTAGATTCGTAAATCAACGGTTCATTAATGAAAACATTGTTAATATGGAATAACTTTCCATTAAAATTGAAACCAAAATAATCTACAACAAAATTATACAAACTGTTAACTGGTTTCATGTCCTCTGTTTTTTCGATAAAAATGTCAATATCACCAAATTTATTAGTGATACCATGCAAATATGAACAAAACCCTCCGGCTAAAAAAATGTTTGTCCTTTAAATGGTCCATATGTTGGAGCACATATTCAAGAAATCTTGATTTTTGTTGTCGGTTGTAAAAGGTTCGCTGACGCAACATTTATCTAAGATGTGTTTCCACATATCTAGCGAAATATTTAAATAAAACCATTTTAAAAATAAAACTTCTGAGAACTAGCCTTTAATTTAAGAAACACACAATAAAATACAAAATATGATGCCGGAAGCTGTTTTTCAAAAATAACAAATTTATTGGAAAATTTTAAAAGTCAATATTCAGAAAATTTTAAAAGTTAATTTAAGTTTGTAATTGTTTTTTTTTTTAATTTTTGGTAAAATTTTTGAAATATAATTATATTATACAATAATTTTGTTAACATAATAATTACGGAAATTTTTAAATTGATTGAATTGAAATTAAATTGACTATTTAAGTTTTTTTAAACACGACTATCTGATAGCATTACAGCACAGTATTGTTCAAAGTAATGTAAATTGTTTAATAAAAGTTAAAAAAAAGAACTTATATATTAAAATTTTAATTTAATCAACACTTTTCATTTATTTTGCATACTGCATACTAGAGTTTCCATTTTTCATTCATCCGGGTAGTATTGATTTGTTAAGCAGTAGTTGTAGATTTCAATTTTATAGTCATAGACGTTATGGTTTAACTGTTTTTAAATGTTGCTAGTTAGTAAGGCGTGTCCTGGTGCTGAGTTTTTTCTTTTATTTAGTAAGTCGTAGAATTCGTCTTTGTCTATTGTTTCGTCCGTTAGAGTTTTGCAAGTCTTCTTGCAAAATCTGTCATACCATTTACGTTTTCTAAATAAATTCTGTCAAAATTGTCACAGTTTGAAATAGCAAAAGCGTCAGTAAAATGTCTTTGAAAAGTATTAGCAATGTTTACGTCAGTTGAAAAATGAATGTTAGAAACCGGATCTGTTATTGAACGTATATGTGATGTCCGTTTATATTTCGTCAACTTTTTGATTTCTTGAAAGTAATTTTTTCTTTTCTTTTCGTTAATTCTGTTGCATGCCGTTATATATTTGTCTTGTCTGTACTGGGAAACTTAAGTCGTGTATGTTTTTATTTAAGTAATTAAATTGTCTTTTTATTGTTCTGTAATTAGTTTTTCTGAACTCGCGATATAAGTGTATTTTGTATTTAATGAGCCTTAATATGAATGGTGGAAGAGGGTAGTTATAGTAAGATTTTACTGTTTTTTTAGTATAGTGGTGAATAGATAATGCTAATAATTTAGAAAACTGTGAGATGGTGTTTGGTGATATATTTGGAACTGTTTCAGTAAATAAAGAAAGTTTTTGTTTAACTCCTTATATGTTGCATTTATAAATTCTTTGGGGGAAGGTAATATTTGCATATCGATTTTAAATGTGATTGCCATGTGGTCAGAACAAAGATCGGAAATAACATTAACAGAGTTGATAAGGGGTTTAATACTAGATAAACAAAAAAGAATATCAGAAATTGTGTTTTGGTTATTATTCATAATGAATGTTGGTGGGGTATGTATCCCAGTAAAGTCAGAGTTTGATAAAAATTGCTGAAGGTGATGGGATTTTCTTAAGTTTAGATTAAAGTCTCTTACAATGATGGAATGGGGATATGAGGAAGCCTTTACAAATATGTTATCTTCAATATAGGAGGTTGGATGAATGTAAACTAGGAATATGTGAAGTTTTTTTTAAAGAAAAGGAATTGAAAAATGGATGCAATCATTTAAAGGGTTATTGATACTAGCATGGTTATCTTTTTTTAAGTGAAATAGATAGGTGTGTCATGGAAACAGACCCACCTCTGTAGTTTTGGTTGATTATATTGGCAGGATTTTGAATTATTGACCAGTTCTGGAATGTTATGGGATTTGGAGATTTGGTTTCGACAAACATGGCACACGAAATATGATTTGTTAGGATAAAGTTATTAATGATTGATGATTTGCGGGCAAAACTGTTTATGTTGGAATATAAAACACTTAAATTAGACATTATGGGATTGGATTATGGTGACTTGAATACCGCTTACAGGGGTGGTGGGAGGAGTCTGTGCAGGGTTAAAGAGGTCGAGCATTACTATAAACATGCGGTTACTTGAAAAGGATATTATTGTGTCAATATTATAAGTGTCAATAATCTTAGTTTTTAGTTTTTTGATGAGCATTTCTCGGTCAGTATTGATGGGGAGTTAATTTGGTCTACAAACGCGTTGATGATATGATCATGAACAATGATTGGTGCATGAATCCTTGATATGTTGTGATTTTGCTGTCGATTTCTGCAGACCTTTTGTTGGCGGATTTGATTTTTATGTTGGGTATCCCATCAATTGGTTTGGTTGGTCTTCTCTTGCATTTCAAAGACCACGCTTCATATCCTTCTTCGTTACACGCTGTGCACTTATTGGGCTGGGTGGTTGTACAATTTGATGTTCTGTGGTTTCCACCACACTTACTACATTTAGATGTAGCAGTACAGTTGTCCGACGTGTGTTCAAATGAGTTACATTTGTTGCATGGGATGGGTATTGGAGCCGAGGCTTGTCTTTCATGAACGGCAAAATGTTTGCTTTTATAAAATACACCTGTTTGTAAAAGGGTTTGGTAGGCATTTACATCTGCAGTTATCACTCTCATTTTGAATGTTGGGTTTCCCGTCGTTCGCGATATTATTCTTTTACAGAAACGGTGTGTGATGTTGTTCAGCTCAAGGACACTTCTCATTTATTCGTCAGAAATCTCCTGATTAACGGAAGTAATTACAGCTGAATATGATGATGCGTGAATTTTGTTAGCAAGTTGTTTTAAAGGTTTAGTTTCTTTAAAGTTAAAAAAAAAAAAACATTTTTTGAAGCATGTCCAATTTTGATAATTTATCATTATTTGATTTGATGATAAATCCGGTTTTTGTTGATCTGATAACGTCTTTGATGTTGGTTGTTGTGAAAGCTGCTGAGCGTTTCTACATAGTAAGCATACTTATAATTATTTATAATTGATTTAAACCTACTTGTTTTATTTGCCAATTTTTGCTGGATTTGTTGTTGTTGCGGTTGTTGTTGTTGTTGTGGTTGTTGTTGTTGCTGTGGCTGTTGTTGTTGTTCTTGTTGCATTTGCACTTGTTGTTGTAGCAATTGCAGTTGAGGCTGATGCTTTAATTGTTGTTGTTTTTTCTGCAGCTGTTTGGTTGTTGTATTTGTGATTGTTGTTCTCTGTTATTAATTAAATTTACGAAATTTGACGTTGTAGGAAAATTTGTATCAGGTATTTTAAAATAATGTACTTATTTCCTCTTTTTATTCGGTTTAGTACTTTCTTTCGGACGACACCTTTTTTTGGTGTTTGTAGGCCGCGGGAATTCCTGATTCGTATCGGACTGTGATACCCCGTACGTAAACTCCATCAAGGACTCCGCGTGGCTCCCCGCATCGCTTCGGTCTTTATGGCCGCTTGGAATTTTCCCGTCGCTGTTTATTTACTAATTAAATGTATTTTCAGCCCCGACTTGGCTGAAACTCTTCTTTGTAGAAGATATTTACAAACAACACTTGTAACTTTCACAACATTTAAAACGATTAAATACAGATACTGATAATAATAATGGTTAAAGTAAATAGACAATTTTATTTGCGTGTGTGCTAGAGTTGGGTTCGTAGCGGAATCCTAACATTTTATTAAACAAAAGTATTAACATAATTAAATAAAAACAAAATTAAAAACTAATTTTTCCTCCATAAAAATAAAAATTCCCGCTACCTCTATCTCTACCGCCCCTTACTCTACCACCCGGTCCTCCTCTGCCTCCTCTGTTTCCTCTTCCACCATTACCTCTTGTATTATCTCTACAGCTTGATTCTTTTCTTCTTCTTTCTTTTTCTTTCTTCTTATCTAATTTTTTTTGTTTTTCTTAAAATATAAAATAAGAAATTATAAATTAATTATATGAAATATACTCAATTTATTACTTACCGCTCTCAAACCTTCAACTGCATTAACTGGCGTGTTGCATTTTGCATTGCTAAAAACAATTAATTACATTATATATTATTTAATAAAAATAAGTAAAAAATATTTACCTCTAATTTCATCAAGTGTGGCATTTTCTACAAAACAACTTCTTCTACCTTGTTATCTGACATTATTTATATCTAAAAATAATTAATTAATTAATACAATTATATTAAATATAAAAAAACAATAAATACATTAATTATCTGTCTAAATGCTTACTTAGTTTAGTACAACAACACAATGAATTGAAACTATAAAGAATATTTAATAAAATGTTGGGAAAGTAATAATCTAATATACTTGTATGCTTAACCTCAATGTATGCATTTCTGAAAAACAACAATATTTAATAAAATGTTTTTAAATTTATTTTTTTTTTAGTTATAGAAAAACATAACAAAAACAAAAAAAATGGGAAATATAAACTGGGATATAAAACATTAGGTATATTTTATTTAAAAATAAACTATCATGACAATTACAATTTAATACAATTTAATTGGTTTAAATTATTAGTTTTATATATAAGGTAATTAATATGATAAAATAAATAATTTAAAAATAATAAAATAAAATTTAATTAATAAATTACTAATAAAATAATTAAAATCAAAACTAATACTGTATGATAACTTTATTTAGTTAATAATTAATTTCTTGTTAATCACCTCTTTCTAACGTAACTAATCTTACTAATGACATTTATTTCTGTTTTATACGTTAGCAGTTTTTACTCTTTTTTTACTTTGTTGCTCTTCAATACTTTTATCATATTTTAACTAATCTTAGTTTATTTTATATCTTTAACTACACACTATATATCATTTATACATTTTTATTGTTTACTTTCTCTTTAATTTGCCGCCTCTTTACCACCCCATTCAATGTTATATTTATTTTAGCAAAACTCTAAATACATTTTCATTTTTGATTATTAACACAGTAGTAATATTTTTTAATTATATAGTACCTTTTTTACCGCTCCATCACTTTGCCGCCTCTTCGACTATTTTTTATTATTACCATAACGATTCTTAAAGTTTTTTTTCCATTTTTGATCGTTAATAGCTTATAATGTTTGTTAATAATTTGATACTTTCTTTATTAATATGTATAATAATTTTAATATTGTTTTTAACTTATGACATTTAGTACTATCTATCTGCATTATCACTTTCTACTCTACCTTCATTTTGCGGCCTCTTTTACAACTCCCTTTCAACACTTTTTTTTATTATTGCAAAAACTTTATTTATTTATTTTACATTTATTCTTTAACACTATATATGTACAGAATTTTACTTAAATTTAAAACCTTTTTATCTCTCCCACTCAATATTTTCTTTATTTAATCACTTTGACATTTACATTTAACACTAATTTACTCTTTTCTTACATTGCCGCTCCCTTTAGTGCCGCTCTTCAAAATTTGTATAATTTTTGTATCAATTTAATTTTCATTTATACATCGTATTCTATTTTTTACTTTTTCTTCACTTTACTTGCTAATTTCAATTCGTAGCATAATTCATAATAATTTCTCTTAAACTAACTTTAAACTTCATTTTGTAGCAATATTAATTGTGTTTTCCCTAAAATTTTATTGTCTATTGTACATCGAACAAAACAAAGACTTCTCTAATGCGATAAATATTGATTTACTAAATCATAATATGAAAACCAACATCTATATTTTTAGTTTTGTTATATGTCCTACATTTTGTCAATAATTTAACCAAAAAATATTTTAGACTTTTGTAAACAAACGTTGGAATTCTATAATGTAATTAGAGAATTATTTTTTATTTTAATTTTTTTATGTGTGTAAAATTGTCATTACACTTTTACACAATTACACCTTTACTCAACTACACTGTTAACACATCAAATCGCACACTAGATATTGACCAATATTTAAAAAAGATTTAAAAAAATGTCTACAATTCGTGTCGTGCCTACAGGAAACCGATTTCTTCCTACATTAATTGCAGGTTTATATGTTGGCAAGTTTTTGGCTAGAAAAATTTATTAAAACTCAATAAGCATGCAAATTTAATCAATTAAATGAATAGTTTAAATGGTATTTTAAAAATAAACGCTGTATATTAATTAATTAATAATTGATACTGACAACTTATTTTTTAATAGATTCAAATGTTGTTATTGTTTAAATTAGTAAAACTACCAAAGCACTAAATGATTGTTTGAAAATTCTGCTAACAAATACGGCTTTTTTATTTTGAATATTGTATAAAAAAAAACAAAAAAGTTTTTGGCGTGCAGCTTCTAGGGTGAACATGGTTGCTGTATAGTATTATAACAGTATTATGTTTGTCAAAAGAAAATTTATTAAAATTATGTATTAAAAATTAATTTTGTTGTCTACTGAACAAAAATAATTTGTAGATTTCTTCAAGATTTAATATTAAAAAATAAATGGGTCGTTGCAATGCATCGTGAGAATTTTAAGCCATCAAAGCATTCTAGAATATGCTCAAAGCACTTTACATCAGACTCGTTTGATACTAGTGGTTGGAGTTCAAGAAAGTGTCACGGGGTGACTCTTCGAAGGGGGAGAGGGGACGACGCACAATCACAACACACAAAGAAATAAACACCACGATAAATGTTTAAGGGGAAAAAGTCAACAATACAACAATATTCAGTTAACGTCTATTCATAATTACGACGACATGATTACAACAAAATAAACGACACACAATACAAGGTGATAAGCACAATATGATACAAAAGAAAGGTAATCAACATGGGCAAGCAAAAAATACAAATATATTACAAATGACAATGAACAGGGAGATGCAAAAAGACAAATATAATACAGTGATAATGAACAATGAATCAACAAATACAAATAATACAATGAACTGTGACAGGCAAAACAAATACAAATATATTACAAATGACAATGAACAGAGAGATACAAAAAGACAAATATAATACAGTGACAATGAAAAATGAAACAACAAATACGAATAATACAATGACAGCGATCTGCAGCGGGTGTGCAGTAAAAGGAGTCTGAGCTAACGATTGCAGAACAAAGCCGTCGAGGATCGAGGAAGGGCAGGCCTTCAGCACGAGTCCTATAGGTCGGTTTGTTCTTTACGGTTAGTCAGACTTGACTGCCTGAATGCTGCGAAAACCGGCGCTTTTATCCGCAAACGCGGCTACCGGTAGGCTCCTCCTTTTGTCGTCGAGAAGGGTTGAGGGTGCGCGCGACGCACGAGTTAAGGGCGATTCCTAGCATGAAAATTAGGCCGGTGAAACTTCGCCGGTAACAAAAGCATCTTAAAAATGATGCGGTATTACACATTTTTGATTTTCCCAGTCATTTGATAAAGAAAATTACGACTAGGAAACCTCCAGCAAAAAGAAATTTTATAGTCAGAACTGAGGATACTAATGAAAAGGAGGAATTTTTTTGTATAGCACCATCTTTAGAACCACCCGTAAAAAAAAGAAGAATATTTTATATTGATGATTTTAAAAAACCCGGTTCTTCTAAAAGCGATCAACAATGCAGATGTACTGTACAAAAAGTACTTAATACGAAACAAATTAAAGCTCTTCAACAAAGGATTGGAAGACTTACTAAAAAGGTATCAAATTTAAAATCTTTACTGGACCACCTGAAACAACAGCGGTTCACTGATGAAGAATCTTTATTAAAACTTTCGGTAAGTGAAATAAACAAAAATCAAGTATTTATCTGCATTATTACTATTGATTGCATGTTATTGACAACCGTTTGTGATTTGTTAGCTAGGTGTTGGTGTTAGTTACTATTTTAATTTATCGTAAAATACAATTCCTGTTTCCACTAAAACTATACTTAGTCAGTTGTTAAAATCTAAACGCAACAAAATTTATCCGCCCGAATTGAAGAATTTTGCACTTACCTTAAATTTCTACTCACCTAAAATTTATGTGTATTAAAGAACAACTTTCTAATATGCTTCCTCACCCACGAACTTTACAAAAATTGTATGAGATTGTAGCATGTAGGCCAGGGTTTCTGGCAGAATCAATAAAAAATTTAAAACAAAGAGTATTACAGCTTAAAGAAAAGAGTAAAACATGTATTTGTTCATTAATGGTTGACGAAATGGCAATACACAAATAAATAGAATGGGATGGAGAAACATTTTTAGGGTATGGTTTTCTTGTAAAATGCATGACGTTTGTGCATGGTAGTAATAAATTATGTTTTAATTTAATAAATAATTTTGTATTACAGCTATGTTGATTTTGGATGTGAGCTTCAGAGCGATTCTGTGGCAGAAGCAAAAGAAGCATTTGTTTTTTTAATTAATAGTGTGAACGATAGATGGAAACTACCTGTTGGTTATTTTCTTATTAGTGAAATATCAGGGATTCAAAAGAGCAACCTAATAACAATGTTTTTAAAAATGTTACGTGAAGCTGAAGTTACTATCACTAGTTTGACTTTTGATGGAGTTGCAACAAATATTTCAATGGCAAATTATCTAGGAGTTGATTTATCAATCAACTCTTCTTGCATATACTTTCCACATCCTATAACAAAACAGCCTATTTACGTTTTGATCCACATATGCTTAATTAAACTGATACGTAATACTTTAGGTACATATAAAATTTTGTTTGACGGTAATGATGAACCAATTCAATGGATTTATTTTGAAAAGTTGGTAGATGCTCAAGAAAAAAAAGGTCTTTATTTGGCAACGAAAATTACCAGAAGACACATCAACTGGTTCAAAGAAAAAATGAAAGTTAAATTAGCGTCACAAAGCTATGTGTTATTTAAGGGAAACCCGATATTCAGAAGATTTTAAGGATAGCAAAGCTACTGAGAACGATGTTTTTGATATTTTAAATAGCAGAAATTTGCTAGCAAAGCATTATAAAGCAAGTTTGCAGCAATATAATAAAAATATATTTTTTTCAAAAATAAACGAGTCAATCAAATATATCACGTCCCTTAAAGGTACTAAAAGTGGAAAGCTTTTTTATTTAAGATAAAGAAAAACTGGATTTATTGGAATAATTATCAGCTTAAAATCGTACATGGGTATATGGAAGCAACATGTAGAAATTGATGGTGGTTTGAAGTTTCTTTCAGCATATAAATTACGCCAAGACCTTCTTGAAGTTTTTTTTAGTGCCATAAGGAGTCATGGAGGATATAACGACAATCCCACTGCAAAGCAGTTTCAAGCTGCATACAAAAGATTATTGATGCATACAGGTGTTACAGCTTCTTCCCAAGCCAATTGCATTGAGCAGATGTCATTAATTATTTTAGCAATACTACAAAGACAAAAATAAACACTAATGATCAGCAGCTAATAAATAATAATGAAGAAATGGATGACCAAGACTTTGTTTTAAGTAACTTGATTTATTTAAAAAATCTATCATTATATGTTTCAGAGTTGTAGAATATATAGCAGGATTTGTAGTAAAGATTGTTAAAAAACAAATCTGCTTGACTGCAATACAGTCGGATAAATTAATTACATTCAACTTTGATTATAGGAAAAAACTACAGCAGTGTCAAGCAGTGTTTAATCCAACCATCTAAAGATGTTATTCATATATGCAAAGTAGCCGAGAAAGAAATAAGAATAACTGAAGATAAACAAATAAATTGACTGAAAAAAACCTAATATCAAAATTAATTATAGGTATAATGTATAATGTTCGTGGTTCAGCATTTGATGCATACAAAAAACATCTGTATGATCATGATGTCGAATGCAATCATTTAAAAAACTTAATAAAAATTATATTGTTGTTTTTTATTAGTCATTGTTATTGTAGTCTTAGGTTGTATCATCAAGCTAAAACTTTAAATACAAATTCAAATAGAGTAAGGAGTAGATTAACAAAGACAATTTTGTTTAGTGGACAATAAATATGTCAAATATACAAACAATATTTGTTAAATATTTATTTTCTTGACGTGACTTACAGTTTATATTTTTTTTTAAATATTGCTTTTAATAATGAAATTATGATAAACAATTAAACTGTTTATTAAATTAAATAAGATTTTAGTCGAGTAAATTTTGATTATATATGTTTCGGTATCTATAATATATTTGTAAAATAAAACATATTTTATAACCTTCATTGTTAATACACAAACAAAAACATGATCGAATAAAGTACAATTACAAAAACAATATATGCATAGTTTCGTTACACATAATCAGAACATACATAATCAAAATTAATTATTACTTGATTGAATTCTTAAGCAATTTATTTAATTTATTATGTTTGTGTTTTTTATGTAAAACAATATATGTAATTGTGTAATATATTATATTATATTAAAATATCATTTTTTTTTTTTACAAATTGCCTATTGCCATTTATTTTAACAATAATAATATATGTTTTGTTTAGAATTTAAAATACCATTATGCTGTACTGTTTGTCTATTTATTATCAACTAGTATGTGTAGTAATCATTAGAAAACTGTCATTGAGAGGATTTGAAATTTTAGGTTAGTTAACCTAATTTTTGCTAATACATATTATTTTAATTGGTGTTAGTGAAGTGACAATTTATTTTGTAAACATTTGATAATACTTTTTTAATTACTTTGTGACTAAATAGGTAAGTCAAAAAAGCCTCGCAATTTTACAGATACCGCCAAATTGGGAAGGTATTTTAAAAAATTGAATTTAACTGCAGAACAATTAAAGTTATTGAAACAAGATTCTGCAGTAGTACACTGTGCTGCTCAATATTTATTTGATAACGACACACACTGTAACCGACAGAAGGTTATTAGAATCATCCAAAGAAATTCTATCTTTCTATTGTTGAAGAGGCCAACAGTAGGCTTGATGTTACTTCTGATATTTTGAATATACCAGATGTGTTTAGAACATGCTATAGTCATCAGAATGATTATCAGTTCGTAGAACCTTTTAAATCTAAAAATGTGTTTCCCGAGAGAATTAGAGGTGATAAAATTTCTTACAAATGTTCAATATTTGAAGGCAACATTAAAATTTCGATTGAAGAATTCAATCAGTTTTTTAATGCATCAAGTCAAACGTTAGTACGAGGCATGTACAATTATTACTTGAGAGAAAAATTAAAAAAATTAAATAGTACTTGCATTATTAACTTTAAAAGTTGCAACATATCAAGTAACTTAAGAAAAGTTGTGTTGTATTGTTATTGCGCACATGAATATTGCAAATCATTTAGAGTTGACTTGATTATTGAGAAAAGTTTTATTTAGATAGATTTGCATAGTTCATCTTTAAATTTTTGTCATGAACACAAAATGACAAGACATGTTAAAGGAATAGAACGTGTTTTGATGGGAGAACGATTAATAAAATCGGTTCCATTGCAAGCTCGATTGAAAGATGTAAAAGCATTATTGGTTGCATTAGTATCAAATTTTAATCTAGGTAACGTTAAATCTGAGCAGGTATACCGAACAATTAAAATGGAAACTAAAAAAAGACTAGATAGAAATGTTGATGATATCTATGACATGATGATGATGCAACGTGAAAACGCTAGTAATTTACAGCGAGTTGCAAGTCCGCTATATGTCAGCATATTTAGTAAAGAGCAACTGGAAGTTGTCAAGAATAGTCCTAGCATTCGAGATTTTTACTTAGATGCGACTGGTTCAGTAGTTCGAAAGCCATTAAAAAACAGCAAAAGGGTGTTGTACTATGCAGGAATAATTCAAGTTGCAATTGGCAGATGCAAACATGACAGCGCAACTATATCTGCATGGTCGATGGAGTACAGACACTATTGCTTCTTGCATAATCAATGGCCTGCATTTAAAACAGTCACAACTGACTTTAGCATGGCGCTAGTTATCTCCTTGTGCATCTCTTGGAATTTATTATCGCTTGAGAGTTATTGTCATAAAATATTTGATACACTCGAATCAAATGAACCCCTTCCAAATGACATTATTTATTTTAAGTTGTGCTGTGTACATTTGATAAAAATAATGGGACAAGATGTTAAGAAATGTTTTAATGATAAAATTGTTAAATGTATAATAATGGAAGTATTGGCTAGTCTATATAACAATTCAAGCTACAACAATATAAAGTCAGTATTCCGAAAAATAGTAATTCTTACAAATACTAAATTCAAAACACCTGCATTATTGATGTGTAAAAATGACTTGTTAAATCAAAGTGTTAAAGATGAAAATTTAGATTGGGTTGACACTAACGACACAATACTCAAACATAAAGTTGATGACGATGCGTTTTATAGAAATTCAAAGTTTTATCAAAATTTTTATTCTTTATACACTGATGCAATTGATGAAAAAGATCATGAAAATGACACAAAAATGAGAAATTAAATATATTTTTAATACTAAGTTTGCACCCATGATCTTAAAAAAATATGTTTTAATTCTTCCATTATGGACTGCAATTATGTGTGATCATATGAGCAATGCACCTGTAGAGAATTGGTTTGGATTAGTTAAAAATAATATTCTTCTCCAATCTAGCCTTCATAAAAATTGTTCGAGATTTGTAAGAACAATTCGTGATTTTATATTGAAAGTCCATAAAGAATGGAAATTAGATATACCAAGAACGAGGTGTGCTGCTCGAAAAAAAAAAACCTAAACATGGTTTAGAAGTAGAGAATTGGTCCAAACAAAAGAAAAATAAGCAATCTTATTTTAAGGCATCCACAATTACTAAATTAAGTAAACAGACTAATGCTTTGCAACTAGCAACATTTAGAATGATGTCAAAGAACTACGTAGTATCCATCTTTAAAAAAGAAAAACTATATTTTGAAAGTTTTAATACTCTGTTCACACATGCCGATAAAACTGACATGTGGCTGGATAATTTTATAATTGATTTTTGTGATAAATTATTATGTGATAAATTTACAAAATCACATATATTTTTATGTCGTAAATCAATTCAAATTTTAAGTGATCATTGTTTTAAAATCGAAGAAAATATAGAAACCATTATATTTCCAATACATCAAACAAACCACTGGAGTTTAGTGTATGTAAACATTTGCATATATAAATCCTTTAGGTTGAAGAAGCAATGTATATAAAAAAGTTACAACCTATGATAGCTCCTTACTTAAAACCACACAGATTTGTTAAATTGAGATCTATGGAATTAACTTATCCTAAACAAAATGATGCACATAACTGTAGAGTTTATGTGCTGTATTATATAGAATGCCTACTAAAAGGTATAGAGATGAACAAACATTTTTGTCCAAGTTCTCATCGTAAAAAAAAAATACATTATTGATAATAAAGGGTTTTCCAATAGGGACGCCCCTGTTTTGAATAGCTGCTATTTGAACATGTGTGAAGTTAACTCCATATTATAAACGTAAATTTGTTCGAGACATTATACCATTTCATCATGGTGAAGTACACGTGTGCGCAACGTTTGCAAATTATTAAAATTTATTACGAACATTCGAGTTCGGTCACCGCAACTTTAATCCGATTTTTGGTCGTTATAATCGTCCGGATAAACGGTCTGTGGTTTGTTTACTCATTATTGGATGTTCCCGTGCCGAAAAGAGCAAGACCAGCCAGGAGCGAAAAAGTATTAGCGCTGTACGAGCTTCTTTAGCCGAACAACCAAAACAATTAATTTTACGCCGTTCTCAGGAAAGAAGTGTAGGCCACACCCGAATAAGATCGTTCTAACCCAAGAATTGAAGCCGAATAACCATTTACTGCGCAGAAATTTCACCAATTGGACCTTAGACAAGATGGAGATGGATAATGATTTTCATTGAAAAATCATGCTGAGTGACGAGGCTCATTTTTGGCTAAACGGTTTTGTTGATAAACAGAACTGTCGCATTTGGGCAAGGGAAAATCCTCAGGAAATCAACCAGTCACTTTTGTATCCATTAAAACTCACTGTTTGGTGTGGTTTTTATGCCGGCGGAGTCATTGGCCCTTATTTCTTTTTCAACAATGCAGGAAATGCCGTCACGGTCAACGGCGATCGCTATCGGGGCAAGTTAACCGATTATTTTTGAGACAAATTGGATGATTTCGATGTGGACAATATGTGGTTCCAACAAGACGGGGCCACATGCCATACAGCCGGCCAAACAATCGATTTATTGAAGACCAAGTTTGGAGACCGTGTTATTTCAAGACACGGCTTAACCAATTGGCCGCCTCGTTTGTGCGATTTAACGCCCCTAGACTTTTTTCTCTGGGGGTACGTTAAGTCAGTGGTCTACAGCAACAAACCAACAACATTGGAGGAGCTCTAGACTAATATTGAAACAGCCATTGCTGACATATCGCCAGATTTGTGTGAAAAAGTGATGGAAAATTGGGTCCAGCGTCTCCATTCGTACCGGCGTTCCAGAGGTGGCCACCTGAACGTTGTTCTGATCCATTCTTAATGGTATAGTGTCACCTTCAACCCACAATAAACATATCTCTGATATCTCATAAATTGCTCGTTTATTTACATTTCAAATGGGGGCGCTTTTAATGGAAGACCCCTTAGTTGTGATTTATCATATTGTAGTGAATCCAACAACTTAAAAATGCAATGTTCAAGATGCTTTAGAAAATTTTATTCGATATGCTTGAATGATAGCAAAATTAATGATAATTTTGTTTGCAAGTTTTGCACATAATGCTTGCCAGCAGTCGCAACTGGTGTAGTCTTTTTTTTTGAATGTCTCAAACCTCTGGGTTTCTGTTGCGACAAATGACCAAGAGGATAAAATTACTTTGGTGAACACTGTGTGTATCTTAAAGCAAGACTGAGTGAGTAGTTACTTTTAAAGAGACATTTTGATTCTATTTTACTACAGCTGCAATTAACCACAGTGTATATAAGATGCAGACTATTATTTGGTATAATACAATTAATAATATATGACAAAAATCCAAAGTACCACCTTATCGTTGGCCAAATTATAAATCTGCATTATGGTAAGATATAGCTTTTGAAATTTGTTTTTTCAAATTTTGATAAGCGGCGAGCCTCCATATAAAAAGCAATGAATTGGTACAGTACCTCTAGCATGCCTGGTTTGTTAATATAATTTTTTTGTTTTGCTTTAATTTTAGTTAAACGGGATTGAGAGGACCGCAGCGCAATTGCATAAACAGATTTGGATATTGACACAACATTGGAGGAAAATGATTTTTATTTTCTTTTATGTATGTTCTTGTGTTTTTAGACCACTGCAAGATTCAATATACAACTTAGGATAAGCATAGTAGATCATCTGACTTTGAAGGTATTTTGAACAATTAATGTATATCCTACACAATATAATTAAAAGTATGCACAAAAATTTACATACATAATTTATGCAGGGTTTGTCAAAATTACTATGGCTTAACTAAGTTTCAAACAACAGTTGTTTGGTTTTTAACAAACTATTTAAAAATATTTTTAATATTCAGGGTGTTTATTTTGTTGTGGAAATTTGGTAAACTTTGTTTTAAACTGAACACTGTATATTTTTATATTTTTTATTTTAAGATTTTTTTTATAAATTGCACCATTTTTGAGTTATAAGTAAACTCCCGAACTTAAAATAAAGAACATTTTCCCAAAAAAACATACAGATTTATTTAACATATTTATTCATAAATAATAAAATATTCTACTATATAATTTATGAATAAATATGTTAAATTCGAAGCTCTGCAGCCATCCACATGGAAACGGTGTAGAGCAGCAAGTGAGGAGAAAAAAACAAATAATATAAACTGTAAATATGTAAATATTTTAAAAATTTAAAAAAAAATAAAAATTAAAAAAAAAAAAAAATCTACAAAATAAAAGAAGAAAATATTAATTATACAGATTTATTTCAGTTAAACAAAAAAAACAAATATCATCAAAAACAAATAACAAAAATAAATCATTAAAAATATATAAAATGTTCCATTTAACAAAAATTAAAAATCTAAACTTTCATAATAAAATATCACCATATTTTTACATTTTTTAATTTTAAAATTAATTCTAAGTATTAAAAAATGTAAAAACATGCAGGGTGTTTATTTTATTATAAAAAAATTTATTTTAATTTTTTTTAATGGACCGTTTTGTATATTTTTAGGTTTTTTAATGATTTATTGTTGTTTTGTTATTTGTTTTTAATGTTAACATTAACAAAAAAATTATTTTGACAAAAAATACTCAAAATTCTTCTTAAAATCAAAAAATGTAAAAATAAACATTGTGTTCTAGTTAAAAAAAATATATAAAAAACGAACACCCTGTATATTGAAAATATTTTTAATCAATAACCAAACAACTTTAGTTAAAAACTTTTTTTGATTTTTTTTACAGTTACAGAGTTATTTAGGTGTTTCGGTAATATCCAACTATAAAAATTAAAAAAAAATTATTTATTTAAAATTTTGGTTTTAAATAAAGCTATCGTTTAAATATACATTTAATATACAGAGTGTTTATTTTATTATGAATATTTTGTAAACTTATTTTTTTCAATTGGAACATCCTGTATATTTTAATTTTTTTAATTCTAAAATTATTTCTGAGTTTTTTTTGTAAAAATATAATTTTTATAAAATGCATTATTTTTGAGTTAATAACAATTAATTCAAACTTCTGAACTTCCAACTAAGAACATTTTCCCACAAACATACACATTTATTTTAACAAAATGGATAAAAAGAATAACGACAACATCATGAACAAAACAAAACAACATTTCAATTACAATTTGTCAATTGTTTCATAAAGTTGTTGAGAGGTTGTTCATTGTCAAAAAATTTACGCTTTAGCAGTTTTAACAAAATAGTTGGGTTGTATTATGAATGCTATTTCTCACCTTTTAAGCGTTAATTACCAAAACATGTTCTTAAACTTTCAATCTACAATAACATTTATGATTATTTGTGCATTTTACAGACCTTTAAAGTTTTATCTATAGTTGTTATGTATATAATTTAAGATTTAATTATAGACAGTGGCATTAGCTGTAGTTTTCTATTTTTTGCTTATTGGAACATCGTGTATGTTTCTCTAGCTTGATATATAAAATTTGCAAATAAATTAGGTTTTTATTTAACTTTTTTAAATTAATAGATTTCATAACACTGTACTTTAAATAAGATTTGAACTTGCAAAGAATCTACATTAGCTTTAGTTTTTAGTACTTTCACGGATCCATACTTGCTGTACAAATAGACAAGCGCCATGTATAAGATGAATCATGAAAGAATCACCAATCAATCTAATTATATCACATTTGATACTTTAACAATAAATTAATTTGTAATAATTAATGTGTATTGTTTTATAAATAAATGATAAAATCAATCATTTCAACAATTGTGTAATAATTATAATAATATTAAATATTGATAAACGTGATTTATATTTACCACCATTATTAAAATCCATATTAACTAATATGATGTTTTGGACTACTACTCATTGTACAATATATGATATATGAGAAAATCTCATGGTTTATGTTTGAATTCTTAGTAATTGTCATGAATCGACAATTCAACTTTTAATTGAAAATTAAAAATTTATGAAAAAAACATATATTAATTTTAATAAAGGCGGTAAATACAAACCATGGTAATCACTTTCCTCGACACAGCTGAATAAATAGTACAACAAAATTAAGTCAAATTCATACTTACTATTGATAAATTTTTAGTTTTAACCTTCACTGCCTGTAAATTATAGGCAAAATAACAAAAAAAAAAACTATTAAATTTAATTGAAATTTATTTTTTATTCATTAATAATTAAAACAATTTAAATTAATAACACCTTTTTTTTTCTACCAGCTCTTTCTTTTCTACCGCTTCTTCCTCGATGTTCTCCTCTACCATGTCGATTTTCTTCGCCACCGCCTCTTCCTCGATGGGATTGGCCACTGCCTCCTCTTCCTCGACCAACCTCTAACTTCTATAATTCAACAAAATTATTAACAAAATTATTTTTATTAATATGTAATTATTATCTTCTGCTTTTTGTATAATAGCTTTTTCGTATAAAATTCGATTTTCTTCTGTCCCTCTTTGATAGCTAAAATAAAACACAGAATACTTAAACGTTACACTGTTTAAAATAAAAACAAAATTAATAGTATCATAAAAATTACTTACTTCATTAGAGGTTGAGGCTAGTGGAGGATGGCCAGTTTGATTTGTGGTATCAGTTAATTGATTTTGCATCTCCACGTTTAATGTTTGAGAGGTTGAGACTGGTGTAGGATCAGATGTATTTGTCACGTTTAATTGAGCTAACTGACTTCTTAACTCTCCAACTTTAATAGATTTTTTTTTCTGAAAAATATATTTACTGCAATAAATTATTAAATTAAAAACCAGTACTTACCATCATTTTCACCCACCATGGTTGCTATGTTAAAAACTGATTTAAACTGGCATGAAGTTCTCACACGTGCTAAAAAAGTACTGCCAACCTGCAAGTAGACGATTAAAATAAAATTCAAAATTTTAGTGTTGTAGTGAGATTCTTTAAAATGCATAAACAAAAATTAAGTAATATTTGATGGCGAAACAAACGCGCTTATTAATAACAACAATACATGTTGACATTATATAATTAGGCAACTTTTGTTACTATTATGTTTAAAACTTAATATAAATTCATACAAAAATGCCTATTTTCATACACATTTTGGCCAGTATCATTCACATACTAAAAATATGCATGCAAATGTGTTTGAATAGTATGTTTAATTAAATTTTATACATAAAATTAAAAATTTACTATCTACAAATAGATAAATATTTCTAAGAATATAAAAAGAATCAACAATAGGTTACATCTACATATGTAAAAAAATATTAGGTATGTAAAAGTAGTAATTAGTAATAAAGAACCATAACTATGTCAATATTTGTAATAAATTAAAGATATTATTGCTGAAGTGTAAATAATCTTAAAGTTTTTCTTATGAAAGTGCGCCATGACTTTGAAATACTGCTTAACGTGGTCAGAATAGTATATTAAGTATAAAGGGTATAAAAGTAATGTTTGAAACATGCTAATGTTTGGCTGCCCATAGTATATAAGTTATTTTTTTTTTCTTTAATCTAACACATTTAAAAATTATTATTATTTATTTAATTAAAAAAACAAACAAAATGTTGACAACTAAATTTTTTTGGTAAGCTGCAATGGATGGAAGAAAAACAATTTTAAAAGTAATTGATGGTTGCGACCTTTACTACGTGACAATTCATGTTTATATAAAAATTAAACAATTTACTATGTTTTTATCACAAATTTATTCTTACGAATACATTACTAGTTTCTGCTCTACTAGAGCCTTCTACAGATGAAATAACTTATTAAATTTGTGATAAAAAACATAGCAAATTGTTTTATTTTTTCATAGTTTTAAAATCTAGTTTGACCAGTGATCAGTGTTGGAATCGGAATTAAAAAAAAACTTTTTAATATTTTATTTAATCAGGTAGATTATAGAAGTAACTCTAAAAAATGTTTTGAATATACATTATATTTTTATTGGTTTTTGAATCTTTAACTTCATTATACTCTTTGTCCACTTTATAAATTTTATTGATTTTTATACTAATTTAAAATTTTTCGTTTTCATCACAGGTGATTAAATGAGTTTGGTTTAATAAAATATTATTTTATTTAAAAACATAAATTGTGTAACAATAAAAATATCCAAGGAAGGTTTCATCAACCAAACAATTCAGCATCATCCAATTCAAGGTTTTCATCAACTTCATGTTGCAAAGCAATGTAGAAAGAATGATCTACAGGAGGTATGTAGGGCAGCAGCGAGTTGACATTATCAAGCTTTTTTTTAGCTATTTTTATTGGTTGCAAGTATTTTCTATGTAATTCAGAAAGGTTAGTGTGGGTAGGACGCCCTTTCTTAGTGATATTGACAACTTTGTATTCATTACTCGCAGCGTGCTTTACGTAAATTAGTAAATAATAAAGTAAATAGTAAATAGTTTATTGGTGTTTTAACAAAAGTTTTACACAGGTCAATAATTCTATTACTAAACATGCATGGTGTTGATAAACAAATTAGTAAAAAAAAACAATTAAAATTAGACAGACATTTGGTAAAATACGGTAAACATGGTAAATATAAAAACTGTGTCAAAATAAAAATACGTTGTAGCTAAAAATATAAAGATATGACTAGATTATAAAATAAGACAATAAAACAGACATAATATAAAAATGTTTAAAAGCTATAAATATAAAATAAATTTACAGATTAAAATAAGCAGAAAAATTAAAATTTGTATATTCATTCCAATCGTAGAAAGACTGTTCAATTAATAAAGTTTTTATTTTATTTTTAAAACGTAGCAGTGGTAAACGTTTAATTTCTTGTGGTAGCACATTAAAGAATCTAATTAAATAATACCGTTGACTTGTTTGGGACTTAGCTAGTCTTAGAGTATTTGGGCAAATATTTATATAGTTGCATATTCTTTTTTATAAACATCAGACATTTCATAATATAATGGCATGGAACAGTGAGTATACGTAGAGTCTTAAAATACTCTTTGCAATCCTCTCTGTATCCGATACCAGCTACAATTTGTAAAGCTCTCTGTTGCAAAGAAAATATTCGGTTTTTACAACTTGAATGACCCTAAATTAAAACTTCATAAAGAATATGACTTTGAAATACTGAAAAGTAAGCACTCCGTAGAACTTCATTTAAGAAAGCTCTGTTCAAGTTCCTTAGCAAGAAAATCATCACTGCACGCCCAGAAACTTTGTCGTGTTTGCTAAATTTGACTCATTATTTCTTAATGTAAATAATAACTCACAAGATTTAAGTTCGTTAAGATTAAAGCAATTATTGTTAATCCAAGCTGCAAGCATTGTTTGTGTTTCGCAAGACAACTCAAATACCTCGGCTTCCGAACCTGCCGTGTTTAAAACCGTAGTATCGTCTGCAAATAGTATGGTTTTAGCTATGTTTAATATTAGTTTCAGTTGTAGTATCGTTTTTATAATATACACCTTGTTTCCGATTTGAAAGATATGACATAAGTAACCTACAGCTGTTAGGATTCAGATTATATGCATATAACTTTCTTAATAGCAACGAGTGCGAAACACTGTGACGTCTCTTACCTATGGGACGTGAGGCGTCACCTGTGCGGGGTATCTGCAGTTGGGATCAACAGGGTTCCCTCACTTAATTGGCCGGAGACTGAAGGTGCTCGGGCGCTACTACACCGGAGTGTGGACACAAAGAAATTAAATTTACACACGTGGTAATAAAAAAAACGTTTATTTTGGTATAATACAAAACCCCCCCCCAAAAAATATAGATAACAAAAGAAAGATGGATCGGGAAACGTCGGTAGGGACCTGGAACTGGATCGGGAATCTGGAGGTGGCTCGCCT
This sequence comes from Tachinus rufipes, assembly GCA_963932245.1. Classification (NCBI taxonomy): domain Eukaryota; kingdom Metazoa; phylum Arthropoda; class Insecta; order Coleoptera; family Staphylinidae; genus Tachinus; species Tachinus rufipes. The sequence continues at coordinate 83,304,402 of OZ010741.1, read as the reverse complement.
TCCGGCCGCGGCACACTCTGGATTGAGGAGAAAGAAAAAAAGGAATTTAAAAGGGACTTGGGAGATTGTCGGATCGACTTACGGTTATGTTTCGCTGGTATCTGGAACTGGTTTGGTAATGCAGGCTGGATTCTGGTTTTCCAACACTGGACTCAATATCGGACTTGATTTACTGGACTTGATTTCGGCCTGGAGTTACTGGACTGGACCACCCAATTCTTGGACTCAACTGAATTTATGAGGACTGGACGGCGGTATTTAAAGGGAAAGAAAAGAGAGGGGATAAACTTGGAAAAATCTCTTGAAAAGGGAAAGAGCGGGAACAGGGTGGCCAACATAAATAGGGGGTGTATATGGGGTGGCCTATACACCCCAAACTAATAATTAAAACTAAATTATACAAAATGACATTCCCACAAAATCTCAAAACCCAATTCCCCTTAATGTCTATAATATATACAAAAGAAACAAACGTCTGCCGGGTTCGGATGGTTGCATACAGTAACTAGTGATTTACCTATTAATAGCAAATCACTAATTACTGCACACAGAAGCTCCTGGTTACTTCTTACTTCCGGCGGAGGTTTGTCTTACCCATGGCAAACCCCATATGGGACGCCTATGGGGCTCAGCACACGAGCAACAGCTGATGTCCAATATCAGCTGTGCGGCAAGTTATGTTCGGTAAAAAATAAGGGTGCCGTGAGTGTACAGTGTGTGCAGTGCAATAAGGGCAGTGTCAAACTAGGGATTACAACACTCGCAGGTGAGTAATAAAGCCCTATTGATTATATGGGATTGCACGTGGTTTGATAGGTTAGATCCGCGTGCATCCTCAAACAACGGAGTGGCAAGCCGACAATCACGCAGGTTTGTTGCGTCATCAATTAAACATCATGTCGCGGACATGAAAAGTGTCGGTAGCCGGCTAATTACGATGTTTAATTAATGGCAGCAAGGTAGGCCACCCCGAGTACAGCTAGTTGCAACCAGGGTTGCCTAACATACGTGTTATAATTCACGCGGCTTGTTATGCGTGCGTTCGACAAGAATGTCTATGAATAACGCTGCATAACAAGCGCGCGTTCGTGACACTATCCGACATAAACAAACGAACGTTCGGGCATTATTTTAATAAATAATAACGGGGTTTGTTACAACACAATCAAAAGTATTTGATAGATCCATGAAAACAGTAGATGAGTATTGCCCCTGCTCAAAACAGTCTACAGTTCTGTCAACAAAATCTAACAGAGCATCAGTTGTGGACCTATTAACCCTAAATCCATATTGACTACCCGATAGCAGCTTATGTTCTTCACAGTACCGATATAGCTCATTCTTTAAAAGTTTCTCAAAAATTTTGGAAAATATAGGTAGTAATGAAATAGGTCTCAAAGAGTTAGGATCATTTCTATGTCCTTTTTTATAAACAGGGATAACACGCGCAATTTTTAACGAGTCTGGATAGATGTTTGCCAATATAAATTTATTTATTAAGTTTGTTAATGGTTCCACTACTAACTCTCCAACAAATTGTACAATATCATTGATACCGTAGATATCTTTGCTCTTACTAGATTTCAAACTATTAATTGCATCTTTTACTTCTTGGAAATTTACGGTTAAAAAAATAAAATAATGGGAAAGAGTATTATAACATGTAACACTATAACATGTTAAAACTAATGGGTTGTTGTGAGGTTCAGGCAATGAGTCAATAATATCTCCAGCAACTTGTGCAAAAAAGGTATTGAAATCATTAGCTGACAGATTACTTTTGGTGTTGCTCTGTATTGTATTCTTTTTTGAGTTTATGATGTCCCACATTGCTTTGATTTTGTTATTTGAGTTATCAATGTGATGTTGGTTAGCAAGAGTTCTAGATTTTTTTAATTCATTTCGGTAGTTAAGCTGATATTTATATTTAATTTCAAGTAATTGAGGATCTTTTGTCTGATTGTATGAAGCACAAATAAAGTTAAGTGTCTCTCGCATATCAAAGAGATTAGAATGTAAAACAAATACCTCAAGGAAACGGTTAAATAACTTGCTGCAGTCTCGCATAGATAGACCACTGCTGGTTTTGTAATGCATTTACTAATTTTATTTCGCCCTCTGATGTAAAGGGGCGGTATTGATTTTGAAAAAAATGATTTAGTTTTAAATAACTTACATGTAAAACTGATTCCTAGATGGTCAGATACTCCCGTTTCTATTGGAGATGCATAGAATGTTTTTATATTAGTAAATACATTATCAATACAGTATCTAACCTTGTAGAAAATTCAACAGATTGTTCCAATCCAAAGTCTCGCAGAAGATCTAATAACTGAAATTAATAAGGATAATATAATACCTTGTTTTGAAATTACTTTAGTGTCATTGGCCTTGAAATGAAACGAAAACACATTTGAAAAATTGAGATTTGTATCATACGCATTATGTTGCTCAATATGGGCTGAAAATCTAGAAAAACGGTTTGATTCATTATAGTCAAAACAAGAGGTTGTTTCTTATTTGATTCTCATATGACTTTGTGCCAATCACTAGGAGAGAAGATAATTGGCGCATGTTTTCTTTGACGCTTTTTGATGAGACCAAAATCTTTATCAGACGGAAGATGGGTATGTCCACTGACAAGAAAATGGTGCGTTATGGTTTTAAACTTTTTTTCCTTAACAAGTTGTAACCACAAAGACATTATAAGCCAATTTTTGTTTTGTCCGGAGCAATTGCTAGTAAATAGAACCAAATCATCAACGTCTGATTTTTCAGACAAAAATTTCAAAAGAACGGTGTTTTTAGAAGCTCCTGCATTTCTTTTGCTGTAAGTTGATGCAATTTTAGCTTAATTTCCAATGTTCTTGCTTCATCTTCTTTATTTTCCAAATTTGCGGTTTCAATTTTAATATTGAGCTTATCACAAGTTTTGCAAGTATTAGATTTTTTTCTTTTTTCCTGGCACTAAGGTATATATTTTTCTGAATAAAGCATGCGGATTGTTAGGTCACTGCCGAGATACACTTTTTTGATGTTCTCGTTTCTGCTGTAATGACTCTGGTACTTCGGAATTGAATCTATGTGGTCAAAAACGCTCTGCTTTTGCTGATCGTTTATTTTATTTAATCTATTTATATGCTTTCCACGGTTTTCGGAACCAACATTCCTTAAATTTTTTTTGAAACAATTTTATTCAACCTGCCTTTTGACGATTGTATACCGTGGGTGTAAAAAAACTTCTTTTTGCACACAGAAACTCTAGTACCGTCTATATTAAGCGAATAAGCTGCATTGGATGATCTTGTCGACTGCTGACGCTTTTGTTTCTTTAAATAGGATCTTTTTTTTAATGAATTCAATGAAACCAAACAAATAAGAATTTTGCAGCACCCAGGAACCCAAGTCCCAGAACTTTCTAAGAAATACTTGATTCCAAACCTTCAAGTTTTGCTCTGCATTGTTTTTTGCAACCGCACCTGCTTTTTTGTTTTGCTGTAGGAGATGTTGGACTTGTCCTTTTTGTCACCGATGGGCTCATTTTTCTCACTTTCGGTTTCACTACTGCAATAATCCTGAAATGGAAAAATCCCCTACTACAACTTACTACAATTTCTTAACTGCGACAACGTTACAAGCCACAATAACAATAAAAAACATAACCTGCAAATTGTCGGGATTATTTTCATCATTGTTAGGAGTATATTCACTATCGATGTCACTGTCATTCACTGGCGACACAATTTCATAACTCATATCACTCGGACATTTTTCTCATTAGGCACGGCCATTTTGTGTGGCTTGACATTATTCAACATCGCCATCTATTGACCAAATTGTAAAACACTGCCAGTTCTGTGACTTGTTAAATTATTGTATGTTCAAAAATACTAAAAAGAATTTTTGAAAAAATGTGGCTTGTCATTGTTTCAATTGTTTTTTTTTTACCATTTTTGAGAGTTAAATTAGTTTCTAGATGGTTAGTAATAATTTTATGTCAGTTTGGTAACATTTGTTGAAAATTTTGACAGTTGACAGTACTATTTTGTCAAATCAGCAATAAATTTATGATATTCTAGTAATATTTTTGACAGTTAAATGATTTTATTATAAAATTGAATGTAATGACAGCTAAAAATAAATTCGCATCTATCAAACCTAACCTAACATAACAATGTAGCATACATTTTGACAATTTTCTAGTCAGTTTTTGATCGTTTTTTGACACATTAGAATATATATTTTCACTAAATATGAAACAAGTTGATTATGACGGTTCAGAATGGATTTCGATCAATATTGAATCAAGCTAGTATATTGGAGCATTTTGACAGTTTTAGCTGTCAATTTAGTTGACAGCTTAGAACATATTTTGTTAGCAATTAATTTTGAAAAATTTTAGTGTAGTTTTAATGTTTGGCCTTTTACACAGGTTTCAGTTAATTACTCAAACTGAAGTCTATTTGTTTCATCTAGGTGATAAGAAAAAGGAATATGATTTATAATAATTATTGTATTTATTATTTGATAACCGTATCACAAGGGGTGGGGGAGATTAGTTTATTGTTGAATAATAAAATAAACATCTGTTATTGTTGACAAAAATCTTTGTTTGGACAAGTCTATATATTTTTGTTTTGTTAGTCAATTGTTTTATGTTAAATATTGTTCATGATATTTATGATGGAATGAGATAAAATTAAATTTTACTTAAAGTAATCTATTGCTTTCACACAAAATATTTTATTTTTGTTGTACAATAATTTAAAAAATCTGTTTTTTGTTATTGTTTTAAAGATTAGTTTCTGTTATATAATAATACCAACAAAATATATTGTGGAATATATTGTACATAGAAACAGAATCTGAATCAATTTGATGTCTGTCCAATTTTCATTTAAAATGGTCATACATTTAAACCACAAAGAAAAATAATTTTATATATTGTTAATCATATGTTTGTCAAAAGTTTTTCTCTAATAATTAATATTAAACGTTTTTTAGGACAAATGGATATCGATGGCGTTGTTATAACAAAATTGTTAAAAGTCATCAGAAACCAAAATTATGTAGAACTGACATAGCATTTCGCACAGGAACGTTCAAAATTGACCATTAGAAAAATTCTATTATTTGTAAATTTGAGGGTGGGTAATGTCAGTTCTAAATTTATCATTTGGCGGTTGCAAATTTCCCATAATACTTGCGTGAATTGGTCCTCTTTTTGCAGTGAAGTGGTTTTAGATCATTTTTTCAAAAACCCAGTCAAAATTGGGGGTCCTGGAATTACAGTCGAAATTACCAAATGTAAGTTTGATAAACGAAAATATCACAGAGGACATTGCGTTGAAGGTTAGTGGGTTTTTGTGGGAGTTGAACGTGGTACTGGTAGAGTGTTCATGATAACTGTGGAAAAGAGGGATAGTGATATGCTAATTCCACTAATCGAGAAATGGATCGAAAAGGATCTACAATAATTTCTGATTATTGGAAGGCGTATGATTGCCTGACTGAGCATGGCTATGAACACTAAGAGTTAAACCTGTTGCAATTAAAGACAACGCTGAAAAATCTGTATTTGAAAGATGTGGCACCAAGCTGACACAATTTAAGATAGTCATTCTTTGCATATACAAAACGCCTGATTCAGATGTTATATTGTTTTTAGAGAAACTAGACACTACACTTGATTCCATTTGTAGAAGATACCCGGATCATCAAACAATAATATGCGGCGATTTTAATATAAACGTTCTTATCGATAATAAGATAAAACATTATTTTTTAAATATACTGTCCACATTTGGAATGGCAGAATGCTTTGACAGGCCTAGTCGTGTAACCCCATTGATATTGAAACGCTAAAAGATAGGTTGGCATTATAATTGAGATTTAAGTGCTCAACAAAATTATAGTATTTTCCACAATAAAATGCAAGAAAGCTTCGACAAGTCTTTTCCAAAAATATTAATCAATTCAAATAAAAACAAACTCAATAATACCCCGTGGTTTAACGAAAACTTTAAGAAACAGCGAGACATTATCCAAAAGAGCTCCTTAAAGTATTAAAAAAAGATATCAAAAAATCTAAACAAACACAAAATGAATTATAGAATAAAGCAATAATAAACAAAGTGCTATATGGAAAATGATAAATAAAGAAAACAATAATGCAACAAAACTCAGAACAGCAAACACTAAATTAAATGAAAATGAAATAAATAATTTTTTTTCTACAAGTAGCAAATAACATCTTAGTTGTCATTGAACATGATGGAAGCACCACAGCTTTAAATATGCTTTCTGGGACCGGCGGTGCAATAAACAAATGCATTTACATAAATCCAATAACGTCCGCTGAAATAATAAAAATAACAAACAATATAAAACTGAAAAAGTCTAGAGACATCTATAACTGGAATACTGCACTAAAAACAATAATACTTACAGTTGCCGAACCCTTTGCTGTCATATTCATTAAATGTCTACTAAATGAAAAGCTAAACTTGGCAAAAGTGATATCAATTCATAAGAATGGCGATTTAAGTAATATGAATAACTACAGGCCAATATCAATACTACCAGCTTTTCAAAAATTTTGGAAACCATTATTCATAGTAGACTACAAAATTTTCTTGATAAGTACAACGTGCTGTCAAACAGCCAGCATGGTTTTCGTCGAGGAAGATCAACAAACACAGCCATCGCAAAGGTAATAGAAGCAGCAATAGATGCAATCAATAATAAAGAAGAAATTCAAGCAAGTTTATTAGATTTGAGTAAGGCGTTTGATTGCATTCAACACTCGACGCTGCTGGATGAATTAAATTATTATGGCGTGGCATAGGACTACAACTGCTAAGATCTTATCTTCATGAAAGAAAACAGCACATATTCTGGAATGATCAATACTCCAACGTTGGTACCGTAGAACATGGTGTTCCTCAAGGTTCCATTCTTAGCCCTCTTCTTTTTATTGTGTATTTCAATGATTTACCAGCATACTTAAACAGTAATATAGTTTTATACGCAGATGACTCGACAATAATACATAAACTAAATGTACAGCTTTACAGGTTTACAGCTAACCAGCTTAATTTAAACACCAAAAAAAACCAAGAACTTCACTTTAGCACTTCTGGAGTAAATTCTGCAAAAATGCTGGGTGTACATTGTTACCGGACTCCTCCTCATAGTGTAGGCAGGTAGTGCCGGTTGATGTAGGTGGCACGTGGTGGAAGCCATCTACACCGGTATGATGATAGAGCTGGGTCGGTAGTGCCAGCTCCTCATCTTTGTAATGTTTATAATTTCCCCCAGGGGTCGGGGAGGCCCTACGGGGGTTTGTAGGATCAAACATCCATCCTCTTGGTCCGTCCCGTGCTGGTAATATTCCAGCACGGCGGTCAAGAGTGGTGTCTAGCGACTGAGGGTCGCTTCTCTCTGAATAATAGTTAAAGAGGACCGAGTGCGTGGGTGTAGCACTCGGTGTTGTCATCTTAGTCATATCTATTGTGTTGACCGGGATCGGTGCGTAGGTTGTCATAGGGGCCGAGTGCGAGGCTGGTGCATTCGGTGTCGGCGGTGCGTGCCAGTATCCAGTTCTCAAAGCCGTGTCAGTTGCGGAGGTCGTCGTATATGCCGAGTGCGGGGGTGTTGCATTCGGTGTCGTCTTGGTCAGGTCGTAAAACATTCTCGAGGTCAGTTTCATAGCAGGGGTCGTCGATGATAAATATGGTTTAGTCGGGTTCGGCTCGAACATGATGGATCTTGGACGGATATTCCTGTCTTCGATGTGCTCTGTGTCAAGATTCCGGAGTGACTGCCAGAATCTCTCGTCTGCGTTGGTTTTGATCCCAGCGCTGCTCCGTCATTGGCTGACGCGTTCTTAAAGGGGGCGTGAACTCTTGGTTAGGGTTAGCAGCGCCGCTTGGTGGCCGTAACAACATATAAGAGAAGATCTGAAATGGAACACACATATTGAGAAACTTAAAAATAAACTATACGCAGCCGTGTACGCTGTTAAAAAAATCCATAACGCAATATCACCTTACGCGGCAAAATTAGCATATTTTGCAAACTTCCATGCTGCAGCACAGTATGGAATTCTGTTCTGAAGAGGGTCTTATTTAATGAAGGATATCTTCATTTTAGAGAAAAAATCAATTTGAGCAATACTGGGAATGAGACGCCAAGATTCCTGTAGAGATATCTTTCGAAAACAGCATATACTTACGTTTCCATCGCTCTACATATATAAATGTCTTAAATATGCTTATGTATCTACATTCCAACAAAACGGAAGCACCCATTCTTATAACACCAGATATCGTGAGGAGTACAAAATTCCGCGTCATCGTCTCACCACGTGTCAACAGGGGCCACAATATTGGTCAGTAAAGGCTTACAACCATTTACCAACAAAGTACAAAAGTATGACATGCACTAAATTTAAAAGTATTATTAGAAACATGTTAATATAAATTATCTCTATATGATTTTAAAGATTTTTTTTCTGTTAAATTTTAAGTGTATAATTTGTATTGTATTTCAAACTGTATATTTGTGTATGACACAGGTAATGTATATTTATTGTACAAAAACAATTAAATAAACTATTACTTGAAGGTAAACCACTCTTTAAATTTTGTTGATCCAGTGACAAATGCACATAATCATTTCAAGTAGTGATGCCACGAAGAAAAGGAGATTTTAGCCGGTAAAAGTCCTGGACTACTTAGCACTATTGAACCCAGTGTTAAGTGTCTATGATGGATTTCCCCCTACCAAAAACAAATCTATACTTTTTTTTTAACTATACACTTTTTTTTAGGTACAAACATATCATTGACCTTGCCTAACATAACCTCAAAATTGTTTTTTTTAACTATACACATTTTTTTTGAGGATTTGTTAGGCAAGGTCAGATCACGTGACGTTAGATTGGGCTGCCTGATCTAACGTCACGTGATCTGACCTTGCCTAACATAACCTCAAAACTGTTTCTTTTAAGGTTATGTTAGGCAAAGTCATGCACCTGAGTAAACATTATATGAACTGACCATAATACCATAACAACTATTACGCCATCAACAAAACAAGCTACTGTCTAATAAAACAAACCCATGTTATCAAAAAAAAAGATGTAAAACAAAAATACAAATGTTTGTTGTTGGCGTAATAGTTGCTGGTGTTAAATATAATTTTTACACTTTATTTTATTACTTTACAGTAATTGGCTATTGAAATAGTCACATGTTATCAAATAAATGAAAGTAAAACAATAAATACAACTGTTTTGTATGTGGTGTATAAGCTGCTAGTATTAAGTATAATTTCTTCCCTTTATTTCATTATTTCAAGCAACTAGTTAATAAGACAGTCAAGTATTATTAAAAGGATAAAAGTAAAACAATAAATACCATTGTTTTCTTGATGTCGTAATAGTTGCTGGTGTTAAGTATAATTTGTACTTCTTCTTCTTGTTGTGCCTTATCCGTTGCGGACGTTGGCAATCATCATGGTAATTCTGACTTTATTAGCAGCTTGTTGGAACAATTCAATGGATATGAGACCGAACCATTGACGTAGGTTTTTGAGCCACGAATGTCTTCTTCGGCCTGGCCATTTTTTACCACCCACTTTGCCTTGTTGTATCAGCTGTAGGATTCGGTATTTGCTATACCATAATGTGACCGAAGTATTGAAGCTTCCGCTATTTAACTGTTATTGATACTTCCTTAAGCTTTTTCATTCTTCTGAGCACTTCTTCGTTGGTTATGTGCTGTGTGTATGGTATTCGTAAGATACGGCGGTAAATCTTATTTTCTATTCTGCTGCGTATTTCAACTGCATGGTCCCATTTTTCGTTTATGACTGTTTCTAGATATAAATATTTTTCTACACGTTTTATTGGCTCGTTGTTAATACTAAGTACCCCTGGTGCTGAATTGTTTTTACTTATAGACATATACTTGGTTTTGCTTATGTTTAGATTAAGGTCATACTTCTTGATTACTTCATAAATACGGTTCATAACTACCTGCAAACCCTCCAAACTGCTGGCAAGTACAGCGCTATCATCTGCGTATTTTACATCCTTTATCATATATATCATATCATCCCCGTTCATTTTAATCCCCTCATTTAGTCCTTCGAGTGCTTCTCCAAATATTTGTTCCGAGTAAATGTTGAACAGAGTAGGAGAGAGCACACAACCCTGACGTACGCCTCTTTGTATGTTTATTTCCTTTGTTGTACTGCCTTCAATCTTTACAACTGCTGTCTGGTTCCAATACATGTTTGCTATAATTCGGAGGTCTTTGTTGTTGTGAAAAATTTATGAAGCAGACATGTATATTGGTGTTTACGTCTCTGCATCTCTGAATAAGAATTTGGAGTGCAAAGATAGCTTCTTACTTTCCAAGAGCATTTCTAAAACTAAATTGGGTTTCTCTTACTTGTTGTTCCGTTTGTTATAGATTCTGCCATGGATAATTTTAAGGAATATTTTTGTTATATGGTTTATTAGACTTATGAGCCTGTATTTATCGCATGTTTTGGCTGTTTTTTATTTGGGATTGGAATGAATTCTAAGGTCAGCCATTCTGGGGGGATTCCTCCGGTGTCATAGATTTGATCTATGTCTATGTCTGACTCGCACATCTATTTAATTATTTCCGAGTTTACTTTGTCAGGGCCTGTAGCTTTTCCGTTTTTCATACATGAGGCTGATACGCCAAAAATCTAATTTTCATACATGATACCGCTTTTGTAACTTCGTCTCGTGTTATACTTGGCCCGCTAGTACTTGCTTTCATGCCATAGTTGATGGGGCGGTTATCTTGAAAAAGAGTTTTAATATAATCTGTCCACATTTTTAGTTTATCTTTTGTGTCCCCTACCAGGGTACCGTCTGCATTAGTAATGTTTCCCATGTTATGATTCTTGTTTGTTCCAGTCATTCCTTTTATACTCTTATGCATACTTAAGTGGTCGTGTTTCCGTTCTAATTGTTTGATTTTTTCACACTTTTCTGACATCCAACTTTCTTTGTCTTCTCTGCTTTTTTTTTTTATTTCAGAGTGAATCTCTTGGTATTTAATAGGGTTGCTGGTTTTTTCTTCTCGCCTACGCACCATGAGCTGGAGAATATCATTGGTAATCCATTCTTTCTTGTTAGTTTTCTCTTGTTTTAGATATGTATTACAGGTACATATGTGCCTAACTGAATTCTCTTTTTTTTGCCACCAAGAACATATGTATGGTATGCATTCACTGATTTGATTGAAGTACGGAACCGTTTTGTTATGGTAATAAAATCTATTTGGTTGCGCACTATATTTTGTTTTGTGTGTGTTGGGGAAGTCCATGTGTACAATCTCCTTGGAGATAATTTGTAAAAGGTATTTGAAATCATCATTACTTGTTTTTTGCAGAATGGCACAAATCTGTCTTCTCTCTCGTTCCGCGTGCCCAGGCCAAAATTATCCACCGTATTGTCCTCCTTGCCTTGACCGACTTTTGCATTGAGGTCTCCCATTATTATAGTAATTTTTCGTTTTTTCGTGTACTTAACACGTTGACTGCCAACTACGAGATAACTCGTAGATTGCGTTCTTTGCTAGGACTCCGACTTTTCGAGTTTTCTCGTACTGTGTTTACTTACCATTTTCGCGCAGCTACGATTAAACTCGTAACATATCAGTGCTAATATGGATAGATGGCTTCTAGGAAGAAAACAAAAAATCAATGCTGCTACATGAACAGAAATTTTATTAATAAATAAACAGAAAATATAATTATAAAAAATTTATTCAAAATCAAGAAGTAAAAGAATATTTTTATTGTTTGTCAAACTTTTTAAAGCAATTTTTCCCACAAAGGACTGGCTTTTCTTCACAGGCCGGACAAAAATAACGCGTTACTCGGCGTTTTTTTGCTTGGGTACATATACGACATGGCTTTGTCGGACGTTGTTTTTTTTTTTCGGTAGGTGGCAGATTTTCTAAATAATGAAGCTCTTGCAATCTCATCTTTTTCGAAACTGGTTGAATCTCTTCTCCAATCAACGCGACGACGAATTCTTCTCTAAACTTTATCAGTTTTATTTTAGAAGAAGTTACTTTTTGAAAAATGTTGTGCGCATTGTGTATGAATATATCTTTATAATATGTAGTGAAACCTTTTTAGGCCATCTAATAATCTTTCTTAGAGATGTGTAGTACGACAGCATTTGATCGGATCGGTCAATTCCAGACATTCCTTTATTGTAATCTCGAATTATATTCGGTTTCATAGAAAGTTTTCCATTGCGATTGGACACCTCTACCATTTCAACAACATGCATGTTTGAAATGGTAAGGACATCTCGTTTGTCCTTCCATTTGCACACAGTAACAGGTCCATTTTGCTGCCAAATACACTCTCCTTTTTTTGAGTTTACGATCTACCACATCTCTGGGGTTTCCCTTTCTGTTATTTCGTAGAGTTCCACACACGTAAGTTTTTCTTGTATTTAGTAATTTAGTTAGAGTAACAGAATTATAAAAATTGTCCATATAAAGCGTGTATCCCTTATCGAGATAGTCCTCGAGTAAATGTAACACAACATCAGTAGTGTGACCTAAATTATGGTCAGTTTCCTCTGATTTTCCGCTGTAAATTTTGATTTTCATTACAAGACCGTCGGACTCACATAGTTCGTACAGTTTGACACCGTATTTGTGTTTCTTATTTTTTATGTACTGGCGAAAATGCAATCTTCCACGCCACAGCATCATGAATTCGTCAATACAAATATTTTTATCTGGTACATAGTTTTCACTCATAATATTGTTGAAATGAGTTAGAATTGGTCTCACCTTGTATAAGCTGTCGGCAGATGGTATTGTGTTATCAACCAAATGAAAATAACGAAGTAACAACTGGAATTGATTTCGACTCATATTTGAGCGCCAAAACATTACATTATATAGCTTGCTTGTGCTCCAGTAATGTTCAATTGATGGGAAAGAACAAGGCCCCATTGATAACAAAAGTCCACTTTCATCTCTGCAGCACTGACGTCTGTCCACTTTGATACCCTGTTAAATTTTTTTATTGCTGTGCGTTTTGCAATTTCTTGCGCAGCATATAAATTAGTTTGTTCGACCAGTAATGCAAGAAACTCTTCCGAAAAAAATAAGTCCACCAGCGTTTGCACTGTAAAATTTGACGTGTCCAATTTGAAACCAATATTTTCTTGGAAAATAAATCGTTCAGGATTTTGTTGAATGTCTGTCCACAAATTATCATTCGGATTTGATGTTGTTGCTTGGGGTTCATCATCATTATCATCGGGATCGGGAACAACTTCATCTTCAGGTTCGGAGACGACTTCATCGTCACTATCACTTGAATTCTCAGAAGGTTCATAATCGCTACTGTCGTTACCATCCTCGCCGAAATCAAATTCTGAATCACTTAGATTAGCGTAGTACTAAAGTTCATTTTCAGTCAGTGGTCTTTTCTTATCCATATTGGTTTCTTGATAATTTAATTATAACAATAATTATAAAACAACACACTCAAGAAAGACGTAAATGTGAACTCGACAATATTTGATATACTACTGACGAATATGGACGCATATATCTGATTCAACGTGTCTGTGTACGAATTAACTCGTAGTTGGCTTCCGCGAAGAGATTTCTGTTACATAAGCCAACTACGAGATAATTCGTAAGACCTTTTTTTTTTTAATACATTTTCTATGCTTTTTGATGATTATTATGTAATATAATTAGAGTTTTTAATAATATAAAATGATTAAATAAAATTGGCTTTTTAGACCGGAATTCTGAAAATTGCCGTGGCAGTCAACGTGTTTAGTTCATTTAATTGTTCGTAGAAGTCTTCGATAGTTGTTTTGTCTTTATCTGCCGTTGGTGCATAGACCTATATGATATTTAGGTTAGGTTAGGTAGATTAAAATATGATTAGTTGTTTTATAAGGAATGGCCACTTATAGGAGTAATGGGATTTTTTTCCCTTGAATTTTGAAAAATTGCAGAATTTTGAAAAACCATCTTTTTTTTAAAGATGACGGATATTTTTTTTTCTTTAATATGAATAAAAACGTGCTTTTATTTTAGAATCTGGTTAAAAAAACAAACTTCTCCCTAGTATTGTAAATGCAGTGAATTTTTGCCAATTTCTTGCATAGATATTTGCCTATGCACTCTTGATGTCGAGGCTACTAAGAAATTTCAAATTAATCTTAACCTAACTTGGCTAGAATGGAGTTGATGTAATTTTGACACTGCATTTAGGTTGGTAAGGGACTTTCTTTGGTATCATTAAAATTGGGAAGCTCCAGCCGTTAGTGCTACTCCCAATGATGACCTTCAATTTTAAGATTTTGCTTACTGTAGCATCGATAAGACGTTGCCTAAAGTAACGTGATTTAATTGGTATATTTTTGCTCAAAATTACCACTCATAAATTTGAGCAATTCTTCTCGTTCTGACTTTTACAGATCGTCAAAACTGTGCAACAAGTTCAGTTGAAAGATTAGGAATGATATCCATCTTCAACCAAAAATTCACGTCTAACACCAGCATGTGAATCCGGTATCACAAACACGTCCTTGTAACTTGATTATTTGCAACTGTGCAATTCCTACGAATATTTTCCAGTTGCAACTTATGCCAACCTGACATGCCTAAAATAAAAATCCATTAATTCCTGAATTTAACAACCCTTACATATACACACTATTTAATTTCACACACATATACAGACACTCATTTTTGCCGGACCAAGAATAAAATCAAGAATTAACTTTTTCTCATTCAGGTTGGCCGCTACTACGCGAGGAGTCAAATTCTGGCCGTCTATTGACTCCTGGGCCCGTTTCCTTGGCGTTTTAGGGCAACCTAACCTAACCCGTATCCAAAATACTTATTCTTTTTATTAGAACTCTTTCTAGTAAAATTACATATTTAGTTCACTGGATTGTTTTAGATCGTAACCTTTGATCTAGTCACTTTTCTCGGTTTTTGCAACGTAGTTTGCAGAACTTTTTGTCTTTTTGAACCTCAACAAATTCCCTATTCCCTTGATCATCGTGTGTAGACTGTTTACGTCTATGCCGCTCTTGTTTTCTTATGCCAATAGTCTCTACTTGAATTGCGTTCTCGACGGGAATACTTTTTTCTTCGAAAATATTTACACCTACTACGTGAATTTCAATCTCAACTCTAATCATTCTCTTTGTGATCCTCACCCCTAAGCCATCTCGTTTTTCTACAAATATTACCCCGCATCTATAAGTTTGTCCTCAGTCATTATCGCTATTATGATAAGATTGACGATTAACATCGTTTAACACCCTACTGGTAGGTAGAACATAACCTTGTGATTTCTCGTTTTTTTGTACAAATCGATTAGTTTGGCCTCCGAACC
This sequence comes from Tachinus rufipes, assembly GCA_963932245.1. NCBI lineage: Eukaryota > Metazoa > Arthropoda > Insecta > Coleoptera > Staphylinidae > Tachinus > Tachinus rufipes. The sequence goes on along the minus strand of OZ010741.1, from coordinate 83,288,955 downwards.
AATAACCTTGTAATAACAATTCTCAAGCATTTAAATTAGGGACATCATACAAAGTTAAAGAAAAAATGGCCACCCCGGTTTACTGGCCTGAAGATGTCACGATTAGAATACACAATTTATTTTCTTAATCTATATAAAAGTGCTATTGTTGAAATTAGCACTATACAACATTGAAGAATATGTAAATCAAAACTGATTTAAATTAATATGTATATTTTTGACTTATGTAATACACTTTTGTAAATGCACCAATAAACATTAATATTATTATTATATTATTAGCAATAGCAATTTCTCAAACAACAAATTACAGTAAGGCGTAGAATTTTTTTATTATTACTACTATTTCTTAAATTATTGTATTTGCATGTTGATATGTAAAGTAATTTTGTAGGCATTTTTTTAATAAAACCGCACTTGCTGATAAGTATAATTTAGTATTTTTTTTGAAAATTGGTGTATTAATAATATTACATGCTTGAATTTTTAAAATTACTTTGTAATCAATTTATAAAATATATATAATTTACTTACACGTCGCAATTACTAAATAATTGTACCATATTGTATACAAAATTAAATATTAGTATCATTAAATGATGCATTTTATACAACCTTGAAAACGCACCGGAAATTGCACAGCGCGTGTAAATCGTATAAATTTTAAGGATCCTGCCAGGGGCCTGCAAATTCGTTCAGAGCTAGAGTTGAGTGGATAGTAAAACATCAAGATGGATACGTTTCTTTTTTCTGCAGTTTTGGTTTCAATCATAGGATTGTGCCGTACTGGTGTAGTTCGTAAGTATATTTTAATTTGTTAGTTTGATCAAAAGTATTTTTATATTGAAGTGTTATAAATATATGTGTATAAATTTACAAGTATTTAGTTTGCATAATTAAATTGAGATTTAAACTAATAATTGTATACGAATTATTCTTCGTTAATTTAGTACTTTGTGAATTATAATTTTTGATACAGATTTAGATATATTAATTTTCGATTTAATTTTAAATGTTATAGAAAATAATTATTAAAATATATTTCTAATATATATAATATATTGCATCAACCATCTCATTTGCGTATTGTGATATTTAATATTTTTACATTTTATTAAATTTAGAAACAGACCGGCAAAGTACATTTTGGATAGACACATTTTATACATATGTATATATTATCATGAAAGCCATTATAAATAAATTCTATAAACTAAAATAATATACCCTGGATGATTTATAATGGCTGAAAATATGCAAATATCTTCACGATGATTAGATCAAAAACATTTTTTTTTCTGTTCTTCTTGTACTTTAATTAATTATGCATTAAATGCTTGTACATATACAAGGATCTAAACGTGTAGACTACATTGAATTAAATTATCAATCTAAATAATTTTTTGACATCTTAAACTTATTTCTATTAAATTCGATTGAAGTGAAACCAATTCGCGTCAAGATTTACAATGATAAACACACTAATCATGCATTAACTGTTTCATATGTAATGCATGATGGTAAAATACTGGGTGCAACGAGTGTGAAAAAATATATACCGGATAGGCATCAAGTATAGATGAATTTCCACCTATTATTTTTAAAACATTAAAAATATGAGTTCTCTGTCTCACTAATTGTTGCAAATATTCAAACTATACACGAAAAGGAGACAAAACTGATTCTTTAAATTAAAGTTCAATAATTGACTGTTAGTTTGTAATATTATTTACAAACAAATAACTTTTGTTTTATTTTATTTTTAATACCAAATAACGTTGTAAACTTTTTAAACTGTATCACAAAATCTCAAATTTTGTTTTATCTAATATTCTTAAATATAGTTAAATATTCAGATAATTTCAATAATAAAAAAAACAGCAAACAATAGTATCTATTTTTGATTGAGCACTGACTAAAATATTACCATATTTAAATATTCTAGACAAAGGTTTATTTTTGGCATATGTAGATGAATGAAAATCTTCTTTAAAACTTTTATTCTATCTCGTTCGACTCATCACAGATACACTATTGATTACACTAGAAATAAATTTGTGTATAAAATATGAGTCAAAATATTTTAATCTTTATATTGATATTATCATTAACTTTAATACTTTTTCGAGTTGGTTAATGTAAACCATACCATACCGTTGAATAATATTCAACAATGGAACGAATTTATGAAAAGTATAAGAGTATGTATGTATCTATATTAAAATAGATTTGCGAGTAAAAATTATATGTTCATTTTTGAGAAAATAAATCGCAATTTTGAGTATATTTTCAGAAATTATTAAATCATGTTTTTATACAAATGGCATTATCTTGCAATCCTAGCATTAGAATGTTTTCAATTTTTTGGAAATAATATGACCATTTAAAGTACTGAATACTGTCAAAATTTTGTTAAAATTCATGCAATCAATTTTTGAGAAATAAAAGCGCAATTTTGAGTAAATTTTCAGAATCTATTAAATCGTATTTTTTATACAAATTGCAATATCTCGAAAACTTAGCATTAGAATGTTTTCATTTTTGAAAATAATATGACCAATTTAGGTACTACTTAAAATCAAAAATTTATTAAAATTTATACGAAATTAAAGCGCAATTTTGAGAAAAGTTTCGGAAACTATTAAATCATGTTTTTATACCAATGACAATATCTCGGTAACCTAGCATTAGAATGTTTCCAATTTTTGCAACTAGTATGACCCATTAAGGAATTAAATAATGTCAAAATTTTATTAAAATTCATAGTTCAATTTTTGATAAATTAAAGCGCAATTTTGAAAATAGTATGACCATTTGAGGTACTAAATATTGTCTAAATTTTATTAAAATTATTACGTCCAGTTTTTAAAAAATTAAAGCGCAATTTTGAGTAATATTCAGAAAATTATGTTTTTATACAAATGTCATAATCTCGGAAACGTAGCATTAGATTGTTTTCAATTTTTGCAACTAGTATGACCCATTAAGGAATTAAATAATGTCAAAATTTTATTAAAATTCATAGATCAATTTTTGATAAATTAAAGCGCAATTTTGAGTAAATTTTCAGAAACTATTAAATCATGCTTTTTATACAAACAACAATATCTCAGAAACCTAGAATTAGAATGTTTTTAATTTTTGGAAGTATTATGACCACTTAAGGTATTGAATAAAGTCAAAATTTTATTAAAATTCAAACGACCAATTTTTGGGAAATTAAAGCGCAATTTTAAGTAAATTTTCAGAACCTTAGTAGGTTCATGTTTTTATACGAATGATTACAAATTGCGAGTAAAATAAAATAAAATTAGGCAGGTTGACCATTGTTCTTGCTTCGTTCTGTCTACTACTAGAATTATATGTTCAAATTACACACAAAAAGGGTTACTCCGAAGAATATGTAGTTTCTGTGTCTGCAATCTTTTACAAAAAATGCACATATACAGAGCGCTCAAAAAAGCAAGTCTGTATCAAACAGGGCCCAAATTGGATCTTTGTGGAACCCTTGAGCTTGGTGCAGTTTGACTTGAATTTTTCTAGACAACACATTGTAATCTGTTAACCAAATAAGATGTAAAGAGATCAATTAATGTAGTACTGAATCTAAATGTTTTATCTATCCACATATCAAGAAATGTAGACTTTATTAACAAATTAAAAATTATGTATGGTTTAGAAAACACATTTATTCAGCTCGTTGCAAAGCAAATGTGCATGACGTGCTGGTAAATAAATAGCGCTAAAGTATTCCACAAATTTGTTAACTATAGATTGTGGATTGTCATATGTAATACCATAAGATATAAAAGAACACCAAGAACAAAAGTTACGCATTTTATTTTTAACATCTTCCGAAGGTTTTGGCAAATATACGGATTGCAATGATTTATTTATATATTTATTACAAGAGCGAGATAATATAAATCAACATTGATCAATGGGGAATCATTCTGTAAATGTTTACAAGTTAAATTGGTCAAAGCTAGATTTACCGTACGACCGACCTTTTGATTCAAAATTGTGTTAACTTGTTGTAGGTTAGTGAATTTAAAAAAATTATACATTTTTCGGCATTTTAAATCAGTAATAATTGGGTCATTTAACAACGGAAATTTAAAGTCACCATGAATGATGTGATTTTTTTCTTTATTATAGATTACTTGTTCTAGGTTGTCACCCAATAAATGCTGCATTTGAATGTCGGTTATGTTTAGAGACGAATATACAGGCTGTTTCCTAAAAAACGCCGGAAGCTATAATTTTCTTATTTTAACTTTTAGACCCAACAAACTATATATGGGTAATTCCATTATTTTTCGACCAATTTGAAAAAGTCGACCTGATTTTGCTCAAATTTTCAGGGATCAAAATATAGATGAAAAAAATGAGATTTCCAAAATTTTGGACCATAGAATATTGCCTGTTCAAAATGACACACATTTGAAAGCCAGAAATTTTACAATAAAACGTCATTTTTAGCCTAATTTGTATCTCAATTTTTGGGCTTCTGGAAAATGATAAAAAGGTCTACGATAGCTCAAATTATTTCTTATTACATGTGCTTTAAAACCCATATTATTATGTTTAATATCGTTGCAGTCATTTTAATATATTAACCTTTAAACATTATTCCAAAAAACCCGTAAATTTAGAAAAATCGCAAAACTTTGCTTTCTTTAAACCGTTCTAACTTTGTCAAATCTTAACAAAATTTGATTTGCAAAGTCTAGATATCCTCGTGTTTAATCTCTTTTTGAAGTGATCACACAATACTTATAAAATCAATACGTATACACCATTATTTTGATGCAGGAAGTTGCACATGTTTTCGCAATCTTCAAAACTTGTAATTTTCAGGTCCCAAAAAAGCGCTGTCACCCTATGTTGATTTTAGTCAAAACTTCAGTAAATAATCTTCAGAACACAAGAAAAAAGGTTATTCATATGAGAAATGTTATATCGGGCATTATCAAGAAATTTTTAATATTCAAAAATTGTCAAAATCGGCAAACCGCACATTTTTGTATCTCAATTTTTGAGCCTCTGGAAAAAGATAAGTCTACGTTGGCTTAAAATATTCCTTATTGCATGTACTTTAAAACCCATATTTGCATATTTAATGTTGGGGCAGTCATTTTGATATATCAAGCTTTAACCATTAATTAAGAAAAAAACTTAAATTTTGAAAAATTGCTAATTTATGCTTTGTTTAAACCGTTCTAACTTTGTCAAATCTTAAAGAAAATTGATCCACAAGGTCTAGATTTTTTCGTGTTCAATCTTTCTTTAAAGTAATTACACTACACTTATAGAATCAATTTATATTCACCACTATTTTGATGCAGAAAGTTGCTCATGTTTTTGCTATTTTCAAAACATGTATTTTTAGTAAAAATTTCAGTAAATACTCTTCAAACTACAATAAAAAAGGTTATTTATATGAAAAATGATATATAGGGTATTATCAAGAAGCCATTGAGAAAATGCAAGTCGTTGTGCTGCGTCGCCTGGTTGTAGATGTTTTACTTTTGATAATAATATGGGTAAACATTTTCACTTAAAAACGTCAAAAAAGTTGTTTTCTGTCAGGAAATCTCAATTGCTAGGGCATTACCATTACAGAGTCCGTAAACATAAATGATATTTGCGTATTCTCTATGTTGAACAGCATTTTTATCAAATTTTACTGACCGAACCAAAGAAAACTGTTTTAACAAGTATCAAAAGCTTGCATCAATGCACACGTATTAAAATAATGTTGTTTTGTTTGTGTTTTTTTGCAAAATAAAAAGTTTTTATTTGTTGACTATCTCAAAAACAAAGCAAAATAGACAAAAAGTGGTTTAGATTTTCTGAAATTGACGATTTTTGAATATAAAAAAATTCTTGGTAATGCCCATTATACCATTTTTTATATAAATAACCATTTATTTGTGGTCTGAAGAGTATTTACTGAAATTTTGACTGAAATCGACATAAGGTTTTTCGAGACCTAAAAATTACATTTTTTGAAAATAGCAAAAACATGTGCAACTTCCTGCATCAAATTAGTGGTGAATATGTGTAGATTTTATAAGTCTTATGTAATCATTTTAAAGATAGATTGAACACAAAGAACTATAGACCTCGTGGATCAAATTTCTTTAAAATTTAACAAAGTTAGAACGGTTTTAACAAAGCATAATTTTGCAGTTTTGCTTAATTTACGGTTTTTTTTGGAATAATGTTTAAAGCTTGATGTATCAAAATGACTGCCCTAACATTAAATAGACAATTATGGGTTTTAAAGTACATGTAATAAGGAATGTTTTGAGCCACCGTGGACCTTCTTATCTTTTTCTAAAAGCCCAAAAACTGAGATACAGAAATGTGCGGTTTGCCAATGTTTCCAATTTTTGAATATTAAAAAATTCGTGATAATGCCCGATATACCATTTCTCATATAGATGCCCTTTATTCTTGTGCTTCAAAGAGTATTTACTGAAATTTTGACTAAAATGGACATAGGGTGACAGCGCTTTTTTGGGACCTGAAAAGTACAAGTTTTGAAGATCGCGAAAATATGTGCAACTTCCTGCATCAAAATAGTGGTGTATACGTATTGATTCTATAAGTCTTGTGTGATCACTTTAAAAAGAGATTAAACACGAAGAAATCTAGATCTTGTGGATTAAATTTTGTAAAGATTTGACAAAGTTAGAACGGTTTAAAGAAAACAAAGTTTTGCGATTCTGCTAAATTTACGGGTTTTTTTGGAATAATATTTGAAGCTTAATATATCAAAATGACTGCCACAATATTAAACATTATAATATAGGTTTTAATGTACATGTAATAAGAAATAATTTGAGACTTCGTGGACCTTTGTATCTTTTTCCAAAAGCCCAAAAATTGAGAAACAAAATAAGCTAAAAAAGACGTTTTTTTGTAAAATTTCTGACCTTCAAATGTGCGTCATTTTGAACAGGCATTATTCTAAGGTCCAAAATTTTGGGAATCTCATTTTTTTCATTTATATTTTGATCCCTGAAAATTTGAGCAAAATCAAAGAGGTCGACTTTTTCAAATTGGTCAAAAAGTAATGGAATTACCCATATATATAATCTTAAATGGCAAGAAATAAGCTATGTTTTGACGTTCTCAGTTTGTAAATATATTTTACCTGTTTTGAGTAACGATATTCATCATCGTTATTTTAAATGGAACATCCTGTATATTTTTACTTAGAGAGAGCCGATACTATGCATATTTTTTACAAAAATTACAAGAGATCAAAGTTGTAGAGCAAAATATTTGCGATTGATATTGGTTATTTGGATTTCCCGATAGTGAGAGCATTTTCCGCTAAAGAATGTTAAAAAATGACGCAAATTGTGACCTTTCGCTAATGTTTCGGATTTTTAACCTAAACTATGCATTTTCTGGAAATATTATAAGAGACCAAAGTTTTAGAGCAGAAAATTTCCGATCGATATAGTTTTTTCGACTTTTTCAATAATGCGTGCATTGCCCGCCAGAGCGCGCAAAATTGTGACTTTATATTTTGCATCTTCTAGCGGAAAAACGAAAAATTATAGGAAAATTCAAATGACCTATATCAATTATAAATTTTTTGCTCTACAAGTTTCAATTGAAATAATTTTTGGCCAAAATGCAAAGTTTTTGCTCAAAATGCAAAAAACCATTCAAAAACGCAAAAATTGATATATCTATGGTAAATTTGTTCTAAAACGTCGATTGTTTGTCTAATTTAAATAGACTAACTGCTAATATTGATGATTTAAAATCATTATACATTTTAAGTACAGGCGTTTGAATCGCTAAGATTATGTAAGTTTTTGTAATATGCGAGATAAATGTAAAGATCTCAAGTTAATACATCAGACATATCTAACACTTTTTGGTCTTTCATAAATAACAAAAACTCGGAGATTTCTGCAAACATGTTCCTAGCTTAGCAACGACTCCAAAGTAAAAATTTGTTGTTTTCAGATTATTTTGTCTCTATCTACTCCGTTCTTTCTTTTTGTAAGAAGTTTAATAATGAGTTTAATCTAATCAGTGTCGGTTCTTAGTATATCTTAAATATAAAAAAGTTTTAGTATATGAATCCATCATAAATTACAAAAACTATTGAATCCATCATAAATTTCAAAAACTAAGTAAATGTTAGACGAGATGGTATACCAAAAAATTGTGTATGTACTTTAACAAAGCCATTGACTTACATTTTCAATAATTTTTTTGCTATTTCAGAGTTTTCTATGTTATGAAAATATAGCTTTATTACCCCAATTCACAAGACCGGAAATGTTTGACAAACTTGTAGTTAACATGGTCGTACAGCAGTACTATAATTGATGAACAACACAGTTTTTAATGTGGACGTTCAACAACAAGCAATTTTCTTGTATTCCAGTCAGATTTATTAGAATAGAATAGAATACATTTATTTATGTTAATACAGAACAAACTGTTTACACAAGTAAAAAATAAAAAATACAATTTAAAAATGTTGATACTTTACACAAACATAAATATAATTTACTTATATACTTATATATAAAAAGACATTTTAAAACACATAGAACATATAAATATTAATACAATATAGATACAAATTTAGAATACTTGTTAAACTTATATAAGACAATATTAAAAAGCATAGTTTAAATACTCATCAAATGAAAAGAATGCTTTTTGAATCAATAAAGATTTTAGTTGTTTTTTTAGTTGGTCTATTGTTTATTAATTAAAAGCATTAGGCAGTTTGTTGTAAAACTTTGGAATTTACTGCATTTTTTGATTTTGTTTAACGCTGGAAATTAAGATGCAAGTGTGAAGCTTGTTGCGTAGAATAATAATGTATATTTGATTTTCAGTTGTAAGTAGATATATTTTGTTTAACAAAAATCATACTGTTAAATATATATAAACTAGGAAATGTTAAAATATCTAAGTTTATAAAAGCTTCTTTTGTATCTGATGTATATGTAAAACCAACCAATATGCGGACAGCTTTTCTCTGCAAACAAAAAATATCTGAGATATGTGACCGCAACACAGTATTGCATATTGCATATTTGATTGGAATAATTTATAATATGCAGTTAACACTACTTGTGGAGAGACTTCTGGAGTTAAATTTATTAATAAATAAACTTGTTTTGAAAGTTTTTGGCACAACTTACTCACATAATTATTCCATGTTAATTTTGAATCAATTTCAACGCCTAAAAAAATTATTGGATCTTTACCGTAATCATGGTATGACTGTGAAAACATTATGTGCAATGTTTTGTTTTTATTTAGCTTTAACTGGTTTGCTGAAAACCAATTATTTGCATAATTTTCAGCTTGAAATAGAGTACTTTGAAGAAGCTCTGGATTTTTATTTTGTGAAATTATACTAGTATCGTTTGCATACAGAACTGTCGACACATGATCAATTTTTAAATCATTGATATAAATTTAAAACAAGGTTGGATCTAATATGGAACCCTGAGGTACACCATGTGCAATTTTAATTGGAGCAGAATGTTCATCATTAGTGTATACTGATTGTTCTCTATTAGGCAGATAGGATTTCCATAACTGAACACTATGTGGATTAAGCCCATAGTGCGCAAGCTTTTTTATTATTGTATCATGAGCTACGCAATCAAATGCTTTAGACAAGTCACAACACCAGTGTATGTTTTACTGTTAAAACCTTCCGTAATAAGCGCAATAAGTTCATTTATTGCGGTTACTGTACTTCTGGCATGCTAAAGCTAAATTGTGATTCATTAAAAAGAAAATTATGTTCAAAATAATCATGTAACTGCTCTTTTAAAATATATTCTAATATTTTTGCAAAAAACTGGTATAATTGAAATACGATAATTTTCACATTTAATTGTTTCTCCTTTTTTAAAAATATGAGATTCTTTGGCAATTTTTAAACAATCAAGAAAAGTGCCTTCTTTGATGCATAAATTTAATAACTTTGTGAGTGGTGTTATAATAAGATCTAAAATACATTTGACTAACATAATGTTAAAACCGTATATATCTTTTCCCTTAGATTTTAGCTTGTTTATAACATTTCTCGTATGTGCTTCAGATATCATTTCAAAATTAAATCTTTTTGTTACTAATAAGTTACAAAATAATATTGGGTCACATATAGGTGTTCCTATTTGTGTTATGACACTTTCCGCTAAACTTGAAAAAAATGTATTTAATGTAGTAGTGTTTTGTATTGTCAATTTTGAACGAAAAGTATTTATGAAATTCCAGAACGATTTTGGTGTATTTGAAAAATCGTTTATGTATTTAGAATTAGCCACGATTTTTGCAAGTTTTATTTGCTCTCTGTATAGTTTCTTTTCTAAATTTTATGCCATTCAGAAGTTTTGTATCTGTCACACATACCAGAGATAATACAAATTTTTTCTCTGTGTTGTTTTAGTCAACTATTATACCAGTTAATGTTAATTTTATTAGGGTTTACATTAATTTTTTTATCTAGAAAAGCTTGAAACAGTTTATTCGGTAAGCAATCAATAAACATTCTAAATTTGTGTGAAACATTTATATTTTTGTCTTCAATAAAATCACACTTCAAAGTTGTAAAAGTTATACTTGCCTAGTTCTGTTATAGGTCTGATTTTTTTAATTTTGTTTTTGGTTTTAAAAATATGCTTTTCCACTTCAATAACAACCGTTTTATGGTCCGCAATATTAGGTTCAATTGTGTAAGCTGAATGTTGATCTGTAAAATTGATAATAATATTATCTAAACAGTTTAGTTTTCTAGTTTTTTCGTTAATTGTGTATTCTAAACCATATGAAATAAGCAGATCGTTAAAAAGCAAAGTGCTATTATCGTTTGATAAAAAAATTACTTTGAAGACGCCCGATATAATTACTTTATGAGCTCTGAAATTGATTTTTATTAACATATTTTTAAAAACGCTAAGAAAAGTTTGAAAATTATTAATTTGTCTAGCCGATATTTCTAAATGTTTTTCCATAGATAGAATTGTTAAGTCTGTGCGTATTTTGCAATTAGTTGATTCTTTTGAAAATATTAATACTCCACCGTTCTTAAATATGCTAAGTGAAAAAATGTCTTGCAATTTATATTTATTTATTATTGTTGAATAGTAAGATGATTCAATTTCTTTGAGCCAATGTTTGCTAAAACAAATAAAATAAAATTTATAATTATTTTCATGCAAAATTATATTAATTTCTTCTTATTTTTTAAACCCTGTACATTTAAATGGAGAACTATTGAAGATGATTTGGTTGTTTGAATATCATCGGTTGATTGGTGATGTTCTTTCCCTTTGAAAAATATACCGGTGCACTACTACGCTTTGTGGCCAGCTTTGTTCATCTGTAAGTTTTTTGTAGTATTCAAAACTCGCGCTAAGCCTAAAACATGGATTACGACTGTCTGTATGTAATTGAATACAATCCAGTTCAACATCTCCAAGTATGCCTTTTACATGTTCAATTACATTTTTTGCTTTAGAGTTTGGTGCTAGTCTACCAATATACAGATGAGCTTTCTTGGTCGCTGCTAATAAGCCGTTTTCAAATTTACCTGAACCAATAATGTTAATTGGTTTATTAATACGGTGTTTTTTGTTAATTACTTTTATAAAACCATCATTATCAATGTCGATTTGATTTATGTTCTTTCCTTGTGTTGTATTTTCTTTCATATCATTTATATAAATCCATAGGTGGCGCTCGATATAATTAATTCATTTTTATCGCTTGGTTTGTTTGCGTTAATTGTTTGAACAATATTATTTAGATTCAACTGATTTTGCTTGATTAGTACGTGTTGCTCTTGTAGAGTTGAATTGATATTACATAAAATATTGTATAATGACTGACCTTCTTGTAGAAACTTCATACATGTAGGACATAACCGCACTATGTTATTCATTCTGTTAAGTAATATTTGCTCACTGTTTCCAAGGCCAGTACACTGCCCATGCACTGTACCATTACATAGACCAAAACACTTAGTAACCACTTTGTTATTTGAGATTTCTAACTCACAAACTTTGCACTTATTTAACACTTATTAGAAGAAGAGATTTGAAAGGTCAATGTCAGGTTGATGCAGTTTAACTGATAAATTTCACAAATCGTATAAAAGTCATGTCTGGTGTGCTGCAGGGTTTGCACCTAGGTCCCATATTGTTTAATGCCTTTATCAAGAATATTGATAGTTATATTAAATATATTAGTAGTGATTGAGTTTGCGAGCATAATCTGTGAATTTAATATGCATAAATTATTAATTATAGTGATCTATTGCACTTCATTCTCGTGTGCTAACCAGTTTATACTTAAACTAAGTTAGAAGTATTATATTGCCGTATATGGTTGTAGGTGATTTCAATATAGAAACTGCAAGAACAAAAACATTTACAAATATCATTACGTACTATTATTGCTCTTAATAAATGAACCGACAAGAATTACAATATTTTCAGCAACTTGTTTGGATAATATAATTACAAATATTAAATTAAATTACAGCACAAAAGTTGTGGTTTTTTTGCAGACCACTTGCATAAGTGCCGGGTTTAGTGATAAATTTAAAACCAATGCAACAATAACAGAGTACGACAAATTAAACTTTTTTGTAATAACATTAGTAAGTAACAAACAATGGCATTAATTAATAAATTAATAAATGAACCGAATAACAATAAATTCTCTAATTTATGTCCACGTATATGAATTATTATACATTTATAATTGTAAATAAAAAGCAAAAAACTCGCATTTGAAACTAAAGATATAATAAAATGCAAAAATTAAGAGTCAATATTCAGCCTACTATCCACATACTTCCCGGAAAATTCTATGAGTAAAAAATTCTAAGAAGTTTTTAAGTTGGCCAATCAATTCAACGCATGTAATAATAATAATTACTATTATTATTATAATAATATTTATTTCCCAACAGAAATACCCAATTACAGGGAAAATTCAGTATTAATTTACAATCATTTTACTTTTAATAATTGCTTATAAGTAACAAAAAATGAGATTAACTTAAAAAATACATATAAATATATATATAAATACATAAAATTACATGAAAAAGCAGCATTTGTAAACAAAAAAAATAATAAACATGTATACATGTGTATTAATCAAAAAAGGCAGGGGGGAGGGGTGAAATAATAATAAATAAAACATGATAATGATTACAAATTTAGGCATGATGACGGTTAAGAATTCAAACATTCTACAGGGAGTTTATAAATGAATGGGATTATGTAATCACTTTAAATGTGCCGCTTTTGTTAAATTGTTCACTAAACTATTTGTTTTGACAGATCAACTTTGACAGCTGTCAAGCAAACATATGAAAACATATGTAGTATAGTGGACGATTTTAAAAAGGCGGCATATTTAAAGTGATTACATAATCCCATTCATTTATAAACTCCCTGTATTATATCACTTAAAAACACGTTTAGTGACGAAGAGAAAATATCGGCTCCGTATTGTAACGAGTGGTATGTGCGTATCATTTTTTGAATTGGTGAGTTAGAATAATGTGACGTACGTGAAGTTCTATAAGAAAAGGTGAAAGAATTTCTTAATGCAAATTGTGGTACATGGATAGATATGAGGTTTAACATTTATATCGTCGTAGCTGCTGTGTACTATATTATATAAATTTTTCATTAACATTATCTTATGACGTTTTTGTATAGAAGGTACCTCAAAAGTTGATAATAAGGATGCATAAGGATAATGTCTTTACGGATATGTGCCGCTGTTAAAAAAATACAAATATTTCAAAAAACGACGCTGTGCTCTTTCGAGAATTTCGTTATACTTTACATAATTAGGACACCACACTGCAGCACAGTATTTCAGCTTACTGATTATATATGACTGGTATAACAAAATTACAGTATTTATACATTTAAAATATTTTGATGCTCTAATATTAAATCCTAGCAATCTAAGACATTCAGACGATAAGTTGAGGATATGACTTAAAAGTAAGTTTGTTGTCAAACACTACACCTAAATCACGGACTTGATCAGTAGTAATTAACATATTGCCTTTAATGTTATAACTATAGTTTATAGGATGTACGTTTCTAGTATAAGACACTACGTAACATTTATCAACATTAACACAGAGTTCATTAGTATCACACCATTCATATAACTTATTAAGATTATGTTGTAAAATATCTCAGTCATCGGTAGTTTTTATAGATCTAAATAATTTCATCACAGATTGGATTCAGATATAATAAAAACAAGAGCGGCCCGAGGTTTGATCCTTGAGGAACACTGCTCTTGGTTATATATATAAATATATATATATATATATATATATATGGGTAATTCCATTACTTTTCGACCAAACTTAAAAACTGAGTATCTCCAAACTGGATCAAAATTAAATATGTGATAGTAGGTACCAAAAAAACATATTTCCTAAATTTTCAACTTTTTAAGTCATGATCTTGATTTTTGGGAGTCTCTCAAAGTTCAGAAAAACGCCTAAAAATCACATTTTTTCGGTAATTTTCAACATTTTTTTTCTCAGCGTAGAAACATTGGAAAACGCTCTGCAAAGTCTGATTTTTTTTGTAATTTCTTGTACTTTAACAGGTTTTTTTAATGTAGCCATTCTCTATTTCCTTTATCGTAGGAGGCCGTTGTGAAAATAGGCTAAAATTACAAAACCAGCCCCACATTGAAAATGCCGTAACAAAGTCAAATTTTAATCAAATTAGGTCTAGTTTAGCTTAATTTGTTTGCTTTGAATTGTTCTTTAAAATTTTGCAAAGTTTTTTATGATCGAACCAGTAAGTCGTAAGATACCACTTTTCAAAGATTAGTAATTTGGTCAAAAATGCTCATTTTTGTATACATTGAAACCGTTGTAACTTTTTTCTACCTAATTTTTTTCTGCTGAAATTTTTAGTAAACCTTCCTCATATAAACCTAAAACATCTCTTAAAGTTTAGTTCTTGGGAATGAAAATGGGCCCAAGCTACAGAACTTTCAAAATTTGTAAAAAACAACGTTTTATACGTTAATAACCTGGTAATAGTTTTTCTTACGCTTTTATTTTTGCAAAAAAACTACATATTATTGCATAGGTTTGAACATATCTTAGATTAAAATAGTGTTTTTAATAGAAAATGTTTATTTTTATAAGTATAGATATATTTTTATTTTTGTATTTATTGTACCTGTAAGACAAATACATAATTTTTCTAAAATCATATCATGAACGCCCTAATTCTAAATTTTATGAGAAAGCATGCCAAAAAATACACAGGGTGTTTCCTAACTGTAGGCAAAAAATAAAACTTTAAGTCCTTTTTTTTAATTTCATACAGAAAATCTAAATATCTTTTTTGTCTATCTCGCTTCGTTTTTGATATAATTGAAAAATACACATTATTAAAAAAAAACAATTGTAACAATGGTAATAACAATCAGAACAATACATTACACATTTTAATAAGTAGACTTATGATGTCTGAGATTGATTGCCAAGAGCTACTTGTAACTCTTCCGTTTCAGATATCCAACAATAATCGCCAAACTAGACAATCTCTAATATTTTGAGAATCTATACATTCTACCAACTATGGATTTAATAATCTATAGGCTGAATGTGTAGAATTGCAAATAGCTTTTCTAATAACATCAATTTGTTTTGCGTTTTTAAATGTACATTTAACGCTGGAGAATTGCCGAGTTTAGTCGCCTCGTCCTGTTGTGGTGCCACTAGTAGTATTGTTATGAAAAAATATTAAATTCTATCACATTTACGAGAATATCGGTGAATTTTTCTCTCTAGAAAAATATTGACACGTACAGCGCCGTTTTTAAATTAAAATTGGTTTTTATGGGACAAAACGCCAACCAACTCAATATCCAAACAATAAAATTTTAGTCATCACTTTTTTATATGTTGAACTACATACAATATTCTATGTCTTCATGTTTTTGGTTAAAGATTTAAAGTTATATTTAACGAGTAAAAAATTAATAAAGTACTAATTAAAAACGTCACTTTTTAAAAATTAATTGCGGAGATTCTTCTATAATGTGTAAAAATTTTATTAAATTATATTCAGGCGTTTTCTTGCTGAGTTTGATGCTATGAACCCTTATAATAGCGCAACTATTCTCCCCCCTTAAAAACTAATTAAAATGTGTTAATGAATAATGTTTTTATATGTATACATTTTATGTGTTTATTTTGTATTTTTTATATTTATTGTCTAGTTTTAAATATTACACATTTGTATTATTCATCATTATTTATGTGCAGGATGATGTAGATGTAAATCGTTTTTTTATATGCCGTTAGTAAAGAATTATTAAAGTTCTCAAAATGACTACCATGAGCTTGTTTTTTTAGCAAAAAAAAAAAACAAACAAAACAGCATTACTTTAACAATTGTGCGTTCTTGCAAGCTTTTGATACTTGTCAAAATTGTTTTATTTGATTCGGTTAGTAAAATTTGTAAAAAATGCTGTTAAACAACGGAGTATACACATGTTATTTTTTATAAGCATAATTTCTTGAAAATTAGATGAAAAATTTGTTGGATAACAATGTCGCTCTTGTCTAACGTAACAGGATGTGGTACCAGTACAATGGAGCACCGCCCCATGCTGAGCGATATCTAGTTCGGTAGCTTAACAATAATTTTAAGGATAGATGGATTAGTAGAAGAGGTCCAGTGAACTGACATGCAAGATCTTCTGAACTGAATCTATTAAACGTTTAGGTGACACATGAAACAATTGGTTTCTGGAAAGCCAATAATCAACGTGGAGCAGCTACAATAGAGAATTGCAAATGTTGCATTGCACATTCAAAACATAACAGGTTTTGAAACAGTTTATCATTCTTTTTTAGTGTGTTGTCAAGCTTGCATCAACGCTCATGGCAGTCATTTTAAGAACTTATTAAAATATGTAATATTGTTCTGTATGTTGTAACCATTGTTATAAATGTTCCTTTTTTTAGTTAAATTTTTCTAAATAAAAGGTTTTCTAAATAATGTGTATTTTTAAATTATCTCGAAAACAAAGCGAGATAGACAAAAAAGATATTTAGATTTTCTGTTTGAAATTAGAAAAAGAACCTAAAGTTTCATTTTTGCCTCTTGTTAGGCTTGCTTTGTCATAAAGTTAAGAATTAGAGCGTTCATGATATGATTTTAGCAAAAATTATGTAATTGTCTTACAGGTACAATAAAAATAAAAATAAAAATATATCTATACTTATAAAAATATAAATTTTCTATTAAAAACAATATTTTAATCTAAGATATGTTCAAACCAATGCAATATTATGTAGTTTTTTTGCAAAAAAAAGCGTAAGAAAAACTATTACCAGGTTATTAACGTATAAAACGTAGTTTTTTACAAATTTTGAAAGTTCTGTAGTTTGGGCCCATTTTCATTCCCAAGAACTAAACTTTAAAAGATGTTTTAGGTATATATGAGGAAGGTTTACTAAAAATTTAAGCAAAAAAAATTTAGGTAGAAAAAAGTTACAACGGTTTCAATGTATCCAAAAATGAGCATTTTTGACCAAATTACTAATCTTTGAAAAGTGGTATCTCACGATTTACTGGTTCGATCGGAAAATACTTTGCAAAATTTTAAAGAGCAATTCAAAACAAACAAATTAAGCTAAACTAGACCTAATTTGATTAAAATTTGACTTTGTTACGGCATTTTCAATGTGGGGCTGGTTTTGTAATTTTAGGCTATTTTCACAACGGCCTACGCTAAAGAAAATAGAAAATGGCTACATTAAAAAAAAAAACAAGTTAAAGTACATGAAATTACAAAAAAAATCAGACCTTGCAGAGCTTTTTCCAATGTCTCTACGCTGAGAAAAAAAATGTTGAAAATTAGCAAAAAAATGTGATTTTTAAGCGTTTTTCTGAACTTTGAGAGACTCCCAAAAATCAAGATCATGACTTAAAAAGTTGAAAATTTGGAAAATATGTCTTTTTGGTACCTACTATCACATACTTAATTTTGAGCCAGTTTGGAGATACTCAGTTTTTAAGTTTGGTCGAAAAGTAATGGAATTACCCATATATATATGTTAGAGGTGTAACCCTAATATTGTACAGTTTGTACTCAATTATTTAAATATGAAGCTAATACTGACAATACATTAGAGCATATGTTATAATTATTTAATCTAGATAATAAAATGTTGTGAGAAATCCGATAAAACGCCTTAGATAGATCAGTATAGATGACATCAGTTTGCAATCTTTTTTCTAAGTTAATAGATATACTTTGAGTAATGTGCAGCAAATTTGTTGATGTACTACGTCTCTTCATAAACCTATGCTGGTGTGGCGAGATGTTGCAGCGCAATTCAGAGTAAAGATACTTAATTAAAACTTTTTCAAATATTTTTGATAAGTTACTAAGTATTGATTTGGCAAATAAGGCAACAGCTTTATTAGCAAACGTGCCAGTATAATAACCGCAATAACATCATTAAAATAAACACAAATTGCTTCTATTTTTTTCCAGTAACTCAACATCAACTTGATATCAACAATTAAAAAAAAATAAGTAGTGGCATTGATCATATTTCAAACTTGTTACTTAAAATACAATTCACTAGTGCAGGAAATACTTCCTAAAATACTTAAATATGGATTAATAAAGAAAATCCACAAAAAAAGGAATAATCAGGTGTAAAACAACTACCGACCAATTACTCAATCAATATCTAATTTTTTTAAAATATTAATCACAGAACGGCTTATTAATATTTTACCAAACATATAGCTTATAGAATACATTGAATGAATGGACTGTAAAAAGGAAACTAACGTGTGGGATGTTTTTTCGATTTTTCTTGTGCGTTCGATTGTATTGATCACAACATACTGTTAGAAAAATTATATGGTTTAGGTCATACCTGCAACGGAAAAAAATTGTAGAAATAAACATGGCAAAAAAATCAAATAAAATAGAAAAGGGTGGAGTACAAGGCGTATAATGTTCTTCATATAAATGATATTTTTTAATATGCAATAAGCATTATATCTCAAGCTACGCAAACGCTATTCAACTCTTATTATAACCGCAAAAATAGAAAAGGAATAAGAAATACGATACATAACAAAGAAAATAGAATACTGGAGTACCAAAAATAGATTAGTTTTCAATAAAAATAAAACTGTTTACGTTTTTTTTAGAGCCAACAATAGTAAAAAACCATATGACATAACTAATATTAGGGTTGATGATAGCAAGTATTGCCGAAACATAAAGTTTTTAGGGGTTCACATAGATAGCACATTAAGCTGAAAAAAACAAATAGAAGTATTTTAACAAACAGTGACAGACGTTAATCTATATTTATTGAAGATCTCTTATATCCAATGCACTAATAACAATGAGCAACGAATGCGCATTTTACACTTGCTTAAAATTTGTCAATGCTTTTCCAAATAAATCAAAAATTTCTAAAGAATTACAATAAATATAAATCTGCTGCTTTTGGTTTTATTGTTTAAATTGAACCATATAATATGCAAGAATATTTGAATTATTAAGATTATTTACATCGGAAGACGACCAGCGTGGGGAGCGGGTTGGATAGATTTGAAGTCCACGGGGTGGTTCAATAAATAATTAATAAGAAGAGTTTTTGAAATTCATTAAAATTTTTACACTTTTCAACAGTTTATATCCGAATTTTGCTGTTTTTCACATTTTATAAATAAAACCATTGTTGGCCGGATTTTGATCCTATCTGAAAATATTCAATAGTTAATGATTTAGTTAATTTTAACTTTTTATAAATATAATTTTGCACTTTTTAACAGTTTATAGCCGGATTTTAATGTTTTTTAACAATATTTTGATAGTTTAAGGCCGCATTTTATTACTTTATTACTGTAAAAATAGTTGGTTGAATATGAAAAGGGCTATCGACCTAGGTTTTTCTGCTCATGTGTATAGTTATGATAATGAAAACGATATAAAGAGTTAATTATATGTGAGTAAATAACATTAAAAAGTATATCTAAGATGACATGATCGTTAGTTAATCGGATGAGTCTTCTATCCTATTGGATAGTAAAAGGATGTATTCAAGCATAGGACTAAATTGGAATTTGTACTTGGCTGTTACATTATTATCTTAACATAGGCCTTTGTTACAAATTTTTTTATGCAGGTCTTGATGCCGATTCTTTAGTGGTTGGATTTGAGTCAATTGGTATAAGGATTTGTTTTGAATATTGTAAAGTGGGTTATTTGGATGGCATATTTTGGTAATATTGCGAAGTGACGATCGTTCTGCTACTATGAAGTTGTTTAAAGTCCCTTTACGGCATGCAGAAAAAATAATGAATGCATAATCTAATAGAAGACGGCAAATTGATTTGTAGATATGGGTAGCTGTTTTTGGTGTGTATACCTTTTCCTTTGTATGTTAAGCAGCAAAAGTGTTTAGCTCGAGGTTTGAAGGAAATTTTGCTATCGAAGAGCACACCTAAGTATTTACAATTTACGCAAGGCGTTGGTGTAATTATTGCATTGTTAGTGAATATTAGGTGAGTTTTCTGATATACGGTGGTAAGGTATTAAGAGTTGGGATTTGTCGGGATTAGAATATAACCTCCAAAGATTAAAACAGGTTTGTATTTTGTTGGTTAAATGTTGTAAGAGTTGAATACTACTAATGCAATTTTTTGAATGAGACATAAGTACGGTATCGTCAACATATTGCAGTATATATGTGTATGTCGTAGCAGTAAATATTGTAAAAAAGAGGGGAAAGAGGAGATCCTTGAGGAATTACTTGTTTAAGATAAAACATTGTGGAAAAGCAATTCCTCACTTTAACGTGTAGTTCTCTAATTTGGAGAAGGTTTCTTATAAGAGATATTAAATAAAGGGGAGTTTTAAAGATTGAAAGTTTGTATAGAAGACCTTTAACCAGACGGAATCAAATGCTTTATTTATATCAAGAATCGGGGCAGCCGTTTGACCACTTTCCAGGTGAGTTGTTTGTATATTGGAAGTAAGGATACATCTATTACCGTAAGATAGAATTGGTCTATAGTTTGAAGGGGAGTCCGAACTTGAGTCTTTTTTAGGGACACAGATCACAACTCCGTACTTAAACTCAGTAGGTATATATTGATGGGATAAGCAAAAGTTAAGGATTTTTATATTATAGGTATGGATGTTATTATGTAGGCTTTTAAAAACTTTTTTAGGAATTTCGTCTGCACCAGGAGAGGAATTTTTACCTGATTTAGGGTTTAAAAATAGTTATCTTCAGTCATTAGTGCATTGTCTGGCGTTACAAAGTCAGTTTCAAAATAGTCATCGTACTACTTGTCGATTTCAGTCCGTTTATTCTCATCGTAGTTGTCGTTTTCACTAAAGCTAAAGGCTTTGTTAAAGTGTCTAGAAAATGTATCTGCTATGTCTTGGTCTTCTTCGTATGTAATGTTTGTATCCGGGTCTTTAATTGCTGCAAGGTTTATAGCGACTTAATTTTTTAATTTCTGTCTAATACTTACGTCCTTTCTGTGCATTAATTTTGTCGCATGCTTGTGTCCATTTGTCTTGTTTGTAGTCAAGGATCAGTTTATGAATGCATTTATTGAAGTCATTATATTTACGTTTAGCTGTCCGGTCTTCCGTCTGTTTAAAGTCTCTATGTTACTGTTTTTTAAATTTTATGAGTCTAAGTATAAAAGGTGGCAGTGGGTAATCATGATAAAACTTTCTTTTAACAGGGGAATTATTTTTAATTGAACTACTTAATGTACCAAGAAACTGTGGTATATTATTTTCAGAAATAGTATGGGGTGCTTGAATATAGTCTGTTATGTCTTTTTTAACTTTGTCAATGTCGCACAAGTCATATTGTCGAAGATATTCCAAAGAACTAGGGTTAGGCATGGTTTGGGTATTTTATTGAAAACGTATAGCTAAATAATCGGAACAAATATCGGGTACATATCTGGGATAGAACTGGGATTATTGGCCATAATAAAGGTTGAAGCTGTTGGAATTTTTGGAAATCAGAATTGTTTATGAATTGGGATATATGCAATTTTTTTGCTGAATTGGGGTTAAAGTCGCCGATAATTATAGCATATTCAAAAAGTGAAGCTTTCTGGAATATAGAGTCTTCGATAGAACAGTGAGGGTGGATATAAACAAGAAAAACATTTACTTTTTTATTAAAAAAGGGCACTGTAAAATGTATCAAAGTATCATTTAGTATATTATTTATCTTGGCCAAGACTAGTGAACCTCTTCTATAGTTTTGATTGAAGATGGTAGAAGGGTTCTGGATTGAAGGCCAGTTTTGAAATGACACTTTTTGTTTTGCTTTTGTTTCCACTAACATTGCACAAGTGATATTATTCTTAAGGATATAGTTATATATTAAATGGGGTTTGGGATTGAAGAAATTGATGTTGGCGTATAAAAAATTTATATTTGCCATTAGGATTCTATTATCATGGGGGATGTATAGGTTTGGAATCCTTGGATGGGGTCTGTGGCTTGAGGAGCGTCTTTGTCATATAAATCAAACATAAGGATATGCATTCTGTTTCCGGTTATTGTTACAACTGTGTCAATATTAAATGAATGGATAAATTTCTGTTTCAGTTTTTGTAATAGGTCTTGTCTGTTAGCGTGTTTATAGGGGAATTAATTTTTGTCGTATATGATCATGAATGGTGATATATGAGTAAACACGGAATAAGTAGTGGTGGTAGTGCAAGACTCTCGTATGTTCTATAATGATTGTTGCGGTAAAACAAGTTGTATAAATTTTTCATAGGATGAAACACAACCTGTGATAATACGTATCATACGGGTAGGATTACCTGTCGCCCTTGCTATAATTCTTTTGCAATATCTGTGCACTATGTTGTTGAGAGACAGTTGCTGGCTAATTGTTTCGTCTGTCAAATCATCATCAGTTCTTTGAATGATTTGATTATATTTTGTTTCTCCAGTTCCGATAGTGTTGTTTGAACTTTAGATTGAATTGTATTGGTTTTTAAAATAAATCCGAATTTAATTTTTGAAATAATGTCGATTGCTTCCAGTTTATGATTTGTCCGTATGTCAACAATATTATTTCTAGATATTTCATTATGGGTTGTGAATGAAAACGTATTATCATAATTAGTTATACTTGTGGGTGTAACAGTGGTTGTGTTTTTGTTAGTTAAAATAGTTTTATTTGATGTAGATTGTCCGGGATTATTATTTGAGGTCGAATTATACGTCTCCTGCGTAGACGAGAAAACCATCATATGGGTAAAACCCCTTTCTTAATGGGAATACTCCAGATGGAGACGAGATATAACACGGAAACACTACACAATATAAATTTAAGTTTAACAATAAATGAAAGCGACTATATTCAACTGCGGTTGGCATACGAATGATTACTTATTTAAATAGAATTTTACGTTTTTCAACAATTTTGGATTTTGATACTTTTTATCAATATTCTGAGATTACCCGGATTTTGCTCTTTTCAACAGTTTATAACCTGTTGTGATGTTTTTTGACGATATTTGATTTTTATGGCAGGATTTTAATATTCTTGACATTTTAAATTCTATGTATTTTACACTTTTCAACAGTTTTTGTCATGTCACCGGATCTTATTTGTATTTTTTTATGG
The DNA here is from genome assembly GCA_963932245.1 of Tachinus rufipes. Taxonomy (NCBI): domain Eukaryota; kingdom Metazoa; phylum Arthropoda; class Insecta; order Coleoptera; family Staphylinidae; genus Tachinus; species Tachinus rufipes. The sequence goes on along the minus strand of OZ010741.1, from coordinate 83,265,212 downwards.
AATATTGCATTTCTCAATAGATAATGACCGAATTAAAAAAATGACAAAATTGTTTACGTTTTTTTCTAAACCGTAAGAGGGGTTTTTTCAAAATTTGCGGTCAGGCCTAAAAATCTTAGCAACGTCACTTTTACTATTCTATTATATTATTATATATTTTTAAAGACTTCTTAATTAATAGTTTTAATACAAAAACATAAATTATTAATTGAAAATAATCATTTACTTTCTGACGCTTGCAACAAAACTGATTTTAAATCAATGTTATTGTGTAAAAATACATTAAGTGATAAAATACTATTTTTTAAATGAAATTTACTTACTTAATAACTTTATTCGCTAGGATGCGTCTTAATCTAAATTGGCTCTTAATGAGTTTTTCATATTATATTAGGTTTAGTATTTTTTTTACAAAACTGTACTTTTTATTATGTTTTTTATCTGCTAACCGACAATATATTCATATGAACTTTTATTGTGGGAATAAATCAAAGAATTTTAAAAGTTTTTTTTCATATACTTTATTATTATTACTCTGTATAATATAATAAATACACCTCAAACATAGCTTTATTTATAAATGTTTCAATTGTTGTATTTTTTTATAAAATTCGTCGAACTGCAAAACTTATTTTATATTTTTTTTGTATCACATCTGTTTTATTTTAATATTTAATGTGTGGCATCAGCTGCATTTGTTTTTCTATCAATACCCGTATTACACATACGTCGTTACTACTGTATAATATATCAATATAGTTTTATTATTTCTTCGCATAAGGCGTAGATTGTATATTGATTATACAAGTGCTCAATAAAAATGATGTTTTCGTGATAAGAATTATTTACTGCACCATGTGCACTAAAGAATTGATAATTTTATAAACATTGTATATAGTTTCAGGTGCATTTAGGTTTTCTTATATTATAACTATAGTTATCTTGTACACATTTAAAGCGATGCTGATTTTTGTAAACAAATATAATTGATTCACAATATTATCATTTATCTTAGCATAAAAACAATAACCGCCATATAGTATTAAAATCAGTTAAACACAAAAACCGCGGACTGTATCAATATATTAAAAACTCTTAAACGCAAATTAGAAATATTGTTAAACAGCTGATGGCTTCTTATCTTAGTAACCGAAAACAAAAAGTTGCAGTGAATCTATTTGAATATTAGAACCGCTCTACATTAAAGAAGCATTTTTGGACCGAGTTTAGTCATTATTTACATTAAATTTATACATATTGCTTATTATCTTAATATAATATTATTCAAATATTTTTCAATTACTTTATTTTGTATATGTTGCAGTCTTTTAGGGTAATAATACATAACATAAAAAGCCTATGCAGTTCATAACTTACCTATTTGTGTATTTATGTGTATTTAATATAACTTTTTAATTTTTTAATATTTTTTGGGAAAGCTCTTTCGGCCTGAGTGTGCGGTTCACACCCACTAAACTCTCTTACACTTGGCAAGATTAATGTATTTCTGGAATTGCTAAACATACCTTCAGAAATACTCGCCCGGACTGTTTTTTTTTTCCTTTGTATATATATATATATCTTTGCTTGACAACAATATTTCAGCGGTTAATTGTTGACAATTTTATTTTATATGTTAATTTTTGCTGCTATTCTATACGTTATTTAAATCTTTTAAGGTAAAATTTGCAGCAAAATTTGTGTAGTCGACTCTACTAAATTTCTTATTTAGCCATTTTGGTAAGTCTTTGATCAACCTTTAGGTTCAGTCAATCATCTCTGTATTTTATCCGATTTTTATATCTTATCCTCTTTTAGTTTTTTTTTGTGTATTTCCTGTAAAATTCTGTTCTAAGTTTTGGATCGATTAGCATGGCCCAAGCAATTACAAGGATGTTCTATACCAACTAACTACTCTTCATTTTTGCTGCTTCAACAGAATGTTTTTATACTTCCTGTAACCCATAGTTATTCCCCAAGTCTAGGTTTAATATAGCATCATCTTCTTCCATTCGAGTGTCCCTTTTAGCATCAGATAAGATAAGCCTTGTTTTTTTCACTTTTATTGTTGTTTGTTATAAATAAAAGATATTTGTGTACTGAAATATTTTAGTCTTTTTGTCTCTTATTACAGTTTGTTTATCGTACAGAATTATCGCTTCCATCTTTTCCGTTGCTACTTCTAGCTCCAATTATTTGTCTTTGTTTTTGACTCTGCTTATTGTCATGGTTATAAGTTTGTAATTCTTCTTTTTATTTCCGTATTGTCTGCAAAACACAACAACAATGTTCTTTTCGGCTTGGCTACTCTTAAAATGCCATTCTAATATAATATAATATCCCCAGCAGAGGAGCTAGGATGAAGTCTTGTGGCACATCACACGTAATTTCTTTGCTATTACCTATTGGGAGTTTTCTATTCTCCAAGTATTTCATGATGACACTGATGAGTCTCTTGGTAATGTTTATGTTGATTAGTACCATATGGCGTTTTGTTTTGAATGTCTGTATTAGTTAGCAATCACATTTTTCTGTTCTTGGAGGCACTCTTCATTAGCTCCTCTACTATGTCCATCATGTTTAACTTTATTGTGGACTTTTTTTTTGGACCTCAATTTGGTTTTTAGACAGCTTATTTTTAACTTTTTTTATAGGTTTTTTGCTATTCGTATGCTGTGTTCTTAGATTTTCTTATGGTGTTTATGAAACAAATTGGCTTGTATGACAGAAGGTTAGGTACCGCATGTTTTATCCCCTCTCTGTTGTTTGTAGATTCTTTCTTCTTTTCTTTTATTTGAAGTTGCTGCTTATTCAGGATAATCGGTTCTGCTTTTATCCTTTTTTCATTCTTGAACCAGATGAAACCTGCCATGCCTGGTTTATTTGTGTCCAGTTTTTATTTGCGCTTTACATGCTAACTTTTATGTTCGTCTTTCTGAAGACTATTCCATTTTGTTTATATGTTTTTGCATGTAAGTATTCTTTATGACTGCATACATCATTTTGTTTTTTTCATTATCTGAAGCAATTTTCAGAACTTATCGTAGCGATTAGTGCAGGTTTTTTAGTATCTCCTCCTGTATGCCCTTTTTTCTTGATTGTGATTATGAAGACATTCTTTTTCCTACAATAACTAATGATCTTCTTGCTGGTTATGAAGCCACTTTGGTAATGTTACATACAGTTTTTTCCGGTTTTAATTTTTGTTTCTTTAAGGCGTTCTCTTGCTGTAGATACTGCTTTTCTAATATTTTTATGGCTGGGTTATTAGGATAGTTTTTACTGCTCGACCATAAGGTTGTCTGTTTTATTATCCAAAATGTCTCTTTGTTTAGTTTGGGATTTTTTTAAAGTCTCTTTGGACCATTTGCTATTTATTATAGATAGGGTTTGTTCTCCATTTATGACCATTTTCAACGTCTGCTTGATTTAGTTTGGAAAGTTTACTTTTTCTTGTGAAACCGCTCGCTTTGTTTCATTTTCGGCCGTGTGTTTTTTTCTTTACGCAGTTATTTTGAGTTTTATTATCAGTTTCTTTACAATTGCTCTGCGTTTTTTTATCTGGCTAGCCACATTTTCTAGCCCATTTTCTATTTTTGTGTTTTAGTTTTCTTCAACGAGTTTGCTCAGTTTTAGTTTTTTAATTCTATCTATCAAATTTCGAGTTTTTAAAGATTCTTCCCGTCTTTTCCTGTTTGTTAGTTTTCAACCAGCTTTTTCTTCTCTTTTTTTGTGTACTGGGCATACAAAACATACTTTTCCATTTTTTGTGATTTCTTTTAGCTGCCAAGTCAGTTTTTGATTTTTTTTTTTTTTTGATCTTTTTTTTTTCTATTGTTTTCATCAAATAGTGTTGAAAATTGTTTTTGCCATTCTTCCGTAGTAATTGTTTGATTTGGCTTTGTTTTATGATGCTTTATTTCTTTATTTATGTACTTTTATGCTTCTTCTTCTGATCGTATTGCTTTTATTTCTATTTATTCTCTTTGCATTTGTGTTTATATGTTTTTAAAGCCTTTTGGTAATCTTGTTTGGTTGCTTTGTTGTTTTACCGTTTGCGTAGCATCTTTCTTGCCTAGCTCTTCTTCTGCATGCATTTATTATCCTACCATCTGCTTCTAGATATTTTTTTCTTTTGTGTGTATTATAACTTTTTTAATTTTCTTGTAATTCTTTTTTTCCAATTTTTTCATTTTTCTGTAAAATTCATTTTTTCCAAATTTTTCTTAAAACTTTTTATGTTTTCTTTCGACTATATTACTTTTGTTATTGTTTCCTTTTTTATGTTTATTTTATTTATTGTACCACTTGTTAAATATACTTCAACTGGCTGATGATCTGATATTTTCGCCACGCTTGTTCATTTACTACCACGTAGTCAATATCGGATTGTCCGTTTGCTCCTACATTTGTATATATATTTTCCTTATTCCCTATGTCCGCACAATACATGTATTGTCTAAAGAAGGCTAAGGTATATCCGAAACTGCAGATACAGTGTGACGAAAAAATTGTGGTATAAAAACATAGTAATTGTTTTATTTAAGTTTCATTTTATTTTTTTTTATTAACGCTAGAGAATTGCTGGTTTAGTCGCTCAGTCCTGTTGTGGTGCCACTAGTATTATTGTTATGGAAAAATATTAAATCCCATCACATCTACGAGAATATCGGTTAACCTTTCTCTCTAGAAAAATATTGACACGCACAGCGCCGTTTTTAAAATAAAATTGGTTCTTATACGACAAAACGCCAACCAACTCAATATCCAAACGATAAGATTTTAGTCATCACTCTTTTTATATGTTGAACTACATACAATATTCTATGTCTTCATGTTTTTGGTTAAAGATTTAAAGTTACATTTAACGAGTAAAAAATTAATAAAGAACTGACTAAATACGTCACTTTTTAAAAATTAATTGCAAAGAAATGACTTATTGCATCAAATTTCTACAAGTTTGAGGACACAGGTTGGACTTTATTCTACAATGTGTGAAAATTTGATTCAATTATATTCAGCCGTTTTCTTGCTGAGTTGGATGCTGTAAACCTTTATAATAGCGCAACTATTCTTCTTCCTTAAAATTAAAAGCTTATGTTATTGGGTTACATTGATTTGAAAACAAACTGCAAATGAAGAAGCTTCAAAAATCGAAACATGCTTACTTAGCAGTAAATTAAAACTAAATGAACACAAATGAAAACAATTTAATATAAACGATCTGGAATTTGAATGTAGAATCAAGATTGCAACTTTATTTCTGTGGCATTAGAGTACTACAAACCAGTTTATTTACGATTACAGATTAATGAGTAGTCGATTACTTGTGACTAATAGTTAGTCAAAACTACTTTGTATTCGAGTATTCGTCAATCATCAATCACATAGCATTTAGTTAACTAATTCATATTTTTTTAAATAAATAAATTAACTTTAAAAAGTAATCAATAGTAAAAAATATATTTTAGAAATTATTGACAAATATAGATATAAAAATTAAATCGCAGTAATTTTAAACTTATGAATTACAAAAATTAAATTAAATTAAAAAAGAAACAAAACATTTAAAAAAATATAAAAAAAATAAAAAAAATATTTTAAAAACAACAAAAATTAAAAGTTGAAACAATTTCAAACTCATTGTTTGTTTACTTTTACACCTAAATATTAAAAATTGTATTTTATATACGCACAAACGTTAATTCACACATCCAACACATCGTGCGATTGCGGAAAAATCATCTTTCTCCGTTCCGGTTCAAGTTGTTTTTGCAGCACTGCGCTCGAGTTAGTCCGATCTATCTTATCTTCTCGCATCAGCAGCACATATTTACATTACAATAGCATCTTAGGCAAGTATAGTGAATGAATGAACCGTGACAGAAGAGGAATCACTGAGTTTACACAAACATACAATTTAATACAAAGGAGAAAGGAAAACAGGAGTACACGAGAGAAAGTTAATGGAACGTAAGAAGAATAGACAAAGAAAAAATAAAGAGACACATGAAAACAAAAAAAATTGACAGAAAACGAAAACAGAGAAGAGATGCGAAAGATACTCAGAAAAGCTGAGAAAAGCGGCGGATGAAGCACCTCCTAAGTACAGAGAAGAGAGGCAAAAAAGGACCATACTAGTAATGCAAGGAAATAAAATAATGCAGACAAAAACAATACAAACGGGAAAGAAAGTCAATAACCAGAAAAAAAAAAGAATTAAAAACGACAGAAAATCTTAAAATGGTTGAAGAGATAAAGAAGATCATAAAAGAATTGTTTAACAACAAAGCACTAGGTCCTAAAGTAATAACAACAGAAATTGTAAAAGCAGCTCTTGAGGGAACTAAGTAGAAATAATTCAAATAATTAACAGATGCCTAAAAGAAGGAACTTTCCCAAATTTCTAAAATAAAATCACCCTAGTACTGATTGGAAAGAAGAAAGAAGTAGGAGAAGCAACGTCATACAGGCCAATATGCTTAATAAACACACTAGCTAAAATAATAGAAAAAGTCATTGTACGGGAAAAAAAAACTGAACAGGAAAACGATCAAGATTATATGAAGCTACTTACAGGGTAGAAACCTGGTGCCGCAGAAACATGAAGAGAGAAGCAGTAGTGGTGATTGCAGCAACATATCTTGCGAATATGAGTGTGGAAGATAGGATAGAAATAAAAAAAATAAAATAAAAGAAGGAATCAGTAGGAAGGAAGCAAAAATAGGGGCAAGAGAGAAAACGATTGAAAGATGGCAGTAGAATAGAAAAGAAAAGTGGGAATGGACGAGAGAACTAATCCCAGAAATAAAATAATGGGTAGAGAACAAACCCAAGACATGTTATTAAACAACACAAATACTGACTGAACATAGAGCTTTTAGAAAGTTCTTACAAAAATTTAAAAAAATCAATAAAGACAAAAATGTATATTGTGACAAGAAAAAACACACGATAATGCAGAACACACTCTAGTAGAACGCAAAGCGTGGGAAGAAAATAGAAAAAACAAACAAGAAAATATACTAGAAAGCAAAGATGAAACAACAATTTGAAAAGTTGAAAGCTTTGCAACTGGGTAACAATAAATAAAAATGAGGAGTTCGACAATAAAAGAATATAGAAAAAAAAAACAAACAATGAAAACAAACATACAAAATAAAAATCATACAAAAGAAAGGAAATAAACAAGAAAAGTAAAATGAAAACCAAGAAAAACAGGGAAAAAGATCAAAAAGAAAGAAATAAGAGGACAGGACAATTATGCATACCAAGAAATAGAAGAAAACAGAAGAACATTTACAGAGACTACAATACCAAACAAAATTACAGAGATAATGAGAAGGAGAAAAGAAAGGTTGAAGGAAAGCAAAATGACAAAAAAATGAGGCAAATACCAAATGATAGATACCCTATATCGAGGTTGAAGAATAACGCAATTTTTGAGATGGTATGAATATACCTGGCTACAAGAACAACATGCGTGCCGCAGATTCTGTGTAAAAATTTGCGAGGCAATAACCAGCTCATCTCAAACTATTTCCAAATTTAGAATACTTTGACAAAGACATTATAACAACAGGATTTACGAAAAAAAGAAAACCGAAAAGTATTGCCATGCGTAAGTCATTCTTGAGGACCACTTGTTGAAGCCTTCACTATGACCACAAATTAAAAAAATAAATAAATCATTAAAATACGGCGTTAACACACAACCCCAAGGCATCAAATGTCAATGTATTAATAACAATCTTTTATGGCATAGTACACCCCCAACTCTGGCAACAACGTACGCTGTTAACAAATGTAATCAATTTTAAGGAAATAGTATGGTCGGTATTTCAATTATAACTTAATCATTTGTTTAACTAAGTTTATTTTACATTGTAATCTTAAGTTAAAATAATTAATGTATTTTAGGTTAGCAGTAAAAATCACTGAAACTTTTGTTATTTCTAATTTCATCAAAATTTAAATTTCTTGCTTTTCCTTTTACTCAGAGCATGATACAGAACCTATTTACAAATAATGTATTTTGTCAGACTACAATTTTATTGAATTGTCAATTTTTTAATTTGAAAACGCAAAGTTGATTTAAACTGAGCTTAAATTAAATTCTTTTTATTTTCAGTTTAATATACTGTTATTTATGTTTAAGAAAAAAAAAAGTTATATAAATAATAATTATATACCGTATACTACATTTAAAACTTTAGAACGACGGCCCACGTACATTAACATATTTTAATTTGAATATCTACTTCATAACAATTTGTTCCATTGGTTTTTATTGTTTAGTTTCCGTGGTTTGAGTTATACTTTCCTGTATACAATTACTTTCCTGCTTAATGTTTTTTTGTTAACAATATCTGTAAGTAACATTAAAAAATAAATTTGCAAAAAATTTAAAAAGTATGTAAATTTAAATAAATTTATTAATCAGAATCTACACAAAATATTTAACATAGAAAATATTTATTATTAAAAAAAAACTGAATTAGCTTTCATTAAGACCCTTATTTCAACATTTTTGTCATTTAGTTTATTTGACTTTGGTAAATTTGTCATTGTTGCATAGCAAAATAGTCTGTCCACATCTGCTGATGATGGTAAAGGAGTATTATATTTTATAAAAAAATATTTTATAAGTTGGAATTAATTTGACATCTCTAATTACCTACGAGTATTGTTTAAATAACGTTGAATTTCAAGTTCTATAGGAAGTTCATTGTGATGGGTAAGATTTTCTTCACCAAAATAAAAAAAATCTAAACATGGTGAATTTGGGTTGCTATTTCTTAATTCCAAATCTGGTAAGTGAGAATCTTCAGATAGAGTAGCCAACTTTTCTCTAAACAATCTCATAATTTTATTTTGTATTGTAAAATTAATACGATTAAACCACCTGTTTTTAAAGGCAGGATGTGGCAAACAAGCCGAAACAGCGTTTGGAAACTTGTTGATAAAAAATTGAAAAGTTGTTAAATCTTGTTTGTACGCTATTTAATAAAGACTCTGCTATAAGTTTGCAAAATTTCTATTTCTTCATATTTAATTTTTTTAAGTTTGGAAGTAACGCGTAAAAAACAGATATTTTAGTTCCGTTGTAAACAAATTTTTCACCTTGCAGAATATCCAAGGCATCAGCAACAGGTTTGGCACACTCTAAATATTCTTCAATGTAAAGAAAATCTTCTTTAGTCAACATATTTTTGATTTGTAATGCTTGAAATACTTGCTGAGATTTATCCTTCATGTTTGTGATAATTTTTAAGGAATCATATAATAATTTCCATCGTGTTTTACATGGTCGTTTTAAAGAAAATTGCAAAATTTCAGCACTTTTTGGCTGTCCCACGGCACACCACAAACTGTTGCATTTTGACATTACATTATTGTGAGGTGCCAATAAGCTTTTTGACGACAAAATTGTTTTTGTTAAATCAGAAGAAGCACAAATATTTAAAGTATGTGCACTGCATTTTATATGATTAGGTAATCGTATTAAAATGTCGTTATTTGTAACTTCTTGATTTATTGATAAGTTTTCTTTTTCTTCATATTCTGATTCAATATTTGTGTCATCTAAACACAATTCTTCAATTTCTTCTTTGCAAGCTTTATTATTCACTGCGTAACCTTTGAAAGCTTAAAAAAAAAATAACTTCCGTTATCAGTTACTGTTGCCCTAATCTTTATAGGAGATAGATCAAACTCATTATGAATTTCAAATAAAAATTCTGCAATTAGTTGTGCTGTATGCGAACTTCGGAACCTTCTACATGCAATTGCTGCTGATTTTCTTCCATTGTGTTTTCTTTTATCTAGTGAACAGTAACTCCAATAAAACTTATTTTTCGTCCGGACCAAATATCCGCTAACGTGCAAACATATCCTACTTTACTAAACTCTTGCTTGATAAACTGCAATTTCTCAGTAAATTTAGTTTCCATTTTTTTAGTTAAAGTACGGCGAGTGATAACATTCAAGCCGTGTGATGAACTATTTAAGCCTTCAAAAATTGTTTTAAAAAATGGATCGTCTACAATTTGCAATGGTGACATGGAATGAAGAACAAATTTCAAAATATTTTCTTCAAACTGTTCTTGGGTGCACTTTTTTTATCTTCTGTATGCGTCATTGATTTGCGTAAACGTTTTTGTTTTTTAAAGGTCTATTTTCTTACAAGTAGTTGTGATATTTGTTTACTGCTATCTGATCATGAACTCTTCTAAGATGACATAAAAAAATTTATGAAGATTGTCCATGACCTATTATGAAAACTTGTAAAGGCTCACATTTCATACACTTTGCAATAGTTTGGTTATTTTTGTTTTTTTTTCAGTTAGTATTTTAAAAAACGTACTATCTAGAATAGTTAAACTACTATTATTTGTATTATTAGAAGTAGAACAACTGTCAATGAATCAAAATTCTGTGATTGTTCAGAAAAAGGGGTTAACGGCTTTAACTTTGCTGGTTCTATATTTTCAGTATAGTTTATAGTTTTCCTAAACAATTTTACAATTATAACAAATATTTGCTACACTACTTAAAATTGATTATTATTATTAGGCCTATTATTCTTTCAATTATAAAACTCTATACATTTACTGTAATAATAATTTTATTTAACAAATTGTAAATAACTACAGCTAACTCTATTATACATAACTTATTTTGTGGTTGGAGGTTACGCGCCGCGCTAAAAAAGGAAACCTATCGCTAAAATGAAGGATGCATAATGCTGAGACGATTGGCAACGTCGCAATCAGTCCCATAAGTAGGCCACAGCCATCTTTACTTCAATCCGTACTGAGACGCTTGGCAACGTCGCATTCGTCGTCTGTATTGGTCCTATTACTCGGACGGATATTATATCGCTACATAAAAATTAAAATTTTAGAAACAATAAATCGAAATAAATAAATACATATAGGTAATAATTTCATATGATAAAAGAATAATATTAAGGGACTGGTCAAAATTTTAATTATTATTTATTTAATAAATAATCTTTTAAAAATCCTTCTTCAGGGCTATTTATATGATGTTAGTAAATAATATATAATTCATGTTTTAAATATTTTTGATTGAAAATATAAAAAAAATAAATTTAAAGATAATTTAGTAAATAAATAATATTATAATATTTTATTATAATTTCATATACATAAATACAAAAAATGTGTAAAAATATTTTTTACATAATGCAATACTTATATAGGGTTTTCCAATAAAAGGTTTCATTTTAATATTGATAAGAGAAATCAATAAATGTTTCTTTCATTGTAAAGAGGAAGGTATGCCATTAACATTTGACAACGATATCAGTCAAATGGCAGCCACGATTACGGTTGCAGTACCACATTCTTTTCAAAAAAATGTCCATGACCAATTTGCACATTTGCGGCTGTATGTCCTTGATAACTTCCATCTTTAAGGTCTTGAATCGATTGTGGAGCATTGGTATACTCCTTATCTTTCACGTGGCCCCAAAGAAAAAAGTCTAAAGGTGTTAAATCACAAGATCTTGGTGGCAAATTGTGATCACTTCTTTGAGAAATAACACGGTCAGGAAACTTTTCTTGCAAAATAGCGATTGTTTTGTTGCTTGTGTGGCTAGTAGCGCCGTCTTGCTGAAAATAAACGTCGTCCACATAAATATCTTCCAATTCCGGCCATAAAAATCATTAATTATAGCTCGGTAGCGCCATCCATTCACCGTAACAGTTGCACCAACCTCATTTTCGAAAAATTAGGGTCCAATCACACCGACAGCCCAAAAACCGCACCAAAGAGTAACACGTTAAGGATGCAAAGACTTTACAACAATCAATTCCGCTTATTAACGTAGCCTCCGAAGTGAAAATGGGCCTCATTACTGAAGATGATTTTTCGATGAAATTCCGGATCATTTTGATGAATTTGAAGGACCCAATCATCGAAGATACGACGTTTATTGTGATCGAACGGCTTAAGTTCTTGTGTTAACTGAACTTTAAAAGCCTTAAGACTTAAGTCTTTATGCAAAATACCGTGTAATGTTGTTTGTGGAATGTCTAATTCCAAAGATCGACGAGGAATCGACAAACCTGGGTTTTCTTCAATACTACGGGCTACATTAGCAATTTTCTCATGTATTCTTGAGCGATGCACACAGTTTTGATTCTTCACATCACAAACTTGTCCTAACAGCTTAAAAATTTCCTCCAGGTTTACTATTGCCGATCTTGAAGATGCTTTACGACGACCAAAAAGTGCATTAGTTTTGCGAACTGTGACTGAAAAATTTTCACAATTTTTGTAGTGAGTTTTAATAATTTTAATGCGTTGTTGACGCTTGTATCGTTTTATTTTTAATAATGGCCTGCTATTCAAAATGAAACTTTTGATTGGAAAACTCTTTATTACTCCAAAACTACCCTTGCCTGCGCTAGGTAAAAATAGTCTTCAGACAGCTCAAATTCACCTAAATATACAGGTCACTAAGCTGTGGGTAAAATGTCTCTGAAAAATGTCTAATTTGAAGTAACTAAAATGTAAAAATGCTGCCATTCAAAAGTTTTCTATTTTATGTAAAACTGCTCTTGTTGAAATTAGCACTTGCAATATTGAAAAATATGTAAATCATTTTGTAGATGTTTTAAATTAATATTTATATTTTAGACCTATGTAGTAGTTTTTTGTAAATGTACCAATAAATATTATTATTAGGTTAGGTTATTACTAAAATATTACATTGGGGTAAAAAATTTATTGTTATATAAATTAACATAATAATAAAACTTACTAGCTATTACACAGGTGTTGACGTATATTGCATGTAGTGTGGTTATTGTTGTTGAGTGTTTTACAGTGGTGTGGTTATTGTATTTTAAAATTGTATAAGAATGTGTATTTTTACAATAAAAAAAATTAGTTTTGAAAAAATATTATTACATTACACAAGTTTTTAATTTTGTTTATTAAAGTTTTATTTTTCAGTCTGTTCAATCTGACAGGGTTGTATTTATAAGTGACAAAACGCATGCAGCGTACGATCAGCTATTAAAATGTAAATGTTGCTTCTGATTGGCTTAAACAAAGTCTCATGACATAAGAATCTTATTCTTATAAATATGTTCTAAATAATCTTTATTTATATTTATTTTCATACTCATAATAAGTAAGATTAATAACAATATACCTAAAAAATAATATATTTTTAATAATATAATAAAAACTGAAAATTGTTTCAGCATCATTTATTCACGTGTGTGAAAAATCCAACCCGGACATCAAAAGATGTATTATGGATGCAGTCGAAGATCTCAGGCCATATTTACAAAAAGGTACAATAATATTAAGAACCATTTTTTTATTATTTACTATACTAACAGTATTATTATATATTCAGTATGATAAGTCATAAAACTTCGAGCACAACTTGCGCAATATAACTTTAATTTTTAAAATTGATTTTTGCAACGTGTTGAGAATAAAATTTTGAAATAAAATTGGTTTTTTTGTTATAACTTTAAGAGTTAATCTTTTTGACACCGCAAATTATTAGACATTTTATTTTGTTATAAGTTATTTTTTTTTAAATTACAATTGCTACAGTTCTGCTCGAAGTTGTGAATATATGATAAAATGTGAAATTTGCTGTGTGACTTTACTAGCAATTACGTCATTTTAGTGAACATTACGTAAGAGAAAAGTCACAACGATTTGACTCATTGGTTTGAATGAAACCATTAATCATTAATTATTAATTCATAGGATATCCAGATTATAACATTCCAAGTGTAGAACCAATTATCATAAAAGACTTGATTAAGGAAGAATCAAATGGATTGAAGTTAACCGTTACGGATGTTATTGCTCACGGTGGAGGAGATTATATAGTAACCGATGTTATGTAAGCATTTTAAATTAATAGTGCGTAGTAGGTAACGCGTATTACCTGTAAAATAGCTAATTAAATACTGATACTAGAATTCATTTAAAATTGGTTAAAGTAAGTTTGACCGCAAAACTATTTATAATAATGCTGCTACCACAAAATATTAAATGAAAATTAATGAATAATATGAGAAATGCAAAATTATCAATTTATAAAAATAGTTTTGAAATTTTATCGAATTTATGTTTTCACATGAATTCCAGTATGAGTTTTGTTATTTTATTATATTAAATAATTAATATATATTATTTTAGAACTGATTTCGATAATCATAAATTTGAAGTAGATATTTTACTACCAAAACTAGTAATTGATGCTAAATATAATGTTGAAGGAAAATTAGTTATGGTTCCCATAAGGGGAAATGGAAATCTTTTTGCTAATCTAAGTAAGTACTAATAATAATAATATTACTCTTTTATACAATATTTTGTAACCGAAATGAAGCTACCATATTTATTTACCACCCTGATGTATGTAAGTACGACTCCTTCCTTATACTGCCATACCAAGCCAGCAACTTTAGGGCAGTCAGTGCTTCTTTTGTCTTTCTGCAGCCCGGAGTGCGATCCCAACGCTTTTTTGGTGTGTTGTCTGTGTTGATTAAAAAAGAATTCATAAAACTCCGAGAGTTTTGTTAAAATTGTTTAATAAGTATATTTGTTACACATTTTTTTTTAAATGCATATTATAATAAAGAAAAGGCGTTAAAGTATCCTTAATAATTAAATTTTTATTTCAGCTGATTGTAGTGCAAGGGCGTTTTTGGACACTGAAGTATATGAAAAAGATGGAGAAAACCACATGAGGTTTCTTTCAAATAAGATGAAAGTTAAAGTTGGCGGAGGACATGTGAAACTCGATAATCTTTTCAATGGTGATAAAACGTTGAGTAAGTAAATACCAAAATTACCACATCAACTGAGTATGATTGATAATAAATATATTTTATACTATTTAATTATCTTAGTACATTTTCTAGGTTAGATGTGTAGAAGTGAGCATTCTTGGCATAAATCCTTTGAACTTGTTTAACACACTTTCACCTGTTTCATACCAAATACATCCTTAGTAAATTCCGAATACAAACATAAAGGGTTTTAGTCAACCTGACAATTTATTGACCAAAATCCAATTTCAAAGTCCGGCCATAAAATACAAAAAGTTAACTAATAATGCTAAAATCTAGCTTAATTGTCAAAATCCGGTTTTGAATTAATGAAATCTGGCTTCAAATTAATAAAATCCGGTCATAAATTCTATAATCCGACCATGAAATATAAAAAATAATTAAATTTAGAAAAAAAATTAAAATTGTCAAATTCTGGTTTTAATCAATAAAATTTTGCTAAAATCTGACTTAAATGTCAAAATTTGACCTTCAGTAAATAAAATCTGGCTGAGTTTGTTGAAATCTAGCATTTTATTGTCAAACTTGGTTATAAAATATATATATATAGACTTTTCGGTTAAATTTTTTTAGATTTTTTAGATTTAATTTGTCTGAAAAATAACTTTTTTGATAAATTTTATTATTCTGTTGCTATTTAATTATTAGAAAAAATTTGTATTCTTTCTTCGGCTTTTGAGTGCTAGTGATTCAAAAATTATATATTTTGCTACTTCTAAACAAACATTATTAAATTGCACCCTTTCACCCAAATTAGTTTTGTATCTTGTTGCTTCGTAGGAAATCAATATTAACTACCAATATACATTAAATGTGTTTATAATAGATTATATTTATATATTTCAATTTTTAGATGATATGATAAATGATACCATCAACAAAAATCTTGCACCATTTGTCAAGGAATTATTACCTTTTATTGAAAAGGGATTGGGAGAAAATTTTCTTAACACAGGAAATCGAATTATAGAACCTTATCCAATGAATCAGCTATTTCCTAACTAATATATAATGTATACATTGTTATGTAAGCTATGTTTTTTTAACATTTTCTACTAATAAATACATTGATAAATTACTGAACTTGTTTTTTTTTTCTTTTGTCTGTATATATTGCTAGATTCGTTAATGTTAATGAGTTAATTCTAAAATGAAACATATTTTAATTAAATAATACATTTTAATTTTTATTTCAAAATAATAAAATTAAGATGAGAGGGGAACCAGAGATTTTATTTTCAATTTTATTCATTTTGCTAAACTGATAAGTAAGCAAGTCATTATATTCATAGTAATATCTGATGACATAAAAAAAATTGATATTTGATTGTGGAAAAGAATTTGTTTCAAATCTTCTTCCCAACAAATCTTAAGAAGTATAAAAATGACAACAGGTTTTTGAATTGGTGCAAGCAGAAAAACATAATATTGTATAGGAAAAGCGTGTTATTATCATACCTAATATACACTGGCCAGCAAAATTAACACACCACTATTTTTGGAAATTCATATAAAAATGAAAATATTTTATTTTATTTTAAACTGCCATAGTACACACATTCTAAATTTATACAGTTAGTTTTTTATCAAAGACTGTTTATATTATCTTTATTTTGTTAGAATTTAGATAAAATTTGAAAATACCTCTTTTTTTGTTAGGTTTTATTGCTCAAATTTATCATTTGCACTGATAATTTATATTTGTGAGGTACATTGAAGTAAAGTGATTATTATGGAACGCCAATCTAGAAATTTGACGGCCGAATAGTGTGCTCAGGCAGTCATTTTACTGGAAGAGGGATGGAGCTTTTGAAGAATTGGACAAAGATTTGTTGTATTGCATACATCCGTTTCCCGTATGATCGAACGTTATAGGGAGACAGATCAGCACTTCAGAATACCTGGTTATGGCAGACATTGCATAACTACGCAAGTTCAAAACCGTTTAAGAGTCTTTGCTTTAAGACAACGGTTTGTAACAGAAAGATTGCTGCAGACACAGCTACAGGAAGCAGATGTACTTATAATTTCAACTGATACTGTTCGTCGACGCCTAGCTGAATAAGATCTGAGACCAAGATTCCTAGCGCAGGGACCAGCTTTGACCCCAGAGCATCGTAGAGCAAGGTTAAATTTTGCTAGAGTACACATCGATTGGGCTGATGAAGATTGGGAAAGAGTTTTTTGGTCAGATGAAAGCAGATTTTGTCTCTTCAACTTCAATGTAACTTCCAATTTTGCAATTTTTAATTGTGGAGTATCTTAACCACAAAAATGTGGTATATGATTAACAACATTCAGATATATTATATTTCTTTGATTTTTTTTAATAGTTTTTGTCACTCATTGTTCTTTAGTATTTACTTAATTATTCTAGATACTATTGTAATTAACTTTTTTAAACTTAAGTCCTAACTAATGTCTATTCTTAGTTTTAATTAATTTTATTAAGGTCAAAACCGGTAGCTTTTAAATAAAATAAATGTTTGTTCTATGACAAATTTATTTTAAACCTTTTTTTTAATTAAGGATTATTCAACAATATTTTATTGCAATTTGCAATTTTTAATAGTTATTGACTCAATTTTGGTGCTTTCTGACAATATTTTTATACTTTATGACAAAATGTTGCTATTTTTGATATTTCATAACAAAAATTCACACTTTTCAACAGTGTAAGACCGGATTTTGGTGCTATATGACAATAGTTTGATTGATTTCAAGAGTAGATTCCAGTTTTTTAACAATATATTTATATTATATTGTTTTGTTAACTTTGACATTAAAAAACAAAATATTGCAACAGCTTATGCCGGATTTTGGTTTTTTGCTATTTCTAACATTTTACACAAAATATTGCATTATTTGGTAAGATTTTGGTTTATTTTGAAAATAATTTAATATTTTATTATAATTTTGCCATTTTTGACTTTTTAATAATAGAATGTTGCAGTTTTTATCGGTTTATGGTAAATTTTAGTTTTTTTGGACAATATTTTTATACTTGCTATTGCTGTTTTTGACATTATATAAATAAAGTTTTGCATTTTTTGACAGTTTATAAAAGATTTTGTATATTTTGGTGTTTTTGAAATTAAAAAAAAATACATATTTCAATTTTATGACCGGTTTTTGCCAATTTTCAGTTTTTAATTTTTTGTGATATAAGCGAACATACAAAATACATAGAAATTAATAGAAAGATCAAAAGAATTATTGGAGTAGCAAAATGAGAGTACCTGTCTGACAAATGCAAAGAAATTGGAAGGCTTCAAAAAGAATACGTCAATTTCAATTTTTACAAAAAAAGTTAAAGAACTAACGAGAATTAAGAGAAAAATTGCAAAAACTAAGGAAAGGAACCACGCATAAAAACTGTAAAATGGATTGAACACACAAAAGAACTTTTTGAGAACACCAGAGGTCTTCTAAGTAACACACTATAAGAGATAACTAGCACCCCAATAACAAAGAAGGAAGTACAACACGCCATCAAGAACATAAATGAAGTACCAATAGAGCTGTTTAAACTTATTAAAAACAAACAAATTGATGTTATTAAGAACCTGTATAAAACAGAAATATTGCCAAACGAGTGGCTAAAGTCAACATTTATCACGATACCAAAGAACCCAAATGTTAGAGAGTGTAAAACTATAAGTCTCACAAATCATGCCTTATCAAAAGTATTTCTAAAAATAATACACAAAATACTAAACAACAAATTGGAAGAAGGTATTAGTGATACGCAGTTCAAATTCAAAATTTGCATGGGCACTCACAAAGCGCTATTTGGCATTAACTTATTGACACAAAGATGTATGGATGTGAACGTATAGGTACATGCTTGTTTCAAAGACTATGAGAAAGCTTTTGACAAGGTCCAACATGAACTATTAGTAACACTTTTAAAAACCAGAAACATCGACGCAGCGGACTTACAAATAATTGAAAATCTGTATTGGATGGCAGAGGTGAGAGTAGATGGTAATTCCACAGAAAACATGCATTTTGTCTCCGATGCTATTCAATTTGTAATCAGAAGCAATATTCCAGGAAGCAGTGCCTGAAGAAAAACAAACAGGGCCGATTGTAAACCGACAACCAATCAACTCAATAAGATACGCGGATGACACAGTGATACTGGCAGATAATATAGAAGAAAATGAATCTTAAAAAAACTAAATATATAATTACTTCAAAAGCAGCAACATCTAATGCTAACCTTATCATCGACAATATCCGCATCGAGAAGGTAACTAAATTTAAGTACCTTGGTAACTAGATAAAAAACAACAATGTTCAGATAAAAGAAATCGAATGCAAAATTGAACTAGCCATTTAAATCTACATCTTAAGCTGGAACTCCGAATAAGAATGGTAATGTGTTACGTGTTTTCCATATTAATACAATAAACTCTAAGCTTTTGAAATGTGGGTGTATAGGAGAATCCTAAAAATATTGTGGGCCAACAAAATTACAAATGAGAAGATATTACGAAGGATGGGAAAAGAGCTAGAAGTTATAGAAACAATTAAATGTGGGATACTAAAATATCTGGGACATACTATGAGAGGAGAAAGGTATAAAATACTACAACTCATAATACAGGAAAATATTGCAGAAAGTAAAAATGCGGGAAAACGCCGTATTTCTTGGTTAAGAAATGTTAGAGATTTGTTGAAATTAAAGATTGCTTTGTTGGTAGCTAACCTCAAAGTAAAAAATGGCACATATAGAAGAAAAAACAATATTTTAATAATTTTGCACGTTTCAATAGTTTATAGCCAAATTTTGTTACTTTTTAACAATGTTTTGATAAAACCAGTTTTTTGCTGTTTTTGACATTTTATAACATTTTTCAACAGTTTGCAGCCGAATTTTGTTGTTTTCTAACAATATTTGGATGTTTTAAAACATAATTTTGTTATTTTTGAAACTTTATAAATAAAAATGTGCATATTTTATTATTTTATAAATAAAATTTTACATTTTTGGACATTTTTTTTTTCTGAAATTATTTTATTATTTTATGACCCAATTTTATTATCTAATTACGCCACTGCTCAGAAGTAATTTGAAATAACATTTTCAAAAGTATCTACGATTTTGTCAATGTTGCACGTGTTTTACTGGACTAGACACTTTCCTTATAAATATTAAACCAAAGAGTCTAATCAATGAAACTAAAGAAAAAATTAGGTCCTAATGTTTCTTCTTCTTCTCCTTTATTGCGCATTTTACAGCTACTATTAAAAAGTAATTTAGATTACAATGTTTTTTAATATTTGTTAAAAATGCATTTTAAGATCTTAGTCATATTTTTTTTATTAGATTGCAATATAATTTGATGCCGTTTAATACTGTTTAGTTATTATTTATTAACTGGACTAGCAAATGGTGCTACTCTTTCTGATTCATAAATGTTGTTAGACAATTTAATTAAAATTGGTTTATAAACAAGAATTTTAACATTTGAAAAAAAAAAATAACACAAAGAGTAACTACCCAAGTTGTAGTAGCAATAATGACATTTACATTATTTTTATTCACATCACCTTTTAAAGTCTTTAAAGAATAGTTTTTAATCACAAATTTAAAAAACTTTTGTAACAACTAAAGTATTGCTTAAGGTAACTGAGCAGCATTTGGCAATAGATATATCAAATTTTATAACAGATGCAAACAATATTTTTGATTGTATAAATTCGCGTTGTACAAAAAAACTAAATCCTTACAAATCTGTCTTGTTTATTTACAAATCTTGTTTATCAGAAAAAAAAACATTAGAATTGACTATTGATTATTTCCAAAACGTGAATATTTATAAATTTGTATAAAAAATAAGATCAATTTTATCTCTATAGAGTTAAAAGCCAAAGATACATTATATGTAATTACGTCTAAAATAATTCAGAGTTTGATAAAAAATACGTTTTTTCTGACACAAAATCTAAACTAATAAACAATGCTAATTGCAAAATAAATATTGATGTACATTTATCATTAGAACCAACAAAATTGAAAAGATTGTTAGCTGCGGATATCAACAGTGAAACTCAGAATTTAAGTAATGATAAATATTGTGAAATTGATGAATCAGATTCAAACATAGAAAACGCGGAAGAAAATGTGTATGTTGGCGGTTCATTATTTATTAGAAAGTAATTAGAAAATAATCTGGAAAATATTAGTGAAGATGAAATGTTGATACTAAATAAAAATTATGGCTTAAAATATAATACAAAATATTTTAAACGGCGAACTAAACATTCTATACTTATTGTTCAATAACACATCCAATAACAACAAAAATTACAAATAAACGAAGAACTAAATGTTGGATAAAATCTATAGCATGTTCTCTAAAACATAAATTTGTTTTGACAAAACAGTTGATAAAAATAAAAATGCGTGGAAATACTTAATGGGAAATTAATTTACTTGCGACGATTTTTCTAAGAAGTTCTTAAGAAATCAAGCTGATCTTTTCTGCAGTATATTTTTTAAAATCTTTCTAAAAAGTTTGAAGAGTGCCGCCAACGAGATGGCCGTCATTTACAACAACAATCTTATTATCAAAAAGTACCAAAAAAATTATAATTGCAATAAGTTGTAAGTTCTTTTATTTTCAACTGAAATTAGTTGATCTAACTATTTTTTTTTGTTCTTAGACATAATTATTTTGGACTAGTTATTAATTAATTACATAATTTAATCCATACTTTTATTACTGTATTCAGTGCGGATATTTTTAATATATAGAGAATCATTTATTAAAGACTCGTATAAGCAAAGTAAACAAAAATACACATATCATAACTATTTTTATTCAATTATCACTCTGATTACTCTGATATTATATTTGTTAAAAAATTATATGTTTGAAATTAATAACAAACAAATTAAATTGTTTATAGCCTTCAATTTTAATTTGTTTTTTGAATAAATATACATTATATGAATTTAATTAATTTAATTTGGCAAACAAGTTTACGCATCGCTCATTTCTCCTATCAAATTAAATCGCGTGATCTCGTGTTTTCTTGTGCTCTACACTTAGTCTAGCACGGAATTAAACTAGTAGTAATATTTGATTCGTTCAACGCCACGTAGTGTTATGTTATCCAAGTTTTGCATTGCGCATGCAGCGCCTCGTAGTGGTAGGTTCGTTACATTAGACGTTTATTCCCATAAGGTTAAATATTTTCCTAACTAATATGTCAATCAACGGTTACACGTCGTATGCCAGTATAAGTACACGATGGTTATTTTCTGATAGATTTTTACCATCCATATGCTTTTCTGTTAATATATTTATTTATTATTTTTACTGTCTTGTTTAGTTATTAGCAAATCATCATCTGGTTCTGTTATTTAAAAAATGTACATTTATTTAAACCAAGTTTTTTTTATAATTTTTAAATTTGCTGATAGAGCCAAAAAAAAAACTATGAAAGTATAGTTTTTTAATATATCATTCTAGCAGTGGTCCAGATTAACATACTACGGTCAGTCAAGATCTTGTTGGGACAGGTGTCATTGGTTAAATTATTGAAAATATTTAAATATTTATTTGCCATCTTATAACGCGTTATCAGAATAGCTTGAGACCTATATAGAGAATAGCAAATAATAAGCGATTGAAAGAAAAAGCCTAAAGAAATACACGACGGCATTAATATTACGTTTACTGGATGAATTTAAGTTTAAATAATTATTTAAATTATTACCTTTAATATAGTGTCGCTCTTGAAATTAAAAATACATTTTTTGTACTTAATAATGTACAGTACAATAATTTTGCCCGCCAATTTCTAATTTCTTTAACCCTACGGAAGTAGCTAACAGTCCGGGGTTCGATCCCCGAATATGACTAAAATAATAACTTTGCTCTTTATCCACCGGGGTGATTCGGAAGTCACCTAATAAGCCGTTGGTCCCATCAACCCCCTTCATACAAATCGTAAGACTTCTGGGGCGATGTAAAATAGCTGTAAAACGCAAAATAAAAAAAAAATAAAAAAAGAAGTCTGTAAGAAATATTCAATTCTTACAGACTTCTTTTTTTATTTAGGTAACATGTTTCAAAGTTGTATTGTCGGTCATGCTTGCAATTTGAATCTATATACTTTCAACGCGCGCATCCTTCATTTAATCAATATATAATTACATTTAACCATTTTTAAGATAATTTATATAGTACTCCATGTTGGGCGTCAAATTGCTACGCGCTCTTTAGCTCTTTGGTGTTTTAAAAAGCTAGCCTGGCTCAGCTTGGACAAAGTCCTGAAACATCTCGTACTGGATGATAGCTTGAGTATAAAGAAGATTACAATTTTTCTCTACTTCAGCGTCGTTTGATTGTTTTCAAACGCGACGTTTAAGATCCGTCAACTTTCAATACTAGTTTAAACTCTGAAACTAGTTTAAACTATGTTTGTACATATTAAGGCAACTTTCAATAACGAGTTAAACTATAAACGCCGTTTTATCACAGCTGAACTTAATTTCACTAGCTTGACCGTTTAAACCTAAGCAATTTGTTTTATTTTAACGGCGCATGTACGAATACTCCAGATTCCTTGTTTTGATGTTTTTCGTACTAACCTTAAACATAATATTTTTAATGATAATAACACGGATCCGGACAAAAATATTTTAGCATATATACAAATAAGTGTAGAAAGAAAAAAACGAATTGTGAGAAGCAAACCAAATCACTATCAATTATGTTATGAGGACGAATGTTTTAAACATTTTCGTCTCTATAGGAACTATTTTATTTATAATAAATTTAATAGAACATAAAATATGTTTACAAACAACTAGGTAAGAATAAATTTATATAATTATTTCAATGATTAATATTATTATTGTTGGAAATGAAGTCTTTTTTAATATTGCTCAATTTCCACGTTGTGTAGTCATAAATTGTTCATATTCAAAATCCAGTCCGGTAATTTTCAATTAAAAGTCCAGACTTTAAGTGGTCCAAATTTGAAAGTTTTTGATATTGTGTCTCGCTGGCCTGGATCATCTCACGATTCTACAATTTTTAATTATAGTTGTATTTGAGGACGTCTTGAAAGAAGTAAAATGTGGAACAGCTTGATAGAAATTTTTTTAATTACACCTTTTGCTAATCCAGTTAACAAAGCTCAAATTGTACTCGTAATCCTGTAGAACGGTGCTATGGAGTATGGAAACGTAGACTTCCTCGCAACAGGAATTAGAGTGAAAGTGGAAAAAATTGAAGCAATAATTGTTGCTACCGCAGTGCTTCATAATATTGCCTGTGATGTGCGTGTTAAAGTTCCTCCAATAGAAAATTATGTCGAAGAAGAAATTAATTTCATTAATAATATGCCAGCCGATCATGGGATTGTTTCAGTCGTAAATAACATAACAAAGTTGAATCTTTTTATTGAATATTTTGCCTACCTTTAAATTAGGTTACCATACATATATTCTTTTTTATATCTCACTAACTATACCTTTAATACTGAAAATTCTAATAAGTATCAAACTTTTTCTATAATCACAATAAATTTTATTAAATAATGTTTCCTTTTTTTATTCTATTTTCAACTCCAATATTTTCAGTTTCAAAGCATTTTCCTGAACTTTATGCTCTTATCGGTCTCAAGCATTTTTATTTTTAACTCGCCCTCCTTTTGTAATTGATTCCTCTATTCTTCTATCAATGCTAATTTATCCTTTCCAACTTGGCTCCAAGTTTCATCAAAACTTTTTCTTTTTTCATTTTTGTTTTTGTCAAATCTAGCAATGAAAACAAGGTAAGTTAAGTAAAAATATTTAAAAAGTACATAAGTAAATTAAATCCTCATCAAGTTCATTAATATTTATTTCTCTTCATATGAGTAAAATCAGAAAATCAAATTAAATAATTAACTCTTTAAAATGAGTGAATAAAATAAATGCATGCATTGATTAAAACCATTAGGTACACATTAGAAATGTAAATAATAATATAAAATACAAGTTTTAAAATCAATCGGGCCAAATAACATTTCTAATATAACAATTATTGTTCACTTTCTTTTGGATGAAGTTGGCTTCAACTCCGCTGCCTTCGTAGATTGAAGCATTGATGGCGTGTAATGCCTCCAATCCATCGGTGTATTTACCTCTTTGATGGTAATCGAGCTGGTTTACAGTACTTGTATGTTTATAACAATTTATTATTAACACAGGCTGTTTCCTAAAAAAACGCCGGAAGCTATAATTTTCTTATTTTAAATTTTAGATCCAATAAACTATATATATATTCTTAAATGGCAAGTAATAAACTATCTTTTGACGTTCTCAGTTTGTAAATATATTTTACCTGTTTCGAGTAACGATATCCATTATCGTTATTTTAAATGGAACACCCTGTATATTTTTACATATTTTGATTCACGGTGAAATTCTGCATATAGCAGTGTATTTTATTTATTTATTTGTAGACGGAAATATTTTTAAAAAAATTATGAAAAGAAAAACAATCGTAAATACTGAAATATTTAATTGAAAAAAAAACTACAAAACATAATATACGTGCCTATTCACTTTCTATTAAAAAAAACGATTCTACAAAAATTCTGCGGTATTAAACTCTTCCGCAAGTTTTAGCCATGCAGCCTCCTTTGTACGGATAGAGCTGACATCAGTTTTTTTTACATTCTAAGACTTCTTTGAATGTTGTGACCAATGAAACCTATAAAAACATTCTATTTAAAAATATAATCTAGTTTAATTATGACAATAATTTATATAATTAAAATTAATAAAAGTTAGGTTAAATTTTAAACTGACATAAATATAAAATTTAGTTGATAAAGCAATACTTTTCTGTTTTTGAAAAATTGGTTGTTTTTTTTTTATTAGAGGATTAGTCAATACAAGAAGACATGTTTAATAAAAAAATATCGTTTTATAATAAAGGCACAAATTACAATCACAAACCAATATAACCATAATCAAAACAATATGCATGAAGCTAGTCTTTACAGATATTTTAGTAATTTTTATTAGCAACCTAACAAATATTTGCGTTTAAGTAAACTAATGTTGAAAGTCTAGTTTTAAGTAAAACGGAGTTCCCAATTTAATCTAAGTTTTGACAATCTCGCGTTTAAACTAGCATTGAAAGATTGGCTTTTTTCACAAATTATACATTTGGATTTGGCCGTACCTTCCCAGATGCTCTTAAAATTATTCCTATCTTTTTCTAAGTTAAACAACCTCCGTAAGACAGAAGCCAAGCCTTTCTCCTTATCTAACTTGGTCACTCCCCTGATTGCGAGTTCATATAACAACTCCTCTTTGGCCAGGCTCGAGTTTTGACATGATTTTAATGAAAATTCCACCCCTTAACCGACAAAAAATTGAAGAAAAAGGTAATTAAACCAAAAAACTATAATTAATTTTACAAGAAAATTTACACTTAAGTATTGGGGGCCCAACGTAGAGCGCCAAATTGCTACGCACTTTTTAGTCCTAGTGTTTTAAATAGCTAGCTAGCCCGGTTTAGCTCAACACATACATACAATTAAAACACAAAAAAAAAGTAAACAAGTAATTAACAAACAGTCACTACAGACGTCTGACGCCAATTATTATTTTCCTTATATTTTGTTTTTGTTTGTCATCACTCTGAGGATGGTCTACTTTAGAGTAATTCTACACGAGCGTAAAAAAACGTAAAAAAGGATAGGATTCACACATGCTATTTGCAAATTAATTGTATATTAAAAAAAATAAACTGAAAAAAATTGTGTAATATATGTATATAAATAAATTTAATAATTAATAATGCCATTATACAAAACCATAATTATTATATTTTATTAAATGTTTTTTAATCATTTAAAAACTGAATTAGTATGTAATCAATTATTATTATTTTAAAATTTATATGCATTGTATTTTTTTATAGCATGTTCTGATGAAGCAACAAACTCGTGGCGAAATATCAACTTTTGTAATTAAATGTTTTATTAAATAAAACCTTTGCCGTATAAATGTAGAGCAATAATATATATATATATATATATATATATATATATACAGGGTGTCCGGAAAATACGTGTACAACGTTTGACGACAGACTCCTGACGTCAAAATAGGTCGATCTAAGCCGACTTAGTTATATCCAAAATTGTCTCGTTTAGCCGGTAGAGGGCGTCAAAAAAAACAAAAGTATAACAAAGTTGAAAGTATCTATTGTAAGAAACTAAGTAAAACAAAAACATTACTTAAGCAAATGTGTAAAATGACCGCCATCTTGCTGAATACACTTATTAACACTCTTTAAAAAATGATATTGGACCCTATCTAATGTCTCGGGATTATTAAAATGGTTGCCTGCATTTAAAATCCGCTGCAATAAATCATCGCGTGTGTTTACCGGAGTCTTGTAAACTTCTGTTTTAATAGCGCCCCACAAAAAGAAGTCACACATATTTAACTCAGGAGAACGTGGTGGCCATTTTACTGGTGCATCATTGCCTCTTCCAATCCATCGGTTGAGATATTGATGATGTAAGTATTGCCGAACGGCAACGGAAAAATGGGGCGGGGCACCATCATGCATATACCACATTTCCCTCTGAAGTAAAAGGGGCAAATTCTCCAGAAGAATTGGTAATGTGTCTTGCAAAAAATTTAAATAAATATTTCCATCTAACCTGTCTGGAATAACAATGGGACCAATAAGGTAGTGATCAATAATACCTGCCCAAATATTAATTTTAAATTGATGCTGATGATGTGCAACTTTAATGGCATGTGGATTTTCATCGGAATAAATATGTTCGTTGTGCAGATTGGTTACCCCAGATCTTGTAAAGCATGCCTCGTCAGTAAACATAATTTTTCTACAAAAATTTGGAACAAGGATTCTTTTGTTTCTAATAAATTGACAAAATGTAAGCCGCATGGGGGGATCAGTCGGTAAAAGTTCCTGGACTTTTTGTATGTGGTAAGGATGTAACAACTGTTCTCTTAAAACCTCATTGACAATCGTTTTAGGAACATTTAACTCACGTTCTAAGAGACGGGTACTGGTACTTGGTTCTTCTTCAACTCTTTCCAGAATCATCTCTTCTGTTTCCACAGTTCGAGTTGTTTGCATACGACCCTTGCCTTCAAACTTTTTCTAAAAATTGCCCGTTTCCCGAAGATAACGCTCAATATTGGCAAATGTTTGGTGGTTTGGTATTCGACGGTTAGGAAACCTCTCCATGTAAACCCTAACACTCTGACGCCCATTTCCTTGACAAAACCCGTATACCAGGAGCATGTCAACTTTCTGAGAGTTTGTATAATTTTCTATTTTTAATGGTAAAATGAACTTGTAATTCAAGAATGTTGATCGTATACTTGAGTAAATTTCATAGACTGGTGACAATTTGTCAATAATTGTCAAATTATTAAACGCCATAGCAACAAGGTCACTTAAAAAATTATTGTTGCAGGTAATTTCTTTTTAATATTTACAAATTTTTGACGCCCTCTACCGGTTAAACGAGACAATTTTGGATATAACTAAGTCGGCTTAGATCGACCTATTTTGACGTCAGGAGTCTGTCGTCAAACGTTGTACACGTATTTTCCGGACACCCTGTATATATATCAACTTAAAAATAAACATAATTGTAATTCGAATGAATTCAAACTTCCCATTTGGTGATTCAACAATCATTAAAATAAAAATGATATATGAAAGATTGAGCAAGATGATATACAAATATAATACATAAATACAAAATATCGTAAGTACCACTTACACTTGTCGAACTATATAATATGAAAACCCCATATAATATATTTACATATAAAATAACTTTAAACGCTTATTACTTTGCACTGATATGAAAATACAAAGTAAAAACGACCTATATACACATACAGGTACGAGTACAATGTACAACTCAATTATACTTAAGGTTACAGTAATTTGATACGCCGTAAATGGAAAAGTACATAGTATTGATTATAACCTTCTACTATAATATCCGATTCCTTAGAAGAAGATGAACCATTCTAATTTTTAAAGCAAACGTGGTCAATGGAGTCTTTCATTTTAATCAAAACTCTTGCACAGATGGAGCAATATTTATTCCGGATTTCAAGATATAAAAACTTTTCCGTACTTTTACCAATAATCACAGCCACTCCGGATGACGCATTGTAACTCTGTCCATAACTTCTTTTGGACCATCTTCCGTCTTAATATACAATAATAAATGGAATGCCATCTGCGTCAATATTGTCGTTTGCAACTGCGTTTTCATCATATTCACCATTCTCAGCAGATTCCATTGATTCTCATATAGATTCTATCCATTTATATCCAAGTTCTTGTTGAATATTAAAATAGATTGCTTTTGTCATCCAATACACACAACCGTTAATATTGATTTTTTTTAACTAATTGCTTCATTTTTTATCTTCTGGCAATAAATTGTCTTTGTCAAACAAAAATATTTTTTGGATAAATTACTAAACTGTTCTTTGTTTGTTCTTTGTCTTTAAAAATAGATGATTTGCATTCCAAAAATTTATACTTACTGGAATAGCAGTTAACTCAAAACTTTACAATTGATTTAATGACATAAAGATGGAACAATTTATTTATATTTAATATATATATAAAGATGCACTCATATCGAAAAAGAAACCGTAAACATTTGCGTTCTGGTCCAATTGTTCATACAAGTACTTTAAAAATGCAATTACCCACCGAATGAATATAATACGATCAAGATTTTATCGTAATATACAAGGTGGGGCAGAACAAGGAGGGACTTTAAAAATCCTGCCAACTGCGCCGTATCGTTGGGAAGTGGTAGGAGCGCTATCGGCCATGTTTTCTTTTCGCAACCATTTCAACATCAATCGCAATCGACCGGTTCCGTTTGCCAGTGCGATTAAAAAGTGGGTTCGGAACACAGATCACCTTAAAGATGCAGCGTTCTTATATAAATTATAGGCAACACGTTAGGCAGATAATACCGTCTATGCTTTACAGATGTCGCGCTTGTCAGAACAACCCGACGAGCGGGAGATTTAAATTTAACAAATACATAAAATTAAATTTAAACTTTATAAATTACACACAAAAATGAATACATAATTAATATATTATATTTTTACATAAATATAAATATATTATGTATTCATATTTATGTGTAGGGGTTTTACATGTATAAATAATAATAACAAATATTTAAGTAATAATAAAATTTAATATTTTAATAACAAACAGTAATAAAATAAATATTTAATACATAATAAATGATAAATTTTATTGTTTTAAGTTCGGGTATCCATTGACTTCCAACTTCCTTCGAAACTAAAAATAAACATGAATTAATACATTAAATATGAATTAACATCTATTCTTTTATAAATATCAACTAGATATAATGATGTCGTGACAGTACAACATTTCTAAAAAATGAAATTGTCGAAGTTAAAACAAATTAAATTTGGAATTTGTTTTAATTTAGCATTTCATAGTTATTTATGTGCTTTTAAAGTGATATTATAATTCATAGTACGAATAAAGAATTTAACAAACAAAATTTACTTATAATATTGTACGAGTAATAGAATTAATCTCCTTTTTGTTGTTCATTTGATCAGCACACACAGCTCCCATTTGCAATCTTTGGCAACTGAAATAATAAAACAATAATATTAATAACAGATAACAATTCTTAACAAAAATTAAATTATAATTAATATTTTTACTAATTAAACAGCAAAATATAATATATATAATATATTTTGTTTCTCAATTATATATTAATTTTGAAATGTAATATCATTTACAATTTATAATAAAACTACAGATCAAATTTTTTTAAATGAATAATAAATTAAACTTTCTAAATTCTAAAGAAAATTAACTGAGTACATTTCATTTACTGCTACTCTATATAAAATTAAATTTACTTACAATATTGTATGGATAAATAGAAATCTTGTGTTGCACTTTATAATTTCCAGGTCTTCTCATAATCAGATTTGTGTTGATCGCAGCTCCAAGCTTACTCCCATTTCCAACGATCAGCAGTCACATAAAACAATATAAACATATAAATAAATAAATTAATGCATAATAAAAACATCTTACCTAAAAATTATTACGCACCAAACAATTGTTTTTTTTTTTTTGTTTTTTTTATGGTCGGAAGGGAATCTTCGCAAGACACCTGGCTCTCTGCCAGGACGTGTTGGATTTTCTCCCTTTCGGGAAAACCTACCAACTAAACCCCTCCTCCTCTTCTAAAGTTTGGATTGAAAACTTCTGGTTTAAGTGGAGGATCGGATGGTCTTCTACGCTCCAACTTTGTTTCACTCGATGACCATTAAATAACATGAAATAATAAAAAAAATAATATTAATAACAAATAAAAATAATTTCTTACTTTATAAAATTAAATAACAATTCTTAACAAAAATAAAACTATAAAAATTCTTAATAAAAATAAAATTACTGGAATAACATCTCAAAGAGAAAATAAATAAAATATATATGATAAATAAATAAAATATAAAAATACGTAATGTTTGACTAGCACAAGTTATCATTGGGTATACATGTTCAGCTCCTAAACATGCTGAAAATGATTATATTTTCTCTTGCTATTTTTATACTTTGTGTATTGATTGTTATAAAATTTATTTATTATTAGACATGAAGAAATATCTAATAATTTGCTTTTCACTTCCGGTTTATGCTCAACGCATAAATTCCAAGAAAAATCTATGGAATTCAAAATCTTACATAAATTCTTTCTCAAGTTTAAAATGTGTCCAAATTTAAAAAAAAAACTGAAAGTGTTCTCATAAATATTTATAATGTAACATACAAAATCAGATGTACAATATTGTAATCTGGCACTATCGTCATCTTTTAACAAAATGTAACTATGATGAACTTCTAAATTAACAGAAATAAATGAGTTCTTGCAATTACTACAATTGAAAAATTAATTAATTTTTTTACAAAAATACCCAGCAACATAACTGACAGTTTGTAAATCAAAACTGTAGAAGTCTAACTCAGAAACTGAAATTGTAATTAATTGAAAATCTATATCATCATTTACATCAACATTCAAAACTTCATTTGAACCTGTCTCAAAAAAATGTTGGAAGTTATCTAAAATGCTACCACTATCCGATTCACAATTGAAACCTGAGCTAGAAGGGGCAACCAAATTATTTAAAATAGCAGTTTTAAAGTTGCCAACAAACTGATGACAATTTGGATTCGAATTAGGCCCTCCACTTTGTCGGATTACTCCAAATAAATTTTCAATCGGATCCTGATTGAAATTCCTTGTTTTTAGATTAGAAAGACCCTTACTAACCAAAATAGAAAATATTTCTCTAATCCCCGTCAGAGTTTGAATCCAACCATTTTTAAATGGCAAACTTTTTCGAATCGAAGAATTTTTAAGTGATTCAAATTTCCAAAGTTGAATTTTTTCGACTGCGAGTTGCCAATACCTTAGATGATTTGATTTAAGAGATGCATTGGACTTATAAGGTTTGCGGAAAAAATTAGCAAATCCTCTTGAATTTAAACTATCGAAAAGAGTATCAATAAATTCTACAAATTCAGAAGTATGAATTGCATCAGCTGATAAAGTATTATTTGAAACACACCATGCCATAGTAGATGCAACAGAATTACTTAGAGTACGAGCAGCAACAGAAACCTTCATTTTTTTTATGGGTTTTTTATACACAAATCTGAATAACAAAGTTTATGCAAACTATGGAAACGATAAAAAGAATCTAATTGAAAAGTTTTTAAAATATGACAAAACTTTGCAGATTGATTGTCAGAAAACTTTATATTATATTTTTGCAAAGCATTTCGAGTGTTTTTTAGAAGATGAGGAACATCGAACAAAGGAATTATTTTTTGACCGTTGACAATAAAATATTTATATGGCTCGTTCTCTCCATATAAATTTACTAATTCTCGAATTGCTTTTCTATTTGTAGTCCCCTGATCACAAACAGTGGAGATGACCTTAAGACCACAAAACTGAACTGCTTCAATAACTTGTACAATCAATTTTTTTTAAATTATCCGAGGATATCACATCTTTTGTAAAATAAAAAGAAAAAGGTTGTTTCCAATTTTTATTTACGCCATGCACCATAAATACCAAAGCATGATTTGCGCACTGATTAAAACGACCTATTGATCCTAAATCTACATACCCAACAACTTTATCAGAAGACTTATCATACACGGATTGAGCTGAAAGAGACATTTCGTCAAACATTACAGTGCAATATTTATCCAAACGATTCATGTTTTGCACTCTCAAAGATAAATTACTGATGACTGATTGATTAATACCTGTATCAAACGGAACTGACTTCAAATGTTTTTGCAATGTAGATTTAGATGGCAACTTAAGATTTAAAAAAAAAAAACGATAACAAGCCGGACCCCTTTTGTATATTGCAATTGCAAAAGCTTTATTTTTATTAGACCAAGTTGGTCTCTTTTTATCACAATTTCTAAATTGAGTCTCTAAAAATTCTATTCCCGCAGAATCCATATTATTTTCTATTTTTTTAAAAAAGTTTTGAGCAGTAACTTTGCTAAGTTCTTTTAAACTGCACATAGTGTTACGAACTTTCCTTTTTAATTTAAAAATTCGATTACGTTGATTTCTATCAACTTTATAAAATAGTTGTTTTGTTGGCGAGAGATTACTCACCC
The DNA here is from genome assembly GCA_963932245.1 of Tachinus rufipes. Classification (NCBI taxonomy): domain Eukaryota; kingdom Metazoa; phylum Arthropoda; class Insecta; order Coleoptera; family Staphylinidae; genus Tachinus; species Tachinus rufipes. The sequence goes on along the minus strand of OZ010741.1, from coordinate 83,231,584 downwards.
TACTGATATTTAACTCTTGCAACAAGGTAGAGTTTTTACACTTTCTTTTTGGAGCAACCGGAACATTAATAATAGAATTATTTTTCCGTTTCCGATTTAAAGAAGGATGACTAAACGAAGATAATGATTTGACAGTAGAATCTACACTTGTCAAATCCGAAACAACATTAGAATTTACTGAACAATCTAAACTACTTATAACCTGAATCTGATCAATTGAATTAACAGAGTCATGACCTGACAAATCTATGCTATCAACATTTTTGAATATAGGTGGTACAGCATTACGATTTAGAGATTTCTTTTTGGAATTACGGAAACAATCAATCGAAAAATGATTTGAACAAAATGAAATATGTTTTTCAGTTCTAATATCAAGCCCTGTTATTGTTTCAACTGAAAGAAATCATTTTTCCCGTCTAATGGGATCAGATGGAACTCTAAAAAAGTTTATATTTTTCGCATTGTTTAACAACTTGCGATAATAACGCTATCGCACATAGGTGCTTTACACATATACCCAAATATCCCTATCTCTGACATCTTATAATATTATAATTAAAATAAACTTACCTAAATAAATGCACCTGCACACAACACCCACGATACACACACGTTAGCCGGCTAGCTGCAACATAACCTAAAATGGCGGACTAGAACATCAACAAGTCTCGTCCTTGGCTGCTTGGCTCTTATTGGTCAAATTTAAAATACAAATGTGGCGGCAATTTTTAATTTAATAAACGTCGCTCTTTGCGCCATCTGTGAAGCTTCAACGGTCCTAAATCGGCGGTGCCAGTCGCTGCATATCTTTCACCGGACCCTGGTTCGGAACTTTGAGAAGACTTTCTCAACAAGAAGAAAGAAGCCTGAAAGAACAAAGTCAGTACGCACTCCCGAGAATATCGAGCGTGTACGAATTACTATCGAACGAAGCTCGCGTCGTTCAGCTTGCCGACATAGCACTGCACTTATAATTTGAAACAGAACTGTCAGACGGATTTTGCACAAGGACCTACATCTTCATCCATACAAAATCCAATTAGTACAGTCTCTTAAAGAAACCGATTATGTGACTCGACAACAATTCTGTGAACAGTTTTTAGATTTAATTAATCAAGTTGCGGACATTGTAAACCATTTATAGATAAGTGACGAAGCCCATTTCCATTTGTCCGGTTATGTAAACATGCAGAACTTTAGACATTGGACTGTATTGAAATGGACCAACGTAATGAATAATTTCTGATTACCATTGGAAGAATGTGTAGGTCTAAACGGACGTCATCTTTTCGGAGTTATTTAAAAAACAAAAATCTGATTTTTAACTGACTTTTTAAAATTGCTCTTTATTTTACCCCATCCTGTATTTAATTTCTCCTCTACTTTTGGTTTCCCTGGTAACAAGCAAAATACGAACCAATTGGCTTGTGTGTGGTTTCTAATCTCTTGCTACAAAATTTTAAATCTTTGCTTTACTATTTGGGAGCTGACGAATTCTAAAGTATTTAAAAATAAATCTGTCCTAGATTTGATTATTGCAACTGTGTTTGTCGCTTGCGTGGTACATAAATCTTTGTTAGAAGGTTTCTTAACGGAAGGAATGGAATACATGCAAGGAATTATGTGTGTAGTACCAACTAACTTTATCGGAATTACAGTTAGAATTGAGAATGCATTAGCAAATAAGTAACACAAATCAATTTTAACTCTAATACTGTCAATGAAGATATCAATGAAATCAATGAACGCTAAAAAAAGAGAGCACATATTTATCGGAATAGTGCTACTGAGACTAATTCAAGAATAGCAAACTGGGTAGAAATAATTAAATTTGATAAATTTTATGATTAAGTTATGTACAAAATAGTCTGATAGTATGGTATCATCATCAAAAATAACGAAATAAATGTGGCTTACTTCTATTTTATATTGTTGTTTGCATTTTTGCCTATTAGAACTACTGATTAAGTTTTAAAAATTGTGTTTATTTTTGACTATATGTTGCATAAACTGCTCTTATGCATTTGTAATTATAATTAATCAATCAAATAATGAGATTACAATTATGCACGGTATTTTGTATTGTTCTATATCAAAAAATTTAAAAATGTTGAGAACAATAAAAACTATTCTTAAGAACAATATTGCATTCGTTTTCAGTAGAGTGTCCGTTCAGGTAAACAGAAAACACAAGACAAAACAAAAAGGTAAATATTATATAAAGGCTTCAAGAAATAAAAACAGAAATAAAAGAAGAAATGTAAACAAAACAACAAGAATCAAAAAAAGAATTTGTAAAAATATAAATAGAACTGCAGAAACCGAAAATAGAATGGAAAAAAACGATAAATAAATGGAAAATGAAAAATTGGCACCAGAAAATAGAATTATTTGAATAGAAGAAAGAACTACATTATAATTAAAGAGGCGGAATTAGAAGCAGGTGAAACAAGTAGTCGAGCTATTACTAATACAAAAACTCAAACATTATACGAGTAGGGATAAGTTCATAGGACAAAAAAAAAATGAAAAAGGAAAGAGCTATGAAGTGTACCATACACTTAGATGATGAGAAAAGAAGTATCCAAAACAAAATAAGATAGACAACAAGAAAACACGAAAAAAAAACAAAATAGGGTACAAATACATAGTTATAAAAGGAGAAGCGATGAAGCAAACATTAAAAAAGAGGAATCAAATTAAGATAACGACGCATGCAAGAAAAAGGAGAACAATTAATGAAAAAAAAAATGTAAAACAAAAATGAAAAAGAAAAAGATTAGCCGTAATAATTGGAACATGGATATACAAAGCATAAAAAGAAAAGAAGAAGAAATAATAAAAAAATTAGGAAAAACAGAACTGTGCGGAAATAAAAACAAAACGCAAAGGAATAAGGTTATTAATTCTTTTTCATTAATGTGCTTTCTCTTCCGTTATGTTGGTGTTGCCAAAATAAACATAGTTGTTACAAAATTGAATATTAATTACGTGATAACCGTAATCAATATAAAATCGTATAATAAATTTGTGTAATCAAATATTAACATACCATATTTAAATGTTATTCTAATCAATTGATCTATCACAGATTATCAAAATCAATAAAAATTAATGAAACTACAATCATAATCAGCAATAATCAGGTATTCATTACATAATTACTTAATTATTTAATAATAAATTATTTATTAAATAATCAAGTAATCATTACGAATTCATTACATACAAATATACAAAATATACTTACAAATACTTCGATTAGAAGGAGTGCTTTCTTTCTAATCATTTCAATATTCCGAAAAACGAAGCAGATAATGTTGAGGCTTCGTATGGGGTTTATGGTTGTGTTTTTGAAAAGAATATCATTTATAACATGTAATAAAAAATAAATATGTAATATCAAATTATAAATTATAAATTAAAAGCACATAAAAAATATCCAAGTTTTTCTATTAGATTGGGTATTGTTGTTATGCCTGATAATCTTTTGATTAGTTTTTTTTTATTTCTCCATATTTCGTCACACTTGATTTAAATTTGTGTTTTTTTTTAAGTTTTTGCTTATTATATTTCATACTTGTTTGTTATTAAATTGTGATGAATTAAACTTATAGTTATTTTTACAATAAGTTTGTATTAAATTACAAACATTTTCTCGCCACTTATTATTACCTATAAAGTTTATTTTAGATTATAACTTTTACTACTTTATAGTAATATGCTTAAAAATTACCTTCTTTAAACGCAAGTTCGCTTTGGTTATCAGTTATATATCTTTCTGATTTACCAGTTCCATCAAAATATCATCCATCCATCCATGTCTGTCTTCGGTTTCATATATATATATATATATATATATATACTTTTCCATCGTTCCCAAAACGTCTTGGCAATGTTCTCATTTCAGTAAAGCCTACAAAAATAATATGTTATATTATTTTTCTTGTCATCAACTTTTTGATGATATTTTTGTCGGAGTTCCAAAAGCAAAATCGTTGCATCTTGATTAATGTTTGATGAAATTCTTTTTGAAATCTATACTTATACATTATTGCTTTGTTCAATTGGTATATATCAATAAACCTACTCGTTTGTCTAAACTAAAGCAAATACAAAACTAAAAAAATCTACATCAATGAATAGATTTACCTTATTCCAATCAAATTAATGTAATGTAATATTAATTATTTATTTATTTTATTTTTAATCTTATGCATATTTACCGTTATAATATTAATTATTTAAAATAATTTATATACTAATAAGCAAAGTTGAATTTTTATGAAATGTCGAATTTAAATATAATTTTTTCAATTTATTTTACAAGTGAAAAAAGTGCATTTTACAGCTATTTTACCATGCAACGTCTTTGGACTAGTCTGAGAGTACATGGATAGTGAAAGTTATTACTTAGCATGCTAAGCTAATACTCTATAACTGAGCTATCTATCTCATCGTTTAAGCATCTGTTTATTATTGATTTATTAAATCAATTAAAATCTTAATTATAATTAGTTGACGAGACAAATGTATGCAATTACAAATCATTATAAATTTTCAAATATTGATGTTTTATGACCATCAATAGCACCAACACGAATATCAAACATGTTTCAATAGTGTTTCCCATCTCTTACTTGAACTAGCAACAAGTTTACTCCTAAAATACAAACAAACAATCTTAATAATTTAACAAAAATTATTTTTTTGAATTTTCTTAAAATTATGTGAATAAAAAAAAATAAATTGAAAAATAAAAAAAAACAAATTGCTAAATATTTTAGGCTTTGTACATACCAGTCGAATTTCTTCTTCTTCATTTTCATCTTTATCCAATTCCACTAATAAAAATCTGTTTAATAAATCAGAATCAAACGGTTTTTCTACACTGTTTTCGGGTTTAAAGTTAATTGGATGCTTGGGTCGTGCATAAGGAACACTCCAACCTCTTCTCCAGTTTATATACTTTCATTTTTAGGATATTAATGAGCAAGTTTTTTTTTTAATTTCTTGAAATTTTTAATGATTTTTTTATTTCTAGAAATCAGACGAGAGGTTTGCGTTGCAGACCTCTTTATCCTTACTTGTAATGGCATCAGTGTTTTTATTTTCTGAAGTTATGAAAAGTTTAAATTTTATATTCCTCAAACTCTGTCCCGGTTTACAAATCCTTACCATTTAACTTGTGGTTTATTTTAATTCATTTTATATAAATCTAATACAGAAATTTCAAAATTTGGATTAGTTGTAATTGTTTGGTCTTCAAAGCGGTATGCAGGCTAATTTTGTATTTTAAAAATAGAAGTGTGACAAAAAAGTATACAAAAGTGAAATGTATTGTAATGTTTTTTCATACATACATATGTATATCCTGCCCAATGATGGTTTCAGTAATAATAATAACATAATATGGAAATCTTTTCGTCCGTGGATATCTTAGAATCACTTTGCTGTTAAGAATTGGACATTTTATATAAAGATACGGAATAAATAAGAAGATAAATAACAAGAATTTTAACGTAAAAGGATCATTATTGTAATGTATTCCATAATATAAATATCATAGAATGTATAATGTACTTTTGTTGTGTTAATTTGTATGTAGTAAATAATTTTATATTAATTTATTATGAAAACTCAAATATATAACAAGTGGCGACGAGGATAATAGTGAACATCAAATAATAATTCATAATAATTATTATTGTATTAAATACCTAGAACAACATAATGGCAAGTGCAAGTGTAGGACATCTGCGAGAATTCAATCCTTAGATTAGCGATTGGAGTATTTACAGAGCAAGGTTAGAGAATTATTTTTTAGCTAACCAAATTGATAGCGTTGAAATAAAAGGTGCCATTTTGTTAAATTCTCTTAATGAGGAAGCTTATAAATTAATTTATAGTCTAGCTTTACCGGTAATTCCGGAAAAAAAAGCTTAATATGTTAATAAATGAACACTTATAAATCACAAATGTCTGTAATTGCAAATAAATTTAAATTTTATAAAGCAAATAAAATAGAAAATGAATCGGTGAAAGATTGGGCAGCACGTGTTCGTACGCTAGCGGCAAATTGTAAATTCAGCGGAACCGAGGTAGAGATGGTTTTACGAGACAAATTCATCACAGGATTTAATAAAAGTTCAGTTTGGAATGTATGAATATTGCAAGTGCTAAAATGGCCGCGCAAGAAAGTTCATACAAGGATATTATCAAGACGGAGCCGGGAATTCATCATATCAAGGCGCATGTCAATCACGCTGAGTACAAGATCCAGGAAAGAAGGAACTTCTGTGACGTGAACAAGGCGCACGCATCAACTTTAAGCAGTTGTCACGTGTGTGGTCGGAAAAATCATACAGCAGATAAGTGTTACTTTAAAAAAAATTGTTTCAATTGCAATAAAAAGGGTATAATAAAAATTTTATAGAATCTACTACTAATGAATTATTTTCAGCTAACTATTCCAATAATGTTAGACCAATTGTGTTTTTAGTGGAGATTGAAAATATTTTGATAAATTGTCAAATTGATTCCGGAAGTTTAATATCAGTAACGTCTTATGAATTATGGCAAAATAAATTTAAAAAACATAAAATGTTATCAACTAGCAAGCAATTTAATTTTTATAATGGCGATAAATTTTTTCCAGAAGGATTTTGCAAACTTAATATTAAATATAATAATAAAAATAAAGATATCTTATTTTATATTATCAAAAACGGGGGACCTCCAATATTAGGTAGGGACTTTTTAAAATTGTATAATTTAGGTATAACTGAAATGATTTATTATGTAGATTTACCACGGGACTTGGAATATTTGGTAAAGAAATATGAAACAGTATTTTCTGAAGGCGATTTTTTTTTTAATAATAAATTTTCTATATTAAGAATATTAACATATATTTAGGATAAAATAAAAAGATCTTTCAGATAACCGTGATAGTCACCTAAATACAAGTGTATATTGTCGTGACTACCAAGATTAAATTAATTCATTTAATAACAATATTGCAGTAAGAGTAAAGAGAAGGTGAAGAAAGATTGAAAAATTATACAATATAAAAAGTAATAGATAAAAAATTTAAATGTAATACAATATAAAAAAGTAACAGATAGATATGCACAAATAAAAAATTGAAATGTAATACAATATATATATAAAAAAAGTAATAGATAGATAAACACAGGTTGTTATGTTTGTATACATAATCTAAATTTTTTTGAAAAAAGCTTGACGTTTGTAATTGTTTTTAATAGAGTAGGTAAATCATTATATAATTTTACGCCGTAGTATACAATAGACTTTTTGTAGAGTTAGATTTAACAGTAGGAAACTTAAATTTGTGCCTGTTCTTAAATCTAGTATTGTGTACATGATCAGGCAGTAGAAGCAATTGTTAATTTTTGTGAATGAATATAACATTAGTTAGATGATGTAATTGCTTAAAGTTCAAGAGCTGTGATGATTCATACAATAGTTCCGTACTGAAACGTTTGTTTTTCCAAAAAATTATTTTAATTATATCATTTTGTGTGGTTTTAAGATGTTTTAAATAACACTCATAGGCTGTTCCCCAAACGACAGTACCATATCTTAAAATTGATTCTACAAGCGCGGAATAAATTTGTTTAAGAATAATTTCATTAAATACTTCTCGCAAAAACTAGAATTTAGTTATAAGTTTTCTAATTTTGTTTTTTGTCATATCTATATGCAGATTCCATTTTAAATTGGAATTAAGTAGTTATCCGAGATATTTAGTTTTGTCCACGTATTGTATAAGGTTATTACAATTACAATTAACTGTATCTGTATTACAATTTATGTTGTGTACTTTTATGTTACTAAAGTTAGGACGGTTATAATTATTTGGTATAATGAATGAAGTTTGTTTTAGACCAGTTTAGTGAAAGAAGATTGTTATCAAGCCAGTGTTTAATAATTCTCATATCTCTGCAAATAGTTGCATTTACGTTTTCCCAAGATGTATCTTTTACAAAGAGAACTGTGTCATCTGCGTAAGATATTAGCTCACCTACAATATTATTTTTAAATATGTCCTTTATATATAAGATGAATAATATAACACCGTACCCTGTGGGATCCCCATATTTATATAACCTGTTTCACTTTTAGCTTGGTTTATTTTTACTTGTTGAGACCGAAGGATTAAGTAATCCTTTAACAATTTATAGGAAACGCCTCTAATCCCGTACTGTTCCAGCTTTACTAACAGTTGTTTATGTGATACAGTATCAAATGCTTTGGCCAAATCGAAGAAGACAACAGCACACTTGTTATTACAATTAAAACTATTTGAAATTAAATTGGAAATGTGTACTAATGCATTTTCTGTTGAAACGCCAGCTCTAAAACCATATTGATTGTTTGATAGTATGTTAAATTTATCACAAAAATTTATTAATCTAGTCTTTAACACTTTTTTAAAGATTTTGGCAAGATTATTAATAACTGATATGGGCCAGTAATTGTGCATGTAGGTTTTAATACCAGATTTGTATATTGGGGTGACAATGGCTTGTTTAAACAATTTTGGTACAGTACCTGTTATGAAACCAAGATTTATAATAAAAGTTATAGGTTTACTGAAGGTAATATTACCATTCAAACTAGTCCTAAATATTTTAGACCGCGGCCGCTACCGTATGCTTTCTGTAATAAGGTAGAGGAAGAGTTAGACAAACTTGTAAAATTAGATTATTTATCTGGTTGATTATAGCAAATGTTCCATTTTTGAAAAAGGACGGCAGAGTGCGTATTTGTGGTGATTATAAAGTATCAATTAATCCACATATAAAAATTGATAAATATCCGTTACCTTGCATTGAAGATCTTTTTCAAAAGCTGCAAGGTGGAGTTTGGTTTACAAAATTAGATTTGTCACAAGCTTATCAGCAAGTTGGCTTAGATGAAAAGTCAAAAGAACTAGTGACAATATCTTCCCATAAAGAATTATTCCTATACAATCGATTACCATTTGGTGCAGCTTGCGCTACTAGTAAATTAAAAAAAAAAATGGAGTCAATGTTGCAAGGTTAAGAAGGAGTAATATGTTTCTTAAACGATATTTTAATTTGCAGTAAAATAAAAAATAAAAAATAAAGCATAATAAACGTCTTGTTTTACAAAAATTACAAAAATTTGGTTTGAAACTAATTGTAGATAAATGTTTATTTTTTCAATCGAGAATTGAGTATCTTGGGTACGTGATAGATAAAGAAGGATTACATACTACTGAAAGTAAAATATTAGCAATAAAAAAATGCACCAATTCCTACAAATGTTACTCAATTAAAATCAATATTAGGTTTAATTAATTATTATGGTAAATTTGTAAAGAATTTGGCAACAATTTTATATCCATTATATAATTTACTTAAATTAAATGTGAAGTAGAACTGGTCAATTGAATGTAATCAGGCATTTGAGAAAATTAAACAACTTTTAATTTCATCAAAGGTTCTTATACATTTTAATCCTAATTTAGAATTACGATTAACTACTGATGCTTCAGATTATGGCATCGGAGCTGTTATTTCCCATGTATTACCAGATGGAATAGAAAGGCCAATTGCTTATGCATCAAGAACTTTATCAGTAACAGAGAAAAAATACTCTCAAATTGAAAAGGATGGTTTGTCTATCATTTTTGGTTTATGTAAATTCAATCAATACGTGTATGGACGTCATTTTATTTTAGAGACGGATCATAAACCATTAGTTTCAATTTTTAATACAAAAAAAAGGAATTCCTTAGTTTTTAGCTAACAGAGTTAGGCGATGGGCTGTCATATTATCAAATTATAATTATGATATAGTTTATGTTCCATCTAGTCAGAATAAGGCAGATTTCTTATCACGATTTCCTGTAAAAGAAGAACTAAACAAATGGGAAAACATAGATGTTAACTATTTTAATTATTTTAAAAACAATGAGGACATTCTAATTAATTATAATAAAGTGATGGAAGAAACAAGAAACGATAAAGTTTTAAGCAAAATAATTAGTTTTGTAAAAACTAGTTGGCCATATGATGCAAAAAATAGTCTTAGTTTAAAACCATATTTTAAATATCGCAATGAATTTAGCATTAAAAACAATTGTTTAATATGGAATATTAAACTAGTAATTCCTTCTACGTTAAGGAATAAAGTATTAAATGAATTGCACAAATCACACATAGTCAAAATGAAAAGTTTGGGTAGTTTGTACTTTTGGTGGCCTAATTTTTATAAAAATATTGAAAGTATTGCACAAAATTGCATAACTTCCTTAAAAAATAAAGTCCTACAAACATTCCTTTAAAATTGTGGAAGTGGCCTACAGAACCATGGAGTAGACTTCATATAGACTTTTTAGGACCATTTTTAAATCAATATTTCTTTGTAATAATTAATTTCCAATGACTAACATTACAGCTAACTCAACCATTAATGCGTTACGTTCTACATTTTCTAGGTTCGCGTTACCTAAAACGATAGTTTCTGATAATGGCAGTCAGTTGGTTTCTCAAGAAATGAAAAACTTTTTAAATAAGCATGACATAACACATGTTACGGCTGCGCGATTTAATCCATCTTCGAATGGTGCAGCAGAGAATTGTGTGAAAAGTATTAAAAATGCAATTAGAAATGCATTTGTACGCAATGAAAATACTAGTATCAATCTGATATTAAATAATTTTCTATTTGATTATAAAAATATACCTCATTCAACTACAGTATCACCATCTATGTTATTATTAGGTAGGTGTGTACAAACACTGTTTGATTTATTAAAACAAACGGTTAATAAAAACATTGAAGATTAAGTTACTCTTATGCAAGAAATACCATAGAGGTGCCAGGAAGGTAGAATTCTCTATTGGGGAAGAGGTACTAACTAAAGATTATAGACAAGTTAATAAAGTAAATTGGATAAGAGGTGAGATTTATAAGATCATTGGGTATTGTACTTATTTGATTAAAATACCTGAATTACAGAAAACTTGGAAACGTCATACCAATCAGGTTTTAAAATATAATAAAAACATTAATATTTCTTTACCAAGTCCTAATTCTGATGATAAACATGATTTAATTGAACCATGTGTTGAGCAGTCTGATGGTACAAATAGTAAGAATAGTGTCAAAATAGTTAATACTAATGATAACGTAAATACTAACGTTAGACCAAAACGAACTATTAAACCACCAGATAGATTGACTTATGATTAATATTTTTTATTTATTTATTTATGCTTTTTACGGCTATTTTACATCGCCACAGTAAGTCTACGACTTGTTTAAAGTGGGTAAGAAGATAGATTTGTTATGAGTATTTTGTTAAGGGTTTAATTTAAATGGAAGGACTGTGATGTATTCCATAATATAAATATCATAGTATGTATAATGTACTTTCGTTTGTTTACATGTCATAAAAATGTGCTAATAAAAATTGTGTTAATTTGTATGTAGTAAATAATTATATATTAATTTATTATGAAAACACAAATATATAACAATTACAACATTGAAGAAAATTTAATGTAACATATTGATTTTTTAATATATAATAAATACAGTCCACAGTTTTACCAAACAATAATATTAATTATTAACATTATTATCATAGTCATTGGAACCAAGGGATTACTAAATAAATCGTAGCAAAAACATATAACTATGTCATTTTTATTTAAAAAAATAATAGACCAACTAATTCAAATTACAAAAACTCAAATAAAAAATATTTAACATCACAGATCTTAAGATAACTACAATTATAATTTAGAATAATATTCTATTAGAAACGGGTATATTAAAAAAATATCAAAAAATCAATAACACATTTAAGCTGGAAAAACTGAATCATATTCAAAGTTATTTGTAATTTTATTAGCTATTTCCAAAAGAACTTCGGATGCTTTAGCTTGAATATACGGTGTAGCCAAATTTAGTAATTCTTCTCTATTTTGATTTAATAATTCATTTACTCCCTCATCTAAAACAAAATTATTAATTTATTAATATATTTCATAATTAAAATCAATTAATTTAAATAAATATAAATTAACCTACACTAATTATAATCATTATTTAATAATTATCGAATAAACATAGGAACTATTTATATTACTAAATTATAATCACTGTCGTTATACTTACTTAAAGCAGCTTGATCACCCTGGAAGAGATTATCGACTCTCAAACTGTAATCACCAATATTTAAGTTAATTTCCAGACTTGCAAAATGCATATGGTTTTTTCCGTCTACGTTCAGAAGATCACCTTGCAGAATCGCTGTAGCGTCACATTTGGCTGCGGAAAAAATAAATCTGACATTAGCAAGGTCTGTAATTAATTATACAAACATAAATTTGTTAATATTTGCTATAATAATAACGATAAAATCAAAAAGTATTATAATTATTATGTTTTTTTTTAATTTTATTTAGTGTTAAATTGATTAATATTTGAATGTTATTGTATCATTAAAACTATTAATAAATCATTTCTAAAAATAAAACATAAATAACTTACTTGCATTAGCTTCAAACTTTCCATTCCCTTTAACTGGAAAAGCAAGTAATTTTGCATCAACATCAAAATCACCTACCAACCTCATTACTGGAAAGTCAATATTTATTTTATATGTATAATTAGGGACATCTAATCTAAAAATAAACATTATAAATTAGTAAGGAAAAGTTAAAAAAAAATAATCATTCATTAACCGCAAGGTTTTATTGTGCAAGCAGTTCTTAATTGCAAGTATTGAAAAGCAATGTTTTTTATTATGTTTGATTTATTATAATGACATGCATTTTATGCACAAAAAGACGAGTTTCTTTATTTTATATAATGAAGTTATGGTTTTTGTTGCGGATTAATAAAAATAATAATTGTAATATACAATATGAATTGATGGACGTAGCATTTTAATGTTAGAAACATTTGTTACTAACATTTGCAATAATAGTTGATGATAATAGGTTTTGAGAAAATAATGTATTTATTATTCGCTAGTCTTGAACGAACAAATCCATGACTTTTGTCACAATTTGATCTAAATAATTTAGACAACATCTATTGAAAAAATACTGTGAAATCTTCTATGCTATCCTGTGGTGGATTTAGCAAGTAAAGGCGTTACCAAATTTTGGGGTCCCACCAAAAATTTTATAATATTACTTTGATACTATTTTTTATAACTGGTTAAAATAAATTTGTCACAAACGCGGCAGGAGTAACATTTAATTTCTTGATGACAAACACTGGGGCGGGAACACTTTTTTCTGAAGCTACCCGCCCTATTTTATGTATTAAAAATTGCAAAATTTTATTTATAAAAAGTCAATAACAACAAAATCCAGTTATAAAGTATTAAAATAGTTTTAGAATGAACTAAAATTTGATCAAAAACAGTAGAAACAAGTAAAATTCTATTTATAAAATGTTAAAAATAATAAAATACGGCCTTGACATATTAAAAAGCACCAAATTCCTGCTATAAACTGTTCATACAATTTCATAAAATGTACAAATCCGGCTTTGAAATATAAAAATATTGTTAGAAATAACAAAATTTGACCATAAACTGTTAAAAAGTGCAAAATTCTTCATAAATGTCAAAAATAGCTATAAAATATTGTCAGAAAGCACTAAATCTGGATATAAACGTTAATTTATACAATTTAATTCATTAAATATCAAAAAAAGCATAATCCGGTATTGAAAAGTCTAAATGTTGTTAGAAACTAACAAAATCCGGTTAAAAACTGTTTTGAGCATAAACTGATAAAAATGTACTATTATGAAAAGTCAAAAATCACAAAATCGGTTATGGTCATTAATTTTAAAAATAGCTAATTCTAGCTATGAAATGTGATCTTTTTAAATTTACTGTTAAAGCTGCAAATTTTAGTTGTAACATATTTTTTTTAATAGAACTAGGCTACTAAATGGTTGAAATAATAATAAAATGTCAAAATTCAAGCAAAATTAGGCGTTGAAATTTCAAACAATTGTCAGAAAGCACCTCAATCTGTTGAAAAGTGAACAATTTTTCATCAAATTTCAAAAACAGCAAAATTAGCATTAAAATGTTGTTTGAAAAAACCAAAATCCGGCATAAAACTGTTGAACACAAAAATCCGTCTATGAAATAAAAACATAATATTGAAAAAAGCTAAAACTCTTTTTTAAACATCAAAATATTGTTAGGAAGCTCTAAAATTTGGCCATAAACTGTTGAAAAATGCTCGATTTTTTTTTCAAGTAATATCAAAAATAGCAAAATTTCATCATCAAATTGAAAATATTGTCAGAAAGCACCAAAATTTAGTCGTTAACTATTCAAAAGTCAAAAATAACTAAAATATTTTTAGATACAAATCAAAATCAGGCCAAAAACGGTTAAGAAGTCCAAAATTTTATTTATAAATTATGAAAAATAGCAAAATTCAGACAAGACATATCAAAATATTGTCAGAAAGATTCAAAATCCGATCATTAACTGTCAAAAAAAATCAGAAATAGCAAAATCCGGTCATTAAGTATAAAAATGTTGTCAGAAATTACCAAACTTTACCATAAACTGTTAAAAATGCAAAATTCTATTTATGAAGTCAAAAATAGAAAATTTTGTTACATAATTCTAAAATAAAATTGTAAAAATTCTAAAATATAATCAAAAACAGCAAAACTCGGCCATAAATATTAAAAAGTATATAAAAATAGCAAAACTCAAATGAGAAAATAGTGTTCGAAAACAAAATATCATTGTATTGTATCAACTATTATTAGTTTTTAATTTACCGATTTAATTGTTTTTACTTACTTTAGTTTACTTAGATGGAAATCACTGGCACCATACACATCAACATTTTGCAAATTAAGTTTAAATCCAACGTTTCCATAACCCCTATTTATTGCAATATTATTTATTCTTAATGGCTCTAATCCGGGAACACCAAATTCTGGAATTCCGTTCTTCAGTTTAGGACGTATATGTTCAACGGAGTTCATAATACATCTTGATACTTCGGGATCGTTTCTTTTGCATGTGTGAATATAGTCAGCTGAAACAAACATTAAACAAATCAATTATTAATTACAATAATAATTAAATTGTAGACAATTTGTCATTGAAAAGTTAAGAAAAGAAAAACTGTGAAAACTGATTCAATAATAAACACCAGCAGAAAGTCTGCTACGTTTGTAACGGTTTTGCTACATTGGTAGCAATTTGCTCTGAGCAGAACCTCTTTGCTTTGTTACTAGCTTGCAAATTAAATTGTAAATCATTTAAACTAAGCCGGTTATTGTTAAACCACTTTGGAGTAGAAGTAATTGCTAACTGTGTTCCCAGTATTACTTATAATAGTATCATCATCATAATGTTAGCATTGGTTACTAAATTTGGTAGATCATTAATGTAAATGAGAAAAAGTAATAGCCCAAGTAAAGATCCTTGTGGTACACCATAAGTAATGTTACAAATTATTAGTTACCTTTACTTAAATAAAATAAAATATATATGTTTATAGTTTTCTGATTAAAATATTGTGGTCAACATAATCAAACGCTAAATTCTTATGTGTTTTTAATTGTTTATTTTTAGACCGGTTTCAAAGTATTTAATATTTACCTCATCTTAAATTTGACATCGCAACTAACCATACAGTGTTTGATAAGAAATAGACATCTTATACCAAATTAGTTTCCAGCAAATAAAAAAAAACTGAATAGTATACTACATAGTTTTCTGTGGTACCAAAACGTGGCTTGAAAGTAAATTGAATTTATGAATCTACCAAGATTGAAGTGACATCATCATATGAAAGAGTATCGTCTGCACATGGTGGAGCTCTAATAATGACAAAACATCTAAACCCAATTGAACTTTGTAACAAACTTTTAAACGTGTGAGAAAAAAATTGTATTCAAAGTAATTAATTTTTAGTAACATGTACGAGGTAACCGCTATAAATTCCGGGCCTAACCAAGAAATTATGCACTTTAGAGGAACATATTTTATTACCTCAACACACTTATTAAATCGCTTAATTAGTAATTCTATCTCTCCTAAAAATATTCTGAATAATTGTTGTCAAAATGCTCCAAAACAGTAGTTTATTGTCAAGAAATTGTTTACCCCAAAGGTTATTTTTAAATTTTGAAGTAGTCGCTAGGGGCCAAGTCTGAACTGTACGTTTATATAAAATATTGCAACATTTGAGAACTATTTTAATAATCAAATTTGATAGTTTGTTGACATTTTTTATTTATGTGCTTATCCATAGAGACAACAAATAAACTAATTAAAAAAGGTAAAATAAAAGTAGGATGGTTAAGCGATAGAGTAAACGAGTTTATATTGCCAACAGATGCTACAACTGATTTAATTTTAGATACCAAACAAAAAGCTGTAAAATGACAAAAAAACGAAAATACAAAGTCCTATTTTCAATGAGGTCTCCTAAATCCAGACTGTGATAGATATCACTCTGGCAACTCTTAGCATTTCAAGCAAAATCCACGACTGGCACGTATCTACGTCGGTCTCAATGGCAGATCACAGGTGGATAAAATTTAATGTAGAGCATAAACAAAAAACAATAATCAGGCCCTACCGAAACCCGAGGCTGACCGATAAGGCTGCTTTTCGAAACAACCTATCGCGGAGTTTAAGTACTTGTGCAAATTTAATTGAACCTATTAGTGTAGAAGAAATAGAAAACTATGTAAGTAAGTTGGAAACTTCTTTAACTCAAGCGTACAAGGACTCTTGCCCACTTAGGCTGGCTACCGAATCCGACAACACCATACCTTGGTGGTGTGAGGATCTCGACCGGCTTAAGGAGGCTGCACGGAGATCCTTCAACAGAGCAAAAAACTCAAAAAGATCTTTTTGTGAGGATGTTGAAAACACCTCAACTGCTGCAAGGTTGAAAAAAATCTTGTCCAAAGACTCTCAACAGCAACTGGGTTGCCTGAAACGAATTGACGGCTCATACACAGCCAATCTATCGGAAGCAACGGAGATACTTCTAGAAACTCACTTCCCAGGTTGTACCGCCCCTGAACAAGTCTGGTCCGACGCTACAATTCCAGCTCCATCAGAAGAGGACTGGGTAGCTGCTCACCAGCTTGTTGAAGAGGTGCGTAAAGCATGGGCAATTAAAAACTTCTCTCCATATAAAGCGCCAGGATTAGATGGAGTCTTTCCTGCTCTTCTACAATGGGGCGAAGATATCATACTAACTCACCTGGCAAGAATCTATAGTGCATGCATTGCTTTTCGATACATACCTATAGCATGGAGGGAAGTAAAAGTTGTATTTATACCAAAACCAGGGCGTAACGATTACACTCTTGCAATTTCCTATCGCCCAATCAGCCTTACGTCTTTTTTCCTGAAGACATTAGAACGATTGTGCGAAAGAGCAATTCGGGAAACGGCTCTTATTACTAAGCCAATACACCCGAACCAACATGCATACACTCAAGGAAGATCTACCGAATCGGCCCTACATCTCGTAACGGACCGAATCGAAAGATCATTAAGAGACAAAATGTCTACTTTGGGCGTATTTATAGATATTGAAGGCGCTTTTGATAAAACCACCTTCAAAAAAATAGAAACTGCTCTTGCAACACATGGTGTAAACCCCACAATTAGTGGATGGATAAAACACATGTTGGAAAAAGAGCCGTTACAGTTAATGTAGGGGATTCGACGGTCAGGAAAGTTGTTGCTAAAGGATGTCCCCAGGGAGGTGTATTATCTCCACTACTATGGAATATAGTAGTCGACAGTCTTATACGCGTACTCAATGACCATGGTTTCTACACAATTGGTTATGCAGATGACATAACAATCCTACTAAGCGGTAAATTCGAAAGCATACTCTGTAACTTGATGCAAGAGGCTTTAAGAATAATCGAAAATTGGTGCGAAGACCAGGCTCTTACGGTCAACCCTTTGAAAACCGAACTGGTTCTCTTCACAAAAAAAAGGAAAATTGGAAATCAAAACTCCTAAATACCCCACTACCGCTATCAACCGAGGTAAAATATCTTGGGGTGGTCTTTGACAATAAGCTCACATGGGGACCACATCTAAATACGAGATGCAAAAAAGTTCATATGTCTTTTTGGCAATGCAGACGAGCTGTGGGGAAAACATGGGGACTGTCTCCAAAGATAGTGCTGTGACTGTACACAGCCGTCATAAGACCTATGATCACATATGGTGCACTAATATGGTGGCCAAAAGCTAGACAAAAAACGTCTGCAAGCAAACTAAATCAGCTGCAACGAATGGCATGCCTAAGTATAACAGGTGGCATGCGGACAACACCAACTGCAGCTATGGAGGCAATGTTGTGTCTGCCGCCCCTCGACATTTACGTCGAGGAGATGGCGACAATGGCATCTTTGCGTCTGAATGCAGCTGGACTTTGGCACACTGCAGGGAGGGCTGGCAAACACTGTGCTCTCCTGGAAGAGGCTGTTAAGAAAACACCTCTGTTAGGAGCGCAAACAGACAACATGTCACCCTTCTTTGTGTTTCAAAGACCTTACAACGTGCGCACACATGAACAAGAGAAGCAGAACGTGGTCAATGATTTGATTAAAATCTACACGGATGGTTCAAAAACTAATAAAGGTTCTGGAGCGGGAATCTTCTCGCAAGACCTGGACCTAAAAATATCATTATCACTAGGGGCTCATACGACTATCTTCCAAGCAGAAGTAGTTGGGATAACCTATGGGGTTATGGAAATTATGAACCGCAAAATATCTGGCAGAGCGGCCCTAATTGCTATAAACAAGCCTAGAATCACATCGAAGCTAATTTATGAATGTCATTGCGCCCTTACTTTAGCAGCCTGTGGAAATAACATTGAGCTGCTCTGGGTAAAAGAACACTCTAACAAAGTAGGTAACATTGAGGCGGACGAGCTGGCGCGTAAAGGGTCAACCCTCATAGCGTGTGGTCCTGAACCCTGGACCGTTTTAACACTCAAAAGCTTAAATAATCTACTAAAAGTTAACACACACAATGCACTGAGACGGCGTTGGGATGATACACCGGGCTGCAGACAGGCAAAGGAAGCAATGACTGCTCCTAACGCCAAGACGGCCGATTACTACTTGCGACTTTTCAGGAAGAATTTGCAAATTATGACAGGAATCTTGACAGGACACTGCCAACTAAAGAAACACATGCACATGATTGGTATTGGAGACAATCCAACGTGTAGAGGATGTGAAATGGACGACGAGACAATCGAGCACGTGCTATGCACATGCCCGGCCCTCTCATACGATAGAGAATCCATGTTGGGGAGCCGCTGGCTTGACATGGCCAGCATAAGGGAGACCCCTCCAAGCGTTGTACTTGCATACATCAGCCACATAGGGTGGTTAAATGCAAAGACAACGGAGTGAGGTCACCATTGGAGGAGGTACAAAGGGCCTAATGAGGCCTACGTGCAGTAGACTTTGGTTTACCCTCCAACTTTCAATCCAGAATCCAGAAATCCAGTTGACGTCGCAGAAAAGTGGGGATAGTATCAGTAGAAGGGACAAGAAGTATAGTTTAGTTTAAAAAGGTCTGAAACAAGATGTAAATCGACATACAGCAAGCTTTTGCTGTAGAAGTGTACATCCGCAAAAATAAGTCTGTTATCGCTGCACAACGAGCGTTCTGTATCCATCCGATTTGAAATTCCAACATACAACAAGCCCCGAACCAAAAATCAGTTGTTTTGTGTGTAGACAACTTTAAAGAATGTAGATCTGTTATCAAGAAAGGAAGTGGACGTCCACGGACAGCTAAAATAATCGAGGTAGTCAGGCGTTCAGTATTACAGTCGCTTATACGCTCTGCATGCAGACATTCAATGGCCCTTTGTCTGTTTGATTGTTTACCTTTACTCATACACATTGCACATAAATTGTTAAAATGTAGTTGAAACAATTGATTTCTGCATATGAAAACATGCTTGAAAGTTTACACACATTTTTACTTGTGTAGCCAGGTAAAAAGCAAAACTTCCGGCAATGGTGTGGCGCCAACCCGAGAGAAAGGCCTCTGCATATTAAAAAAATCACAGTTTGATGTGCCATGTCAGAAATGGGGTTAATCAAATTTTTTTAAAAGAAAGGAATCGGGCTGTTACCGTAATTTAAAACTTAATGTGCAGTACTCCTAGTTTTAACAAGATAGGGTGACAGCTCATTCCGTGCATCACTACAACTTTTATTACTATTTCTGGTTTATCTGAAAGTTAAATTCTTCAAACTAAGTGACAACCCGTATGGAAACTTTAGAAATTGCTTGTATCAGTGTTGCAATAATGGTGAATGCTGTTTACCATATTGTTGTAATTGTAGAAACATTTTTTTTCTAAAAATAAATGAAAATACATGGTGTTCCATTTAGAAAAACTGATGATGATGTCATATCACACAAAACAAGGCACTCATTGAAAATCAAAATACGTCACTATATAGATAAAAAAATATACAAAAACTTTTATTACATTTACCTTATATAATCATATCAAAAAAACGAAATCTAAATCAAAAAATGACGATAGAGATAGAAAAAGTTGAACCCTGCATTATGGATAAACTCAAAGAAGTACAAAGCAAATTTAAATAGAAATGGCACCATGACCAGATAAAATTCCATTCTAGCTAATAAGCAAAAGAGTGAATGAGGTAGCAAAGACAATACTAAAAATATTCAACCATAAACTGATAAAAGGAGGTTTTGCTGAGATACGGAAATAGTGTAGGGTGTTAATTTTAATTGCCGTAACTCTTGTTATTGATGTATTTTCTCGTAGAAATGACGTAATGTCAATGAAATAAGATCAAATGCTACTTGGATTTTGCTAAAATCATGGAATTTATATGACAGAAGTCACCGAGATCAAAATTGACACTCAGGCTAGTGAAATAATTGTGGACGCAGTGAAACGATATAACCAATCAAGTTAATTGTTGTTCTGTCTAAACGTCGTTTTCCAAATTAAAAATTATCTTTAGTTTATTTATAGTTCAATAATTTTTGAGAATTTTCCGTTATATTGTATGGAACAAAGGCTTGGACATTATAAGCAAAAAAAGCATCCTAGAAGTTTTTAAATGGATGTTGAGAATAGAATCCAACATGGTTTTTAATGAGAAAGTGCTATGCCGAATAAACAAAGATTGATACATTACTAACATCACAAAAGAAAAATAAGAATATCTAGAACTTGTTCTAAGAGGATACAACGAATCCCGAAACTTATAATTCAGCATCAAATTAAAGGCAAAAGAACGGTGGTCATAAAAAGCAATTAATAAGGTTCGAGTGGGGATAATAATTTCTAATCTTCGATAGAACCGGAACTCAATTTTACTTTAATAAAATTCTGTATGTGTAAACAACAACAAGAAAAATGCCAAAAGAAGATATAAGGAAATATAAAACTTTTAAAACTTAGAATCTATTACAAGAAAATAGATGAATGAAAATCTTAAGCTAAATCTTAAACTAAAAAACACTGTACTTTCTTTGCTACATTAACAGACAAAAAAAAATAACACAATAGTTTTATGAAGATTTATATAAATCAAAATTATTGAAAGAACGGAAAATACTCATAACAAAATAATTAAGGCAGCAATAAAAAAACGCTCTCAGAAAGATGAAACATGGAAAAGCTGTGAGAGAAGATATAATTTTAGCAGAAATGATGGAGCATGGACTAGAAGAACTTATTTAATGGTTACTTAGAGCAGTATAATATTCCAGAGACATGGACAAAAACCACAGTTGTGCTGGTTTACAAAAATGAGGCAAACTTTGAAAATTATAGAATTATAAGTCTGATAACATACAAGATTTGAAGAATGATCATAAACAATGTAGATGTAGCTATCCGGAATCTACATTATATAATTCCTAATGGAATAATAATTTAATGGCTATTTTTTAATATTTATTACTACCCTTCATTTATCCTAATTAACATATTTTTACCTGTTATTTTAGTATCCATAAATATTTATATAAATCAATTACGATAAAAACTTAAAACCATTTTTTTGACAGTATCTACTATCATCAGAAGAGTTAAATATTGCTCCGAATAGCATTATTCAGTTATCTTTAGTACTCTCCGAGAGAGTAATTCAATTATTAAAACATACGATAACAAACAGATTAACCAACAAACAGGGAAAACATTTAATCACCTCGGAGTGGCTACAAAAATATAATTGGCAAGCAACTAATACAATAATGTGAAATATTTGTTATTATTACATCTTTGAATAATTTACATTCTTATTTATTTATAAATATTCTTATATCAAAGTTTAAATCATGAAATCTTTTATGAAATGATTATAAATATTGTTAGCACATTTTCAATTTGTCATCAATTTGATTATAGTGTAGAATGTAATTTTATTATAAAGCTGATAAAAAATTGCATACAATAAAAACGTATGTAAAGTAATAAATTTAACTCGCAAGATAGGTGTTGTGAATAGTATAATAAAATATTATTAAGCACTATTATTATGCAGTAATCATAAAAAAATATAGTTATTTTGCATTTTAATTATGCAAATTGAATTTTTTTAACTGCTATGTAATAACACTTAAATTATTACTTACGAATTGCAGCACTATTTACTCCAAAAATTAAAGCAACAAATAACACTACACTCCTCATATTGTATACGGTTTTCTTTCACTTCGGAAAAATTGTAAACGATTAAAACATTCAACGGGTTTATACGCGTTTTATACTCTGCTCAGTGTGACGCTATAGACAGGACATAAAAACAACATCGGCACAAGGAAGGCGATTTCAATGTTATAACTATAATGTAAGTAACCTTGCACCTTAAAAATTAAGAAGAGACTATTTCAATCTCGGAGAACGTAACCATTGTATGGATGGATCTAATTATACTCTCTGTTGGGTCGTAATTATAATCATTAGATACAAATTGTTTAGTTTCCGTTTGTTATATAATTCTAATAGGATTTGAAAAATGAAAGAATGCAATACTAAACAGTAATATTTTCAAATATTATTAAATCATTAATTGCAATTAAAATAAATTTATAATATAGCATTAATTAAAATTGAAATTTATATTACTTACGTATTAAAAGTAAAATCTGTACTATTTTATATACTAAGAAATCAATTAAATATTTATTATAATAATTGTAGCTGGAAGAGGAATATTTATAAACAAACACGTATAATTGATAAATAAGGTGCAAAAACTGGTATAAATTTCCCAATCAATTATTCACGTTGAAAGATGAATCGACATTTTACATACTAAACACAGAGATACACAATTCATTAAAATTGAATCTGTAGTACAAAATAGCGATGTTAATGTGAAGTTTAAAAATAAATAAAAATTGTTTGAAATACGCCAACATATTTTAATTTAAAATTTCATATATTTTTGTCAGTAATAATCTATTTAAAAGAGACACTGACAAATTAATTTAAATGTCAAAAATTCTGCCACAATTTTATTACATTAAAAAATAACTTTGTTCTTATTGCTGTTTATAATACATAATACAATTTGAAAATAAGTTTTTTTTTTTAATTTTTAATCCATGATGTTTAAGAATTACTGGGATCGAACCACAATCGATTAAACTATCACACCAAAGGTGCAATTGAAGCAATTTATGGACAATGACTATAGTCGCAAAATGTTCTAAACAATAATAAATTTAGGTGCTCTGATGATGTGGACACAAATAAAAAGCTCTCTCGTATGCGGTCCGCTTAGTTTCTACTGAATAAGGATAAAAGAAGAGTAAACGGTACAGTAATTGGCCACCAAATTTTGAATGTTAAATTTTTTTAAACATTTATTATGCCTAGTTATATACCAATGATGATGTTATATATACCATTTTAAAACTTATTATTTCTTTTTTTGACAAAAGTCTGCAAAAAAGATATAGTTATTGGCCACTTCTTATAGTAATTGGTCATTATTTTTATAGTAATTGGCCATCCTTATAAACTATACAGGTAACTAATAAAATAATAAAACAGGTACTTATTTGTCTTTATTAGTTAAGTAGAATTTATATAATGTTTCCACTTCGTTTCCTCTTGTGTCATAATCTTTTATGCTGACGTCATTTGAAGTATCCTCTTCTTGTATGTTAGATTGACATTCTCTGTTGTCTAAGTTCTGTTTTTCTCTTAATTTTTCAATGTCGGCACCATTTTTTTTTTAACTGGGTCTATTTTCTTTATCCTCCAAATTATATTCATAACCTCTTTCATCACTCTTTTCTTCTTTTATGGCATACAAAAAGGTCACGATCTTCGTGATCTGGGATATGTTGAATAATTTTTCGAAATACTCTCCTCCTGCATTGATACACGTCTCTGCTACGCCTGGAAGGCACGCTGAAACTCCTCGACAAGAATGGGCAATTTTGTGTGATACGCTCTGCTCTGCCTTTTTGGTTCTTGGTCGTACTTGAACATCCAGGATTCGTCTCTCGTTACAAGTTAAGAAACTCCGGCTCAATTTGAATCAAATCCAAAAGTTCTTGGCAGTGCAAAATCGAGCCGTGTTACAAAGTCAAAAAAACACCATTCACGCGGAGACACGTCTTTCTGCTCAGACTAGTCGGAGCAAGTTGGCGACCGGCTACGTTAGAGCAGATTCTCCACTACATTTCCCGATCAGTTTTACCAGGCTGGGATGGATAGTCGCGTCACAATAAAATCATGCGCATTACTTTCATAATTAACCCTGTATGAAACACTTCATTTATGGTTTGATTTTTTAACATTTGATTTTGTATCTTAACCGCTTTGGCTTCTTTGATTTTTTTCTTCTTTTTTTCTTGTTCCTTTTTGGCATTTATTTTTGCTTTAATTTTTGTTTCAAACATTTCTTGATATTATGATGAATGGTTATGGAGAATGGTAATCTTTCTATTTGTCGTTTGTCCTTGCGCTTTAGTGATTTTGGCCATTTAAAAAAAATTGTTATATTTTAATTATGGTGTACTGTAGTTGTACAACTTCTGGCTCATGTACATCGTCAATATTTGCAAGTACGGTTTTGATTTGATTTGGAGAGTTATTTGTTTATTATTGATAATATTTGTCTGAGTTTCTTGTTTAACTAAATTATTTCTAAGTGCCGAGTTTATATCATCCACCCCTTCATTATAATGCTTCCAAAGTCGGTATAATAAAAAAATGTTTGTCGTCGTTATTATTAATTACATTCATTTTAAATTGAATTGTGAACATCGTAAATCGGCAATTGCCAAATCAAACGTGAAATATTAAAAGTTGTTATTTAATAATATAGTCTACACAGACAGTGATGAAATATTAAAGAAAAATATATAAAAGTGATAGAGATAAGAAAAAAACAAAATTCCAACAAATAAAAGTGCCAGTCAGTGAGAAAGTGAGACCGACATACATATAGTGGCGAAATATAGAAGGAGAAACGCGCTACACGTACTGGAACAGCGCGGCACAGATACCACGCCGCATATGTACATCTCTCATAATCAGCAACGGAAAGAAAAATAAAAAAAAACATAAAATAAATAAATAGAAATAAGAAAAACATGAAATCCACTAATAATAATAAATTAAAACTAAAATTAAAAAAGTGAATGTAAAAATACTTAATACAAAACCGACAATTAAGTTAAATTAAATATAGCAAAGAAGTTGGGGCATGAGCAAAAGAATAAGAGAAACAGAACAAAGAAAAAAATAGAAAAAAATAAAAACAGAGACATCAAATCCAACTTTTGAAAGACAAGTACTGGACGAGTTAAAAAAAATGATGCAGCAAATGATGCTGAAGATGGATACAAATATGGAGGAAATAAGAAAAGAGATATA
The DNA here is from genome assembly GCA_963932245.1 of Tachinus rufipes. NCBI lineage: Eukaryota > Metazoa > Arthropoda > Insecta > Coleoptera > Staphylinidae > Tachinus > Tachinus rufipes. The sequence goes on along the minus strand of OZ010741.1, from coordinate 83,205,614 downwards.
AAAGTAGAAAAGAAAAAAAGAGAAGAAGATTGGGAAAAACAGATAAAAATACTAACCGAGAGAATAAAAAAATTGGAAAACAAAGCAGAAAAAGAAGAGAAGCAAAAAAAAACAACATAATTATAAAAGGTTTAAAACAGTTTCAAGACAAGGAGAAGAAAATAAAAAGATTGTGCAAGGAAACTCTAGGAGTCACGGTAGATATAAAGAATATAAGATCATTGTTTGAAGGGAAAGCAAATGAAACGATAATACTTGAAATAGCTTCGTGGCAACAAAAACAAAGTATAATTGCAGCAAAAAAAAAATTGAAAAACACGCTAATATATATTGAACACAACTTAACTTAGGACGAAAGAAATATACAACGAGAAATTAGAAGCATAGCAAAAGAAGAAAAAGCCAAAGGAAAAAATGTAAAAATTGGATAGTATATACATGGGACAGCAAAGAAAACGGAGTAGTGCCAAAAAACTGCTAAACAACAGGAAAACCGGAACTAAAGTATTGGAAACAAAAAAGCAAAGAAATGGACAATGCAAATAGGAACATAGAATACAAGAAGCGTAAATGGGCAGGAAATGAATTAATTGAAGAATTTGAGAAGGAAAATCTAGATATACTATCATTAACTGAAACAAAAAGAAAAGGAAAAGGAATAGAGAAGCTGGGTCATAACCATCTAGTAATATTCAGCGGAGTAGAAGAGAATGCAAGAACTAGAGCAGGAGTTGGATGAATAATAAATAAAAGGATGGAACAACATATAAAAGAATGGACATGTGTAAATGAAAGGATGATAATAATCAAATCTGAAATAAAATATGAATGGATAGGTAACGTAATAATAATACATAGACGAAACGAGGATAAAAACAAATAAACAAAGATAATTTCTGAGAGGAAGTACAGATAGAGTACAAGAAACTAAAAAAGAACATTTATATACTAGGGGATTTAAATGCAAGGGTTGAGAATAAAAGGGATTAAAAAATATAATGGGTATACATGGAGAACCAACCAAAAACAACAACGGAAATAGGCTAATTGACTACATTTGAACACAAAGACATACACAAATTTACGAGAAAAGTAAGGAATAGGAAGGAAAGGTCCATAATAGATTACATACTAGTAAATAGGGCAAACAGACGAGAAGTAATAGATGTAAAAGTTAAAAGAGGCAGTGAAATTGGTAGTGATCACTACCTAGTAAGAGGGATCATGGGACCAAGGTAAAATACCAAAGGATTGGGAAAAGGCAATTATATTTCCCATATACAAAAAAGGGGACACTAGAAACTGTACCAACTACAGAGGTATATCGCTAATTTGTACTGCAACCAAAATATATAAAGCTATTCTAGAAAACAAACTTGCAAAAGCAACCGAAGTCAATGTAAAGGAATTGCAAAGTGGGTTTAGAAAAGGTTACCCGGCATAGGATCACATCTTTACACTAAGGAAGGCAATTAAAAAGACAATAGGTCAGCAGGGCAAACTATTCATAGCTTTTATAGACCTGGAAAAAGGAATTGATAAAGTTCCAAAAAAAACATGAAATGAATATTGAGGAACAACTACTGAGAGGGAAAAAAAGTTTAAACAACACAACATCAAATTACGTAAGTACTGAAAACAATATATCTTTGGAATTTTCAACAACAAAGGTTTTAAGACAGGGAGGTGTACAAAGTCTCCGTCTTTTCATAATATTTTTAAACAACATCTTAAAAGAAGTAAAGAACAAAACAAAAAAAGTACAAATAGGATATCTAAATATGAAAAAAGTTGAGGTTGGAAAGCGTGCCTTTGCCGACGATCTGGCAATACTAGCAGAAACTGAAGAAAATATGCAGGTAAACATCAATGTTTGGAACAATGCTCTAGCGAAGTACAATATGAAAATAATTGTAGAATAGACAAATATAATGGTTATAGCAACAAATAACATAACGACAGATATACAAAAAGAACAAACGGAGACGTTCAAATACTTAGGGGTATTCATAAATAGTAAGGGAAGCTAGGAAGAAAAAATTAATAGCAAAATATAATCAGCAAACAAGAGTATTCACGCAATTAAAACAATACTTATGAACAACAGAATACCAAAAAGACGATTAACAGACCTATACTAACATATGGTAGTGAGACTTGGACGCTTACACAAAGAACAATAAGCAAATTGCAAGCTGCAGAAATGAGGTTTCTTAGAAAGGTTGAAGGAGTAACCAGACTGGACAAAATAGACTAGAAGTAGTCAGCATCCACACGAAAATCAAGAGAAAGCAACTGGGATGGTATGGACACATGGTTAGGATGGTCGGTCTATTTCTGCTGCCGATGCCAAAGGTTACAACTACCACATTATTTTATCAGTATTTTTAGGTTATTATTGCAATATTATTTAAAAATTGTTTAAAGCGGTTGCTTAAAATAGCATTGTTAATTAAAGTTTATCCTAAATCTTCATTAATATGGTGGTAGGCCATAAAGAAGTTATTTCTATAAATCCATATAATTTGTTTGTTATCAAATCCATTTTTTGTATTGCATATATATTACTTCGAAATGTGATATCATGAAATAAATCTTCAATAAGACCTTTGTGTTGACACATTTTTTTTTGTGCCATTTTCTAACGTTCATTAAAAGTTTCTGTTTGAGATCCAGGAACAAATTCAAGATCAACAGGATACTACAATATTCGCGTGATCTTTAAACGTGTTTGATAATGGAGAATTCTGCTTTATTATCAGATGATTCATTATCTGTGTCGAATTTATTTATTACCAAAATTTTATCAACAATTTTCTGTAATTTTTAATTTTTTCCACATCTGATTTTGATTCCATAGAACTGGCGGTAGTTATGCAGTTTCTCGATAAAATAATACCGTAAATAAAAAAATAAAAGTAAATATCAAATTTTGGTCCATGTGCAATGTTGTATTAGAACAATAAACCTTTAGTTAACGCGATATACAATACATTATCTATATTTTCGAGAATTTTATTAACTATATAATTATACGAGATGTTGATTGAGGTACAATTAGTATCTTTTTATAGTCAATATGAATAAGTAATATGACATTTCCATACTGTAATGTATTAAATATTTTCTATTAGATATACATGGTTCTTCTCTAAAAAAAGGATGTATTTGTTTAAATTGGTTTTTTATTAATTTTAATGTTACTAATATTATTGACATTTAACACTATTAACTATACATTATTGCATTTAAATTTTTCCTTATTTTGTTTTGTTTTGTTTTGATTCATACTGAATTTAGGTATTTCCGTCACGTTATTGAGTTGGTTTTCTAGTAAGTCATCAAAATCTGGAAACAGTTTATACACTATTTTTTAACATTGTCCTCAAGTAATTGTTTGTTATGACATAGGTTTATTTCTCTACAAAGAATTTGATAATCTTGTCCGAATGGCTCAATGTCCAGAAGCTCTTTCCAATTTTTATCCTTAGTTATAAAAATTGTTTGTTTATATTGTTTTTTAGCTAGTTTAAACTCTTCAATTTAATCTTTTAGGTATAAGCGAACATTGGTTAAAAAAGGATGCTGTTTTAATATTAATAAATTTTTAGAAGTATCACGCTTTACACGGACAAAATTTGAACGTGGGGGTGTAATGCAAGTTCATTTGAATGCATAACATTTGCCAATTTAAATAAATTGTCAGTGGAAAAAGATTGTGAAATATCTGCTACTTTATTACTTTTGCATGATTTAATTGTTATAACTGTTTGTCAAAGTCCTTCTGGCATTTTTAATAATTTTATTTGTATTTTGGGGAAGCTATTTGATACAATTAATTTACAAAATAAGATTATCATACTTGGTGGGAAATTCAACGTTAAATTTCTTACAAATGATACACTAGTTTATGTGATTGTGATGTAAATTTTAAAACTAGAAAAAAAAACTGTTTGGATAACGTTTTATCTAATATAGACTTATCATTAGTATCAGTTGCTCCTATTGATACTGGATTCTTAGACTTTATTGGTATACATTTTAAGTATATAAGCCCGGTCATCTGTTATAAACATCAACATGTAGTAAAACCAAATAACAAAAAGTAGACAATTCAACTTTTTTAACCAGCTTGATAACACTAATTGGAGTATTATAAACTCAAATACAAATATTGATCTTAAATTTAAACAATTTATGAACATAATTGAAATAAATACTGATTTATCTTTTCCTTCTAAGACTGTATCAAAAAAACATAAAAGCATTCACTGGTTTAATAACGAGTTGAAATCTATACGTAAAACTATGTTTCTTATGAAAGAAGCAAGCGATAAGTTTCCCAATCTGAAACAAAATTACTTGTCATACAAACTATTTTATAAAAATAAACTAAAAGTAGCTAAACTGAATGCATACAGCACTTTTATAAAACAATAAAAAAACAGTCCTAAAGCAATGTGGTCTCTAATAAAAACTAGTCTTTCTAACGTATGTGATAAAACCTGTGATGTAGATCTTAATTATTGTAATAAGTTTTTTAGTAATGTTGCAAAGTCCCTAGTTAGTAAGCTATCAGCTTCTAATTTAAATCCTCTTAAATTTATATATACGCATTTTGATATAGGAAACACCTATTTTCAATTTTAACAAGTATGATACATAGAAGTCAGAAAAACAATTAAGTCTTTATAAAATGATATATGAACTAACTACCGGCTTGTTAAATAGTGTTAGTTACTTTACTTACTAAATTAATAAATAGTTGTATTATGGGTAATATCTTTCCCGAAAAGCTACAACAAGCTTTATGGGTCTATTCTGAACATATTTAAAATCGATGTTAGCTAACATCCCTGTAGAAACTGTTTTTAAGCTATCAGGTATCGAGATTTTTAAATATTACCTAGCAACGTTCAAAATGTTACTTAACATCCCAAAAAATGTTCAGAACTATAAGTCATTCCTGTCTATAAAACAACAAAGCAACAAAGATGAAGTTAACAACCATAGTCCTATATCTCTTCTTCCCATTATTGTTAAGGTTCATAAAAAAAATTAATCAGATTATTGACTTTTTAGAATGCAATTTACTATTATCTAATAGCCAATACGGTTTTCGTAGAGGAAGGTCTGATTGATAAAAAAATATCAAAAACTTCTACTATATTTTGTGATGTACCGCAGGGGTCTATACTTGGTCCGCTATTATTTTTTATATACATTAATGATTTGCTAATTTAACACAGATCCACAAATAGTACAATACTATTTACTGATTACACCAGTCTAGTGAATAGAGGATAAGAGCTTAAATTAGTAATATCTAACAACAAGTTACTAGAAAATAAAGTTGAGAAACTTTAAATAAAAATAAGTCAGTAAAAGTTACTTTTTTTTTTACACCGACTGTGAATTCATTATTTCACTAGAGTGGCACAAACGTTCATTAGATGGTTACATAATCCCAAATTTTTATAATGATCTTGTATATCAATGTAGACTAAAAGATTTCTCTTCATCTTGAACTTAATCCCTGTTTTTTACTAATGTTTCTTTGTGGTTCTTGAAACATAATTATATCTATTCCATCACACCTGGTTATACTCGGGTTAATATTCTACTTTTGCTCTATTTGATTAATCGTTTTTTTAAGTGGGCACATTGAGTTGAGTCTGATCTATGTTTAGTCCTGTCAAATATGCTCAAAGATTGATCTCACCTCTAAAAAATTTCAAAAGTTTTAAAACTTTGTACACTGATTTATAGGTACCTAATGAAGAATATACTAAAAGTCCTGACAAATATGACACGAGCTTTTGCGGTAATGACCGAAAACACGGCACTTTTTTTGGTTTTTTGTTAATATCTCAAAAACTGTAGGTTGGAGGAAAAAGTTGACTATATACATAATGAAAGCTGATAAAATTTTCAATAAAAATAATCCTATATATTTTTTTGTATTCATAGTGGTTACTGAGTTATAGGGCGCTAAGTTTTTTATATTGTTACAATTCAAGAAACCAGTCTCTTTTGTTTGGTCCTCCGTTCATTTTGACAGTCCGTCCCCTCTTTCCCAACTACCTGCCTTTCCTTTTACATAGCGTTTACGCTACGCGTGACATACGCGTCAAATTGTAGTGTTACTGCGGTCTCTCTTTTACCTTAACATAAGCTTACCCTTTATCTTTATTTGAGGAAACTGGAATGCGGAAAACAAACAAATTTGCCTTATACGATACTTTTCCTGTACTACAAGAAGAAGCCAATCTTCTCGATTTTGACATTGTTTTGGATGGAGGATTACTGTTACACAAGGTGGTGTGGCCCAAAAATCCTCAATCTCAACGATTTGCCAATGTTATGTCGCCTATGTTTTCAAGCATTATGCCGGTAAGAGCTGTACCGTTGCGTTTAATGGCTATTCAGCGGCACCATCCAGTACGTAGACAGCTGAATAAAACTAAAGTACATGCTAAAGAGTTAGTTGACATAAACTTTGAACCCAAAATACAAATCACAGTCAAACAAGATGGTTTTCTTTCTAATGAACACAATAAATCCAGACTTATTTTGTTCCTCTTAACTGCTCTTCACGATCATGAAATTAAAACAAAACAAGATTCTAGTAATGCTGGTAAATTGATCATCCGCACAGGAGTCATAAAATCCTAAACTACTAAACTATGACAAAGTAGCAATAGATGGCAAAGATGATCATCTTATTGTCCTCGTCATGGCTTTAAATCCATCTGAAAGACAGATATTATTCGTTAAACCAAGCCACGGCAGAGTAGAAAGGAATTGCAAACTATGGGATTAAAAAACTGCATACTTCTTGTGCATGCATTCAGCGGATGTGATACGACTTCCGCTGCATATCGAAAACAGAAACTTCTTTGTTTCAATTTGTTCAAGAAGCGAGCTACACTGCAAAGTATTATTGATGTAATAAAGCTAAAGGTGGAAACAAAATATTCCTGGCATGGTACAATGCACCTCACAAGCAAACTGCCCTTAACATGCATTGTTACAAAGCTTTTACCAAATCAGTTTTGAATGCTTAACCAGATCTCTCTGCGCTGTCGCCCACAGAAGAAGCAGCAATGCAGCATGCTTTTCGTGTATACCACCAAATCCAAGTTGAGCTAGGAAATGAACTTCCTCCAGAACTGTGGGGTTGGAAGTTTGGGCCAGCCGGTTGATCCCAGTAACTACAGAAAACGCATCAGAACCTGAGGCAGTCCTCAATCTCATTTTTCGCAAATGTATAACCCTCCCACAATGATCCAACGTATCCAAATGTGTAGTCAAAACATTGTCAAATATTGATTTACAAGTATCTAACAAATGATGGTAAAAAGAACAATATTAATTTATTATTGCTTTACTTTACAATTATTTCAGCCTTCATATAGAGATCCCAATTTAAATTAAAAAAAAAATCTGAGAAAATTACAATTTAATTTTTTTATGACAAACTTCAGTCTTGTTTGGTTGAATGTATTAAGAAGAAACAAACAGATTTACATCAATTCAAGAAGTAACACTTGACCATCGATTACATTTCGTAATTTTTTTTAGAAAATTACAATTAAACTAAACCCAAATCTGCTTCAATATATTAATTAAGAACGAAAAAACTTTAATGAACGTATTATATTGTTGAACAAACATACATTATAATAAATGATTTAAAAAAACAACACTTAATCGTTGATATTAAATTGTATCCAATCCAATGCAAAATTGATTTCTCAATATTTTGCTCAAACTGCAGAATTTATCCAATATTTTCATCAATATTTTCATACCCCGATAAAATCATGCAGAGATCATAAATCATGTTAGCTCTAAAAACAACGTTAGCTTGACTATCTTCAATAGTAATATTGATATTGTGGGCGCGGTACACGGTTATTCAATTCACCTACAATTCGTTTGAATACAGACTTTTCGCATGTGAATACAAAACTAAACTTATCGGTGTTGCCTTGAAAACGTTCCGGAGCTGGCTTTATGCAGTTAATTTTAACGAGTAGACCCAATATTACAGTTGTTAAATAGACAGTTTCTCCATAGTCTAATAATTGCAAGTACATTTCATTATAAGTAGTTCCAAATAGAAATACATTCATTGAGCCTGGATTGAGATCTGGAAGTCTGACCAAACTGCTGGTTCTAAATGATTTTACATAAAATCCTTTAACTGCCAAAGTATTGTGTGCTTCCATGCTTCTATTGATGTTGTTAGCACATACTACTACTATTCTTAGTTCACTAATAAATGCCATTTTTGTAGTAATAAATTGACTTGACTTTCAAGCGTCACGTTAACAATTTAACCTCAAATAAAATTTCCCATCTTCACTGAGCTGGGTGACATTCGCTCGGTTGTTCCACCATTTTGGCTCTCCTGGACTTGAATTAATGCCACAATTGTTCAATTATTATGCCAAAGGAGAATGAACTTTTGCAAGTGTTGGGTAAAACTCAATAGCACAAATACACTGCAAGAAGGACAAAGTCTCATGCGTACGTCAGTAATGTCAACTCAAGTTTAATGAAACATAGTAATCCACACCGGTTGCTAAAAGATATATAGACAAATTATTTTAGAATATTGTTAAGTTGCTAAGTCCAAATTATGTATGAGGAACCATCAACGGTTCTAATTTCTGAAATTTTTTAAAATATTGTAGAATCTACAACAATTAACACAAAAATTAATTTTTTATTGTTGTCTCGTGGCATTAGTTTCAAAAATAATAATAATTGCAATTTTAGTTTTATTATTAATATGTAATTATTAAAAAATTCCCTTTACATTCCAGATAGGTCCAGAAGATTAAAACTAAAACTTAACTAACTTAAAATACCCTAACCTCAATAAAACTTTTGTATTTTTTATTTGTTTAATGAAACCGTTAATTGACATATTATATTGGAAGATATTCAACCACTACGTGCAAACGCACATCGTTCTCTCTTCTACGCATTACTAGCTGGAAACCGTATAGTGCTGCCATGCGGCAATATTTCCAGAGATTTTGCCAAACATGTTCTTTCCTATGGGTTGTATTGTACATTTTTATAAGTTATAAAAAAGCGGTCGTGGAAATTTTGTGTTGGTCTTAATGATAAGTAGTTTTTAAAAATATTAATTACATTGAGATCAATGTCAATATGTTTTTTTTTGTAATGGCAAATGTTCTGGGAAATTTGTTTTTTGTATCCATCCGAAATTGAAACAATTATACATTCATTGTTAACGATGATAACATCTTAAATTTTCAGATTTGCCAGTTCAATTCTACGACAAGAACCATATATGCATACCAACAATGCAACCTATAAACCAAAAATATTGATTAACATACTGATTAAATTAATGTACGTACTTACTTACTTAGATGCACTTTTTTAAAACTTTATAGATTCTTCGTATATGAGTCTTAGATTTTTTGCTTTATAGTTGACAAATTCATGTTTTAAATAAGCAACTTCTTTTGCAAATGTAGCAATATCGATATTTTCCTTAATTTTTATTACCGATTGTAACATGGAATATTCAGACCATAATGTAGCTGAATTGACAGTTTTTTTTTCTCTCAGCCATATATGCTATTAATACATTTTCTGATGCAGTTTTTGCTTTCCTAGAATTTTTCCACTTATTAAAAATTTCATATGTTCTTTCAAATCGTAGCTTCGATATGATGGGCAGTAAATTTTCTGCAGCATTCTGTGCAATATATTGTAGCTCCGGTGGAGTGTTTTCAAACTCCAATTCCAATTCAGAACTCATTTTACTTGTTAATTGATATACAATTAGATAAACCAACCAACTTCAGTTACAACAGTTTATTTTAAAATTATCGACGTTTGACTGCTATTCTAGTATAATCACTCTCCACTAGGTGTCTGTACTGTGTTTATTTTATACTTTTATTAAACAAATTTAAAATAAAATCATTAATAAATCATATAATAAATTAATTTAACTCTTTAATAATACTTACTGTTAATTTAGTATAATTAAAATTAAGAATTATATTCAATAAAAATATTATTTTTTAACTAGCGTCATCTGTGTTTTAAAAGCTCAACCTTCAGCGGGCGTTAACGAATTCTACGACCTTAGGGCACGAAAGCATTACTTTCTGATCCAAAATAGTGCGAAAAAACTGTTTTTCAGACTGGGCATGCAAAAATATAATAAACAATCAAGTTTGGTTAATTCAATAAAAATCCAATGTCAAAATCAACTGCAAGAAAAATACATATTATTTTTTTTAAATAGTAATCAACATGTAGTTTATTACATTCACTAAATGTTGATTACTAGAAAATTGATATCTATTTTAATTTGCATCTGTGCTGTGAATGCTAAGGACTAGTCCAACCGCAATAGATGTTACATTTCAGAAATAATCTGTTTTCCATGATCGTTATGGTGATATATTTTAAATTTTATAAATGTGATTGTAGTGTTGTTAAGAATTTTAGCTAGACTCTGAAAAAGATTCCGCTTTATGTGAATTGAAACCGGTTGGTAGAATGTTAAAAATAAAGGTAACTCTGAACTAATTAAAAAAAATTCTGCCAAAAAAAGTATTCTCTAATTATTAATTAGTTTATAAAGTAAGGACGTTAAATAAGTTGTTTTTTAGAAGTAATAATTAATTATTTGAGGGAAGCACTCTATTTAAATGAAGATCTGAGTGATTCAATTGTGTCTATGTTAGTCTTTGAAATGTTGGTTTATCTGGGAACTTCTAGGTTTATTCCCTCAGGATATAGCCTACAATATGGATTAATTTATTTTATTATTGCTCTAACGGGCAGGGTGAGGAAGAAATTTATAAAAATTAAACTACTTCATTATATTTAATTGTCATTTAATTATTTTTATACCCGATGGTTTGCATATGAATTAATCAAATTTTTGGAAGATAGAGATACGCCGCGTCCGAGGTAGGATACAGTAAGTTGATAAGTTGAACATATTAGTAGTTAGGTGGTTAAAAAGAAACAATAATATTATGCACATCTATGCTGCCATGAAATAGCTTCTTCATTGACGCAGTAATCTGCTATTTCATCTTTCATTTTTTGAGCTTAAGCAGTATATCTTCTTTGCAATGCTCCTTAGAGGAATCATAGAATTCATATTTCCTGTCTCCAAGAGAAAAAGGCTATCAGCTACAAAAAAATATGGTAATTTCTTTAGTCGTTTAGGAAGTTCAGTAGGTGGAGGCAATGTCAAAGAGTTAGTTGTCATCATTTTATGTAATTTACTGTTATTAAAAATGCCACCATCAATAATATTCTTCCTTAACATCCCACGTCCGCAAATATAAAATTATAATTTCCGTCTACAAAGCAAAGAATACAATACTAAATTGTGATTTGTAGTTGAAAAACTCACTACCGGAGTTGATTGAAAATTGTAGAACAACGTGCTTGCCATCGATATACATATACAGTTAGGTAAATTCCAAGTATCTTTAAAGATATTGCTTATTTCCATCCAACCCACAGGATTTGAAGGAAGCTGAAAAATAAAACATATTTAATAATATCACTATACTTATACTGGTTCTATAACTAGTAAACCACTATATATGAATATTTAACTATTTTTTTTTTTAAGGAACCAGAGGTTGCTAGTGAGGATTCCATTCAAACAGAGGATACACTAACAAACAATACACAAACAGACAATACACCAGCAAACAATGCACCTACAGATAATACGTCAACTAGGAGAAAACGTAGAAGGCAGCAAGATGACGGGTCTGGGCTACTTAAAAGTAAGGTCGAAATATTGCAAACTACAGCAGGAAAATTGAACCCATCTGCTGAGCAGAGGGAAATAAAATCATTTTGTAATTTTTTGTCCTCCAAAATAACAACGTAATCTTTGTCTACGAGATTCGGAATACAACACGCTATCTATGACATCTTGATGAAGGCAGACAGAGGTGTATTTTTCACCTACATACACTCACAATACTAGATTTGATCCATATCCATCTACCCATCAAATACCACAACCAATTTCTCAGTCATCCTTTTCTTGAACTTCCATTCCCATTTATCATATACCACAACATCATTCCCAGCCACTTCTACAACACACTTCTCCAACCTCTTATAGCATGACCGAACTTAGTCGTCTACAATCAATACAAACTTCTTCAGTTTTAGAAGAAACATCACAACCACATTCACCAGTGTATTCTTCTCACAGTCCATCCCACTCCTCACAAGCTTCTGAGGAATTAAAACAATATACTTAAAACAATTTTTTTAGATAATTCTTATTTTTTTTAATAGCATTAAGTTTGTCAGTTTTTTGTTTAGTTTTTAGCCATAAATAAATACTTTTTGTAAAATAATTTGATTTGTACTTTAAATTAACTTAATATTATCCTTTAATGCCTCATCTATCAACTATCAATCCTATAGACTATCTTAAAATTTGAAAGAGATATTGGAGGCTTGCGTATGAATCTCCTGTCGCCAAAAATCTATCTATCTATAAAATTGTGAAAATTACCGTCTTTGGTTTATCTTAATGTTTTTTTATTGTCTCCATCTTCTAAGGGGTCCGTTTTTATTTTAAATTCTGTTACAAAATCAGCATAAGTGCTGAAATTTGTGTTCGCTTTAACAATAATTGCGTCTGTATTCATCATTTTTTTGATTATGCTCTTGCTTTGTATTGCCTTGTATATATTTTCGGGTTCTTAAAAATTAGGTGAATTATTTTTCTCAACACATTCCAATTGTAAGCTTCACTGGCCGCTATTGCCAGTTTACTTTGTTTTTTGTGTTTTGATGTACAAAACCGGATTTCTTCTAGAGTTTTAATTATTTTTGTCAAATTATCTTTTATTGTTTAGGTAAAATACTTTGTTTCCTGATACTTTTACTAGTTTAAGTGATGCTAGAGCCATGATCAAATTTACCTATCAATAACCCAACTTTTAGCATTTCATTTATTTTCGGGTATCTGTCTGAAGGGATTTTGTCTAAAAATAGTTAATTAATACAATTTCTGTTTATGTGAAAGGATTTATCGCTACAGTTTGGCGTTTCTTAGTGCTACTGATTTGGATACTTCCCGGTATTCCATCATCAGGGCCTGCAGCTCCACCAGTACGCCGGCCTACTCTTGTTTCTAGCGCTCTTTCTGGTGAAAGTATCATCGCAGGTCTTGACTATTATTGTGATCTGCTTCTGCCACAATTATTTTGCAGAAATCTTTCAGCTGCGCTTTTTTTATGATTGCTGAGGTTCTCTTCCTCTCATATTTCCCCATTGACCACTTGTCTTGCGAGGTTCTGCGTGTAACATAAATAAATATCGATAAAGGAGATGCTGACATTCTTCTCGAATGTGGGGATGTTTCCCTAATTAAGCACGTAGTAATCCCTTTCAATGATTTATTCTGCCATTATACTGCCCTTGTGGTCTTCTATCGGGGAGCCTCATAGTGCTGACTTAGCGCCACAGTCACCGCTTATGAGGATTTCCTTTCTGTGACGCCTGACGTCTCTGGCTGCCTTTTACCATGTTGCGGTTCGGTTCTGAAATGAGAGCAATGTCGATGTATGCCTAAGCAGTTCCATTGCTTTCCTGTTCCTGTTCAAGTTCACCTAAAGCAGTTTCATTGTGTGGCTCCTGACGCTATTTTCTCCCTTACCTTGCGCACCATCTCTCGGTATCTAGGACAGTTCATCGTTCATAAACAAATGTGTCTTTTTTTCGGCGCAGTTATGGCAATTCTCTTGTACGTATTTTCATTGTGCCCCACTATGTGACAATTGTAGTATCTGGGCGGGACCGTCATCTCCTTGATACGCCTGCGGTTGGTTCCACACGTATCCAATTTTTTTTTCTTTGTCAGTACACATGCCCTCACTTGGGCTGTTAAAGCCCATTTCCGACCCTTGATACACTATATACTATAATAGTATTCCAAACTTTTGCAATAATAAAAACGTGTTTGGTTTGTACTACAATCAACCTACAACAATAATAAATATAAATATAAAAAATTCGCGAAGAGAATCGACTGTGTGAACACGTGTTTTTGGTGCGGCCGACAATTTACTCTTTATACACGGGCATTATCGCCAAATCAAAAGCAAAAGATATATTAACTGTAATATTAAATATAAAGGGCAGTGGGGGTGATTAAAGAAATAGTGAAAAAGTGATAGTAAGATGAAATAAGAATAAACAATATACAGAGTGAAAGATAGTACGAAAGAGAGACATACACATAAGCAGCAAGTGCGCCAGAAGAAGACGGGTGTTTCCCTGAAACAGCTGCGACACTATAATCGTAGCCCAGCTCAACAGCAATATAAAAAATATCAAGGATTGCAAAACAATTCAAATAAAATTCAACAACACAAATAAATAATAATAATATAAAAATAATAAATATAAAATAAATTATAGTAAAGTAAAAATTAGAAAAGTGAGCAAAGATATTAACAATTAGTGAAGGAGAAAAACTCGTACATCTATAAAACAATATAAAATAAATAACAAGATAAAAACCATATAGACAAGAAATTATAAAAACGTAGCAAAATAAATAAAATAAGAAAGATAAAGATAGTAGAAAACAAAATAAGTAAAACCAGAAAAGAAAAAACAGAATATATATTGCCAACTAATTTAAAACAAAACAAAGTAAACCAATTAATTAAAAATAAATAGAGCCGGACTCAGACGAATGTCCGACAAAAGAAAAAAAAAGAGATCTTGACATTAGCACCGAAATCGAAAGCTCAGTGAAAAAAGAAGTAAAAACTCAAAGGAAAATCGCTATAACAGAAGACAGCACAACAACAAACATGGAAAAAATTCAAAATCTAACAGAACAAAGAAATGGAAAAAGTAGAAACGAATACAAATGAAAACAAACTACTGAGAGATGAAATGAGAAAGCGAAAAGTATAGTGGGAGAAAGAAAAAAATTTGATGAAGACCAAAATAATACAACTAGAACTAAGAGTAGATCAAATAGAGAAAAGAAACAAAAAGAACAACTTAACAGTAAAAGGAGTGAAATGGGATAAATCTAAAAAGATGGAAACACATACAAAACAATACATTCAGCAAGAACTTGAAGTAGAAGTGCAAATTAAAAAAGTGATTGAAATAAATTTAAAGGAAAATAAAATAATAAACATCATCCAACTTGAATTGTTCGAAGACAAAGTTAAGATTATGAAAAACAAGAAGAAACTAAAGGCCAGAAAAATCAAATAATCAGAAAGAGAACAGCATGCCTCATTCACAGAAGACATAAACAAGAAGTGGATGAATGGAAAGCAGTAAACGAAAAAATTATTGTTATTAAATTACGAAATAAACAACAGAGTAATCTAACAACAATAATAGAGGTGTATAAACCGAACAAAAACGACACAAAAGCAAACAAAGACGCATTTTGGAACATACTAACGGAAGTAACTGAGAAATCAAAAGGAGAGATACACGTCATGAGAGACTTCAATGGAAGAGTAGGGAAAAAAGATGAAAAATATAGCAAAGTGGTAGGAAGATATGGGGAAGACCATAAGAATAGTAATAGAGGAAAAATTATAGAGTACTGTCTACAGCAAGACCTAATAATATCAAATACGTTCTTCGAACATAAAGAAATACACAAATACACAAGAGAACAACATAGTAGAACAGAAAAGTCAATAATAAATGATGTTATAGCAAAAAGATCAAGAAAAAATAAGATAAAAGATGTAAGAGTGAAAAGAGGATTTGAAATTGGAAGTGACCACTACTTGCTCATAGCAGATATAGTCTAAGAAGAAACAATTAGAAAGAAAGACGAAGACGAGAGAAAATTAAATGTCGAAGTAATAAAAGCATACAAATTAAAGGAAGTAGAAATAGCACAGAAATATGAAGAAGAAATAACAAAGGTAATAAATGAGCTACCACAAGTGGAAAATCAAAGTATAGACGAAGAGTGGGTAACGCTGAAGATCATTTTAACTGATGTTGCAAAACAAGTATGTGACACAAACAAATAAAGTAAGTACAAGAGGCTAACAGCGTGGTGGACTGAAATAAAAGAACAAATCAAAAAGAAAGAGAAATGACAGAAATACCTAAATAGGAAAACGCAAGACAGCTACAAAGAATACAAGAAGGAGAGAATAAAAGCTAAGAAAATGATCCTATCAGAAAAACAAAAGACATGTGAAAAATTTAGGAACCGAATGGAAGAAAATGCAAAAGATAACTAGAAGATATTCTGCAAGACAATAAAAAACTTAAGGATGGGCAAAAAAGACGAATATATAAGAATAAAAAATGATTCAGGAAAACTACTAACAGAGGATGAGACAATGGAAAGATGGAAGACATACTTCCACGAACTATTGAATATAGGATATGAACCAGATGAAGAAGAGAACAACCCAACGAATGAAGATACCGAAACCAGCTTTGGTCAAATAACAGAAGAAGAAATAGAAGAAACAATTAAAGATTTAAGAAATAGAAGATTTCTAGGAGTTGATAAAATAAGATCTGAATTGATCAAATGCATGGGAACCGGCAAAAAAATATGTTTAAAAGCTTATTTAATAGAATATGAAGAAGATACCAAGAGAAATAAGGATGATTGTGCCCATTTACAAATCAGGCCAGAAATCAGAGTGCAAGAATTATAGAGACATAACTCTAATTGGTACCACGTCTAAAATGTTTAAGAAAATCTTAAAAAAAAGGATAATGCAACAAGTAGAAAAAAAATATTTGAAGCAACTAGTGGTTTTAGACCTAGGAGGTGTGTACACGACCATATATTTACACTTAAGACATTAATTAACAGAACATTAAAAAGACAGAAGACAATGTTCATAGTATATGTATATTTAAAAAAAGCGTTCGACAAAGTACCACGAAGAAAAAATTGGGAAGGACTAAGATAAATGGAAATTGACAATAAACTAATTAGAAGTGTTCAAAGCATATATAAAGAGACGCAAAATGTAATAATATTTCAAAACAGAAAGTCAAAAGAATTTAATACCAAGCAAGGAGTGAGGCTGTGGGGAAGTTTAAGCCAGCTATTATTTATAATATACATGGACCAAATAATAAAAGAAATAAATAGCAAAACAAGACCTGTAAACATTGGGCACTGAAATATGCAAACAATACAAATACAGCAATGTGCTTTTGCAGATGACATTGAAATAATAGCAAAAAACAAAAAGAACTACAAGAAAAACTGAATTTATGGAACAGAGTACTTACAAAACACGGGTTGAAGATGAATATTAAGAAAGAAAAAGTGATGGCAATATCAGCAAACGCAGTACAACTAAATTTAAAAATAAAAAGCAATTCAATAATGCCCGTACTAATAGTCAGAGATTAAATCTCGGATTCATGCATCCGAGATTCATTTTGTTAATGGTTGATTGGCTCTAATCCAATTCACGGATACCGTGATAGTGAATATCATTGAGATTGGCCAATGTAGTTTATTACCAAACGTCAGAATTAATATAAGACACACTAATTAACGATTTTAGGTGGACCCAAGATTATTTAAATCTAGGATTATATTGACGGTAGCATAGTTTTTAAATTGATTCGAAAATTAATCGAGAAATGCATTGGTTGATCGCGACTAATAATATCCGTGAATTGACTTAGAACCAATCAACAATTAGCAAAATGAATCTTGGATTCATGAATCCGAGATTTAATCTCTGACTATTAGTACGGGCATAAAACAAGTAGAACAATATAAATATTTGGGAATATTTATACCAGACACAGGACAACAAGATGCAGACATCAACAACAGAATATGTAACACAAACAAACTTTACCATTCTTTAAGCAAACATATAATATAGAAAAGGGAAATAAGTCAAAACACTATGATACTAAACGACAAACAAAAAAGCAAAGTACAAGCAGTAGAAATGAAATGTCTGAGAAGAGCGTATGGAGTCACCTTACTTGACAAAGTGAAGATTAAAAAAATTAGACACAAGCTATAGCAGATGATCTAAATTGTGTGATGGAATTCCATCGTAAACTGTGTGAATCTATTAACGCTTTATTTAAATTGTATGGTATGGCTATTGCAATCAATTTACTAATTACAATCGTCCCAGCAGCTGCGGTTATTGCAGGAGTGAAGATGTTCAATGTAGTAGTAGTAGTAGTAGTATCTGCAACTCTGGAATTGTCTTTTTTATGGTATTAACTTTTCTTCCTGTAATATCAACATGTTGTATGGCACATCTGATTATTGAAGAGGTAAAATTGATTCTAAATGGTTTTACAATTTAAATGTATAAATTAATTTTGATTCTATTTTAAAAAAACCGGAAGTGTTCTTTGCGAAGTCGATATTTCATATACGAATCCACCAGTAAAAAAACTGTAAGTTTATATTTCTAAATTGAATTCTTATATTTATTCTTTGCACTTAGAAGAAGCTGTTTCTTCTACAAATAATACGATGAAATAAATAACACGGCCGGTGGATTGTTCAAAATTGATGCAAAACTCATTCCGGTGGTAAAAATTACAATAAGGAATTTATAAAGTAATAAAACACATTATTTTCTTTGTTATTTGCTGGTATTAGAACGACTGCGTTGTTTATTATTCAAATGATCAATGTATTCTATAAATAAAAAAATTATTGCATGAATATACTTGTAACCCATATATGAATTTCTAAACCTGGACCAAACCAAAAAATATATATTAATCAATTAGGTACATTTTTTGCAACATAAAAAATATTTGAATTTTTTTCAATTTATCTTTTTGGAAAACGAAATACTAATGCAATTTTAGAACACAAATACTGCACATGTTACTTCTACTCTTCATAGGCAAATTACCTGGATCTAATTTTGCAACTATTCAGAACTAGATAGCCTATAAGATCTGGAATATTGTAGAAACCTTAATAAACTATTATTTTTTTTTAATTTGAATTATGTTTTAAATAAAATTAATTAAGTAGTAGAGTAACATCGAACGCGAACACACGCATTATTTATTGATGCCGACAATTATCTCGTATACGGGACTTTTCGCTAAAATCAAAGTACATGAGTAAAATAATAAAGTCAAAGTAAAGTTGAATTAAAAAGTGCAGAGGTGAAAATTAAAAAAAAAAACGGAAGATACCATTAAATTCCAGGCGGATAAAATTATCATTGAAAAAGTGAGACCGATATATAAGAGAAGAGCGTGTTAGAAGGAGAAAGGTGCGAGTGGCAGAAATCGCAAACAGCACGCCGCGCTCAACAAAGAAGTAAACTCAGAGGCGTCCGCATTTAAATTGAAATTTATATTTAAATTACATAATTAAAATAAAAACGTCATACCAATAATAATAAGAGTAAGATATAATTAAAATAATTATAAAAATAAATTAATAAAATAAATTAATAATAAGAAGGAATATAAAAAGAGGCAAAACCAAATGAATGTAAAACGAGAAAGAGGATACAAGGAAGAAGAAGTCGATATAGAAAGCTATAAAAAAGAATTGAAAGAATTTCAAAAAAGCAGAAAAAATTAACATCTCCAGAACAAAGGAAAATAGAGAAGAAAGAAAAACGACAGTAGAAAAACAATTCAAGATAAAACACAAAGAGAAGAATACAAAGACAATACAAATACAGAAAAGGAAATGGAGGAACTGAAGAGCATGTTTAATGAATTATTGAATGAGATGGCATGGATTAAAAGAGAAAATAAGAGAGCTAAAGAAGGAAATAAAAGATAAAGAAGTGAAGTGGGAACAAGAAAAAATACAGATGATCAAAAAAATCGAAAACCTAGAAAACAAATCTGATAAAGAAGAAAGACAGAAAAAAAGAAACAACATAATAATAACAGGCATAAAAGCAAATGAGAATGAAGAACAAAAGGGAGTGCAGAACTTTTTGAAAGAAAAACTTCAGATAATAGCCAAAATAGGAAAAGCTGACCTAACACATAAAGAAAGATGCATACAAAAAGAAATTAGAGACATAGCAAAAGAAGAAAAAGCGAATGGAAAGAGAGTTAGAATAGGTTACCGAAAGTTAATAATTAGCGGAGAGGAATATAGATGAAATAAAGACTTAAAAGGTTTAAAAGAAATGGAAGTTTTAAAAAACTAACAAGAAAACAGAAAAAAGAAAAGAAAATGACATGGCGAAGAAATGGTACAAGAAATAAGATGTACAATACCGAGAACAATGCAAATAAAAAAAACATTACTAGAAAAAATACAGAAAAAGAAAAAAAAAGAAGAGAAAAAAATAAAAAACAAAAAAGAAAGAATAGGAATATGGAATATAAGAGGATATATTGGAAAAGAAGCTGAACTGGTGGAAGAAATGATAAACCAAAAAATAGAAATACTAGGAATAACGGAAACAAAAAAAAAGGGGGAAGGGATAGTAAGAATACATAGAAGGTACTGGTTAATGTGGACCGGAGTAGAGGAAAAGGAGGAGTAGGAATGATAATAGCTCCGGAAAGAATAAAATATACAATAAGAGAAAAACACATAAATGAAAGAATTATGACAGTAGAAATGATGCTAGTAGATAATGAAACATGGACCATTATAGTAGCATACGGACCGAATAAAAACGCAAAGAAAGAAGAGAAATACAGTTTTTATAATAAATTACAACAAGAAATAAACGAGGGAACAGAAAACATAATGATACTAGGAGACCTAAATGGGAGAGTAGGAAAACAAAATAATAGAATAGAAGAGGTAATGGGAAATGAAGGAGAAGAAGTAAAAAAGAACAATGAAGAAACTATGCATTGAAAACAATTTAGTAGTAACAAACACCAAATTTACACACAGGGAAATTCACAAATACACTAGAACACAACCATCTAGGAATGAGAAATCAATTATCGACTACTACCTATTTAATAGAAACAACTGGAACAAGATAAGGAGGATGTAAGAGTAACAAGAGAGGCTGAGATAGGAAGCGACCACCATTTACTACTATTTATTTATTATTTATTCAATTGCCTTTTTTACCTTTCGGTGTCAGGCGTATACATTATTAGTTTGTGTAATATTTTCTCCATTTCTTCCTATCCTTTGCTATCTCTTTTATTTCTTCCCACGTGTTTCCTTTTCTTGTAGCTTCTTCCTTTATTGCGCTGTTTCATTCTTTTCTGGGTCTTCCTCTTTTTTGTTCTCCTCCTTTTGCTCTATTTTTTTATTTTCATTTACTACTAATGGACATTAAATAGAAAGAAAAAGTTAAACCAGATAAAAGAAGGAGGATAAAGATAAAATCATACAAATTAAAAGTAGAACAAATACAAGCGAAGTACCAAGAAATACTAAAAAAAAAATTTAAAGAGAAAAAAATGAGAACGTGCATTGACGAAAAATGGGAAAAGTTCAAACGAACCATAATAGAAGCTGCAAAAGAGAGCTGTGGATCAACAAAAATTGTAAACAAAGAAAAACCAGTTGGTGGACAGAGGACGTCAAGAAGGAGATAAAGGACAAAAAAGAAAAATGGAAAAGATACCTACAAACAAAAAAATTAGAAGACTACAAATAATACAAAAAAAAAAGAAATGAAGCAAAGAGAATATTAAAAAAAGAAAAGATAAAATCATGGACAATATTTGGTAAATAATTGAATGAGAACTTCAACCAAAACCAAAAACTATTTTACGGAACGTTAAAACATCTAAGAAAAAAGAAAGAACACAATATGATGAACATAAAAGATAAAAATGGAAAAATAATAACGGAAGAAGGCAAGATAATGGAAAGATGGAAGCAATACTTCAAACATTTAACAGAACAAGAAGTAGAAGAAAACGAAACAATCACAGGAGAGAAGAACGGAAAAGAAATTAAAAAAGACAAAGTTATAGAAGCAATTAAGAAATTAAAGAAAAGGAAGGCACCAGGAACAGATGATATAACGCCGAAAATGATGCAATACATGGGAGAAGAGAGAACTGCTCAAATAACGGAACTAATAAATGACATCATCAGAAATGGGAAAACGCCAAGTAAATGGAATAAAGGAATAATCCTGCCCATACATAAAAAAGAAGATAAAAGAACATGTGAAAATTACAGAGTAATAACACTAACGAGCATACCAAGCAAGATATTTACAAGAATCTTAGAAAAAAGGATGAAAGACAAATTAGAAAATACAATAGAGGACAGCCAATGTGGATTTAGAAAAGGAAGAAGCACAAAAGACCTAATATTTATAATAAGACAGCTAAGTGAGAAGATGATAAAAAAGAATAGAATAATGTACGTATGCTTTGTTGATCTTGAAAAAGCATTTGGCAGGATCAAAAGGGAGGATATATGGAAAGAACTATAAGACAGAGGAATTGAGAAGGAAATAATAAACGTAATTAAAAACATGTACACAGAAAACAAAAATGTAGTAAGAATGAAAAACGAGACATAAAAAGAATTCATAACAAAGAAAGGGGTGAAGCAAGGGTGCATGCTAAGCGCATTGCTATTTTCAATTGTTTTAGATAAAGCTATGAAACAAGCAAAGAAAAATATGAAAACAATAAAAATAGGGTATTGGAAGATGGAAATAACAAGAATAGCAGAACTACTATTTGCAGATGATATGGCAGTGATTGCAGAGACAGAAGAAGAGATACAACACAACATGGAAATAATAGAGGAGCAAATAAAGAAAATTAAGATGAAAATAAACTATGGAAAAACAAAAACTATGATAATTGCGAGAGAAAAACTAAATCACGAAATTAAAATAAAAGAAAGAATAATAGAACAAGTTAAACAATACAAATACCTAGGAACAATAATACAGAGCAATCAAAAATTCGATAAAGAGATAGTTGACAAAATAGGAAAAACAGCAAAAATATATGTTAAAAAACAGTTTTTTCAACAGAAAGTAAATAACAAAAACTACAAAAATAGAAATAGTTAAAAAAGTAATTAGACCAACATTAACATATTGTAGCAAAACATGGACCATGGCAAGAAAACAAATAGAAAGAATAAATGCAATGGAGATGAGATTTCTTAGGAAGATCGAAAACAAAACAAAAAAAAAAGACAAAATAAGGAACGAAACATACAGGATGAATTTATAAATAAAACCAATTCAAGAAAAAATAACGAAAGGCCAAATGAAATGGTATGGACATATCATAAGAAAGAGTGAAGAAAGAAACACCAAGAAAATATATGAGACAAGAATAACAGGAAAACAAAAAAAAAGGAAGATCTAGAAAATAATGGAACAGCGCAATAAAAGAAGAGGCAACAAAAAGGAAACACTTGGGAAGAAATAAAGGAGAGAGCCAAGGATAGGAAGAAATAGCGTGAATATTATATAAATTAATAATTCGCCATACAGACTTAAACCGAAAGGTAGAAAGGCATTTGAATAAATAAATAATAAATAAAATAAATAAATAAATATATAATAAAATAAAATTAATTAATCGTTTTAACCTGAATATAAAGACAATTTTGGTATACATAAAATTATTTGATAATAATAAACAATTTGAAACATTGGGAAGAGATTGCTACGATTTGTAAGAAATTTAGTCATAGTTTCATAGTTTTTATTAAAACTGTTAGGCAAAATTGCCAGATTGAATTTACTGAGATGAGTATAAACGGAATACATTCATTCAATTTTGTTCTACATCAGTTTTTGCTGTACTAGATTCTTTGTATTTTTTCCTGGCTACCTAGCAGTTTCTCAGAACGTTTATCTAAAGTATAGAGTATTAAGAGTAATGAATGATAACTAAAATCAATTAGACTAGAATGGTTAAACCTTTAATTTAACCATGCCAATTGAGTAACATTTAACATGGTTAATTGGGCTTCTTGCTGCAACATGGTATACTTTTCAGACAACTATTTTGATTCACGTAACTTTTTGTTTATATGTCACCTTGACAATTGTCAGAAAAAATTTGCAATAAATATTAATCTTAACAATTTAAAACATTTAGGCCCGCTTGCAACATTGTTCCTTAAATGTTAAGGAACCCTTAATAGTCATGAGTGTTCCTTATTACATTGCAACAAGTTTTTAAGGAATACTTAAAGGCTTAAGTAACGGTTAAAATTAAGTCCTAAAATTTTACTTTTTAAACATCACCTTAACCTAATAATGTGAATAGTGTGTGTAAAAGTGCTACACAATAATAATAAAAATGAACGATGATCATGAAATACTTCCAGTTTTTGAAGATGATGTGGAGGTATTAGAAATAATACTAGTTGGGATTCCTCGACAAGTATCTACGGCTTGTAGAATTGTTAAAAGTTTTGGTGGCACTAGCAAGACTGTGTCCGACATACGTAAAATTTCCTGAATCAAATTTAGAAAAAATACAATTATGCCAGAAGTTTTTTCAATATTGCTGCCTTTCCAAGGGTGTTCGGTGCTATAGATGGAACCTACATCCAAATTCAATCACCTGGTAATTTTTGATGATTTATTAATCAACTCCTGTAAAGTATAAATTTGTTTATAGGTGGAAACAAAGCAGACATTTTTTGAAATAGAAAAAAATATATTTTTTTAAATTTTCAGGTAGTTTCAGATAGTAAAATGAAAATCTTGAAATTGGTTGCGAGATAGCCAGGTTCCGCTTATGATGCGACAATAATTAATAGTTCTCAAATAAAAAATAGATATGTAGAAGTAAAATTAGCGGAACAAATTCTTTTTGCATGAGAATTCATTTTTATGAAACTGTAATAATATATTAAAAACACACACATTATATACTCTTTTCTATATTTATTTACAACATCTACAAATATACATAACTTTAAATTAATTAAATTCATATTGCACTAATGTCAGAAATTTGATAGAAAAACGTAGCGGAAATAAATTTGATAGAGAACTTGAACATGGTGAAACATGTATTAGACATATTAAGGGATTAACTGTCAAAAAGAATCATTGTAAACTTTTCCAAAAGAAAAATTAGTATTTAAGACACAACATTGATGACGATTTCCTATGTAAAATATAGTTAAATATATTTTTTTTATATAACTATTTTCTTTATATAACTATAACCACTACTTCTTGCTTAATCGACGTATATTAATTAACTTAACACTATTCAGCAATAATACCTATAATTATTTAACCGCATCGCTTCGCTGCGCAAAAGTTAGGCTGATTTTCTATAAATTAAAGCTGCACATAATAAATTAATATGTTCTGCGTACTCAACAAACATATAATTTCTTTGTAGCATAGGATCGGTGGTCATACAGCAATCTCTACAATTACATCAATCACTTAATTAACACATCTTCAAGGTATATCTAATACCAGTGTGTTTATAACTTTTTCTTAGTAATGTAATGTGCCCTGCATTCAATCTCATGGCCCAACTGGCCTATGTAAGGTTGACAATCTTTTGAAATTATTGTGCAACTTTAAGGCCTCAACTGCCAGTGTACAAGCATGCCCCCAACGGCTGTTACGTAAGACTCTAATGTCAAATACGTTGTTAACATACAACCCCAAGGCCTCATGCCAATGTATAAATAACAATCTTTTACAATCTAGTACAACCCCAACTCTGACCTCAATGATAATGTATTTGTCTACCACACTTCCAAGACTCTCCTCAGCCTATATGTGAATAACCTCAGACAATTTTGAAGTACCTTATTGACCTCCTGGCAATGTACTTTTTCACACCTTAAAGGCCCACTTAATCTATGATGGATAACCTTCAGGTTCTCAGACAATAAATGTACGTAAATAACATCATATACAGTACATTAATGATTATAAGAAAAGCTAACAAAAACTATCTCCATCACCTACATACAAATTCAGAAAAAATGTACGCTATTAGAAGAGCTCCAAAATCTGGAAATGCAAAAAATACTTAACATAACCTTGTTATTACGGAGATTTGATTGTCATCCTCATCAACCTTAATTCATTTAAACCCATATTTAGAAATAATATTGACTGTAGTTGCTTTGGCCTATGGTGTCACACAAGATGACGAATGGTAAAATCAGCCAGATTATATTTTGCTTCCCGGACGTTAACCAATAGTCAAAGTTTTTTCAAAAAGCGATTCATTTTGGGACACAAATATGTCACAAAAAAAAATACTAATCATCGCAGCAAACAGCGTTGGGCGGTATAAGTATGCCTGTAGGTTCTATAGTGTTTGTTGCAGTCGGAACTTTTGGAATTCAACAACAAAATAATAATAAATCTCACATTTATTCTGATATTTAATTAAATTGACATCTTATATCTGCTTTATTATTTATATAAATTTTGTGTTTTAAAAACAACTAACTTAATAAAACATACCGCCCCCTATTAAAATGTTGATTTCAATCACATCTAGTACATAGGTAAAACACATAATTTTACTGCAGGTCTCGATATGATTCCTTTCGTTGTCTTGATTGAAGCAGCCCGTACCGTTCCATCGCCGCCAATCGTTGTTTGACCTTATTCCAGGTTAGAAATTTCCTTTGCTAGTCGTTTCGGGTGTTGTTGTAGGTGATGAAGATATTCTGCAGACCATCTTCTCCAAAAGTGCTGCCTCATAGTTTCCAACTGTTGCCACCTTGATAAACGCTTGACTTTAATTTGCTAATAACAAAGGCTGTGGCATTAATAGATATCGCCGATTAGATAATGCCCTGGAGTAAGGCACTCCAAGTCCCTTGCATCGTTTGAAAGTGGAGTTAGTGGTCTAGAGTTCATAACTGCTTCAATCTGGGTCAACACTGTGGACAGCTCCTCAGTTCAGTGTCGTATCGCCGATAACTCGAAGCAGATGTCTTTTCATTGATTTCACGGCTGCTTCCTAGAATCCTCCAAAATGTGGGGCACGGGTTGGTATGAAATGCCACGAGATGTAATTTTTAGTAGCCCCTCTTTAATTCTATCTGTATCCGAAAAAAAAAATTCAACTCGTTGCTAGCCCCGACAAAGTTGGTACCGTTGTCCGACTATATGTGTTCTGCTATAGCTCGCCTTGCTGTAAACCAACTCCATGTTGACAGAAATGCATCCGTAGTTAAATTGCTGACAGCTTCAATGTGTACTGCTTTAGTGGCAAAGCACACAACCATGCAGATATATGCCTTAGTTAGTTTTCGATTCCTTCTTGACCTTTCCTTGATCTGGATTGGACCGCAATAATCAATTCCAACCTGAGAAAATGGAGTGCTTGGCACCACCTTATTTTTAGGGAGGTCGCCCATTACTGGGTTGGCTGCTATCGGACGGTTTCGAAAGCAAGTAATACATCTAGTTAATGCTGCTCGTACCACTGAACGTCCAGATAGTGGCCAGTAATTTCTTTGAATGAAAACTGACCCCACCGTGACAAGTTCTTAGATGTTCCGTATTCACCAACAGGTTTGTAAGTAATTCGGAAGTAATGCAAGATGTTTATGATTCTTGTCCAAATTCGAAGATCTTAGTCTTCCTCCTACCCTTATAATAAATGCTTGTCTTGATATGGTCGCAAAGTAAAGTGTTTTCCTTGATCAATTTTTGGGAAAGCTTCCTACTGAACCTTTCTCACAATGGTTCGTTTGGCCGTCAGAAGCTCGTCTTTGTTTAGTGTCCCCTGTTTTCATTGTCGACACCGATTAGAATTGCTGGCAAATTACTGAATTACATGTTTCCAAAAAAAGTGTTAATTTCCTGGATATTCTGAACTCTATTGACTACATACGTTTTTCAATCAGAAGGTTTCCCCCTTCAACCAATTGAGCACTATGTTCAAATCCAACCAGCAGTAAGTATTTTCTATCGGTAAATCCAAAGCAGTGACTGTACTCTTTATGAGTTTGCATAGCAGGACCGCTGCACATAATTCCAAACGCGGTATTATGGTAGGCATTATTGGGGCAACCCGTGACTTGCTGCAAATTAACCTTGAATCTTTTTTATTTGATATTACTTCTGTAGTAAGGGCATATATACAGGCTGCATAGGCCTTCTCGCTAGCATCACAAAAACCGTGGTTGTCTACACGGTTGCTACTGCCGATCACCAATCGTGGCACCTTGAGATTCTTCAAGTTTACAAAATCACTTATATAGCTTGTCCAAACTACGTTTACTTCCGATGGTACAGCCTCGTCCCAGTTCAATTTTAATGTCCACACTGATTGCATTAATATTTTTGCTGTCACTACTATCAGGCCTAACATGCATAGCGGATTGAACAGCTTAGCTATGTTTGATAAAATTGTTTGTTTCTTGGATAAGTTTATTCTTATTATATTGCCATAATATTCTATAAAAGCTCTTCTTATAATTATATCGTGGATTTTCACACAGAATCTGTGGCACGCATGCTGTCTCCGGCTCTTCTCTCTCCCTATAGCCCCTACCCTTTTTCTGTTTCTTTTGTCTTTTTTTTAATCCTATTTATCTGCATTGACATCCAGCTTTACATTCTTTTCTTTCTCCAATCCGTGTGTTAATTATTCTAATTATTTGGTTTGTCCTCAGATGCATTCTTAGTTTTCTTAGGTCTTCGTTCACTTCTTTTTCATTGTATCCTCTTTCTTTCATGAATAGTTTATGAAGTTCCATTAGCTGTATTCCTTTTGGCAGTCCTAAATTTCTTAGATTTACCTCCAGTGATATCCTTGTTTCTCCATCTGGGAATACTTCTTCGCCAGGTATATTCTGACCATCTCAAATGATACGTTATCCGTCAACCTCAAGATAGCGTACCTACTATTTGGTATTTGCCTCGTTATTTCTGTTATTCTGCATTCCTTCAGCATTTCTTTTCCCCTTCTCCATATCTCTGCAATTTCGTTTGGTATCGTAGTTTCTGTAAATGTTCTTCCATTTTCTTCTATTTCTTGGTATGCATAATTGTCCTGACCTTCCTTATTTCTTTCTAAATAAAATATATAAAGAAGAGACGCAATGTCCTCAAATGAGACAGTTGTAAAAGCAATAATTTCGAATAAAGCCTAGTTAAATAGGTAAATTTAGACGAATGCCACAACGACATATGTAGCGCTCGTTACTATTTGTTCAATCGGACAACCCAATAATAACATTAAAAAATTAAATTTATGAAAATATATTCTAAACTAAAAAACATCCATAGACGCGTTTCGAGGTTTACCTCTCATCAGTATGGCTTTATTATTATGTTTTTTAGTTTAGAATATTTTTTCATAAATTTAATTTTTTAATGTTATTTCTTTCTGTTTGATCTTTTTCTTTGTTTTGTTGTTTCCATTTCGTTTCTCTCGTTTTTCTCCTTTTTCTTCTATGGCTTTTATTTTGTGTGTTTGTTTTCTTTCTATATTCTTCCATTGTGAAACTCCTCATTTTTTTTTTAGTACTTTTGTTTATTTTCATCTCTTAGGCATTTCTTAATGATTGTTGTTCAGTATTTTTTCTATCTTCCTCCCACGCATCGCATTCTACTTGAAAGTGTTCTGCATTATCGTGTGTTTCTTCCTAACATAATATACATTTTTCTTCTTCCTTGATTTTTTTAATTTTTTGCATAAACTTTCCAAAGGCTCCATGTCCGGTCAGTATTTGTGTTGTATAATAGCACGTCTCGGGTTTGTTCTCTACCCATTCTTTTATTTCCGGGATAAGTTCTCTTGTCCATTCTCCTTTTTCTCCTTTATTCCATTGTCTCTGCCATTTAAAAAAAATTCACATTGACAAACGTTTCAAAATTAAAATATTTTACTAAAAATGGACTAGAGCGCATAATAAACATATAGAAATTTAAAATAACTGGAAAATGGAAGAAGATAGGCTGTCATCTGCTACAGAAAACCAGGAAGTACTCGGTTGTTAAGTATTATTTTTATGTATCAAATTAAATGTTGAAAGTAAGGTTAAGTGGAAGAACATCAATGTGATGAACTTTGCCTTTTTTGTAGTTTTGCAAAATAAAGATGATTATTATTATTACTATCTTTTCATTGTCTTCTCTTTTGCTCTTAACTTAGCATCCTTTTTACTGGTTCCTTCTTTTATTAGTTTCTTTATTTCTATTCTTTCTTCCACCATCATATCCGCGGAAGGTGTTGCCGCAATCACCTCTACTGCTTCTTGTGACACCGTTCTGTAAGCCCTGCAGATCCTTGACGAACTGGCTCTTGTAACTCCTCTTATTTCATTTCTGTTTTTTTTGTCTTCATGGCTTCTCCTCATGGTTTTGCGGTGTATAACAATTTGCTTTTTGCTGCTGTTGCTATTAACTTTCTGGCTTCTTCTCCTGGACCTCCGTTGTTTGGAATGAGTCTACCAAGCTTTCTCTCCATTTCCTTTGTTCCTATGACTGCTTCCTTAACCTGTTCATTCCATCCCTTTGCTTCAAGTGTCACCCCGAGGTGTTTGATTTTTTCCCTATAGTTATCACTTGGTCTCCTACCTGTATCATACCTGTTCCACTATTACTCTTCTTAGTCGATAGCCAGGCCGCTTCTGTTTTTTGTGTTGCTAATTTTAAACCCTTATTTCTCATCCATAACTGTATCATATCTATTGCCAGCTCTAGTCTTCCTTTTAGTATATCCATTTCTACGTCCTACCTACTAGTTCTACGTCGTCCGCAAATGCCGTTATTGTCACGCCTTCCGAACATGGAGTCTAGTTTCAGACCAATTGCCATTTCTTCCTGTATTTGTAAAACCTTTAAAAATATCATCAAAGTGATATTGGAAAAATGGTGTGAGATGATCTCAATATTTACTGCTTCTAACACAGAATTCAGAAAAGGCTACAGTATTTATGAGAACATTACGACTCTATACTGTGATGTTATTTCTGCTTTGTCTCAAAAAAAATGTCTATATCTTACTTTTCTAGATATAAAAGGAGCTTATGATAATGTGTGCATAGCCTACTAAAAATCTGTTATAATTAATTTGAATCTGCCCCCTTTGTTCATCAACATTATCATCGAATTGGTGTCTGAAAAACGGTTATACTTGGCAGAAACACGCGCGGAAGAAGGGCTTACTTCTATCATCGGTCTCCTTTAAGGTAGCCCTCTCAGTCCCCTGCTTTTCAACATGTACATACAAGACCTAGTACACTTCTCTATTCCCTCGGTAAAAATCATCTCTTATGTAGATGATTTTGCTATTTATTCATCAGGCTACTTTCCAGACAGTGTTATACGAAAAATCAATCTAGTACTAGCACAGAACTTCAGTCGCCTTGTTAGCAGAAACTTAAAACTCTCTCTTGATAAATGCAGGTCAATTTTTTTTTCAGGCCGCTCACGTAATGTTATTCTTGATAATGTTTATCCTAGTGTTAATAACATTTCTATTGCCCGAGTACCCTTCTATAAATTTCTTGGTGACAAAAAATGATCTTGGAGTAACCACGTCAAGAGACTTCAAAAATTTTGTGCTCAAGGCATTAAACATTTTTGAGAAGTATTGCAGGCACTTACTGGGGAAGAGACCCGGAAATCCTTTTTACTTTTTACAAAGCCTTTGTTAGATCTCGCTTTGACTTTGCCTCCCACCTTCTATGTTTTTGCAGTAAATCTAACTTAAAAATTTTGGACAGAATTCAAAACGGGGCAATAAGAATTTGTATGGGAGCTATGAATTCCACTCCTATTGACGTCATGGAAGTAAAAGCCGTTATTATGCCACTGCAAATAAGAAAAAATCTACTTACCAAAAGATATGTTGCCAAACTTTTTGGCATGGGTAGGGGCATGACATTTGATGTCTTGTCACAAACATTTTTGGCAACCATCTCTTTTGGCCAGCAAAAGGTTGTCCTCTCATAATTTTGGCTTTAAATGAAATATCTCAATATGACCGCGTGATTAATATGAGCGACTTTTCCAAATTATTTGATTCTCCTAGCCAATCTTTATCGAAACAAGTTAGATACGATTCTTTTCCTCATAAATCCTTATCTCCGTCCGCAATCAATGTAATGTTTGAGGAATTTTTATCACAACGCTAGCTTAATTACATTGAAATTTTTACTGACGGTTTGGTTCAACTTAACCCACGATCAGTCGCGTTTGGAGTATGGATTCCGTCATTAAAGTTGGAAGAAAGTGGACAACTTTCTAACCTCTCATCTGTTTTTACCGATGAACTATATGCCATCTATACGGCTTTGTTTTTGATCTCGGCTTATAACTGGGCAAAAACTATAATATTTTCTGACTCCCAAAGTTCACACTAATAAACAATCTTGGGTGGATCCAAGATTATTTGAATCTAGGATTATATTGACGGTTGCATAATTTTTAACTCGATCCGAGAATTAAGCGAGCAATGCATTGGTCGATCGCGACAAACAATACCCGTGAATTGGCTTAGAACCAATCAACAATTAGCAAAATGAATCTCGGATTCATGAATCTAGGATCAATCCGAGATTTAATTGCCAACTATTAGTACGGGCATTAGTGTTTAGTAAAGGCGGTTTTTGGAAACAATGAGCTCACTCACAACGGAGTTCTCACTCTTGAATTTAACAACAAACAAAACATTGACACTTAAAGTTTTGAACAATATTTTTTTATCCTTATTTGTTATTTCAAGCAGTCAGTTTTAATTTAACATTTTCGTGAACTTTGCAAACACATATGGTATGACTAGTAGGGTCTCCTGCAACGAACCATTCGAGTGGCTTCAGAGCCACAAAAAATGAAAATTTTGGTGAAATGGTCAATTTATCGCAATATTCAAAATAAAATAATTGAAACAAATCATGTAAAGTATGTAGGAGCAATTTTTTTGTAAGGGGATCTTGTTTCCTTGAGAGTTCTTTTACAAAATCTATTTTTCCGTGAAAAATGTAGCAATTTGCTTGATCAGTATAATACTCTTGGTTGCATTTTTTCTGAAATTTTCGAGTACATTTTTTTGTATAGGTTTTGATTTTCTACGGATTTTTTTTTTGTTCAAGATTATAAATTAATCAAAGAATAGGTAGAATATCTAGATGATTTGTAATCAAAAAAATATAGAAACGAAGTTTTGTTAGACTTAATTTTGATCGTTTCAATTCAATAAACCAATATTTATATGTAAAACTGATACTGTCACTACAATACTAAATATAGAAATAATGCCTTACCAATATCTCGATCTAATTTGTTTAATTTCTTATACAAATAGTGGGATATTGCAAAGTGATTTATGATAATTCCAATTGTGAGGCAATACTGAAATAATTTCTAACTTTTTCAAAAATTTAGTCTCCATTGATATTGCCTTTGTAAATTAGCTAACATTTTACTAAAAGAACTTCTTCTTTATTATTCAAAAGAGAATGTTTCAACAATTACAATGATATAAGTTTTATGGGTCTACAACTTACGGTTTTCGAAATATTTATTAAAATAATAAAACAAAATGTAGTAGATTGATTATGTTCCAATTACCGTAGCAACAAGTAAAAACAATTATTTTTTTTCTCTTATTTTGAATGCAGTTAAAAAAACCGTAAAAATAAGGGAATATTTGAAGCAAAAAGTCAACTACAATGAAACTTGATTATTATTATTACTATAAATCATTTAAAATGTACTACGTGTATAGTTCAGAGTTTCTTTTTAGGTAGAGTAGGCATTTCAATATACATATATAAACTAGTCAGTGTGAGAATGTCTTGTTCTTTAAATGCCTGTCTATGTATTCTAAAAAAGATTTCACATAAATTTTGTAATAAGAAAATACTACTAATTAACTTTTTTACAAGCGTCGCTACAATTAAATTTTATCGTTATAAGTTAAATCTTTTAATTTTTCATAGGTACTATCTATCATATCAATCCCTGTATTCAATAAACAAATTTAAGTTTCAATTTCATAATCAATTTTAGTATCAAAATTATCATTATTGTTTTTTATATACGCGCGCGACAGTACATCAATGATAAATAAATCTTTTCCAGGCTTATAGTAAATAGAAAAAAAATTTTTTTTGTAATTTTATAAGCATTCTCTGGAGTCTTGCTGGACAATAGTTTAATTTTTTATTAAAAATAGCCGCTAGTGGTTTATGGTCAGTCTCAACTTTAAACTTTTTTCCATATACAAATTGATTAAATTTTTCACAACCAAAAACAATTGCCAGCAGTTCTTTTTCAACTTGTGCATACCGTTTTTGGACCTCAGTTAATACACGTAATGCATATGCACACGGTCGATTCTTTTGTAAGAGCACTGCATTCATGATAGAAAGCCACGTCCATTCTATATTTTGTTTAGTTAATTCGCGCAAAGAAGCAGTTATTTCAGAAACATTCGGTATGAACTTGCTAACATAATCGATTATCCCTAAAAATCTTTCAAAATTTGTTTTCTCTGTTCTCAATAATTGCTTTGATTTTTTCAGGATCAGCTATAAATCCTTTGTTAGAAATTATATACCCTAGGTATGTTACACGGTGAACTTTAATTTGACATTTATTTTGTTAAACTTAACATTATTATTTTGTGCTATTTCTAATACTTGTTTAAGTCTGCTATCATGTTCTTTTTCTGTCTTGCCTCATATCATCTATGAAAACTTCAACTCCATCAATGTTAAAAAAAAATTTAAAACGTTTATGAAAAATCTTGGGAGCCAATTTAATCCCGTACGGCAATCTCAAGTACCGGTATTTGCCAAAAGGCGTATTAAAAGTGCATAATTTTAAAATATCATCAGACAAATTAATCTGCCAAAGTCCACTGCTGGCATCCTATGTACTAAAATACTGGGCACCATTTAATTTAAATGTAATTTCCTAATGTGGGCATCTAAAAATTCTGTTTTTTTATTGCCTTAATTAAATCTTTTAGATCTAAGCACACTTGGTAAACTACCATTGGTATTTTTACAAGGACCATCGAATTGACCCATTCGGTTGGCTTTTCAACTTTTTTTTTATTATTTTTAACTTTTCCATATTAGCCAAAGTTTTATTAAGTTGAACCTATACCTTCAAAAACATCAAAACTTTTATTTAAAATTGTTTCTTTGTGTTTTACTAAATCAATTCTTTTAATTAAATTAAATTAAATACACAATTCTAAACCTAAAATTGCCGGTGTATTTATTATGTTGACTACATAAAGTTTTAATATATGTATGTTTCAAATTATTATAAAGACAAAATCAATTACCCTTAATATATTCAATGATTGATTAGTAAATGTGGTTAAACGAGTTTTAGTCTGCTTTATATTTTTAGTAGACAATTTTAACAATTTTAATGTATTTAATGATATTACATTCGCCATTGCGCCTGTGTCTTATTTAAATTTAATTTATTTATTTTCTACATACATATCTACTAACCAGTCTAACTTATTGGATTTAGGAACCTGTAAACATCCTATATATAAAAACTCTTTGTCCTCTTCTTTTAATTCTTCATTTTCAGATCACAATGATTCACTTTTTTTATTAAATTCACTTCTTTCTTTCTACACATTTTTATAAAATGGCTTTTATTTCCTCAATAATTACATGTTTTTATATATGCTGGGCAATTTCCTCTTGCGTGATTGTAACCGCACTATGTACAATTCTCGCGATGTACGGGACCATTTTGTTCCGAACTTCGTATACTTGATGTCGATGATCCTGAAGGACGTTGATATGATTTATAAAATGTTCCATTTTTCTTAATCATATTCACCTCTCTCTCTCTCTCTCTTGTTCTTCAGCTGCGACCTCATTTGATATAATTTTAGATTTTTCAATAGCTCTGCATATATTGATAACCAAATCCAGAGAACCACTATCAGTTTGTAATAGTTTTTATCTTATCATCTCATTACTCTTTACGCCACATGTTAATATGCTTTTAATTAAACTATCTTTTAGTTTGCCGAACTCACAGGATAATGCAAGATTTTTTAAAACCACAACGTATTGTTCAATTGTCTCACCTGTGTTTGCTTTCTTGTGAAAAAATTGTAGCGTTCATATTCAATTTTTTTTTCGGGATAAAATGTGATTCGAATTTATTTAATAAAATTTGCAATTTATTTTCTTCTTTATCTTCAAAAGTGAAGGTATTATATATTCTAATAAGTCCCTCATCGTCGATATAATGCAACAATTGAGCACATTGAGTTGCTTCTTTCTTTTTTGTATACTCGGTAGCTGCCAAGTAGTTTTCAAATCTCTTTCTCCAAAATTTCCAATTTTCTGATACGATCCCTTCCGTATTCATAGACTGGACACCTCTTTCTGCCATTATTAACACCTTTATATTCACTTTACTTTCGACTGCGCCATGTGATGTTTAAATAATGTGACAGGTTTGATTGACTTTTTACAACTACATTTTATTGAAGAACACATAAACAGAACATAAAATAATACAACAAATGTAACTATTTCTTTAGCATATAAAATAACTATAAATAATACTTTATTTCAGTAGATAGTTCAAAGAATGGTATGGGTACGATGGAAGAGAATCGACCGTGTGCATATGCATCACGTGCATTAACTGACGTCCAAAAACGGTAAGCACAAATTGAAAAAGAACTGCTGGCAATTGTTTTTGGTTGTGAAAAATTTAATCAATTTGTATATGGAAAAAAGTTTAAAGTTGAGACTGACCATAAACCACTAGTGGCTATTTTTAATAAAAATTTGTTTGTCCAGCAAGACTCCAGAGAATGCTTATAAAATTACAAAAATATGATGCACTATCGCGCGTTTATATAAAAAACAATAATGAAGATTTTGATACTAAAATTGATTATGAAATTGAAGTTTGTTTATTGAATACAGGGATTGATATGAAAGATAATACTTATGAAAAATTAAAAATATATTTTACTACTTGCATTTCTAATATGCTCTATTTTTAGATAATAGTTGTAATTTAAAAAAAAGTTCAATTAATAAAATAAACTATTTTTAATAAGATTCAAAATGTTGATACGCTATATAACCATATTAGACCGGATATTATTATGACTCTGTAACACAATGCACCTTAAATAACAATGGTTGATCTAACATAAAATTTACAAAACTAATTTAGTATGCAAAATCCGTAAAGAATAATAATTTAAACTTATTTAAAATTCTATAGATTACACTACTAATCCTTATATGATTACAAATTGATTCAACGATTCAAGGCCCTTATGTTGTGATATAAATTCAATCAAATTTTATTTCCATTTAGTATTCTCTCAATCACAATTATACAATGACACTTAAATCGTTTGCATTGCTATTTTTAGGATTTCTTCTAACTGAAGCTAAAATACGTAAGTGCATATATTTACATTCTTTCAATAATTATTAAGTAAATGTTGGTAGTATTGCGGTTTTACTTTGTCATTGACTTTACATAATAATATAGTGTTTATATAAACTATTAAATCATTATTTAATTGAAATAATATACAGGATAAAAAAATAGTTTTCCTTCGTTTGTTTGATAATACATTTTTATTTTCTTTATTAATGACTGC
This sequence comes from Tachinus rufipes, assembly GCA_963932245.1. Lineage (NCBI taxonomy): Eukaryota > Metazoa > Arthropoda > Insecta > Coleoptera > Staphylinidae > Tachinus > Tachinus rufipes. The sequence continues at coordinate 83,168,066 of OZ010741.1, read as the reverse complement.
GAGCGCAGTATATTATTATTTTAATAGAGTTCCTTTCAAGGTATTGACATATTAATTGAATAAATATACTTTTAAGAGTTAACGATGATTACATTATTAAAAGTAAAGTAACCTTAACAACCTTTAACATGAATTTGCTTAACTTAGTTTAAAATGAATTACTAAATTAAATTATTTCATATCAATGGTGTTCGATTTATTGCGAAAATTATGACGAATCTATCGAAATCGTAAAATAAAATCCGCAATTACTTAATGAGGATTAAGAACAAAGCTGAACGTTTTATGACTATGGTAAATAAATACAGGTTTATTCAGTGGTTAGGAAAGAACGCAGCGGTTGAAAATAAATATTTAGTGAAAATGTTTTCTTAAAATAAGGATTTATAAATTATTTTATTTTATATCGTCAATAACAAAAAAGAGTATTGTTAATACACCATTATAATATGAAAGAGGAGGATTTAGTTTACATGTTTTAAACATAAAGATGACAAAAGGAAACAAACCTTTATTAAGAATATGATTGCCAAGCCAAATTTCAAATTGTAAATACGTGAAGGACAGATTTAATTCATAAAAAAATCTCTTCATATATGCATTCAAACATACCATACACATGTCTTCGGTGTGCCCGACACCTCGATTGCCTACCCCGAAAGAGATAGTTTGGGCGGTGACACTGAATACGCAACAGATTATAATTTCTTGTGTTTCTGGCTGGTATATTTAAATGAAGTCTTTCTAGTAATTTGAGGAAAATAATGAGTCCATTAAATAACTTAAATATTGTTATGATATCAATATTTTGTCTTTGATAAATTAATATTTCTAGATAAGTTTTTATATACATTGTTTTATACTAAATATTTTCAGACAATATTCCCATTTTAAAAGCGGCATATCTCAAAATTTGTTTTTGGACTTTTTCAAGTTTATCATTATGTACTTGATATTGCGGCGTCCATATTGGTGCTGCGTATTCCAAATGTGGTCGCACTAAAGAAACAAAAAAATTTCTTACGGTTTATACATTTGTCAAATCATAAGCGTGCCTTTTTTTTATAAACCCCAGTATTTTCAAAGTTTTTCCAGATATAGCATTAACATGTTCAATAAACGTTAAACCACTGTCAAATAGAATGCCCAAATCTAGGATTTTATCTAAACATAAACTAGACATCTTATAATTAAATGGCAAAGGTATATGGCTTTTAGTGAATTGAATGTATTTACACTTTTCAACATTTACAGACATTTTGTTTTGTTTGCACCAGTTCTCAAAATCTTTAATGTCTTCTTACAACATAAACAGATCTTCAGTTGATTTGATGACTGCATACATTTTAATATCATCAGCATATAATAAATATTTTGAAGATGTAACGACATTGCCAATATCATTAATAAATATTAAAAATAACAGTGGTCCTAAATAAGAGCCTTGTGGCACCACAGATATGATTTGAATGTCATCTGACATAAATGAATTTAATTTTACATTTTGCGTTCGATTTAATAAATACAAACACAGCCGTTTTAATAATGATCCACTAATTCCTGTGTGTTTCAGTTTATGAATTAAAATTGTATGATCAACTTTATCAAATGCCTTAGATAAGTCGGCATATATTGTGTCTACTCTTAATTCTGATTCTAAGGCTTTATGAATTACTGCAACGTATTCCAATAGATTAGAGATCGTTAACCGACCTCAAATAAATCTATGTTGTTCCTCAAAAATAAAACTAAACAAAACATTAGACAGATACTTAGAAAAGATTCAAACAGTTTTGCTATGGATGCTATTATATAAATTGGTCTATAATTTTCAATGCTGGTTTAGTTACCGTTCTTATGAATAAGTGAAATGTGTGCTTTTTTCCATTTACTAGGAAAAATGCCAATCTTTAATGGTTTGTTATAAAGCGACCACTTTGGTCTACTTAGTGAGAAAGCACAATTTTTCAGCAACAAAGGCGATACTCCATCTCTACCAGCACTTTTACTACAATCTATGTGTTCTAACTTGTTTAAAATCTTTACACTTATACTATACAAATGTTATCAAAATTACAGATGTTATCACAGTTGTTAATTATATCATATATATCACAGTTTGGCTCTTCAAGTACATTGTAAACTAAACTAAAATGATTAGCAAATACTGTACTATATCGTATCCACTGTTGTGACACTTGGTCCTCTTGCCGGTTTCCACTAAGCGGGAAGGGGTGGTTCACATATAAAAAAGGTTTAAGGCGCCCAATTAATTTTATTAAAAATTATTAAAAATTAATAATTTAAAAAACAATAATTAATAATTTAAATAGGGTTGGGGTTATACTGAGTAGGCGGCAGGGGTTTGCTTTCACGCTGACAGGATAAGCATACCAATCCGGTTAGCAGAACCCCGCATACATATATAATGTCTAATTATAATTAATAAAAACCTGGTTAGTGCGTCTGCAGGTTTCTAAACGGCCACAATAGGCTCCTAGTTAGAATTCCCGGGAGTAGAAGCATGTGCTTGTTTTCGGAACCTCACAAATTGCATGGAGTTTTTGTTCGATTTAAAACTTAACAGTAGCAGGCCTAAATATATATAATGTTATTGCCTACTGCCAACAATAGGAATGAATTAAATAAAAATTGTAAATACCTTTTGTAATATGGCCTGCCATGTAGTTATTCAAGTTCTCAAAATAATTATGCGGGTCACAATGTAATGGTCGCACGTAATTAATTTGTCCCATATACTCGATGCAAACTCTTTGCTAGTTTAACTCAAAAGGACCTCTCTTGTCGCCGTGACCGGCCTTTGCCCCGATAGTTTTATTTTATTTCTTTTGTGTGTTTTTTTTTTTTTTAATTTATTGACTATTTTACCATAGCGCAATTTTTATAAAATAGTATCATCAACCTATGCAACCATATCGACACTGTTTAAATTAACCGTTATAATACCCTTCTATCATAAAAATTTCTTGTCTATAAGAAATTGTTCTTAATTGACCAACCCCTTAACTATTTAACTTAACCAATGACCAAAACACTAAGTAACCAACTAAGTAAACTAACTAAACACATACTTTTTAATTAACTCACTAGCTACTATTTAACTACCTAAATCTTCAAATTGTTTTTCGCCAAAGTAAGGTTTCAAGTCTTTGACGTGCCAGGTGCCTTTTGACTTGCCTTCCAAGTTTTCTAGAACGTATATAAATTAGAGACAACAGTTTTCACTTTATTAACTATATATTTGGGAAACAGTTTTGACGAGATCCCATCAGCAGCGTTTGAAAGAGTCATGTTCTTTTGCCAAAGTGTTTGTCTCGTAAAGGGGTTACGAGCTTGTTTTTTATTTCAACATATACTTGGGGCAAAACCGCTAGTTTTTCAAAATATTCCTGGCCTCCCATAACAGTTGGGCCATTGATTGGATTAAAGTCCTTATAATATGACCCCGAAATAGGCACGTTTCTCCCAAAAACTCAACAATTAGGGGAATAGCCTGTTTATTTGTGGACCGAGGATCTTATGGCGCTGCTAATTTTAAAATTTTTATTATCCCAAAAACTGTGCTCTTTTTTGTTTATTGAAGACCAAATAGCGGTATCTATTACTCTGTTAACCCGCTCGGTAAAATTCACTTGGGGGTGATACTTTGCATTAAAGTGCAGGCGCGGTACCTGGTACTTAAATACATAATACAGTAATTCCTTAAAATTTTTTCTTATAAATTGTGGTCCGTTATCCACCATGACCGTTTGCGGGACTCCAAATGTCAAAAATAAGTTATTTTCTACATAACGGCATTTTTCTGGTGCTGTGGCATGTCTGAGAGGTTGTAGGAGGACGAACTTGCTAAACCAATCCGTGATTTCCATCAGATCCATGGAGATGGTCTGAAAAGAAAAATCAACCAATTTTGGTTTACCCATAAGACCCAATCGGGACACATTTAGACTCTTCTGAGAACCGCAAACTGTAAATTTTTTAACAAAATCGTGTACGTCCTCTCTCTTAAATGGCCAAAAGTGTTTGTGCTGAATTCGTTTAAGAGTTTAAAAAAAACATAATGAGCAGAGGTGGGCGGGTCGTGCGCGACTTCTATGGTCAATTATCTACTGTCTGAAGGCACGACCAACTTCCAATCAGGAGTATTGATAGGAATTGCGTTTTTGCACCTCACAAACTTGAAGAGTTTGGTTCCCTCAACTTGCCAGTTTGGAAATCGTTCGAGATGTTCAGAGACATCTTTAAATTTGAATTTGAATTTGACAAATACCTATATTTTCAACATTGGTTTCGACTAATAGAATGTTGAGTGTCTTAGACAACGCATCCGGGATAACTAATAAGGCACCTTTCCTGTGAACCAAATGCATTTCGTGTTGGCTAAGTTTCATAGCACACCTCTCTAGCCGACCTACTGTGTCCTTACAATTTAACAGCGACAAAAGCGAGTAGTGGTCGGTTATTGCAGTAAATGGCGTCCCTTCTATGTAAGGTTGGAAACGTTCTATCGCAAATATAAGAACCAAACATTCCTTTTCAGTTATGGGATAATTCCTTTCTTGCTTGCTGGCATAAGCAATAACTCGGTCTTGATCTTTGTCATTCTTCTGCAGTAACACGGCTCCTATTCCCATGTCTGAAGGGTCGCTTTGGATTATAAAAGTTTTGTTAAAGTTTGGTGCAGCTAAGATTAGAGTACTTACTAAGGCAGCTTTTATCTTATCAAACGCCTGATCTGCTTGAGTTGTCCAAGTAATATTTTGGCCTTTCTTTTGCCCTTTAAACTAGGTAGTTATTGGTGCCATGATAGTAGAGAAATTTAGCACATCATAAAACGTTTTACTTCCTTTGTAGTAGTAGGTATTGGGTATGCCATCATGGCCGCTACCTTTTCAGGGTCGGTTCTAAGACCTTTGCTGTCTACCACAAAATCTAAGTACCTAAGCAAAAACTTGCAAAATTCGTATTTTTGTTCATTTACAGTTAGATTTGCCTTATTTAACTTTTCACAAACTTTTATGAGGGTACTTAAGTGTTCTTCAAAACTATTGTTGATAACGATAATGTCATCTAAATAGACAAAAACGTTTCGTTCCATCTTAGAGCCAAATATGGTGTCCATAAGCTGTTGTTTTACTTGGGCGACATTGTTCAGCCTAAAAGGTAACACGATGAATTTGTAGAGCCCACGAAAAACGCTGTTTTTTTTCCTTTGATGCTTCTGTTAGGGGTATTTGCCAAAAAACACTCTTCAAATCAATGCTAGAAATGTACTTAGCGTCCCTGAGCTTATTCAGAATGCTATCCACGTGCGGCAAAGGATATATATTTTTTTTAATTCGGCATCTAAATGTATTTGCATGGCATGTGAAAACACGTAAGGTCTTTGCTTTATAGGCTCACTATTACCGGTATCAATGTTATGAGCGTATAGATGAGTCAATTTTAGCGGTTTATTTCCTAGCTTGAAATACAAATCTTTGACAGTTTTTAAATCGGTTAATTGAGCCAAGGTTAGCGACTCTGAAGACAAAATTTCTCACACCCCTACAATTTTTTACCTAAGATGGTATACAATTGGTTTTTTGGCCACCAAGGTTTGAAGTGTTGTCCCCAAAATCAAACGTCAATTTATGAATTTTTAAAAAATCAGCCACTAAAATAACTGCCAGATGATGGCACTGCATAAAACTTGAAGTTTATATGTTTATGTCCTATTTTAATTTCTGTATTTACGTATCCTTTTACGAAGTTTGTGGAGCCATCAGCTACCGATACTTCTTTAACTAATGGGGGTCCCATTCTTGAAAACAAAAATTCACTACCTAACATCTTTAAGGCTTTGGCACCGATAATTGAGCAATTGACTCCAGTGTCTACTAAGGCGGGAAATTGAACTCCAAATATTTCCACCGGAACATGCGGGTGGTTGTCTTCTTTAAACTTCATAAAAGTGGGTGCTACCACGGTACTTCAATTCAATCCACGATTGCCGCTTAATTTTATTGACCGTTTGGGACTGATAAGGATTACGTTGGTCGAGGTGCATTCTTAAATTTCGTTTTTTGTGCAAGTTGTGTTTTGAAACTTGCCCCGTTTTCCGCACGTATAACGAAACTTGTCAGTTCTAGGTGACTTGCAAAAGTTGAAACCATGTCCTTCCTTTCCGCAATTCCAACATTTACCTTTAAAACTTCCCGTTGGTTTTGTAAAGTGTTGTTGTCTACTTCTTCTTGTGGGGGGGGTGACTGTTGAAACTTGAACCTTTGGAGGGTTTTCTGGCAGAGATGCATCAATCTTTCGGCAAAAATCAGCCAGTTGAGCAAATGAATTAATTTCTACAATAGATAGTCGTGAAATGTAAACCTGAGCCAGATTTTTTCGAATATAATATAGACGTGTAGCCTTGTCGAATTTTGTCCCAGAGCTTATCTTCAAAGTCTGCCGGCAAAAAATCTTGTCGCAAAGCTAAAACTAAGCTATCCCAATCAGTAACTCAATTTTTTGCTGCTCGATACCACTAAACAGCATCTTCTGCAATTAGATCAACTACAGAAGCATACAAGTTTTTTTTTTAAGCACCTCTGGCTTCTGTCAGCTCGTTAACCCGTTCTAAAAGTCGTAATAAAACTTCTGATCCCGACTTTCCATTAAATTTTTCTCCCCATTTGTGGATCAGTCAATATGCTACTTTCTGAACCCTTATCTTCCCCATCGTCGCTAGGGAAAGATAGTACCGATGAATGTGCGCTATTGCCGAGGAAAGTGCTTGTCATAGATTTGATTAGTGTAGACCCTTTTAGATTAATTTCAGTTTGTAATTTCAAACAAGTGTCTAATGCTTCTAGTGCGGCTTCCAGTTCTCCTGTTGGTTTGGTATACCGGTTCAATCTCCCCCTAACATGACCCAGTCGGTTATTAATGCGGCTCTGTGACCTTTTCGCGTCGTTTTCGGGATATTTGTCAATCAACTTTTTAACAAAACGACGTAGGCCTGCAGAGAACAAAATAAATCCTTGAAAAACCCTAAAACGGGTTTTTCCCATTCGGACAAGAAAGCATCAAAATTTGATCATAAACAGTTAAAAATGAAAAATTCTATTTACAAAAAGTCAAAAATCGTAATATCTGGTCATAAAGTATTAAAATATTTTTAAAAAGAACAAAATATTGTTACCAAAATCTGGCTATAAACTTTTGGAAAGTGTAAATTTGTTCTAAAAATTCTAAAAATAGCAAAATTTTGTTAAGAATTATCAAAAATATTGTTAGAAAAAACTAAAATCTATCATAAGCTGTTATAAGTGCAAAATCTAATTATGAAATTTTAAACAAATATTAGAAAGCACCTAAATCCGACCATAAACTCTTAAAAAGTGTAAAAATCTTTATAAAATCTCAAAATATGCTATTTTTATACAACTTTTCAAATTTTAGAAAAATATTTCAGATAAAACGAAAGTCTGGTCATAAACTGTCAAAAAATGCCAAATTTTATTCACCAAATGTCAAAAATAGTAAAATCTAGCCCCTCTGGTTTTGAAATAGACGTCGAAATGGCCATTTTGAGTAATATTTCTTGTAATCCATCTGAATTATTTTCAACACCCATCAAGTCTACTTCAAACGAGTTTTTAACTATATTTTTTGATATGATCAGTTTGTGGAATTTTGTTCTTATTAAGTTATTTCAAAAACAAGTTCAATATTAAAAACGCTGGCAATTGATGTAGCTGATTTAAGTGGTAGAAAATATCACCCAAATTTGCCAATTTTGCCAAACACTTGTTGTGATTGAAGCGGTCAGCACATTTGTTTTTTTATTTATCAAAACAATTTGTGTTTTAAAAGAAACAGCTCTGATAAGTATTTATAACTTGCTCTTTATTCACCAAGGCGATTCGGAAGTCTAATAAACCGTTAGTCTCATCAACCCCTTTAAACAAGTTGTAAGATTTCTAATAACTGTAAAATGGAGAATAAAGAAGAAATGAAAGTTATTTAACGGTTTCCCCCGACCTGAGGTTAAGAATTACTGGCGTACAGAACCATTCCTCGTAGTGCTTACAACGTAGATTACAAAAATTAAGTTTAAAAAAATCAAACTGAATGAATTAATTTTTGATTTGTTTTTTAATCACATTTATCTGATATATGACTAGGGTCACAAAGCATAATTTTTCAATAAAATACTAGTTCTCTCTTCAGACTAAGAAAGCGATAAAACACATGTGTCATTTGTCGCAGACCTGAATCAACAAATTGAAAAAACTTTTTTAATTTTTCAAGGAGTAGTAATTTATAACAAATGTCCTGTTGGTTCAGAAAACAATAATAAAATAAAACAACGGAATAAGTAAAATTATAATAGGATATATATTAAAAATATGTAAAAAAACGGCTTAAAAGTTGTCAGAAAATATTCGTCTAGATGGTTTAAAAACTGTAAATTGCAAAGCATTTGAAACGTTAGAAACGTTTCAAATGCTTTGCCTTTACGATTTTATTGTCTATGGTCAAACGTTTAAAAAACCACAACTCAAAATTAATAGAACTGCTACGTCAAAATATGACAATTTTAGGTCATATAAAAAAACTGAAATGGTACCGGCTCAGTTAGTCAATTCTGATTGTTGTCACTTTTGTCATGTGTGACTTTTCACATAAAACTTAAATTAAATCTAGAAACTTAAATATAAATTCAATACATTTAAACGTGCAAAATAACAAAATATTTACAAGCACTTTTAACAAATCAAAAGAAATTTAATTTAAAGTCCCAATGTAAGTGATCACACGAAAACATTATTAATGGTCCCAAGTCATATTCTTCCAATATTTTCATTACTAAAGGATTGCTACTCTTTAAATAGGGCGGCAAATATTTTTTATTTGGTGCATCTGAACCAGTATGATATGTTTTGGCTCTTTTTGACCTCTTTTATCAATACATGCGGAAAGCTCTAAATGATACAATATTTTATAAACACAAGCTCACTAATTTGAAACGTATCCAAAAAAAATTTTTGCACACACATTTGTAGAAGTTAAAAAGTAATTTATATATATATATATATATATATATATATATATATATATATATATATAATTTTGATTTTAGTGGTCTCCTTAAGTTCTTTGGATACCGCAAAGATAGACAACAAACAATTTGTCGTGCATTAAGAGTAACAAACACATCCGAGAAAATTTACAGTCTACTATTTTAAATGTTTTTCTAGGCACAAGTGTCTCAGTTCTATTCACAAAAGCTATTCCAGAGCTTCTGTTAGCAGCATTAACTACACTTTTCTCTTACTTTTGTTCTTTTATTGTTTCATCTTTTCACTTGGTCTCCCATATTATTGTCGTTACCATCAGCAAGTTCCGAAAGATTTAATAAAATACAATATGTCAGAAGTGAAAATCAATACGCTTTGAAAATATTATATTTACAGCAAATTCAAAAGATCTTAAAGAATATGCTTATAATATACTAATTTTACACTGTTTAGAAATCAAACACGTTTGGAAGAAATTACATTTTTATAGGTTTAAATCCACTTATCAGAATTTAGTGATTTTTTTCGCTTTCGAGTAAATATTCAGATGCACTATCAGACAAAGTTTAACTTTTACGAAGCATATTTTCATTTCTTTCAATTATTGTGTAGCTAACAATGCGTATTTATACATTTAATGATCAAAATAACAAAGCATGCACCTAAGGTGGTCCACACTTGACTTACACTGATTGACATCTGAATATATTTCTCTTTTTATTCCATGGTCAGTCTAAGTATCGCAATCAACGCTTACAATATAAAATTAGCGACTTAAACGCTTTAGCAACTGAAATTATTTTTAAACTTCATATTAAAATACAACAGACAAAAGCAAAATATTAACAAAAATAGCAGATTAGTTTAATCATATTTGAAATTCATTTAAAAAAGAACAACTATTTTCTAAATCATTTACGTTGTTAAAAAAATTGCTATATTAGTTTTAAAATAATGATAACATAATTAGAAAACAATTGATTCAGAATTTATTTTATTTTCAATAGATTTTTTTTAAATAATAATCTATTTGGAAAAAATCCCTAGTGAGTAAGTTTATACGTTTTAAAAATAATTAAATAATTTTAAGCGATTGAGAGGATTGTTAGAAAATGATCTTAGCATTGTGTAATTTATTATAATTTTTTTCACCGCTACAATTTTTTTATTCAACAATAAATCCACAATGTTTGTTGTGGAATAAAACCGAATCTATACATTTTCTTTTTACTTTTAAGTTATAAATATATTTTACTTGTCAATTAGTGCGTAAGTAGTTTCTATAATTAAAAAAATAATGAATATACAGTTATTACATAAATAATTAGTTTTATTTTTATAAAAGCATGAATAATATAAAATAACTAGATAATATATATATATACAAATACGTAGATACGTCTTTGTTTATTTACTATCTTACTTTTGTCTTAAAATAACATATAATATGTAATGTAACCTTAAAAAAAATCATATAAAAATACACTTTAAAAATAATTTAATTAAAATAAACAGAATATAGTAATAAAAAGTTACCCGGCACATAAGTTGATAGTAATACCCGTGTGACACTGAGTTAATTATAAAGAAAAACTAAAAATATACTTAAAATTTCATCTACAATAAAATTGATGATCATTTGTGCATATTACACACTTTTAAAGTTCCATCCATAATTATATATATATATATATAGTATATAAATTATTTTTTTTTAATTAATAATTATGTTTTTAAAAAAGAACAATTTATTTGTTAATGCGTATAGAAACAGGTACAGACTTAGACTAACAAAATATAATGGTTACAATAAGTTATACAGGGAGTTTATAAATGAATGGGATTATGTAATCACTTTAAATATGCCGCCTTTTTAAAATCGTCCACTATACTACATATGTTTGCTTGACAGCTGTCAAAGTTGATCTGTCAAAACAAATAGTTTAGTGAACAATTTAAAAAAAAGCGGCACATTTAAAGTGATTACATAATCCCATTCATTTATCAACTCCCTGTATAATGTAATTATGAAGATTTAGCAACTGGATGCAAGTGCAGATCCAGACGCTGACGCTGCATGCACACGCATGGGTGAACAATGGGCTCTTTCATGGTGCCCCATCTAAGCCGTGGTTGTGTACGGTAGATAACTCCTCATCCCCTAGAATTTGGCATTGCCAGGAAGGTGTAGATTATTGCCTTGGCGTTCTTCTGCATCTTCTTCTTGGTGTAGGGGTTTCTTTTTTTTAATCCATTTTCTTATGATGTAACCAACAAAAAAGAGTAATATGATATGTAGGGTAATGGTCCACATACTAGGAGTAAACATATGTGTTGGTTCATCAATGATGGACACTTGCTGGATGGCCGGAATATCTTGTAGATCCAGCTTCTTTAGTTTGACGTTGAATTTATTAAAATTGGATTTAATTAATTCTTTGGGTTATTAATAATGATTGGACTTCCTAGTGTAGCTTCTTAATGTGAGACTTCTCAGTTTTGGTAAACTAATTTACATTTTCCTTGTTTAATAAGGAAGATTCAAATTGGGAGTTTTATTTCCGATTTGTGTTCATATTTAATTTAAATTTCTTCTTGAATCGGAAACACAGCAAGTTGTTGATTAATTTTGGGTATTATTTCCAAATGGTTTGTATTGTTGAGATTAATATATTGACATCAAGTGCTGGATTCTTTTAGGAGAATCTCCTTCTTACAATCTGCTTTGTGTTTGATTAGCAGATGGGACGAACATTGATAATATTTTATACCTTGGGTACACAAGTTATGTAGGGCCATATTTGATTTTTGTTTTTTGATTTTAACAAATATTTAACATTTGGTATAATGGTGACATATTTAGAATTATGCTTAGTAGGAATGGGATTCAGATAGTAGATTTCAAAATCGTGTTCATAATTAATGGGATTAGAAAAAAAATAGTTAATTTTGTTTTTAATAATTGATTCAAAATCAAATATGTTTTCTATTATTATTTCAAATGGGAGTTGTTCATTTGTTTTATATCTAGAAATAAGTCATTTAATTTTATAATACTTGGGTGCAAGATTTTCAGTTTACTAAATGAAATAGAATTCTCCCTGTCTTGTAGTACGTTTAGGATTGTATTATATATTATAAGTAACTGGTTAAACAGATCTTTGGCAAAAAGTATGTTTTGGTGTTCTATATCATCATGTAGTACTACACTTAACTGCATAATTCTTGATTTTAATAATAATTTGTTATGTTTAATGACTCTGTACAGTATCATTAAAAAAATTTATAACTTGAGTATTTAAACTGTATTGCATTTTTAATTGATTTTCAATACCTTGCAAATGGTTAAGAATGTTATTAATTCTTTCTCCATCTCTTGCATCTAAATTTCCACTAATTGTTTTAATGATGCTTTTATCTACGGCATGTAAATTAATATTTTGAATTTTATCATTAATATTTCTTTAAATATTATTTATCATTTTGTCATAGTTATTGAATTCAGTGATAAATTTAGTGTTGTTTTGTAATGACTTTAATAATTGATCATAGTGGGTGCTGAGAACTTTTAACTCTTTGTATAATGGAGTTAAGTCATAATGGTGAACAAACGTATATACGGTTCTTTGTAATTTAGCTGCTCCTAGATTAATAGGAAAAATTCCTAGATTTTGTGTAATGTCTTTTATAAAGTCTTCTCAAATTATTGTGACGAGGAGGAATCTGGAAGAGAAACATTATCTTTAATTTTGTTGTGATATATAAAAATTATAATGTTTGATCCATCAAAAATGTATTAAAACATTTTTCTGATTATTTCAACGATCTATACCACAACCTAATCCTGGTACTGCTAGGTTTGTTATATTCTTTAAAACACAAAATTGTTTTAAATAAATTTTCAGAAGTCGGTTTATCATAATAATTAACTTTTGTTATTAAATAGATTAAATAACGGCCAAGTTCTTTTAGATAACATAGTGAAAATAAGTAGGAATTTTGTTCTTTGAGCGATTCTATTTGTTCAAATTTATTTTTAACTTCAAGAGCAATACCTGCTCCCATTTTCAAACCTTTACTTACACAGTGTGTTAACGACACGTTTTTTTTGGTGCTAAGAAAGGGTTTTCTTCATTTTTTTTTATAACATTTTTACTTGTAGTTATGTTATGGTTTTTAATATAACTTTGGAAGTTTTAATAAGTTAAAGGACCTTTGATATCTGTTCGATTAAAGATATAAGTTTCTTGACGAGGTTTTATAAGTCACCTAAGTGGATTTTACTTACAGTGTTATGATATTTAACGTCAACTACTGCAGTTTTAATATAGGGTTTATTGTCACTATTTTCATTGGTTTGAACTTAGGTTTTGTTTTGGATTGGTTTTGTTTGTTTTCAACAAACACCCATTGGGTAATTCAGGTAGATCTTTTCGTTTTTCGTTGCGTTTATTCATAGTTTTTTCTTTATTCTCTTGAGTTGTTTGTTTAGTCTTTTGATACAACAACTTAATTTTATTTCTATGGTTCACAACATAATTGTTTACTATTTGTTTTTTAATTTCGATATTAAAAGGAGAATCTACGTCATTATGTCCCGATATTATTTCAGATGGTTTTAATTTAGTTATAGAATGAAGTGAAGTAGTGCGTAATTAACCTAAGTTTCAATTAATTCTTTCTTATGCAACTCTTCAATATTCAGTAAACATATGTGTTCAACAAGTGTGGAATGTGCACGTTCTATTATCCGTTGGAATTAGGATTTTGGGAGCTTATGAAATGCAATTTAATTTTATGTAATTCGAACAATTTTTTCAGAACAGAGTTCTTAATTTCTAAATGGTTATCCGTAACTTTTTCTTTAGGTACACCATGGTGATTGAAAAACTAAATTAAACTATTTGCAATTTCTATTGCTCGTTGAGAGTTTAGTTTATAAAGCTGGGTGTATTTAGAAAATGCATCTACTATGGTAAGAAATTTTACCTTTTCAAGAAAGATAGTGTCTATATGTACTATTTTGAATGGTTCCGAGGGGGTGATATTAAATTTTAAATGCAATGGGTTTCTGTCGTATTTACTGATCTGACATATTGCACATTGATATGTGTAAGTTTGAATAGAACGCCGTTGATTAGGCTAATAAAATCTTCATTTAATTTGCATTTCCGTTTTATCAACTCCTCCTCCTTCTTTCGTGGTATATTTTTATGCTATCAATAATTTCTTCTTCACTTTCTACATCAGTTAATCGACTTGTACATTTTACAAATTTTACTACAGAATGTTTCAAGTACTTTTGCAAAACATTACAGAATTTTTCATAAATAGGGTCTTCAAAGTAAATATAATATTTTACATTGGGGACTATGTATTCTTTTATGAAGTTGATAATATCTTGTTCAAAATTTGATTCTGATAATTACACAATTATGTGCATTTTTTTTATTATCGAACAATTTTATACACTTAGTTTTTGAAGGGGCATAGTTTACTTTGGAAATTACAATTTGTTTTTTTCCAAAATTGATTGGGTTTTCTGTAATCGGAATATTGAATATTGCATCCATAATATTTGAGTGCATTGTTTTGCCATCATCACTATGATTAATTTCTTTTGCAAATTTGTCGTTTAAAACATTTAAACGTTCGTCTATATCTCCATGCTTAACGACTGGAGATCCATTATTATCTTCTATAACAGTGAGTCAAGGTTTACTGAAGACAAGTCAATTAAATTTTTATGTTCATCGTGTACATTAAGTTCGATCCTCGAAAGCGCATCCGCATTTTTATTCAAACTTCAAAGTATTGTGTGTTCATATTCTAGAAGTTTTAGACACCATTTAGTTAATTTCGAATTTGGTTCTTTAACCGACAGCAGCCATTGTAATAGTTTGTGATCACTAATGATTTAGAATTTCTTTCCAAACAAGTAGGGTCTAAAATATTTTGTAGCCCAAACTATTACGAGGTTCCTTTTCAATGGGGAATAATTGGTCTCGGAATCGTTAAGAGTTTTACTGGCGTATGCTATTGACAAATCGGAACCGATGTTTCCCTGTGATAGTATTGTATCGATCACAAAGTTACTTGAGTCAGTAGTTAGATTAAATAACTTATGCCCGTACTAATAGTCGGAGATTAAATCTCGGATTCATGAATCCGAGATTCATTTTGTTAATCGTTGATTGGCTCTAAGCCAATACACAGATATCATTAGTTGCGATTGACCAATGCATTGCTCGCTAATTCTCAGATCGAAATAAAAACTATGCAACCATCAATATAATCCTAGATTCAAATAATCTTGGGTCCATCCAAGATTGTTTATTAGTGTGTCATATATTAATTCTGACGTTTGGTAATAAAATATATTAGCCGATCGCAACTATGTTTACCATCACGATATCCGTGAATTGACTTAGGACCAATCAACGATTAGCAAAATGAATCTTGGATTCATGAATCCGAGATTTAATCTCTGACCATTAGTACGGGCATTAGTAAAGTCAGGGGTATTGTAATAAAGGTTCGTTTATTAACTGCTCCTCACATAAGTTGAAACAGTTAATGTACTCTGAATTATAAATATCAATATTTGCAGAGACTTAGTGGTTTAGTAAGTTGCGAAATTTTTAATAAATTTTTGGTAATAACCGAGCAGACCTAAAAACCCTTTAAGTTGTTTGACTGTTTTTGGGATAGGGTAGTTTTGGATGGCCAGAATTTTATCTGGATTTGGTTTTATCCCGTCGGGAGTTACTATATGGCCCAAATACGCAACTTCTTTTTTCAAAAATTCCGATTTATCAATCTGAATTTTTAAGTTAAAATCTCTTAAGCGTTTGAAAACTTCTTTCAACCGTTCAATGTGTTATTGTAAACTGGTGCTGAATATTATGATATCATCTAGGTAAACTAGGCACTTTTTGTTCTGGATTCCGCGTAAAATGTTATCTATCACGCGTTGAAAGGTAGCAGAAGCATTTCTTAACCCAAATGTCATTCCAACAAATGGCCATTTTTGGTATTAAATGCCGTTTTTGGTATGTCACTTTCTTTCATTTCTATTTGGTGGAAATCTTGACGCTAAGTCTAGCGTCGTAAAATATTGACAGCGACCCAGTTTATCAAATAACCAGTTATGTTGGGAAGAGAGTATCTATCGCATATTGGCTTATCATTTCAGTTTGCGATAATCAATCACAACACGCCATTTAGTTTATCCTGACGCATCTAGTTTTTTTGGCACCACCCAAATTGGTGATGACCAAGGACTATACGATGGACGGATTATATTTTGTTCTAACATCTGTTGAACTTTTTGACGTGTACTTCTGGATAACGGTAAGATTTATTATACATAGAAATTTCATCTGTGGTTTTAATATTATGTTTAATCCTCTTTGTAAAGATTAAATGTTTTTTATCTATATAAAAGATATCCTTATATTCTTTGATAAATTCAATTATGGCAGATCGTTCTTCTCTATTCATATGCTCTAAACGGATTTTCGATTTGTCAAATTTAATATTTTTATCATCGAGTGTGTTTAAACTTATATTAAGTTCTTCAGTCAATAATGGCATTTAATAATTTTAAATAACAAAGTTCTAACTGGACATCAAAGTTAGAATGAAAGTTAAACAAATAAAAATCCATTTTTAAACTATTCTTGTTATTAAATAATTTATTTAAATTAATAACAGTTTTGTGTTTCCCAGATGTAGTGCCATGTGCACAAAGAAAGGTTTATTATTAAAGTTTTGATAACGTGCATTTTGAATATATTTTTTATTGTAATTTTGTGAATAATTTTTACGTTGAATTGATTTAGAATTATTTTGTGATTCCAATTGGAAATCATTTGTAAGCATATTGAGAGCGGCGTTTAAGTCGCCTGGATTCTTAACTCTCATTTGCGCGAAAAATAGTATCGATAATATTGATTTATTTTAGATTATGAGTGTAACTTACAATGTTAAAACTAAACTAAACTTACAATTACAAGCTGTTATATAATAAAATATATGCTGATGTTGCATAACACGTGCCACACGTGTTCATGCTCATCATTCTTGAAATTATCATAAATGTAAAATTGCATTTTAACATCTTAATTCTAAGAACATACAGATAAACCGTGTGAATTAAAATGTAGCACATATTTTATGGTCATTCTCCAATATGTAACATAACACCTCCATCCTTTGAAGGAAGTATTTTTCATGGAATGGAAAATCCTTCTGTTTAGCTGGGTGGTGTTTTTATTCGAAGGTTCGCATCCGGTTGAATTTTCCACATTCTTGGTTTAATAGTTTTGTATCCAATGTATATACAGCATAATATAATTGCTATATATATATAAGTGGGACTGTTTTATTTGCCGCTGAATATTATTATTTCCTACAACTTGGGGGCTCAACCGGGATACAGAACACGCAGTGAGTAAAGTCTTGAGTACAGCTGGTATTATAGTGGCGCGCGCTAAGATGTCCGCTTTAGGGGACATTGCCGATATTGACCACAATATTACGCATCTCCAGTGTAAAACGTTGCGGGTATTATTCAGAATAATATGCGATGATCCGAACCGACGACTCAACAGAACGATGTTAAGAGAATTCCAAGGATTTACGTACAAAACGGGTTCAGATGAGTACTCATTAAAATTAGACGACATGAAAGCAAAACTGTCGTATGCAGATTTAGTGTCAGTGTGTCATGTACTCAATATCGATTACGACGGGTCCGAAGACGATGTTCGGCAAAGGATATTGACATTTCTATGCAATATTGTAGACAAAAGTGATGAAAGAATTAACCAAGACGAAGCCGAAGAAGAAAGTGAAGACGACGAATACGACGAACATGACGAAGAAGACGGAAAAGACGGATCAGATGGGTTAGAAGACAGTGATAAGACGAAAGATGCAAATAAGACGAAATCAAAGAAGAACAGTAGAGCTGGAGACGCCAACGACGACGATGAAGGTGCTGTAGCTCGAAATTATGACGTTATGAGGAACCGTTTTGCAGCCTGTTCGATCGCTTTTAGGGATATGGAAGATTCGATAAGACGATTCAACGGCAAGGATGGATATCCTATATTGAAATGGATTGACGAATTCGAAGAATTAGCTAAACTTGCAAACTGGAACGATTTCCAGAAAGTGATCTATGCCAAAAAACTTCTAGATGAACTTGCAAAGCTTTTAGTTCAGTCCGAAAAAGGTATAACTACCTGGCATCGATTAAAGGCTTTACTGAAGAGGGAATTTGAAGAGAAAGTTAGCAGCGCGGAAGTGCATAGAACATTGATGGGCAGAGCTAAGAAGAAAGAGGAAACGATGCAAGAATACACTCTGGTCATGCGCGAAATAGCTAGCCGCGCATACATCGAACCAGAAACCACCATTCAATACATCCTTGATGGAATTCCAGGTGATCCTGCAAACAAAATGATTTTGTACGGAGCCAACGACTTCCGAGAGTTTAAAGCAAAGATCAAACTCTACGAAGCGATGCACAGAAGAACTACGACGGAATCAAACTCAAAAGATAAACCTCCTAACACCAAAGTGAAAACGCCAAGTGGTGGAAAACCTCCAACCACGAAAGACGAGGGCACGCGCATGCGTTGTTATGGATGCGGAAGCAAAGGCCACGTATTCAAGGATTGTCCGTTCAAGGAACGAGGAGTAAAATGTTTCAACTGTAACGAATTTGGACACAAGGCGGGGGTGTGTCCTACCAAACCAAAAGATACCAATACCAAGAGCACCATGTTGATCAACCACGAGAAGAACCATGCTGTCAAAGATGTCAACATACGAGGAAAGTCTATACCTGCATTGTTTGACACCGGAAGCGACATCAACCTAATCAAACGCGATGCCTTTATGACGTTGGGTCCAATACGTCTACAAAACGATACAATAACGTTAACAGGCATTGGAGGCAGCAGAGTTGACACTTTAGGCAACTTCCAAATCGACATTGGAGTCGACGATGTCGTGGTAAGCACAAAGATGTACGTGGTACCAAGCGACGCTTTGAAGATCCCAATGGTCATCGGCCAAGAATTTTTGAAGAACGCTGTCATCAAGATGGACGCAAATGGGATAATGGTGACGAAGAAAGTGTGCGACGACCTTTCCGATGACGAAGCACAGATGTTAAACATTGTATGTGAAACACCTGTACTAGATCTAGGTCACGTCATCAACGCTGACCTGAGAAACGAGATCAACCAGTTACACAAGACTTACGATCCAACTAAGAAGACGAAGGAGAGTTCGTTGAAGATGAAGATCATTTTGAAGAGCGAAGTTCCCATTTATCACAGGCCCAGAAGGTTGGCACATGCGGAAAAAATCGAAGTGGACAGACAGATGGAAGAATGGCTACAAGAAGGCATAATCAGACCTAGCCAGTCAGAATTCGCGAGTCCGATCGTTTTGGTGAAGAAGAAGGACGGAGCAGTACGAATTTGCCAAGACTACAGACGACTGAATGAACAAGTCGTCAAGGACAGATACCCTTTGCCCTTGATCGAGGACCAATTAGATCGTCTGCAAGGATACCGTATCTTTAGTACATTGGATTTGAAAAACGGATTCTTCCACGTGTCAATTGATGAAGAAAGTCGAAAATATACATCTTTTGTCACGCCAACAGCCCAGTACGAGTTCATAAAGACGCCATTTGGTTTGTGCAACTCGCCGGCCATGTTCCAGAGATTCATCAACGAAGTATTCAAAGAACACATCAAAGATGGAATCTTACTAACCTACATGGACGACTTGGTAGTGCTCGCCAAAAACGAAGAAGAAGCAGTGAGGAGATTGGCCATAGTTTTAAAGACGGCTGAAGAGTATGGTCTCCAAATTCAATGGAAGAAGTGTCAGTTCCTAACGAATACCATCGATTATTTGGGACATCGGATCGAAGACGGAAAGATAAGGCCATCGTCAGCGAAAGTGAATGCCGTGATGAAATTTCCCAAACCCGTTACGGTGAAGCAGGTACAAAGCTTTCTAGGCTTGACGGGGTACTTCAGGAAGTTTGTTAAGGATTATTCGATAATCGCAAGACCCCTTAGCAACTTAACAAGACAGAATGTTCCTTTTACCTTTGGCGACGAAGAAAATCTAGCCTTTGAGAAGTTGAAGCGAATACTGTCGACAGAACCAGTCCTGGGGATGTACGATGTAAACGCGGTCACCGAACTGCATACAGACGCCTGTATAGACGGATTCGGGGCGATCTTGTTACAAAAGAACGACTCCGGTGAACTTCACCCAATCTTCTATATGAGCAGAAAAACCTCAGAGGCCGAACGAAAGTACAGCAGCTACGAACTGGAGGTTCTCGCCGTCATATACGCTTTACGAAAATTCAGAGTATACCTACTCGGGTTGACATTCAAAATCGCAACTGATTGCTCAGCCTTTACGTTAACGATGAAGAAACAAGACTTATGTACTAGAGTCGCACGATGGGCCATGCTGTAAAGCGAGTTCAATTATTCCATCGAGCACCGACCTGGTACCAGGATGAAACATGCTGACGCTCTATCCCGAAACAGTGTGATGTTAGTCGTCAAGAATGAACTGATTGCGTCCGTGGAGTCTGCTAAATCACGAGATGAGCATCTATGCGTCATTAGGCAACTTCTATCCACTGGTCGACCATACAAAGAGTACGTGTTGAGGAACGACTTGCTCTACCGAGAACACGAGGGTAGGACATTGCTGGTCGTCCCAGAGCTGATGCAAGCTGGCATCGTAAAGAGTTTCCATGAGAACAATGGTCACTTTGCTATCAAGAAGACCAAGGACCTGGTTCTCAGAGAATTTTGGTTTCCAAGGATGCAAGAGAGGATTGAGGAATGCGTGAGGAACTGCATCCCATGCATCCTATCCGAAAAGAAGACGGGAAAGGCCGAAGGGTTCCTGAATCCTATTAGCAAGGATGAGCTACCACTTACTACCTACCATATCGATCACCTTGGTCCTATGGCAGCCACAGGCAAGGGATACAAGTACCTGTTTGTAATCATTGATGGATTTAGCAAATTTGTCTGGTTGTACCCTACGAAAACGGTGACAAGTCAAGAAGCCATTGCAAAGCTTGAGGTCCAAAAGCACACCTTTGGGAATCCAAAGCGCATTATCGCAGACAGAGGGACCGCCTTCACGTCTACAGCCTTTGAAGATTACTGCAGAACTGAAAGAATCGATCTGACCCACATCACCACGGGAGTTGCTCGTGCGAACGGTCAGGTAGAACGAATGAACAAAACCATAATTCCCATCCTTACGAAACTTTCACTGGAAGAAGAGGCGAAATGGTACCGAAATGTAGAAGACGTACAAAGGGCACTGAACAGGACTCACCAAAGGAGCATCGACACGACCCCATTCGAACTGTTGTTTGGAGTGCAGATGCGTCATCCCAGTGATCCTGGTTTGGAAGAGTTAATACAAAAGGAGTACCGTCGAACGTTCCTGGAAGATCGAGAAGAAGTCCGAAAGGCTGCTAAAGAGCAAATTTTGAAATTGCAGGAAGAGAACCGAAGAACCTACAACAAACGACGGAAGCTGGCCAGAACTTACCAGATTGGTGACCTCATCGCCATAAAGCGAACCCAGTTCACCAATTTGGGCAAATTAAAACGTAAATTTCTAGGTCCATACAGAGTAACCAGAGTCAAAAGACACGACCGATACGACGTGGAACGAGTTGGTCCAGAAGAAGGTCCCAAGAAGACATCCACTGCAGCCGACTTCGTGAAACCGTGGGCACTCTGTTCCGAAGGCGACCGTGGAGAAGATGACGAATCCGAGGATGAGGCAACCGGCGTCGACCACGAGGACGAGATCGAAAGTACGGATGGCCGAGTTGTAGGACCGGACGCCCCTGTACGATACAAGACGCTTGGAACCGCCCGACCCGAGAGAGTCGAAACTGAACCGACAAGACGAACGTCACGTACAAGAGTTAAGAAGTAAGGATCGCGCTATTAATTGTTTCGTACGTTTATATTAGTTAATTTATAAAAAAATGTATCAAGAGTGTAGATGTAATATGTAATTAATTAATCTGTCATAAAGAAAAACCCTGATGACAATAAACCTACAGGTGAATTAAATAGAGTGGGACTGTTTTATTTGCCGCTGAATATTATTATTTCCTACATATATATATATATTGGTGCTGATACGTAGTAAGTTTCGTAATTGCTTACTTCGGTTGATTTAATAGAGTTGACTTGATTCTATAATTTTTGGTTGATTTCGTCTAAAGATATATCTTCTAATAACAGCTTATCTAGTCCCATTGGAATAGCTTGTTGAGTGATCTTAATTTCTGGTAGTAGTAAAGTTGACCCACGATGTTTTGATTTTGGTTTGAATAAGTAGATTTCAATGTTCGGAAGCAACACCCAGGTGGAATTGTGAAGAGAAATGTGCCTTTTAAAGTTCTAAAATCTGATTGTTTACACTTTGTTTGGATGTTTGTTTCAGTAGGAAATATTCCGATGTAATGAGCTTCGTTTATTTGCTCGATTATTTCAGACTTGATAGAAACTATTTTTGGTTGGCAATTTTCGTAATTTGAATGAATTTGTAGAAGTTGATATATGCAATCTTCTCTTACGGATGCATTAATCAAATTGTTTTCTGTGCAGTAGAATATAGAATGAACCTTGTTGCAAGGTTTTGATGCATACTGATACGTATTTTTGTTCATGAGAAGGAAGGTGTTAGTAGGCACGATTATGATGTTGTTCTTTGTTAGATTAGGGTATAAGTGGTAATACGGGTATTCGTTAGGATGCATGATTGGAAAGTGATTAATAAAAACGATTTGATTGCCTGAACAGTATGAATTAATTTCGAGAATTTCATAATATTTGATAATATCTTCGGTTTTATTTGTGAACATTAATTCTTCGGATGAATAAATTGTACGGCCATATTTAATATTGATTTAAGTTCATCCAATTTAATAAGACTCTTATGAACAATTTTAAGTCTCGAGAATGTAACTACATTTTCTAAATCACTTAATAATTGTAAAATGATAATTAATGCGATTTTCATCTGATCTAATGCACTTTTTGTATATTGCTCAAAGATAAAGATAAATTTGTTGACGCTTGTGCTTCAACTATTGATATTATTTGCTATTATATCTTGATTGTGCTTAATTAGACTAATTGTTTTATTATAATTTTCAAGTATTATTTTGTTTAGAGACATGTCAGAACTTATTTGAGATATTAAATTCTGATGGTCGTTTTCTAATATTTTAATGGCTTCATCATATTTAATAGCATCAACTGAATCTAGATTTCCTGTTATGCTCTTAATTACTGTACCTAATCTATTAATAATACTACGTTTTGTTTTTTTTTGTAGGGTTTATTGAATCATACTTTTGTAAGGCTGAGTTAGTTTAATTGAAATTGCAAAGCGTGATTGATAAAAAAATTGAACTTCTTTTAAATAAGGATTGTCTGTTTGCAGACTTTCATTAATTATATTTTTGATGTGTTCATATTGGATATTGATAATATCAATTTGTTGTCCGATAGGTGATAGGTCAAAATAGTGTATGAAGGTATGGTATTTTGCTCGAATTTTTGCCTCGCCTATTTTGAAGGGGAGAATACCAGGATTGTTCTTCATGTTAGTTATCTTTATCTACTGAGCTACTAGCCACAGGATGGTGAACCTGCGATTTTTTGTTTTGATTATAATTTGGTTTTTTAAAATTTTTGTTTATGAAGAGTTTTTGTTGCGGTTTTTACTTTAATATCATGGTTTTCTACAACTTTTTCTTTTCGGAATTTTGGGCAAAGTTTATTTCTGTTATTTGAAGTAATTTTATGATATGTATTAGTGTTGGGAGTATAAGTTAATGGTTTTTCGCGTTTAATATTGCACTTTTCAATTCTGTCAGTTTTAGAATTGATTAAATACTCATTGATTTTCTTATATATTTCTTTCCTAGTTTTGCAATGCCGAGTTATATAATTATTAATAAATTTTTCATTTAAATTGATGTCAAAAGGTTCTTTACTTTCAAAGTGCCCGTTTATAATGTCAATAGGTTTTTGTTTGGATGTGGAATGTATTGAATGGTTATAGCCTAATATTACATATGGCATTTGGTTAAGAATGTCTAATTGTGAATGGGTTCTTGCAATTATCCTTAAATATTGAACAGAGTCGAATGAAATCGTTCGATAGATCCGTTTGATTGCGGATTGCTCGGTGTAATATAATGAATACCTATATTATGTGCAGATGTAAACTCTTTCATAATATTATTTTTTAGTTCGGATCCATTATCCATAGTTATAATGTTTGGTAACCCATGGTGTGTCATAAAAATTATTAGTGCTTTTATTACGTTTAACGCATTGATAACAATTAGAGGGTATGCTTGGCAATATTTAGAAAAAGTATCAATTAATGTAAGACATGTTTGTCCTTTAACTGAAAATGTGTCAATATGAATAATTTCAAATGGCTTTCCGGGAGTTGAAGTTATCTTTAATTTTTGTTTAGGTGGATTTCTGTCATATTTGTTAGTTTGACATATTTTGCAATAATTTATATAATTAGATACATCGATTTTAATATTGGGCCAATAGTACGTTTTTTTGAATTTTTGCTTCTGTTTCTATTATTCCACGATGGTTTGTTTTACCTTCGTGTAGATTTTTAATAATTTCTGATTGTTGTTCTTGAATTTTTATATCTTCTAATATAAAATTACTTTTTACTAGTCTATAAGAAGAACTCCTAAATGTTGTTCTTAGTATTTCAGATAGTTTAGGTATATATTTGTAATCGGATAAATATATGGCATAAAGATATTTGGGATCAATGTGTTCTTTAAGAAATTGAATAAAGTCTTCTTTAAGATTGTTAATTGATATTTGAGCATGTAGTCTCGATTTTGTAGGAAAAATATGTTCTATTAATGGTGGAACTGGAGAGTGTAGCCTAAAACTTATTTTAATTTGATGATCGTATGTGTTAAGTGCTTTCTCTAATATAGGTTAAAAAAAATTAAAAAATGTTAATTTTTGCCCAGCCCACTGAGAACAAAAACATGGTTTATGGCTTTTGCGGCTTATAGACAAGCTATATACTTGAAATAGCGCCATTTGAATTTCTGATTGATTTCACTAGTAAATTTATTTTTCCTACTCTGGTCCGTTTGAAATGAAATTGCCCATATATTATATATATTTTTTCACAAATATGCACTTTATTTTACCCAATCAAATTAAAAAAAAACAATACAATTAAATAGAATTGAAGTAAATGTTTAAGCTACCGTCCATGAGGGGCTTGACAATACCTTAACCTTTCAACAACTTCAAGTAAATGTTCTTTAGTATACTCCATCCAAACTTCCTCGAGTATCCTATGCTTTACTTCATAAATATTTTATGTCCTATTGGTATAAACTTGATTTTAGACGTCCTTAAATGAAGAAATCTAATATCTATAAATTCAGCGATCTTGGTAGCCATTCAATAAATCTTTTTCTTCTAGCCCACATTTACGGAAAATTGTATTTAAATTGTTTTGAAGTTATTAAACACCGTAATATGGGAAAGTACCATCTTGTTGCAATTAAATACTTTTTAGTTCTTCTTTGTTGAAGATACTACGGAAATGAAATATTACTTTATTTTGAAGTAGAAATAAGTATCGTTCAGATGTCAATAAAAAATTGTCTTACTAATCTGTTCCCAATGACCTAATCAAACGTTAATTGCTTATGAATTTCTTCAGCTCAATATAGATTATCTATTGACCAATACCTGCAATTGATCATGTTGACTAACACATAAACAAAATGTTACCTCACCAGATTTTTTTTAAATGTTAGGGTTATTGATAATTAAATTTTGAACATTGTCGCAAAACTTTATTATTTTATCTAAGGATCTTCTTATTCTTTTTAAGAATTTTTGACTTCCTTCGTAGTTTGATACAAGCTGGTTTGTGTTTATTTTAGGGACCTCTACTAGTTGCTCTATTATTTTCTGCAATTTTTCTAAAGTAGTTTCAATTTTTGACACTATTTTTTGCATTTTTTAATATTGGGGATGGAATATAATATATGTTATATTAAGTGAGATATTGCAGAAAATAGTATTATGATCTGCAACTGCATGATTGTTTATTGTACAGACACTATTGTGTTTGAGTGTTTGTAAACTAATCTTCTAATAACAAACAATCGGGCGGGTAGATGAGCAACTCCATTTAAAATTATTGACCGTCATCATGCTCTGGTTGCCCATCTACCCACCCAAGTGTTGGTTATCAAAAAAATTATTTACAAACACTCAAGAGAGTAGATGTACAATTTCAGTTCTAAGTATTGATCGTCATCATGCTCTGGAATAACCCGCACAAGTGTTGGTAAACTAATCTTTTGATAACAAACAATCGGGCGGGTCGGTGGACAACTCTATTTAAAATTATTGACCGTGATCATGCTCTCGAGTTGCCGACCCACCCACCCAAGTGTTTGTTATCAAAAAAAATATTTACAAACACTCAGGAGAGTGGATGTACAATTTCAGTTGTAATTATTGATTGTCATCATGCTCTAGAGTTACTCACTCAAGTGTTTGCAAACTAATCTTTTGATAACAAACAATTGGGCGAGTGGGTGGGCAACTCTATTTAAAATTATTGACCGTCA
This sequence comes from Tachinus rufipes, assembly GCA_963932245.1. Classification (NCBI taxonomy): domain Eukaryota; kingdom Metazoa; phylum Arthropoda; class Insecta; order Coleoptera; family Staphylinidae; genus Tachinus; species Tachinus rufipes. The sequence goes on along the minus strand of OZ010741.1, from coordinate 83,141,231 downwards.
TCATGCTCTGGAGTTGCCCACCTACCCACCCAAGTATTTGTTATCAAAAAAATTATTTACAAAGACTCAAGAGAGTAAATGTACAATTTCAGTTGTAATTATTGATTGTCATCATGCTCTAGAGTTACTCGCCCGAGTGTTTGTAAACTAATCTTTTGATAACAAACACATTGGCGGGTGGGTGGGTAACTCCAGTTAAAATTATTGACTGTCATCATGCTCTGGAGTTTTTTTTTTACTTACAAACACTCAGGAGAGTGTATGTACAATTTCAGTTGTAACTATTGATTGTGATCATGCTCTAAAGTTACCCGCCCAAATATTTGTAAACTAATTTTTTGAGAACAAACAATTGGGCGGGAGGGCGGGCAACTTTAGTTAAAGATATTGGCCGTTATCATGCTCTGGACTTACCCGCTGGAGTGTTTGTTATTTAATTTAAAAGTCAATATACTCTGAAGTTCTAGTAAAAAAATACGGCAGAGGTCCTGCAGGAATCGGTGCTGGGACTACACTACAACATCTTTTCTATGACGATGTACTAAAACTAACTCATAAAACAATCGTGGCGCAATTAGCGTACAACAACGACAAAAAGAAAAAAATCTGATATTGATTGTAAACATTTTTACAGTTTATTGCCGGATTTATAGTGCTGTTATACAATATTTTAATGTTTTAAAGCTTTGCACTTTTTGGCAGTTTAATTTTTTATAATTAACATTTTATAAATAAAATTTTAAAATTTATAACCAGATTTTTTCTAGTTAGATTAATAATTATTTAGTGTGTAATTCTCTATTGTAGTAAAGTAGGTAATATTTCCTGTTCAGTAATCTAAATTAATGTAAACAAAATGTTTGGCAAATAAATATTTTTTGTTGATATTCTAAAAAAAATATTATTTGTTGTTAATTTCCATTAATTATTTTTTATGTGGTTACACAAATCAATTTATTCAATAATGATGAGGCATTTCTTCGAATTTTATTCGGATTTTTTATGAATAATTTGCAGCCAGCTGCGGAATATATTAATTGTGTACTAATTCCCCTTTTTTTAAATTACGTAATTATGTTAGAAATAATAATAACTTTGTGATGACAAATGGGAGATTTATTACTTCTCCGATGCTTAATAACAAAAATAATAGATATAAAAAATTGTATTTGTAATAACAAAAAATAAACGAATACTTATATAAATAAATATATATAGTATATGGAAAAAAATATTGTAGGGGGTCATAAAATGAAGGTTATAGAATTATCAATAAAACCCAGGATAATTACGTAAAATTCTGTATATAATTGTAACATATATTCGAGGCTATCAGAATAAGAGTGACTTAAATCTGGTATTTTTGTTCAGTAACGTTTGACATTTTATCAAGGAAAGAATTAGCCCGGTACAGTGTCTACAAATTATTCAGCTATATTACAAAAATTAGCGCTCTATGAGGAAAGTGTTTTGTAAGCTTAGAGCAACTTATGATTTACCTAATCGGCCTACCGAACGCACAATTCGCTGTACCATTAAAAAATTAAAACTCAATATTCATTATTAGATAATACGCGACCAAACATTAATAATAATAATAATAATAATAATAATACATTTATTTCAACGAGCATACAGTAAAATTACAAAAGATAAAAATACAATACTTACAATGAAAACACGTCAATATAACAAATGATAAAAATTTACAAATATAAAATACATAGTTACAAGTAATTAAACAAGCAAAAGATGAAATTACAAATATTAAAAATGATGATCAAAGAAATCTTTTGTTTGATATAGCTCTAAACTACATAGCGCTTTGTACAGCATTATCTTCATAGCTGAATATGTCTGTGCTTCTTTAATATTTTTGGGCAAATGATTGTAACATTTAATACAGTTGTAAAGTGCTCCTTTTTCAAACATACTCAGTCTATGACCAGGAACCCTGTACTCAACGCCATATCTAGAATCATATAAATTGGACAAAGTATGTGTTGAAAATAAACTTTTATGCTGGTACAAAAATTTTATATATTCGTATACATAAATAGCAGGTACCGTTAACATATTGTTCTGCTTAAATATACCCCTACAGCTGTCTTTAAATTTCATATTACTGATTATTTGCATAGCCCCTTTTTGTAGTATAAATAATCCGTTTGAATGTGAACTGCTTCCCCAAAAGATTATTCCGTACCTTAGATGCGAATAAAAATTTGCATAATTAAATATTCTAACTATGTTAAAATTTGTATTTTTAGCAAGTATTCGCAAGCCAAAACATACATTGCTTAACTTAGCTTCTAAACAGTCAATCTGCTGTTTGTAGTTTAAGGTTTCATCTAGCAGTATACCTAAAAGTTTTACAGTGTAAGTGAAGCTATACTGTTTTTCATTTATTGTTATAGTATTTGCTGTTTCATATACTCGATTTGTTTTTAAAAGGATTGTGTTTGTTTTGTCTGCGTTTAATATTAGTTTGTTATTACTAAACCAAATTTCAATATTTTCCATCATAATGTTGCCTTTATTTATGATTTCTAAGTAAGTTTTCCCAACCAACAATATATTAGTATCATCTGCATAACTAACCAGATGACAGCCAGTGTGAATAGTGCTATGTGTATCATTAATAAAAATTACAAATAAAAGTGGTCCTAATATGCTGCCTTGAGGAATACCCATTTCAACACTTAGAGCATTTGACACTATATTCTGATCTTTTGTTTTTATTCTAACAGATTGCATTCTTGATGTTAAATAAGATTTAATCCATTTGTGTGCAGTTTCACAAATACCGTAATGGTGTAATTTTGTTAGCAATATAGAGTGGTCTAAGGTGTCAAATGCTCTAGATAGATCTAAGAGCAGACCACATACAATTTCTTTTTTATCAAGAGCTGATAGGGTAGCTTGTAGATAATCAAATAGAGCGGTGTCTATTCCTTTTCCCGTAGTAAAACCATGTTGCGTGTTGTTGAATAACTTGTGACGTTGGAAAAAATTACAAAGTCTGCTGTACATCAATGGTTCTATAATTTTTGAAAATGTGCTTAATAAACTAATTGGTCTATAATTTTCAAAACACTCACAGTTGCCCTTTTTAAAAATGGGTACAATTATAGAATACTTTAATTTATCAGGGTAGATTGCAGATTCAAAAGAACTATTAAATATATCTATAAGTGGTTTAAGTATATGGGGAATACAACGCTTTATAAGACATATAGAAATATTATCATATCCACAACTTTTTTTATTATCCATTTTATTAATAATAGTCAAGATATCTTTGTCAATTACAGGCTCAAGTATAATGTTTTCGTTATTTATAGGTATATTACATATATATGGGCTACTGTTGGGACACTTATCTAATAATAATTTTGGCGCAATATTTTTGAAAAATGAATTAAATTCATCTGCTTGTAGTACTAGATTGTTTGTTATAGGTAAAACATTAGTTTTACTGTTATTGCCTACTATATCTTTAATGATTTGCCACGAACATATAGATTTATTAGATGACCCACAAAAACAAGAAAAAAAAAGAAACGAATAAAATAGTGAAGGATTGTAAAAACCAAAAAAAAAAAGAAATAAATGAATAGTAATAATAGTAAACAATAAAAAGATTTACTCCGGAACTAATGAGTGAGAATAATAAAAGAAAAATCCAAGACACGAGCCTAGAAAAGATCGAAGGGGAGGAGCAAGAGGTCACGCAGAAAAAGAAAATAATAACAACAGCTCCGGAAAAGGAAGAAAGACAGAGACAAGAGATGGAGGAAATACTCAGTGCAATAAGAGTTTTAACAAAAAATATGAACGAGGGATTTGATAAGTCGCAAAGTCAAACAGAAGCACTAAATACAGAAATAAAAAGAACAAACCAAGAACTAAAACAGATAAAAGAAGAGCTGAAAACGAAAGAGCAGGAATGGAGGAAAGAAAAAAAAGAAATTATGGACAAGTTGAATTTAATGGAAGACAGAATAAATAAACAAGAAAAAGAAAAAAGAAAGAACAATATTATAATAAAAAATGCAAATATACAAGGACAGAAAATCAAAGAAGAAGTAGAGAAGTTTATACAGGATAAATTAGAAATAAATACTGCAATTAAAGAAGCATACGCAATCAACGAGTACATCATAGTAGTCAAATTGGAGAGCTGGCAGGATAAAATGAAGATTATGAAGAACAAAAATAAGATCAAAGAAACAAAAATATATATAGATGATGACATGACAGTACATGAGCGAGAAATACAAAAAGAACTAAGACAAATCGCAAAAGAAAAGAAAAGTGAAGGTATAAAAGTAAAAGTAGGATACCAAAAGATTTTCATAGATGATGTAAAATATGAATGGACAGAAATAAGCAAAATAAAGGTCCCAAAAAACTATTAAAAACGAATGCGAAAAAACAGAAGATGAAAAAGGCTAGGAATAAGGACATGAGAAAGAAAAAAGATTTAAAATTAAGTACATGGAACATAAAAACAATGCTAAAAGAGGGTAAAATGGAAGACATAGCAGGACAATTACAAAAGTATAGCATAGACATAGCAGCACTGCAAGAAATAAGATGGAAAGAACATGGACAAGTGAAAACAGAAAGATACACGTTATGGTACTCAGGTGAAAGTAAACAAGGGAGAAATGGTGTTGCCTTTATGGTAACAGATAAAATAAAAGAGAATATGATAGAGTTCACCCCAGTGAATGGTAGAATAGCATACATAAGAATAAGAGCGAGACCATATTGTATAACAGTAGTGAATGTATACGCCCCAACCGAAACAGCAGAGGAAAGAATCAAAGATGAATTTTATGAAAGGCTGGAAGCGGTATATAATGAGCTGCAGAAACAAGACACGATAATTATTGCGGGAGACCTAAACGCACAAATCGGGAAGGAAGTATACAATAAAGAGGTAGCAGGTAAACACACAATACATGAACGAACAAATGACAATGAACACAGGTTGTGTAACGCAGCAAACTCAATGGGAATGGTAATATCTAGCACGAAATTTAAACACAAAAAGATACACACAATATCATGGATGGAACCAGGGAACAGATATGGTAACCAGATCGATCACGTAGCAATAACGAAAAAGAGAGAAAGAATGGTCATACATGTGAGATCGTATAGAGGTGCGAACGCAGACAGTGACCACTTTATGGTAACGGCAATAATTAGACAAAAAATAGATAAAAATGTGAAACAAAGTAGGGGACAGAAGTGGAACATAGAAAAGCTAAAAAGTGGCAGAATACGAGAACTTTTCGTAAACGATAATGAAGAAAAAATCAAGGAAGATGAAGACATAAATGAAGATAATATGAACAGAAAGTGGGAAAGCATAAAAGAAATAATAAACAAAGCAGCAAAAGAGAACATTGGAAAAAGAAAAAAACAATACAGAAATGACTTGTGGAATGAGGAATGCAGAGAGAAAGTAGAAATGAAAGCTGAAGCAAGGAAAGAATGGTTAAGAAATGATGGTGAAGATAAAAAAGAAGAATACAACAGGAATAAATATATATGTAACAAAATCATAAGAAGCACAAAACAGAAATAGATACAAACAAAAATGGAAGAGATAGAGAAAGAAAATGGAAATGAAAAAAAAATTTACCAACAAATCAAAGATAACAGAAAAAAAGAAACGAAAAGAACGATAGGACTAAGAAATAAAAATAGAAATATGGTAGTCGATGATGAAGAAGCAAAAAACACCTGGGAAGAGCACTTTAAAGAGCTACTAACAGATGTGTGTAACGAAGAAGTGGCAATAGAAGAAAGAAATGATGAAGAAGACGAAATAAAAATAGATAAACCAACAATTAAAGAAATCCAGGAAATCATAAAAAAATGGAAAAATGGATAGGCACCAGGAGTAGACAACATCAACATGGAAATGTTCAAGTATGGTGGGGAAAAATTACAAGAAGAGATGTCTAAAATAATACAACAAATATGGGAAACGGAAATAATACCAGAGGAATGGAATGAGGGCACAATAATAGCAGTACTCAAAAAGGGGGACCCTAAAGAATGTAAAAACTACAGAGGAATAACGTTGCTTAACAATGGGTATAAAATACTAACAACGATAATCCAGAACAGGCTTAATGAACATGCGAAACAAGTAGTAGGGGGAGTATCAATGTGGTTTTGTGAGGGGAAAATCAACAATAGATGCAATTCATATTATAAAACAAATAGTGGAAAAGGCGTATGAACATGATATGAATATAGAATGCCTATTCATAGACTACAAGAGGGCATTTGACTCAATTAAAAGGAAGAAACTAATGGAAGCTCTACATGAACTAAAAATACCTGTAAAATTGAGACGTCTAATAGCCATGACGTTAAAAAATACTACAGCGACAGTGCTGTCTGAACATGGACGAACAGGAAAATTCAAAACAGATGTGGGGGTGCGTCAAGGAGATACACTCTCTGCCACGCTGTTTAACATAGCGCTAGAATTCACTTTAAGAAAAATCCGAAAACAAGGAACTATAAGGACAAATGGATATCAAATAGTGGCATATGCAGACGACGTGGTAATAATAAGTAGACAAAGGAAGATACTAGAAGAAATTGTAGTGGAACTGACGACAGAAGGAAGAAAGATGGGACTAGAAATAAACACAGAAAAGACTAAAGTACTTAGGATAGGGAAGGAATTCAAAGAAGGTACAGTAACAATAGGAGAATATAAATTTGATGAAGTAGAGAATTATAAGTATCTGGGCACTATGATAAACAATAGAAATGATAGACAAAGCGAAATAAATGAGAAACTTCAGGCTGCGAACAGAGCATTTTTTGCAAATAGGAAAATACTTATAAACAAGAATATAAGCTACAAAAACAAAATTAAAGTGTATAAAACCATGATGGTAAGGCCGATAATAACATATGCAGCTGAAACAATGACAATCACCCAAAAGGAGCAGAATAAGATAAGAATACTGGAAAGAAAAATAGGAAGATGTATTTTGAAGAATGATGAACCAAGAAGAAGAACGAATGAAGAAATATATGAGTTACTAGGAGATGATGTAGTAAATAACATAAAAGCAGCAAGAATGAGATGGCTAGGACATATATGGAGATCAAATCAGGACGGTGTTTTAAGAAAAATAACTGAATGGGAGCCCAGCGGGAAAAGAAGAAGAGGAAGACCCAAAAGCAGATGGAAAAAGGAAGTAGAAGAGGACCTGAGAACTCTAGGAATAAGGAAATGGAAAGATGCAACAAAGGACAGGAAGAAATGGAGAGAAATAATAGCGCAAATTAAGAAGGCGAAATGGGACTGATTCACCCAATTTAAATGAATCACAAGAGCTCCAGGAGGAGCGGTTAAACTCCACTAGGAGTGTATTGCCAAACAATATATAGATGACACACGTAATTTATTTTCGTACACCATATTTTGTGTAGTTTTTAGCAATTCTTTGTATTTTAGTTTTGCATCTTTTAAAAGAATTTTGTACTCAGGTATATATGTGGCAATTGTTGCATATATATTTATTGTATGCTTACACTGTTCTATTTCTGGAGTTTTGAAATTAAGGGATTTATTATAATTGCTTTGTCTAATTTTGTTTATCGGAAAATGTTTATTAACATATAAAGTAAAAGTATTCACATAATTACTTTATTTTATATTTACATCTAATGCTACAAACACACTTGAAAATAATTCACTTTGTATATCTAAACAAAATAGACCACATCTAGCACCTAGTGAAGAAAATATAGGAGCGGTAGCTAGGAGTGTACGCGATGGCCGTGATGAATTGATTTGGCGCCATTTCTGTTTTAATGGCTACGCCAATAGACAAAATTGCCGTATTTGAGCTAAAAAGCAACCAAAAGAGATTTAAGAGCTGCCATTACATTCAAACAAAACAACGGTTTGGTTTATGGGCTGATCCAACATTTTTCTCGAAACCATGGCTTTATTGCGAGAACGATTTGGTGAACAGATAATTTCACGTCTCGGATCAGTGAATTGGCCGCCTAGATCATGTAATGTACCTCCAGACTTTTTCTTTTGGGACTACGTATAGTCCAAAGTCTACATAAATAAGCCGACTACGATTTACATTGTAGTTGTATTGCAATATATTCAATGTTTTGTTCTATGCAAGTTTAATTTAATGTTATATTTATTTGTCACAAATAAAAACCACTCAGAGAAATTGCGTCAATTTGGTGTTGGCGCAATCCGTGTTCAGATACACATCAAACGTCAGAATAAATACTACTTACAAATACTGCTAAATTTTATTACTTAAACCTTTTCATGCAGTAAATATAGTTCATTTTTTTGTTTTTCCGTAAGGTGTTGATGTTTTTCAAAATGATGGGATAAATGGTGGATAGATACTGATATTATTGATATAAATAAATATATGTTACTAATGGCCGGTATTTTAATTACAACTTAATTTTGTGTTTAACTGATTTTATTTCTAATTGTGATCTACAATTATGCATTTTAGGATGGTAGTAAAAATCTCAGAAATTTCTTTTATTTCCTACTTCATTTTATTCTGTAAAATGTTTGCAGCAAAATGACAAAAAAAAACATATTTAAACTGCATTATTACTACGTTTTTGAGAATATTGTTAATTAAAAACAGCATTTTTAAGTATCAAATCCTATTATCACAATTTTACTAAAATTTATTTTAAATTTAAGTGTTTTTTCCTTGTCTTAAAGCATAATAGATAACCTATTTACAAATAATACATTATGACAAAATACATTGAAAAATTATATTAATTTAATTAATTTTAATTAATTTTACCTTTAGCATTAAATAATTTGAAACTTGGTCTGAAAGCAATTGAGTTGATTTGGTTTTCGATAAATGTGCGCAATGTTTTCTGTGGTTTTTAAGTTCTTTTTTTTTAAATATACAAAATTTACTTACTTACTTACTGCTGTAGCCAACTAGCTGTTAGCAAAACTGGTGGCAAGATCGTTTTACTCTTATTTTTTAATAATTGGGTGTTCTTTAGGACAAAGCAATGAAAATTATTGACGAAGAGTTTTTTTTTTAATTTAACCCCTTCAGATCCATATTTTATTAGAGATTATACATTATTTTTTTGAAATAGCTTCTTATATAGTCAAAAAAAACACAATTTTTACTTTATTTTGTTTATAAACTTTTTATTTGTACAAAATTTACAATATACATTATAATGTACAAAAGTTTCCAAAAAGTGTTAGTTTTTTTAAATTTAATTTCTATGAAATGCTACAAAACAATTTCGATTTTTTACTAAATACAAATGGACCTTGCATTTAACACAAAACATATAAGTTCTACCTTTACACAGCAACTTACATCGCTTTGCTTCTTTATTGTCATCAATCATAGGCATGTGATCAAGATGATCTTTTTGTATTTCTGCAGTTAGCCGATTTTCAGTACGTGTGTGTTTAGAGCAGCGTAGAGCGCTAATATAACTACTTGGCCTGCTACGTGTTTTTGTTTTGACAGTTTTTCCAACCAATATTAAACCATCAGGAAAGCTCATACAAAAATGAAGCAAATCAAGAATATCTTTGTATATCTTATATTTAGTTTGTTACAGTATCTTCTATACTCCAACCAACTGTTTGCTAATGCAAAGTCTACAAAATGCATTATTATTCGCAATGACCATTTTCTTAATCAAATAAATATTCTGTACAGGTTTATGAGCTAATCTAAAAGGTCAACTCCACCTATACTATTATTATATAATTTGATTATTTCTCGCCATTTTACCTGAATATATGATGACATTGGTTTAGTCCATCTTTTTGCATAATCTTCAACAAAATTTGATACAGCATATACCGGTTTGTTATCAAACCATTTAACAACAACTATAGCGTCTTTTTACAACTTTATCTAAAGATCCTCTATTTTTTTTCTTTTTAGGTTTTTAACGGAAAGCAAGAGAGGTTTCAAAAATTGATTGATACGTATTGTACCCGCTGCATTTATTAATAACTCCCTTAGACGTAAAAGCAGCATATAAGAACTAAAATAATTGTCAAAATATAAGTTGTGTCCCTTTTCTTGAAGCCTGTTTGATAATTGTAACACCAAAGTAGCACTTAACCCGTAGTTTTTAATCATGGTTTCATGAAGTTCTGTTGACGCACCTTGATACCCAATAAAATCATACGCCTGTCCACTTTTTCCAGAAAGCACAAATATTTTAATTCCCCATGGACATGGTTTTCCTTTTACATATTGCCTTATAACTAAGTTTCCAGTAAATGGAATCATTTGTTCATCAATACAAACGTTTTCTTCGACATCCAACTGTAAACATCTGTTTCGAACGGCATTTATTATTGAGCGTTCTTTATAAAACTCGTCTTTGCAATTGTTGGGCCGTTCCAAATTGTTAACCAGATGTAAAGATGTTCTAAGTTGAAAAAATCTGTTTTTGGACATATTATGTAAGAACACGTCAATCCAAAAGTTTTGTTCCAATATAATTGCAAACGGAGAAATTTATTTAAGCAGCCAATAATAATGTGCAATTCAAAAAGCACTTGAATTTTATAAGTGTTTGTGGGTTTAAAGTTTGTGTTGGCCTGTTGGAATGAATAAATATTCGTAAAGTTTGCTACCTTTTCTAAGAAATCAATTGATATATATATTGGCTAAAATACTCCAACGGACTTTTAACATCGTCTATTTCTAAAACATCTAAAAGATGTTTTCCCATTGAATTGTGCGTGAGTTGAACGTATCTTTTCTTTATTGAACGTTCTTTTTTCTATTTGGAATATTCATGTTTTTATCTTCAACAGTTTTTTCGTTTTTGACTTGGGTGATATCAGCAACTTCGCAATCATTTTGAGGTTTAGTTTCAATTTCATTGTCTTGTTTGTTCAGCACATCTTGGCTTGGTCTTTTCATAGTAAACTTTTTCCTCGGATCTACAGAAAGCTCGTCTTCACTACCGACATCATCTAAGTCTGATAAATGTTGATAAGTGTTGATTATCTAGTAGTTTTTTCTTATTCGATCCATTTCTACCAGATTTCTACAATACAAATTATAATATATTAGATAATGCATTATATATTTGATGTTTTGTTTGTTTATTCTATGAAACGTTTTTATATTCATAATTATTAAATTAATATTGTTTTATATGTCATTTTTTACTTTTATTAATTAATATATTATTATTACAACGAGTTTCATTAATTATATAACATTTTCAAGTTTATAATATATTAAATATTACTATAAAATATTTGTATAATTAAATTTTCTATTTTATAGTACACCGAAGATGGCCTAACATACGAAACCGGACTGTACATAATATAAAAAAAACATAGCATATAAAAGTATCTTTACAAGACACAACCTAACCTATCTAATAAAATTTATGCATAAGTCAAAACATTAAGTTTTGAATTTAGTGTAAACTTTATGTACATTATAATGTGCACAGGGTCTGAAAGAGTTAACACATCAAAATCTATAAAATTTTTATTTTAATATTTATTATTTTATTTTAAATAGTTCTTTGTTTTCAAAGCGGCTATAGTATTTTCAAACACTCCATCATATGTTTTTCTATATACCTAAAATTTTTTTGTAGATTTCTTTTTTTATATATAATCCAGTTATCTGAAATAAAAATATTCGGATAATATTTTTTTATGTTTAAAAAATTTTGGTCACAAGCCAAATATAAGTTGCCGCTACAAAAAAAAATATGGTCAATTTGGGAAATTTACAGATAATTTATTTTAATTTTTACATTTTTTTTAAATTTTGTATATGGGGAATTCCATTTCAAACGAACCAGAGCATATGGGGGGGGGGAAGCATTGAGAAACTTGCTTTAGTATTTTTTTTTAGTTTTTATAACGTATTAGTAGTCTTTTGATCGGTTTATAAAAGTATGAAACCCGTAAAAAAATTTTCGAGTTTTTTAGTTATTTTGTCGTTTTTAACTTAATCGCATTTTTTGTTTAAAAATTGCAAATGTAACTAAAAAAAATTAATTTACTAGTGAAATTAATCAGAAATTTTCCGTAGAATCTAAATATGGCGCCATTTTAAGTCTATACCCTGCTTATAAGCCGCAAAAGCCATAAAACCATGTTTTTGTTCTCAGTCAAACTGTCAAAGTTGACGTATTTTGATGTAAATTAATTGGAAAATATAAATTTACGGGTCTAAAACTAAAAAAAACCTGCAAAAATAGGTCTATTTTCCAACATAAACTCTTACAAATACATATTTAGCAGTTTTCAGAGGAACTATACACCTAATATTATTAAAAAATTTAAACTTGCAAAATTGATAGAAAATAGTCAGTGTCGTGCTTATCTGGCGTAGGAAAGCCAATCTAGAAAAAAAATACTTAAATTTTTTTCTTTTTTTCTTTTTTTAAGATTATTTTGCTTATATTTTTTTAAGCTTTTTTGCACTTGCGGCACAACTTTAGACTCAATCTATCGGAGAAAAAATTTGAGATTATTATTTTTGCCATTCAAACATAAATCTTCCCGGCGCTTATCAAAATTTGATAAAAAAAATAATTAATTTTTAACGCATTTTTGCCTGAAAATGTTGTAAACATTTCTTTCTAGATGGACTTTTCTACGGTCGATGAGTACAACACTGACTATTTTCTATTTGCAGATTTTTTGAGTTTTAGACCCTTAAAACCCAAATACATAGAACAAATTTATATTTTCCTATTAATTTACATCAAAATACGTCAACTTTGGCGGTTTAAAAAAAAATAAATAAAAAAATGCTTATTTTTGTGCAGCCCACTGACAACAAAAACATGGTTTTATGGTTTTTGCGGCTTATAGATATGGTATACCTTTGAAATGACACTAGATTTGGATTCTACGGATAATTTCTGATTGATTTTACTAGTAATTTTTTTTAAATTTAAATTTGCGATTATTAAACAAAAAATGCAATTAAGTTAAAAAACGTCAAAAATTTTTTTTAAGGAGTTTATACTTTGACAAACCGATCAAAAGACTACTAATAAGTTATAAAAACTGAAAAAAAAATACTAAAACAAATTTCTTTCATACATGAACTAACCTTTTGTTATCTCTTAGATGCAATGTATTCATCCTATGTGTACATAATGGGGAAATGCCATTATGTACACATAGGATGAATAATAATTTCTAAATTATGTACATCTAAACAATAAGTCTATAACTGCTTTTTGAAGTAACATCCCTCAGTAAATAGTTGTTTTCCGTTTTCCGCTTTGCTCAGGTGTAGTCTTTCTCCACGTTTAATTCTTGTTTTTTTTTAAGATGTTACCGCAAGCCATAATTTTTGTTTTAAACGTATCGCATTGCCATTTATCCGTAACCGATTGATAAAATTTTAGATTACAGCTGCGATCAAAAATGTTGGTTCAAAGATTAAATGTTGTAAACATGGCAATTTTTAACCTCGAAATATCAAATCCATTGAAGTTTCAAGAATAATAAATAATCAATAAATTATGTAATTAATTAAGGTATTATTGATTTTTTAAACTAAATAAATAAATGGAAACAAACAGCTGTTTGGGCTAGGCCAGTATTATTACACACAACGCATTCCAATGATTTTTTATTGATATATAACGTCTAACTTGTAAATTAGTTTTTCAAAAATATTTAATCTCATTAGAAAGCGTAGTTCTGTTAAGGAAATACAAAAATTATATTGTCATATTAAATTTTTCTGATAATCAAAACAGATTAAATCTATTATTTTGTCGGATTGCAAGTTGTGTTCTTCAGCAAAAAATGAAATGCTTGAGATTTTCTGTATTTGTTTTTCTGTTTGCAAGGCATTTTTTTTTTCTCAATCTTGCTCAGCTCACCCGCTATTAGATTTTCCTGTCTATCGTATGTCTAACATGTATTTTCAAAAACATTTGGTTTGTATAGCTTTGAGCTTTATTTTTTTTTGGCTATAATGCGAAGAACGCTTAGGAAATCTTTTCATGTGATAATCAATAGTAGTTACGATATTCATTGGTATTTTGTTCGGCCGATTGTTGTGTTAACGTCTCATATCTTGTAGCGTGGTAATTTTTACCTTGCATGTTTGCAAACAATATACTCGATGCTAATAACACGAATATGCACAAAACATATTTTTAAATATTTTTTTGAAAATAGAAACACTTGAAAACCTACTTTGTAGTTAAAACTATTTGTCACTCATATATTTTGTACACGAATCAAACCATCTAAATAAATGTCTTGTTTTTCTTTATTATACATATCATTAACGCCCGGTTTCTCCAACGTCACTTGAGACAAGATTTTTTTGAATACCGAAGTAGTAAAGTAAGTTTATAATGGCTGAAACTTTGCACGATAATTAAATATGATGTATAATGAAAAATTATAGTAGTCAGTTAAGTGTATATAAGAACGGGAATTGGTCAGTCGGACCCTAAATATAAAAAATTAACAAATGTGACAATAAATTGTAAGTGTCAGTTTTGACATTCACATAAATATTTTTTATAAATAGTTGGGGCTGACAATCTATAAGCTTGACTGACTACTATAATTCTTCATTATATGTAATATTTAATCAGTGCCTAAAGTTTAAGCTTTTATAGACTTATTTTAATACCCCGGTATTCACTGTATCTTTGAGGACGCACCAATGGCACCTGTCCCAACAAGAGGTTGATTGACCGTAGTATGTTAATCTAGACCACTACTAGAATGATATATTAAAAAATAAGCGTTTATTTTATTATAGTTTTTTTTGGCTCAGTTTAGAATTAAGCCCAGCTTATGTCGAGTTTGTGTTGCATTCTGCATTTAAAAATGAAGTCTTTGCTAGGATCCGGATAGATTTGGAAATGCCGCCAATATTCACAATGTTGTTTTCTAATTGGTAAAAAAAAGTTCTTGTCTTAATATATGTTTTACTGACATTCATTTATTATAAAATATAAATGTCAGAAATTGTTACATTATGGTTATATATGTGTCAAATAATTATAATTTTTAA
The DNA here is from genome assembly GCA_963932245.1 of Tachinus rufipes. Lineage (NCBI taxonomy): Eukaryota > Metazoa > Arthropoda > Insecta > Coleoptera > Staphylinidae > Tachinus > Tachinus rufipes. The sequence goes on along the minus strand of OZ010741.1, from coordinate 83,126,142 downwards.
AGAACACATTAATAAGAATATTTTGAAGCCAATTATACTGTAACTTACAGTATATAAAGGCAAGTAGTAGTAAATAATTGTTGAGACAAAATAATATTGATGACAGTTGCAGAGCTTTAGTTCTCAAAAATGGCATCTATTATTCGAGTTCTGCTTGACGCGAATAAGGTGAGATTTTGCTTTGGTGCAACGGAATAAGCTCGGCTTTTAGTTTAAGGCCTAGCTTGAGGTCTTGTTAGGGCTTGAGACATGCCGGGCGGTACTGTTTCTTTGTTCAATTTCAATATGAGAAAAACAATTGGGACGTCATAAACAATGTTTACCAACTTTTCTTTTTGGTGTTATTTTACATTTCAATTACTGTTGAATGGAATCTTTCTACAATTTCATTAGAATTATTTTGTATTATAAAATAAATATCTATTTTACAAAAATCTTTTATAAAAATATTATTAAATTCAGTACCTTGATAAAAAGTTACACTTTCAGGTACACCGTAATAATGGAAATAATGAAATATTTTTTCTACTATTTCTAAATCATTTTTATGTTCTATGTAAGCATAGTAGATACATTTAGTAAAGTAGGCCATACTTTACTAAGTGCATCTACTATTGTCAAAAACTTAGTACCTTCTATGATAAATGTATCAATATGAAGTTTTTATATTGGTTTACTAAGTGTTACTGTCAGTGTTATTAGAACTGTTGAATAGTTTCTTTCATATTTACTTTTATGACAAATTACACACTGTGAAATATATTTTTCTACTGATCTTTTTAAGTTTGGCCAATAATAAGTTCTTAATATTTTTTCCGTTGTTTCATTTATTCTTCTGTAAGCATTTTTACCTTAATATCTTTAAAATTTCTTGTTGTTCTTCAACATTTGTAATATCTATTGTTTTTCTCAGACACCTAATTAATTTGGGATTATACTTTCAAATAATTCATTAATAGTAGTTATTATATTAATTAATAAATTGAAGATAGCAATAATATACTTTAGTTGCTTCTAAATAATTTAATATCTATAAATCTATAATATATTATTTATTATCTTCCTTTGGTAATTGAATGTCAAGTATTTTAATTTTTTTATTATTTTTAAAATATTCATTTGGTTTTCTAGGATTATTAAAAACCGTGTTTATAATTAATTGTTTACTTTTATTTGTTATTGTTTCATCAATTGTTTCAACTATTTCATTAGTATCTTTTTCTTTTATTAATATTTCTTCTAAGATTTTTAGATCATTATTTGAAGATTTGTTATCAATGTTACTACTTAAATCAGTGCTAGTACTTGGCATTGATTGATATGTTTCAGAGCTGTTAATTAAATCATCACAAAATATTTCTCCTATGGTTTTTTTATTTCATTATTAATATGTTCATTATTTGATAATTCTGATTGTTTATTTTTTGTGATTGTATTTACTTTTATTGATATACTATCAGCGTTTACATTTACCAGGTTTATATTCAACTTGATAATCACATTCCTCTAACTTTAAACGCCATCTTAATAATTTAGAATTTAGGTATTTTAAAGAAAATAACCATTTTAAAGGTTTATGGTCTGTAACAAAGGTAAATTTCCTTCCATAAACATACGGCCCGAAAGATTTTACTGCCCATACCATTGCTAATAGTTTTTTTTCAACGGTACTATATTTTATTTCTGTATCATTTAAATTACGCGACGCATATGCTATAGGTAAATCATTACCAATTTCTCCTTGTGATAACACTGCGCCTAACGCTAAATCTAAGGCATCAGTTGTTAGTATAAATTCTTCTTCAAAGTTAGGATACTTTAATATTGGTTCATTTATTAAGATATTTTTACAATAATTAAGCGATTCAATAAATTCTTTACTGTGAATTACTTTTTCATTCTTTTTTAAACATTTTGTCATTGGCTTAGAAATTTCAGCTAAGTCTTTTATAAATTTTCTATAATAGCCAATTAACCTAAGAAAGATTTAATTTTTTTCTGTGTTTTTGGGGTGAGATAATTCATTATTGCTTTAATTTTTTCTTGGTTCGGTTTTACTCCTGAAGGTGTAACTATATGTCCTAGATAGTTGACTTCCCTTCTAAAAAAATCAAATTTATCTGATTGTATCTTTAAGTTTGAATTTCTTAATCTTTTAAATACTTCACGTAATCTATTAATATGTTCTGTTAAATTTGTGCTAAATATAATTATATCATCAAGATATACTAGACATTTCTCATTTTGAATTCCACGTAACATTGTATTCATGGTTCTTTGAAATGAGCTAGGAGCATTTGATAAGCCAAAATGGCATCCGTTTAAACTGAAAATATCCTTGTTCCGTAATAAAAGCAGTTTTCAGTTCTCTTTATCATTTGAATTAATTTCTATCTGGTGATATCCAGAAGCTAAATCCAAAATTGAGAAATAAATACTGACATCTTCCAAATTTGTCTAACAAATCAGTGATGTTAGGTAATGGATATTTAGCATTGATAGTTTTAGAATTTACTTTTCTTTAATCTATCACGATACGCCATTTTTGTTTTCCGCTTTTATCTAGTTTTTTAGAGATTACCCATATTGGAGAACTCCAGGGTAAAATACTGGGTTCAATTATATCTTGTTTTAGCATTTTATTCATTTTTACTTCATCTCTATGTATAAATGGATATCTATATTTTTTTGTATATACTGGAATTTCATCCATAGTACGAATTTTATGTTTCACATTGCTTGCAAATGTGAGGGACTCATTTTCGTTATAAAACACGTCTTTAAATTCGTAACAAAGTTTTAATATTTATTATTTTTTAATGATAAAGTTAACTTTTCTTTTAAGTTTAACTTATAAACATCCTTCTTTAGATTTATATAATTAATTGTTATATAATATTTTGTATCTTGATTATTTTTATATAAATCGTACTTTTTATAATTAAATTCTTTATTTATATTTATTGTAACTTCTTTCTCTGTGAGATTAATAATTGAAGTTATCGCGTAACTATTTTCAATTCGCGAAAGAGATTCAGGTATCTCGCATTTATTTATTTTAGTGTACGTTATTATTATTTCCGTATTATTTTTACCTTTTACTGGAATACTTATATATTATTTTTTCAGTTCTTGGTTCAATTTTCAAGAAATTAGAATTAATATTTATTGGTTTTATACTTATTACTACTTTTATATTAGAATCTTTAAATATATACTGCAACATTTGTTTTATATCATTTTCCCAGTTTTGTTTATCAAGTCCACAAGATATTTTAGTCATAAATATCTGTATAATTTTATTTTTTATTAAATTTTCTTTTAACTTAATAAGGGAATGAAAAATATCATTTAACTTAGGTTTATAATAATAATAATAATAATAAATTGTCTTTATTAAAGAAAACAAAATAAATTGTGTACAAAAATAAATTTTTACAATGGTAGGCAAAGTTCAGTCTTACTAGTCGTCGCTCTTCCACTTAACCTACAAATAAAACATAACATATACGGTATACATTTAAATTAAAAAAAAATATATATATATATATATATATATATATATATATATATATATATATAATATATATGTACATACATATAGAATATACATATTGTACAAAACAAAAAACTGCATAAAGCATTAAAACTCGTTTCTCATCAAACTTTGACTAATACTGCGTTGAAAGCTTATAAATGTAAGATTTTTAAGCTGCATAGGTATTCTGTTATAAATTTTATATATATTATACGTAAAGGACATTTCATATAATGCAGTTTTATGAAAAAGTGATGAAATACTTCCCCTAAATCTTACATTAATATTGTGTACATCAGAACGAAATGTTATTCTATTATAGAGATACGGAGGCGTACGAGAGTGTATGATTTTATAGTAAAGCGTGCAACAATGCAACATGCGCCGATTAGACATATTTAACCAATTTAAATCCAATAGTTTTGCAGAAATATGCTCTTACTTTCGTATTCCATATATTAAACGCATACACGAGTTTTGGACTTTCTGAATACGGTTCTTAGTGAGTTGATCTAGGCAAGCATTGTAAACTACATCCGCAAAATTAAAATGACTTAATACTAGTGCATCGCACAGCATACGTTTTGTTTTAACTGTTAAATAGTGCCTACTTGCATAAATCATTTTTAAGCTTTGGAATGATCTAGAAATGCATTTACTGATGTGCATTTTGAAACGTAAATTTGAGTCAATAACTATTCCCAAATTCTTAACTGCATCTACAAATGGTAGGACAGTGTCATCAATTTTAATTTGTAGCAGGTTTTTTGACAAGTTTACAGATTTTTGAGGACCAAAAAGTATTGCAGATGATTTTTTAGGATTGATTAGTAGAGAGTGATCACGGGAATGTTCCCATAATTTTGATAAGTCTGATGAGATATTATTACCAGCTAATGCGGTGTCTTCAGGTTTAAATGAGTACAGTAGTTGTGTGTCGTCTGCATAGATATTTGCAGTGCAATGTTCCAATATGTCAGTTAAAAAAGATGCATAAATGGAAAATAATATTGGGGCCAATATTGAGCCTTGAGGAACCCCGGCTTTAACTTCAAGGTAATTGGAGGTAATATGGTCAATTTGAACTCGTTGAAATCGATCTTTTAGAAAACTGGCAACTAAACTTATTGCGTTGTTATCAAAACCAATGTACCGAAGTTTGGCCAGTAGTAAACTATGATTAATTGTGTCAAATGCCTTGCTATAGTCGAGCAATACCAAACATGTTAAATATCCTTTATCAGTAGCGGTAAAAATATCATCTAAGACATTAAGCAAAGCAGTAGAACAACTATAGTTAGGTCTAAACCCAGATTGTGTCAATGGTAACAAACGGTTTTCTTCAAGAAACATCGAAATTTGAAATTTAAGCACACGTTCTAGCAACTTTGAAACAACTGGCAATATACTGATAGGCCTAAGGTCATTGAAAATAGTTGGACATTCAGTTTTAGGGATTGGAGTAATGGTTGCCAATTTCCAACTGTTTGGGAATACTGATTGTTCAATACAACAGTTAACAATGTGAGTTAAATATGGTATTACAAATGGACAAACAAATCTGAGCATTAATATATTAATGCCGTCTGTCCCCATGGCATTTGACTTAATGCTATATAATATTTTGCAAACTTCATCCACGGTCACAAGTTTAAAACTAAAACAAATACCGTTTATCTTAGCATGCTTATTGTTAATGTAAAAATCAATAAGATTGCAATTAACGGAGCTATTTAAGTTACCAGCAAAGTAATTATTTATTGCGTTAGCATCTTTAAAGTTATTTGGTAGAGTTTTAATTTTATTATTTATAATGCCATTCTTTTTTAAACATTTCCAGCAGTTTGATTTATCATTCTGAATGCAAATTTTTAAATAAGCTTTTTTCTCTCTAATTATAGCTGAATTGACTGTATTGCGCCATTGTTTATAAAAATTAAAATCATTTACATTTTTAGTTGCTTTAAAATTTCTATAAACATTATCAAGTGATTTCATCATTGCTTTTATAGTGTCAGTAAGCCAAGGAGCATAATTTTTTGTGACCCTACTTTTAATTATCGGTGCATGTCTGTCAAACAGTTCAAGAATAACTTTGTTAAAATACGTTATTTTATCATTAATGTTGACTATATAAATTACGTTGTCCAATTGTGACAATTCTAAATCTGCTTGAAAAACAAATCTGTCAATTGCATCAAATTTACGAGAAGTTATAAATCTTTGTTGCCTAGTAGAGTTAATTTTTAGTTTACAATAAATTAAGTCATGGTCCGCAATGTTATGAATTTTAATTACTTTTGACTCAACACACATGTTTTTATTAGAGACAACAATTAGATCAATTAAGGTTTCAGAAAGTGCCGTGACACGAGTTGGTTTCAAAATAAGTTGACTAAGTCCATAAGTATCTAGAAAGTTCAAAAATCTACCAGTATAATTGGAGTGTATGTTAAGCATATTAATGTTTAGATTACCCAACAAAATTATATTGTCGCATTGAGGCAAAATATAGCTAATAACATCTTCCAACGCTTCTATAAATGTAATAACATTTGCATCAGGTGGTTTATAGAGTGCACCTATATAAAATATGTTCTGTCCAAGTTTACATTTTACCCAAATTTGTTCAATGTTACTTACAGGTAATGAAGCCACTAGATCATATTTTATACCATTCCTAATGTATAAACCGACACCTCCACCTCCACCGACACCTCTATCTCTACGTACAAATGTATATCCAGTAATATTAAATACAATGACATGCATGACAATAATATTTATTATTTCTTAATCTTCGGAAATTTATCAAGTTCTTTTTCGTTATAAATTTTATGTATAAATACCTTTCCATTAGCATCAATACGCTTGGCAAAGACAGTTCCATGCGTAGACCAAGCATTATTGCCACCGAGTTTTTCACAAGATAATTTTTATAGCTTGTATCTGGTAGGAGTAAGGTCTTCTAAAACTACAATACCTGATTTATTAAGTAAATATCGATTTTTAATAATTCTATCCACACATTCTGTTGTACCCATATGTGCAATAATTGCACGTGTTTTGTTATTTTTATTATGAATGTTATAACAGTTTGCAATTATCGCATCATGAACTTGTAATTTTGTGGAGAGCAAATTGCTAATTTTATTTTTCAGATCTTCGTTAGATTCTTCTATTACACCCACAATTCTTAAAGTTTTCCGTCGTGACTGTTGTTCCAGCTGATCGATGCGTTTTTGCATTAAAATATTCAACGCGGTTAAAGAGGATATCTGCGCATTGGTTTTATCATGTTGCTCTTGGAATTCGACATTGGCTTTGCAGATGACCTTTTTCTACAATTGTGGATATAAATTCATCTTCTTTAAAAATCTCTATGATGGCTTCTTTTATAACTTGTTTCAGGTCAACTAATTGCTCCCTGGTAAAAGGCTTGACTATTTTAATTAGAATATGTTTGTAGATAAACTTGCTGCGTAGTTGAGAATTATTTTTAACAATTATATTCACTGTTGAACTATAAAAATTTCAATACTAAGGCGGAGCACTAAAAATCGTCTACTCACTCACGATAATGATATTTTTATTTAGTAATAAGGTAATAGACAAAACAATGCTTCCTACATGAGGTTTTGTTTTATCAATTCCTCACTGTCATTAAACCTTTCTTTGAATTCTTTAGCAATACCTGCATCCATTCTCATATCCATTGAAATACAATGCGCTAAGTTTGCATTTTTTACGTCAAATAGTTTTTTATTAATCATTTGAACATTTTTATCATTTATTTTATTTTCCATTTTATGTTTTAAATAATCTTTGAAATTCAATAGAGAAGATTTTTTATTTATAATATTTGTCTTTATTGACTTGTTTTTAACTTTATTTTTCTTTGTTGCATTAAAATTATTTTCATCTTCATTTAGATAAATATGCATTTCTGAATAAGTTGTAATTAATATTCCTTTTGGAATGTTTATAATTGCACATATTTTTTTCAAAAAATCTATTCCTAATAAACTATCATAATTATTATTAAAATGAAATACATAAGAAGTATGTTTTTCATTTGGTAAGTTAAAAGTTTTAAGAACTAGTACTTCTATAACCATATTATAAATTGATTGATTATGAGGAGTTTCTATCATAAAATTAACTTCTTGTATGCATTCAGCAAAATGTTCTTTAGCAATATATGTGCAAAAACTAAAATTATTATTTTGAAACTTTGATTTATTTACACATAGCGTTTTATTATTATTTACATTTCTATTGATTCCAGGGATTTTTCTTTTACTTGGCGAGTAACTAGCCCGTTTGGTTCTCGCTTCACGAAGTTTAATTGCTGATTTTGAGATCTTGAAGGAATAGGTTCCCACTCCATAGGTTCAGAATAAAATGATTTCCTTTGAAAATTATTATTTCGATTATATTAAAAATTATTATTTTTATTATAACCATTGTTTCGATAATTATTATTTTGATGGTTATTATTTTGATAATTATTATTTTGATATAAAATTTATAAAGAAGAAACGCTTCTATGGATGTTTTTAGTTTAGAATATTTTTTTATAAATTTAATTTTTTAATGTTATTATTTTGATAGTTAGGAGTATTATTTTTATAATTATTATTTTGATAATTAGTACTCCTGTTTATCATTAATTCTTAAATTTTTATTTTAAAAACAGCAATGTTTAGCTATATGATGATTCCTTTTACATAAAGTGCAATATTTAGTTTGTTTTATTTGAAATTGGTTATTAACAAGATTAACCTTTTTAAAAACATTCTGCGTTTTATTTTTAACATATAATATATTTTCTATTTCAATTACTTGTGTTAATGCGGTTTTTGTGTCTGCTGGGTTTCTTGCTCTAATTGCAGAACCAAGTGGTTTTTTTAATCCGCTGAAAAATGCTTTAATAGTCATTTTATCGAAAAATTGCGTTTTTGTTTGTCTTCTGTCCGTCATCTTCATGAACAGATAATTGAGACAATAAGAGACTTCTAATATCTCTAAATTTTTTACAAAAATGTAATGCACTTTCATTATAATCTTGTTTTAATAACAGTAGATCACGAATTAATGAGTTTTCGTCCCTTTGATCACCGAAATTTGTTTGTAACAAAAAAATTTAATTCATCTCAATTATGAATATTTCTTGCGCCTATAGCAGGTTTACCACGACCTGTTAATTTAGTTTTAATGTTTGTTATTATAAATTTATTTAAAAAATTATTATCATTTCCCGGATTGAAAATTGCGTCAATAAAGTCAGCTACAATACTTGGCTCACCTTCAAAATTAAAAATTGCTTTCAAAAATATTGCATTGAAATCCATATTTAATTATTATTTTGAATTGTATTTTAAAATATTTTTTTTCAATAAATACGACTTTTTCAATTTTTACAATTGTTTTTATAATTATTTAATATAATAAAATTTTATTTTTATATTTATATAAGTTATTTATTTTATATTAATATACTATTTATTCGCAAATAACAATATTTCTTATATTACTTACAATACTAAATTTGTAGTAATGATCATCCTTGAAGATTGGAAACTGGATTTTTCTTGGTTGAAATTGATTGAACGAACTGGAACTCAGTTGGAGTCTTTAGATGAAATGGACTGGATTTTAATAGTATGATTGTGTGACCAGGAAGTTTGTTGTCCTTGGTTTTCCTCGTTGAGTGTTGATTTGTTGTTGATTTGTAGTTCTAGATTCTGTTGATCCTTTCGGCTATTGATAAAGCTTTTTCTTTATCTTCCTTCTTTATTGGCTTCTGTTGCTTATCCTTGTTCCAATTTTATTATTGGTTTTTCTTCAATTTGTTGATATTCATTCAACAATTTTTTTAATTTTATTTGCAAAATTTATTTCTATTTTTGCAAATTTTTTTGGCTTTCTTTTTCAAAAGAATCCGTACTACTGCGCCAATTAAACCTTCCAGAAATCACAAGACGTGGCGGGTTGAGTATGGAAGACCTTTTAACGATTAATTCGAAAGAATTAATTGCAGAACTAAGTTGAGAAGCTAAAGGTTCACTTAGATAACTCACAATTTACTTCACTGGGTTAAATTAAAAACATAGAATAAATAATATTAACTTTATTTTAATTCAAATGCATTAATTAATAATGGTACGAAATCAAACAATAGAATGAATTATATGTAAACAACATTTACATTATATAGTATTAAAAGTGTCAATTCAGCATTTGATAAAAGCATCCAGACGTAAATATTTACAATTAAGATGAATCAGACAGACAATAATATTTACTATAATTTATGCTACGTAAGGGATTTAGGTATCCGTAACTAACGCGTGCATTCGTTCCCGGAAGGTTTTTTTAGATTATAGAATTGATTAATATTGGGTATGTTGGGATATTAATACCACTGCCGCAATACAGGCGATTTCAAGAACCTGTAGAAGGTGCCGAGCCGAGCCTTTCTTTGCTCAACTTATTTATTGTTCATTTTTTTAATTTACCAATTAATTAAAATTAGTCTTCTTTAATGTATAATTGGTGCGATTTACGGTAGGGCTACTCTCGGTTGCGATCGGTTATTAATATTTATTTGGGAATTTTTAATGTGTAATAATATATTGATATATTGCTAATTATTTTTCTTTGTTATATTTTTATTTGTGTAATTCTTTCAAACCACCACTTTTATTTTAGTCAGATTATTTTTTATTTTGTGTTAAATTGTGTTAGCTTTTCTTTATTATCCTATCAGTTTTGTGTTTTTAACCAACTTATTGTATATTCAATGCTTTTTTTATTAACTCTATGAAATTCATTTATATTTATTATTATTTTCATATTATTTCATATATTTTTATTATTTATACATTAATATATTATTTTATACAACATGTTTTGTTATTTTTAATAACATTTTCAAGTAAGTATATAATATATAAAAAATTTTTTAATAGATTTATAAATTAATTAAATTTTTGTTTCTCCCGCATTCCCTGATATCCGGTTTTTTAAGTCCTTTGAAGTTTGATACATATAAGATAGAGGTTATATTTGTTTATAAAAAGATACCAACATTCTAATAATTATTTTGAATTTTGAAATTTTATATATTTTTTATTTTATTAAAATATCCATTAAAGGTGAATCGTATAGCATTAATTGTTCATTTATAACTTCATAATTTTGATTTTTAATATGTTTTTTAATTTCTAAGTCTTCCAAAAATATAAGGTTTTTATCCGAAATGTGTAAAATTACAAGTGTGTTGTACTGTGAATTTGGTTTATGTTTATTTAATAATAGATATTTGGAATAAAAGTGGTATATATAAATTAAAGTGTAATGACTGTATATATTGAGCAAACAAAAAGAAGTTTTAATATTAGGTATAATGAACACATTCGCGATTTTAAAAACAAATATTTAGATAAATCAAATTTTGAAAAATAATGATTTCAGTTTTGACCTTTTAATATGTTTGATCAAAAATCAACAGCCAAATTAAATGGTATCAAACACAAATTATGAATGAGAAGTTCCCATAATGAAAATTGTTCTAACCTTGTAAAGACGGATATACCATCCTTAATATTCACTCATTTCAATGACAACCAAGAAAAATTGTGACGCTTTATTTTCTGCAAAGTTAAATTAAGATTCTTTTTGTTTATATATTTATTATTTTATATTATTTGATGTTATTGTATGCACCAGCCCCTAATGTCAGTGAAGACGAATGAGTTCGTTATTATCTAAAGCATATGTTATACATACTTTGAAATTAAATAAATTAAATCTTATCTTATCAAAATATATGGTTTAATTTTTATTTGATGTTTAATTTACACAAATATTGATTTTCCCAATAAATAATTAAATAATAATAACAATCAATAAAAAAACAAACAACTAAAATATGAAATTATTACTTGCCTAATTAGATAATAAGAAGTCCGTAGTTCATTTTCAAATAGTTTATAACTTACGGGAATTCTTTGAAATTTCTAAAATAAAATGATCTAATAGACTTTATTAGGTTTAATAATTAATTATTAGATCTCAAGTTGCAAAAGAAAGTTGAAGCCCAATATTTGAAAATTAATTAATTACCGACGTTTGATTGATTTTCTATCAGTAAGCTGTTTCGGAGTTGATTGCTTAAACATCATATGCATCACTTGGTGGAGGTAATGAGACGACTTAAAAATATATTTGAAAAAAAAAAACAGAAAAAAATATGGTATTCCAAAAATGACACGGAAAGAAACAAAAAATAATAATTGGGGTGAAAAATGAGGTAGTAAAAAAAATCAAATATTTGGGATATAACTTTGACTATACTAACACCAACAAAATCCATATAGAATTAATAATAAGAAAAGCTAAACTGGCAACGCGAGAACTTTGAAAACAAGAACGAACAAGAACACAAACAAGAGGCAAAAAAAATAGATGGATGAATGAACAAAAAAGGTGCCTAGAAAGTCTGGATATATCTGAAGAATGGTGTGAAAACATAAGAAGTATTGTTCATAGTATCCTACGAAAATGTACAGATGCAAAGAATGGGCAGAATGAACAAAAAAGATAAAATAAACATTGCGAGATTTAGGTGTGGAAACGAAGAATGAAGAAAAAGTTATGTGAATCGCCAAATTTGCAGGTTATACGGAGAACCGGAGGACACCATAGAACATTATAAAAGGCTGGAGTGTATCTGAAATACTTAATTAAAATGAAAAAGCAAAAAATATAATTAGAAAGATATTAAGTGAAATAAATAGGTGATGGTATAAATGGGAAAATATGTATTCTTTAAGAACTGTTTATTATTACCTGAAACGTACAATCAAACATGTAAAAGTATTGTCGAATTATGCCAATGAAAAATTTATTTATATTTCAATCGCTGAAATCCAATATTCAATATTCTAATGTTAAAGATCATTCAAAAAGAGTTCACATGAGGGTCCAAAAAATTGATTCAAAACCATTTATAATATCTTGTCTGGTATATAAGATTAAATATCAAGATATCATCCCTTTAAACTTCATCTGAATTCAAGATTTGAAATTGCCAAAGTCCACAAACGATATTTTCATGTTTAAAAATGCATTATTCTTCAAAATGTAAGTTTTTTGTTAAATTTTTAAGAATACTAAAAAACATTTTCAAATTTTAGTGCAGCAAGCTCGAAATCTAGATTTTATATTTCAAAAACAAATGTAAAACAAATGAATTTTTAAATTATAAAAAATCTAATCATTTTTTGAACGAGTAATCTTTGAGATTTTAAAGGAGAAGACTCATAGAAAATCATCAAGTTTGTTTTTTTCCTAAAATATTAAATACGACTTCTTTTTTTTTCATTGTATGGTCTTTTAGTTAATGACAAATTATTCGGAAACATACGTTGCTTGAACCAATTTAAGGCAATTTTTCCTTGCGTTTTGTAGTATTTGCGCTTTTTTTTCAAAATTGTTTAAAGAATATTTTTTTAAGAAAAACTGTTACTTAAAGTTTTGCAAAATTTTCAAAACTTGAAGTAAAAATATTTTGTCTGTGAAAACTCATTCTTTTTACAATTTTGAAAAAAAAATGTTATAATTTTGTCCTTAAATTGCAATCCTACGAAGTTACAAACGATAAAAAAATGTAAATTTAAAATTTAAGCCTTTTTTGCTATTTTGAAGTATTTCTGCGGATACATTGTAAAATATCTCAGAGTGGCACTCCTGAATATTTCAGGCTATCTTTTGCACATATAAAAGCACGTTTTTATTCATATTTAAAAAAAAAAATACCTGTAATATTTTATAATGTTTTTTCTGCAAAATTTTCAAAATTTAAGGAAAAACAATTTTGGCTGCAACAAATGGTCTTTTAAAAAATTTAAAAAAAAATCATTATATGGTAAGGTAAGTTTTTTATTGAGGTTAGGGTATTTTAATAAAAATTTTATACTTTATTGTGCTGATTTTACGTTTATATATTAAGACCCGCAACACACAACAACACCTGTGAAAAGAAAAGAAAAAACTGATAATGGCCTAACCGCCAAAACCGGTCTTAATATATAAAAGTAAAATCAGCACAATAAAGTATAAAATTTTTATTAAAATACCCTAACCTCAATTATTTTAAACTGTGCAATAATCAGAAACAAATACTATAAGTTTTTTATGTTTACACGGGTGAACCTAATTAAAAACTAACATAAATTAAGCCTAATTCTTTCACGTAAATATCTGAAATTTATCACGCATACGAAAAAAACGTCCGGACAAAAAAGGTTTTTTAGTCGAATTAGTAATTTTTTTATTAGATTGAAATCATATCGTTTGGTTTTAGATTGACGGCCTGAAAAAAGATTTAAATGAAACTCTGTTGTAAGTCTTTTAAAAGGTCAATGCAGGTGTTTTAATTAAAAAAATTAAATTTTACTTGTGGTTTTATATTCTTTTGTTGATAGTAAAATATAGTCCGGGATATTTACTTAGATAAAATTATTTGTGGCAGCTAAATATTAAGTTTTTATTTTTTTTTTATTTTATATAAATATTCATCTAATTAACTAAAAATAAATTTTAACTTCAAAAAAGAGCGAACATCTTACTCAAAAAATAAAATGTTATTTCGACACAAACTCAACTTGTTCTGAAAAGGAAACATTTATATCCGAGTTTTCGAAGATAAAATTTTGATAAAGTGGAGAAGTAATGAGCTGTCTCTATGTCCAGAATCATCAATATGCTGCTACCGGCTCCCCGCCCCCGAGGTAGTAGTGGTGGGGGTCGGCAATGTTGGAGAAGGCGGCTTTGCCCTTCTCTGGGTTGTTTGTTGGTGTGTGAGGCCATAGACCTCGAGTTTCCACCTTACGAGGTGGTGCATTGCTTCCCGATGATGTGATGTGCGTTTTGGTTAGGGACGTACCCGCAGCCAATTGTCTTTCCCCAGGGTTCGGGAATTGTTCCACGGCGTGAGGTGCAATACAGTGGGTGCAGGTGTTTACTAGAGGTGGGTATGTCACCTCTAGTGCGTGCGTTGGTGTGTGTAGTTGTCCAGAGGGTACCGGGGGCATGGCGGATGTCGGCGTCGAGAGGGAATGAATTGTGTTCCTGGTGTAGGAGAGGCAGGTCCAGTCTTCGGCCCGGAAACAGCTCACGGCGGTAGGTGCAGCGCCGTGAGTCGTGTGCAAGTCGGGATGAGAATATTGCAATCCCGAGGCGGTCGTCGGTGTTGAGGTATAGATATTTAAAACAAAAACTACAACAAATTTACTATCCATCTGAACAAAGGCTGACAAAAATTATGAAAATAGAAAAATCTCAAGTTTTTTGTCAATCTAAATTAAGAAAAGATTCTGACCTTCTTCAATGTATAATGCAGGACATGAAATAAAAGTTTTCATCAATCACATATGACAAAAAAATATTTAACCATTTTTGTTGACAAATTGCTCAGAAGCACAATTATGAATCATTTTAATGCAACAAAGCACATGATATTAAAATCTATTAATTTAAAAAAGTCTAAAGGTGTTTTGGAACTTCCGGAAGGCTATCAAAGACAAGGTTTGTCTAATGATTTTAAAAATCGAGTAATTAGTTTTTACACAGAGGATGCCGTTTCCCATATAAGAATTTTGCCGAGAAAGAAGGATTTTGTCAGTGTTGCAAAGAATGTACATGAACAAAAACTTTTAGTACTTTGTAACTTGCGGGAATTGCATAAAATGTATAAAATGAAATATCTTATTGACAAAATTGGATTTTCAAAATTTTCCAGTTTACGTCCAAAGTACTGTGTTTTAGCAGGATCTTCTGTAACTCGTTCAGTATGCGTATGCTAAATATGCCAAAATTTAAAATTACTGTTGATTGCCATAAATTGCCCGTTGACGTACAAACAAATTAATACAAATATCGTTTGCAACGCGGATAATGAATAATGTATGTTTAGATTATGTCCTGTTTGTTCAGACGATAAAAAAGTTCAAAAGTTTTTGAATGAAACATTTTTTTTTTATGAATTGATGGATGACGAAAGCAGTGTGACATACAAACAGTGGATCGGAACAGGGCAGAAGTAATCACTTTCTCGTGTGGGTATCAAGAATTTGTAGACTTGTTTTTAAATAAAAATTTTGCTCTTTTGCCACATCCTTTCTTTGTTGCTAACCAATCCGAATACTTCAAAAAAAGAAAAATAAACTTAGAAAATAATTGGCTTGGATGGATTTTAGCAAAAATTACACGTTCGTTATACAAAATGAAATACAAGGAAGCTATTGGTCAAGAAACACTTGTACAATACATCCTGTTGTATTATACGTGAAAGAAAAAATAGAGGGAGAAGAAAATTATAAGTTGAAAAGTATATGCTTGTGATACTTGTCTGATGACATGATCATGATGTTGCGTCTGTCAATGTTTTTCAAAAACACATAATAAACTATATAAAAGATCATTTTCCACATATAAAGAAAATTGAGTAATTCAGTGGACAGTATAAAAATTAATAATTTTTTATAATTGTGCCAGCATGAATTTTTTTTGTATACAAGCAAAATGGGTATTTTTTGCAACTTCGCACGGGAAGTTTCCCTGTGATGGTGTTGGCGGGACTGTAAAGAGAACTGCTGCAAAAGCAAGCATACAGAGAACCACCCAAAATCATATTTTGACCGTAGATAATATGTTTGTATTCTCTCAAAGAAATTAAAACGTTTTTAATTTTTAAAAAAGAAATTGATTTACAACGTGAATTAAACCTGAAAGCTCAAACAATACCTGGAACTAGATCTTATCACGAGTTCACACCTCTTACGGAAAATATTATAGCCTGCAAAACTACAGGTCATGCCAAAAATATTGTATAGATATAATTTATTAAGAATTTTTTATTGGTCACAGGGTATGTATGTATCATTTGTAATAGGCAAGGATTTCAACGTAGGCTATATTCAGAATATCATTGGCGAGGAAATGATTGCTGAAATTTCGGTTTTGCAAAAAGTTAATGACAAACTAAGTGTCTTACTTATTTTTTGATATGATATTTTATGGGATTAAAGCATCAAGCTCAAGCCAATGAAATGTATAGTGCTTTTGGGCCACTCATTAAGTAAATATTAACAATTTTTTAAAAAATTAGAAAAAGTCAATGTTGTTTAGCCTAAATAGCAAATAGTGCGTTTATTGAAAAGAAGTTTTGGCCAAAATGAGGCCCCCACCGCGGGTGCTGTACGCTAGCTTGTGCAAAAAGTTTGTGAGATTGGCATGCTAGTGGCCAACACACACGGTCCCCGCCGTGGCTGCCGTAGCCGAGAGTGTGCAACTCAGTCTTGGAACATCGACTCGCCATTGATCTCAACAACTCAACATTTCACGCACCAGCCTAATGCAAATTTTCCACAAAGACCTCGCATTATTCGCTTATAATGTCCAATTGACTCAGCAATTGAAGGCACACGACTATTTGTTCGTTATTGCTTCTAAATTTGGGCCTTAGAGCAGCTCGAATTGGACAACAATTTTGCTCGAAAAATCATCTTTTCTGACAAAACGCATTTTCATCACGGCGGCTATGTGTCGCATCTGGGAATCGGAAAACCCGCACGTGATTGTCGAAAAGCCAATGCTCCCTCAGAGAGTGACACAGTTTGTTGCGGATTTTGGAGTGGTGGCATCATTGGCCCATTTTTTATTTTTTTTAATGCTGCTGGAAACGCTGTTTTGGTCAACGGTGAGCGCTATTGAGGCATGATAAACGGTTTTTTGTGGCCGGAAATTGAAGACATGGACTTGGACGATCATTGGTTTCAGCAGGATGGCGCGCCATGCCACAATCAATCTTTTGCGCGCCAAGTTCGGTAATCATGTTATTAGTCGTCTAATTAAAAATCAAAATACATCACTATTTAGATTAAAATTTCTACAAAAACTTTTATTAAGGTAATTTTTTACATAAACTAAAAACGCAGCCAATAATCGGGTGTTCCCATACATTTACCCAACCCTGTATATTATTATTTACATTAATATTAAACCCTAATGGCACAACACGTCGTTTGGAAAAATATACTTATTCTGATTTATCTTTATTGGCAATTAAAGCATTTTTAATGCACCACGTAAATTGTTTTATTGATTAAATTGCTTTTTATATAACGTCATCAACATTTAAGGCTGATACTAATATGCTTGTGTCGTCCGCAAATATTGTATCGTTTCCGTCTAATATAGCATCTGGCAAAGCGTTAATTTATGTATGTAAATGTTGAATTAAATTATACAAATCACATTAAATAAATAAACTAGAAACTAAAGCGTAAATGAGTTATGGTGACATCGTTCTATGTAGATTATAATTTGATTTTATCATAGTATTTACGTAATATTAATTGTAATTCAATTAGTGTATTTAAAATAGGATCTCATTGTTTCTTAATCTTTTGCAAATTTTGTTAAGCAATTATACATAGATGTGATAGTCATGATTTATTCAGGATTCATTTATAAATAGGATTTTTTTTTAATTTCACAATATTATACTAACAATGGAAAAATATTGTCACACAGATATAACTATTTAATTGTATGTTTACGGAACTATTCATAATTAAATATATTTATTTAATGTATTTCTAATTAATAATTTACGATGACCTTGGTAAAATATATATTATTATGAATTAGTTTATTGTTATAATTAGCACATTCACATTACTTGTTTAACCTGATATTTATCATCAATCATTTTTTAATATGGGTTAAACCAAGAAAAACTAATGTCGTTTGTTTTTGTTATGATTTGTAGAGTTTATTATTAACAGCAAATTATAATGAACATGAATTATTAAGTTATTATTTAGTTTATTTATAATATATTTAAAATAACTTGTTCAATTTAAGCAAGATTATAGTGTTTAGAAATAATAATAATAATATTTGTTAATTGCATTTGCATATATTATAATCTTTGATTAGGCAACGCTGATTGAAAATTTTTAAAAGGTTTTTTGTGTAAGGTGTTATAAAAAGCAAGCAAAATATGTTTTAAGAAACTCTTTATTTTCGGATCCATCGGCAAATCAAAATCCATATTTCTTTTAATAAATAGAACTATGAATACATATAAAATCGTCGTGTTTTCAATTATAATATATTAAATAATGCCCGACAACTTAGTACTTATTAGAAATTTAATCTAAAAAAGTTTTAAAAGCAGCGAATGAAGTAATAGGGATGCTCGCAGAAATATTTTTCTTTTATATTTAAATTAATTATCACCAGTTTAATAACAAATTAATTGCAAACACTTTGTCTTCTAAAGTGTAACGGCAACCCTTTGGCTTTTAATTCTGCATGTTAATCTGGGAACAAATAAAATGGTTTGTAGCACCATTAACAAAATTTCTATAATTTCCTTATTGTAACATTTTCTTATCTTCTTTGAGACGTTCCTTGTTGTTCACTTTTACCATTCTCCAAAGATGCTTTGTCATTTTATAAATTTTATGGCACTTATATTAGTTTGCAGTTCCGTTTTCTCTTTTCAGAAAACGTGCGGTTCATATTCATAAGAAATTCTGCAGGAACAAGAAGATTTACATTTCTATCTACATCTATTAAATATGATTGCGAAAATCTAGAAATTGCTAAATGTTGTATTATACTTTTGACAGACTTATTTTTTTCAAAAATCACTTTGGTAAACTATTTTTATCAAGATAATTTCAATAATATGAAGAAACATTTTTCTATTATTTTTGAAAACATGCATTAATTGATACTGGGCGATAGTTAGTAACTTTTTTTTTCAAAGGATATACAATTATGAAGAAACCAAAACAAATTTACATTTTTTTATTAATTCTGTCGGTATGGTTATGGCAAACCCTTAATTTATAAACTGTTTATTTATTATTTATTTATTGTTTTTAGTTTTCACAAATATATTTTGTACAATTACATTTTCCAGTTTATTATTTGAAATTGTATACAATCAATTTTATATATTTTTTTAAATAATCTTTAAATTTTTGATTTTCTAAAATTAAGTTTTTTGTTAATTTTTTAATTATAATAAAGCAATTTTTATAGCACCAAACTACTATTTTTGCAATTGCTTGTTAATTTATTAAAATATCTGTATTTAAGTCTAATGACTAACTTCACATTTTCTTTTTATTACATTTTGTTTTAAAATTAATTAATGTTTTTGACTAATTTTAATATTGATGTTAGCTACCACAAAGATGGTGCCAAATGACAGAGTCGCCTTGTATAATATAACTTTGGTTATTGTCTAATTTGATTCAGGAATAAAATTATTATTGATTGAATTATTGGTACGTCTGGACTTGGAGCATAAATATATAAAAAAGTAATTTAAAAATCAAAACATTGTAATTATATCAATTGTACGACCAGAATAACATGTTAATAATTATATATCAATGATTGAGTACGATAATAAAACTATAAATAGTTATAACAAATACTCGATTGAAATAAAATAAGATTGGCAAGTAATAATTAAGAATGCGAGAAATTTGCTATGAAATGTATTATAGTTTTCGTGTTAAAAATTTATTTATTCTAGCGAAACATCGTTTCTTGGTGTTCTGTGTATCTGGAGTTTGGGAAGATGTATCTCATCCTGAGGTAGTTCTATGTTATGTTTTTTTTAGTTTTGTTGCTGTCTTACTGTTATTTATTTTTATGTTTATCTTCTTTAGCATTTCATTATATATTTTTATATTTTTATTGAATTGTTATTTGTTCTCTCTTTGGTTCTTTTTTGATTTTTGTTTATAGCTTTATCTAATAGAGCTTCAAAAAGTATTGGACTTAAAATGTATTTATGTTTCAGACCTATTTTTATTTCAAATTTCTTTGATTTGATGTTTTCTACTCTTATTTCATTTTTGTTGTTTTTTTTATTCTGTCTATCATTGTTTGTCAGATCGATAAAGTAGTCTTTTTTGTTAATTGTCATATTATATGTATGAAGTCTTGCGTGTTAATAATAATAATATAAATAAATATATAATACAAACATATATGTATACAACAAAATAAATAAAAATGATGATAGTAACAACAAAGATTATAGATCAAAATTCAATTTGAGATTTATGAATTTACAATTTTGTTTAAAAATGTTATGTGATATAACAAATATATCAAAATGAGAGTTGTTTTGTAAAATATATCCATAATTTGTTTTATGATGCGGGACTACAAAAAGATGTGAATGTCTGCTATATATAATTTTGCAAAAATTAAAGTTAAGTTTACTCAAGAGTTTAGGGCAATTAATGTGGCCATTAATTAATTTATGCATAAAGTTCAGGTCTATTGTAATACTTCATTTTTTTCAAACTGGATAAAACCTCATTGGATAAATTTTGAGTGTGATAGATAAAATTACAAAAAGGTTTTAAAGTAGCTGTACAAGGAGCAATTCATACATCAAATTTCTTCACATACCCATCTTTACCTCCAGTTACTATATCATTTTTCTCATTTCTTATACAATTTATAAAATTATGATGCGTTTTATCTATTCTCAATAGTTGTCCGTTATTGATATCATAAACTTGAACGCTATGATCGTCAGCTCCCACACATAGCAATTCAAAGAAACGACTTAAGATATGCATGAAGCGTCTATTTTTTCAATACCAATTCTTTGTCCATTTCGTAATTCAATATTCAATTTAGGTTTGATGTGTTTTACATTGATTGATTGATCATCCCAATCGTAAAATTCAATGTAATTCTCATTTGCAATTAGTAAATAATTTTGGATACTCATCATTGCATGTATTTGTAACATTGGCTTAACCACAAATGCATTAATTAGTAAAGGAGGATATGGTTTGATTGCATCTTCAATACAATATACGAAGATCATTCCCTTATTGTCACCACTTAACAGATATTTTCTACAAGTAGAAATCACTTGGCTCAAAATAGCATTCCTTACAGCAGGCATAAAACGTAACGTAACGTCTTCCAAAAAATGATTAATAAAAATTTATGGTGTGATAGCTCAATGGTAGAGCACTTGCATATCATGCGAGCAGTCCGGGGTTCGATCCCCGAAATATGACTGAAATGATAACTTGCTCTTTATCCACCAGCGTGGTTCGGAAGTCACGTTTTAAGCTGTTGGTCCTATCAAACCACTTTAAACAAGTCGTAGACTTACTGTGGCGATGTAAAATAGCCGTAAAAAGCATAAATAAGTAAAAAAATAAATAATTTTAAGAATTTATTTTAAATCTTCTCAATTTTTATTGTATAGTTCAATTGATAAGGTGATTATATTATATACCTATATTCCAGTATTGATCTCATAAGCGAACGGTATAAGACTATATAAGCATCTGCACCAATGTATTTGCTCATTCTTGTGATAAACCCAAGCATTTTTCTAGCCTTTGAACACATCATATCACAATGAAAACGAAATGTTAGTTTTGAATCAAACATAACATCTAAGTCTTTAACTTCGCTCACAGATTTCAATGGAGTATCATCAATAGTGTAAACAAATTTTATTGGATTCTGCACTCTACAAAAAGATATAGAATTACACTTACTGAGATTTAAAAATAGATTATTATTGATACGCCACGCATTTAGCTTGTTTAAATTACTTTGAAGCGACAATCATCTAACAAATTAATGGGACAGTATATCTTTAAGTCGTCCGCATACAATAAACATTTACAATTGGTAAAGTGTCACATAAATTATTAATAAACAACAAGAATAGAATGGGTCTACAGTGAGATCCTTGTGGCATACCCGATGTAACTTGAGCAGGCTTTAAAATATAGTTTTTTAACTTTACGAATTAAATCCTACCAATAAGAAAACTGTGGATCCATTCTAAAACCTATTATTGAACCCAAATGATTTTAATTTGGATACCAAAATACTTACTCGATGGAATGCTTTACTTAAATCCGCGTATATGGCATCCATCTGCATATTATTTTCAGAAGCGTGAAGAATGTCTGACTGGTATTTTAGGATTTTTGTGATTGTAGATTTTCCTTCCATAAATGCATGCTGTTTGCTACTTAAACATTGTAAAGCTAGCCTATTTAGTTGGGATGAAATAATTGAGTCCATTAGTTTGGGTATTACAAATTGCATACAAATACCTCTGTAGTTACTGATGTTGTTTCTGCTAATTGATTTATGAATAGGCACAATAAAACTCCTCTTCCAATAGATAGGAAAAAATCCAGTTTTTAATGATATTTCGAATAGATAGTGAAGCGGTTTGGTTATTGAGTATATGCAATGTTTAAGAAAAGTGCTTTGTATACCATCTGGTCCGTAGTTTACAGAATTTTTCATTCCATTAATTTCATCAAAAACTTCTTTAACATCAATATAAAAAGGCTATCATCAACATAAACCGATGAAAAATAATCTGCAAATAAATTTGCACAACCTTGTTCTTGATCACATTTCACATCACCATAAAATAGCTTTTTGGGATAACTGTCGGTTTTTCTTTTTTCATTAATAAAATTCCAAAAATATTTTGGATTATTGCATATATTTTGGCTTGATTGAAGTGTGTACTCATTATATAAATTTCTACTAAGAGTTTTATTTTACATTCGTTACGATATTAAATTGATTGTAATCATCAGTATAACCAGACTTTTTGTTATTGGAGTGAGCTTCTTTTTTGGATTTTATTAACATAGTTAATTTTCCATTATACCAGTTTTGAAATATATTATTCCTAACTATCATTGTTGGTGCAAACATATTTATTGCTTCATATAAAACATTACAAAAAGGCTGAACTAGAACGTCCATATATTACTGTGTTTCTTAAAAAAATAATATAAATTCTTTTATCTATTATTTTTGTATGCTTACCAGTGTAATTCTTCGTAGTTGTTGCATATCTTGTTTGTTGTAAAACATATTTTGATTTTCGTAAAAGTTTTCTTTCATTTTTTTGTCAAATTGTGCTAATGTTTTTTATATTTTTCTTCTACTTTCCTTTGCCGTTTTCTAGTCTTCCAATAGCACTAATACTAATAATTAAAAATTAAAAATAACAGAAAAAAAAGTGCGATATACACAAACATTTATTCATACATACAGAACAGGTTTTTAGTTTGTAATGATATTATAACAATGTTTTTTTAATTGCGCCTTAGTTATGTCTAAAAAACTTTTAAAATAAAATTAATTAGTAGCTTTTACAATGTTATAGGAAAAAGATCACCTAAAAATTTCCGTTCCGAATATTGAGGTTGTGAACATCAGTACAAAATGACAATTTGTTGGCAAGATATGGTGATGTTTTGCTTGTAATAATTTTATGATAAAAACAAATAGAATGTTATTTACGTCTATTGCTCATATTTAACCAATTACTTTCTTTCAATTTGTAAACCTTAAGCAAGATTTTTGCATTTTTTTAATTCGATTTTTATCAAATGCATCAAGACTAAAGAGTCGCATTTTGTTGTTTTTATTTTTGTATTAATAATAATAATAATAATAATAATAATAATAATAATAATAAATGTGTATTTATGTACTATCACAAAACAAAGAATATACATGTATTTGATAGTTGTTACAATGTAATGTATCACTTGAGCAAAGTGAACCTAAATACAAATAACTACATTGACAAAGGCAAAACCAACTCAACAACACAACACTATGTTATCACAGGTTAAATATTTGTTCTAATTGTAGAATGCACTTTTTATTAAAAATTCTTTTACATTCATTTCAAATTTAATACTAGACAAGTTTCTTACATGTTCTGGCAATTTGTTAAAACAAAATATGCATTAATAATTCGTACTATATTCAGATTTTCTTAGTCTATTGTACGGAAGATTGATGTCATTCTTATGTCTTGTATTGTGACAGTAGAATTTATTAGTAGGAAACTCAGATCTTCTAGCTTTGATATACTTTAAAGACTCTAAGATATAAATACAAGGTAATATTAAAATATTGAGATATGTAAATTGTTCTTTACAGCAATCCCTATATCCCAAACCACCAAGAGTTCTAATTGTTCTTCTCTGCAAGCCAAATAGCTTATGCCTAATAGCCGAGTGTCCCTATGCCATTATGCAATAATTAAAATGGCTTGCTCATAAAGCAAAATACGCAGTTCTTAAACATTCAATAGACACTGCATTTGACAAGTTTTGCAACAAGTATGTATTTTTATTTAGTTTAGCCGAGATGTAATTACAATGAGAATTCCAATTCATTTTATTATCAATTTGCATTCCCAAAAACTTAGTAGTGCATACTGCATACTTTACTACTTACAGCATTTTTACTGATTTATTAGCATTTAAACATAGTCGATTGCTATCCATCCATTCTGAAGCTAACTTGTATAATTGACAACTTTTTTCCCAACACAGATTTAGAAGTCGGCGCACAGTTTATTACTGTAGTATCATCCGCATATTGAATAACTTTTCCCGTATTTATACAATGCGGAAAATCATTAATAAATATTAAAATATGGAGTGGTCTTAGAACTGAACTTTGCGGTACACCAAGTTTTACAGATCTTGCTTTATTTTTTTTATACCATTAAACGTTACAATTTGTTTTCTATTTGTTAAAAAATTAACAATTAACTTGCAGCTTTCCGGACTCTAATTATACGCATACAATTTAGCTAATAGTAAGTTATGTGATACACAATCAAATGCTTTAGAGAGATCAAGAAATGTGACTCTTCAAAACTACTAAGTACCTTTTCAACAAATGGTATATTTTCTTCATTCTCTTATAGTTTACAAATAATATGTAATAAAAATATTGGTCTGTAGTTATCTACAATATCATTACTTCCACTTTTTAATATAGGAATCACATCTCCAAATTTGAGTGCTTCGGGAAATGATTGACTTTTAATTAAAACGTTTATTAAGTCTGTAAAAGGTATTACTAGTACATCTTTCATAAACTTAATTAGATCTACATTGATGCCATACACATCTCTCAATTTACTGTTTTTACCAACAATGTTACGCATTTCAATGTAAGAAATTTCTCTAAATTTAAATAAGGGTACATTAGACATATTAATTTTTTTTGTAAAAAGTACTAGGTGAGATATTTTTTAAAACATTATGAGCTACATTAATAAAATAATTGTTAAAATCAGAAGAAGAAATATCACTGGTTTTATCACAGACGTTCACTTTTCTTTTAAAATTTATCACTGACCACATAGCCTTTTGTTTATTGAATGCGTTATTAATAAAAGTATAATTTTCCTTTAATTTTGCATTCCTAATTGCTGTAAAAAATTGTTTTTTATAATCTTTGTATAACGCTCTCGTATTACTGTTCTTGGTACAGTCTTTGTGTATTAGAAGTAAAATTTGACGCATATGCTGTAAATTACAGTTGAACCAATCCAAAGAGTCTGATTTGTATTTTTTAATAGGTTTTTCCGGAAACGCTATAAACATGTAATCCTCAAAACAATTTAAAAATATATTAACTTTTTCAGAACAGTTAATTTGGTTATCTTTAACAAAACTCCAGTCATTGGCATTTAAAAGATTTTAAAGAAGAAACTTTCCCTGCAATGTATAAGGTCTATACCACAAAATGACTAGTTTATTATTTGGTTTTGCAATACTCAGTTGGATATCTATAGCACAGTCTCTATGATCAGATAGTATTGTATTTACGGCGTATGTTTGTAAAATACATTCAACATTTATATTAGAAAATTTGTAATCAAATCTGTTGGTTTTACGAGTATCAAATTTTACATGATGTGAAAAGGCCACAGAGAAATGTTGCCTGTGCATCCATTTCTTTAAAATTAACATCACAATCACCACCCAGAAGTACATTTTTTTCCAGACAGTTTATTGAGTTTAAAACATTTGATAGAACATTACAAAACACATTAAAATAACTGCGAGGTGTCCTTTATACATTTAAAATTATAACATTAAATTCAGGTAGCATAGTTCCTACGATCATCATCACAGATTTTTTCAACAGACTGTTTTTCAATATGGTCAAGTGATACAGATTTAAGCCCCTGTTGCATAAATGTTGCTACACCATCATGTATGTATTTCTTTCTTTCAAAATATGATGCTAATATTAAATAATTAAATTGCACAGACTCAATTTGATTGTTTCTTCGCGAATGTTCACTTATACATACGAGGGATACTGCCTAAGTTTGCGGAAAATGTAAAGCAAACACAAATTATGTTATGTAAATTGCTTTATTGCTTCTCAAAATATCCCCCTTTAAAATCTATACACTTTTGCATCCGATGAAACCAATCTTCAAAACAATTTTGCCACTCTACTAACCAAGGTACCTCTAAAACAAGTGATTTTTAAATGCTTCAACGGCCTCTTTAGGCGATAAAAAACGCTCGTCAGGTATTTTATTTTTGATATGTAGAAGAAAGCATTGGGCGATAAATCAGGCAAATATGGGCAATGAATCATTAATTAGATGTTGTTACTGGTCAAAAACTCTACAGTTCGTCGTGCTGTGTGAGCGCTTGCGTTGTCATGAACAATGATTTGCCGGTTTATGTTGTTTCTTTTGATTTCAGCGATAACTTCCGGCAAAAAAACTTGCATCAAAATCAAAAAAACGTTGACGTAACTGTAGTTTAACTTCAGAAATTATATGCACCGCAATTTTTTTTGAAAATGATGACTTTGCGAGCCAAATTAGAATCATATGGCGGGCCTGATTTGGCCCGCGGGCCGTAGTTTGCCGACCCCTGCTTTAATGCAACAGTTGCAACATGACCCGTTTTTCCAAACAAGCAATAATTCTTTTCGAAACGCTTCGTGAACCCACCACTTTTGTGGGTTTAGGTTCATACAGTCTATTGCTGTTTAGTTTCAGGCTCATATGAATATATCTAAGATTTGTCACCTGTTGCGATGTTATATACCAAATTTGAACGACCCCCTTTGAATTTCTTTAGCATTTCCTTGCACCACTTGACACATTCCTATTTTTGTTCTTCTTTCAAGTTGTGTGGGATCCAACGAATGCAAAGCTTCCTGACATGCAAATGATCGTGCAAAATCGTATGTATTTGATTCGCTGCAATGCCTCTATCTCACTATAGGTCACATGACGATCTGACAAAATCATTTCAAGCTCAACATCAATATTTTTCGCGAGAACAGAGGTGCATGGACGACCTTCGTGAAGATCGTCATCAAACGTTGGTCTTCCACGCTTGAATTCTGTGAACCATTCGTAAACCATAATTTTGGATGGTGCTTCATTCCCAAATAACGAACTAAGTTTTTCAACACATTGCTGCAGTGTTACACGTATGGAAAATTATAAAAAGTCATCACTTGGAAGTCACAATTCGAAATTTCCATTTTTCACACAATTATTACTCTCGTTTAATTTTGTTAAAATGAAACCGAGCAATTTGAAACCGAACTGTCAACTGAATTATAGGTCAAAACGTCAAATTTTACGAATATGACAATCGCAGAACGCTGGCAGTACAGGCAGTACTTGATTCCGCAAACTTTAGCAGTGTCCTTTGTACTACTTGGTGCTTACATTTATAACTTCACAAAAATGCTTCAAATTCATTTACAATATGGTTTACAGGTTGAATATTTAATTGTTTGTTTTCAGTACCTGTATTTAAATTTTGTCGTTCTGTTCTTGGTCTAAAAAAGGTTCCTTTTTGTTCCTGTCGTGCCAATACCTTCTTATAGCAACACCTTCGGGCCAAAAGTTTCCATTCATTAATGTGTCCAATAGGTTATAATCAATACCAAGACGAAACGATTGACTGTTACCAAAAGTAAAAACATTTTCCAAAATATATTCATTACATGCCGATGAGCATATAGCGATTTAAGTGTCAAATAAGCTTTTTCAATCATTTTTGAAACTTTTGTTTTAAATCAAAGAGTAGGGTCTATATGTAATCCCATGTTTTTATAACAATTTGAAAATGTCATAATTTGTTGATCAATGATCAGCATCGTATTGTTTTCTATTTTTTTAATTTCCAAATACTATTACTGCAAATTTTGATGGATTAATTTTAAGTCCATGATTTATTGATGATTGATTTAATCTTTCTAAATCTTGATTAATTATTGCGCACTATTTAACTCCGTTTTATCAAATGAATAATATAATTAAGTGTCATTAGAATATGCGTGATTTTGACAGTTTGCTATAGATTTTGGTAATTCTGAAGTATAGATAGTAAATAAAAGAGGACCCAAAATAGATCCTTGAGGAACCCCTATACTTACTATGACAGATGACGATATTTCATTTTCTATACGTACACTTTGTGAGCGATTTGTTAAATATGAAGTTAACAATTCTGTAGCCTTTTCACTTAAGGTCATGAACCGTAACATAGAACAAAGTATTTTCTGATAAATAAGATCAAAAGTCTTTGAGAAATCAAGCATAACTAAAACAGTCAATTTGCTTTTATCTACAGCGTCTAAAATATCGTCTGTAATATGTGTTAATGCAGTAGTACAACTATAGCCAGGACGAAAACCTGACTGAAAATCTGGTAGTATTTTTTAAGTATATAGATATTGGCGTAACTGTTGTTGAATAACTCTTTTAAAGACTTTTGATAATGTGGGAAGAATGCTTATTGGTCTCAGATCTTTTAAACTTTTAGGTTCACCACATTTCGGTAACGGTGTTACAATAGCATGTTTCCAGGCTTTAGGAAATGCGCTTTTCTCAATGCAGAAGTTAATAATAAAAGTTAAAATGTTAATTATAAAGGGACAACTCAATTGTATCATCTTAATGTTAATTTTGTCGCTCTCATAAGCGTTTGGTTTTATACTATGCACAATTTTATTTACTTCAAAACTTGATATTTTAACAAATGTAAGTTTTTGACCAACTTTTAATTTTTTAGTAGTATTGTAGTATTGAATTGTGTTACAATCGTTGAGATTTTAGGAATATCTGTGAAATGAGCATTAATGGCCTCAATATTTGTTGTTAATTTAATTGGCAAATCTGGTTTTGTATTGTTTGAATGGATTTGTAATTTTCGTAAACCTTTCCACATAGACTTATTACATTTTTGACTGAATCTAAAATTTAAATATGCTGTACGTTCTTGCGGCATAACGAATGTTGTTTGGTTTCTTAACAATTTATAATAATCAAAATGAGAAATGTTTTTAGTAGTTTTATATCGGCGCAATGCTTATTTCTCAATTTTGTCATCAAAATTAAATTGTCCGTAATCCAAGGTTTACGTAATTTTTTTCGCATCCTGCTTTGAATAATTGGTGCATGTAAATCAAAAATTGTTAACATGTTTTTGTTAAAGAGATTTACTATATTGTTTATCAAGCTGGTAAATATTTCTGCAAGGTAGGCTTTGCAAATCGGAATTAAAACGTTTATAATCAATACTAATAAAGTTTTTATAAAAATGATTAGATAACTTGTTTACTTCTATATCTAAAGCAATTTTACATGAAATCTTATAATGATCGGTTATTAAATAATTGTCAATAACATTTGAGGATATCAATTTAATTTATTCATCAATTATTTTAATATCA
The DNA here is from genome assembly GCA_963932245.1 of Tachinus rufipes. Classification (NCBI taxonomy): domain Eukaryota; kingdom Metazoa; phylum Arthropoda; class Insecta; order Coleoptera; family Staphylinidae; genus Tachinus; species Tachinus rufipes. The sequence goes on along the minus strand of OZ010741.1, from coordinate 83,095,946 downwards.
AGTAATGTACTTGTTAAACGTTTTACTCCTGTTGGCTCAGATATACTAATTTGTCTAGTATTTAGTGATTCTTAAACGTTATTTAAATTTATAGTAGTATTATTCTCAAAATATATTTTTTAAAAAGATATTTTTTAATTCAAAAATAGCTGCAGTGCAATATGTTCTTGGAGATCTATATATGGCACCAAACATAAGACTTTTTTTATTGTGAGGTTTTAATTTTATCCATATCGGTTCAAAATGAATACAGTTTAAGTTATTTACTTGCTCAAAGTGAATACCATTTCTAATATAGATAACTAAACCTTCATCTTTTTGTTTCCGGTCATTTCTAATCAAAATGAAATTATCAATTTTGAGAATGTTATTATCAATTGAACTTTTCAAACACGTTTCAGAAAGAGCTATTATATCATAACTGTTATAGTGTAAAAATTCTTTAAGCAATCCAATATGAGCTACAAGTGATCGTATATTTGCATGTAAAGCATTAAGAGTACTTATCCTATTATTATATTATATAAAATAAAATTTAAAGACATAAATTAACCACGCAGTGAAAACTCGTATACACACAATCGTTAATAAGCAAACATATTTGAAATTAAAACACAATTAAAACATATTAATTATAAACTAAGAACAATTAATTAATTAATTCTTGCATATGTTTTATTTTATTTTTTAGTCTTTTTGTGGATGATATATTTTTTTATAAAATAGTGATCATTTTCTCCTTCTAGCTAGGCGGGCGAGAAGTTTTTCCTTGGTTCTTGTCTTTTTTTTTGTCATTTATATTGGGTGCACATGCTACTATAATATACTGTATTCTTTCATCATAAGTTGTCTACTACTACTTTTGAGGTTCTTCCTTTTTTTGAAATTTTTATATAATTTACTGTTAATTTTGACTGGCTTACTTACTAAAGGGTTTTCCAATAAGAAGTCATTTTGAATAGCAGGCTATTTGGGCAACTGTCAATTTTGAAACTATTATCTTTTGACATTTGACAAGTAAAAACTACGCCATTATTAAAAATGCAACGTTACACGCTTCAACATTCAAAACTTTTCAGTCACAGTTCGCAAAACTAAAGCACTTTTTGGTCGTCGTAAAGCACTTTCTCGGCCGGCAATAGTAACCCTAGTGGAAAAATTTGAGCTGTTAAGACAAGTTTGTGAAGAATCCGTGTGCATTGGTCAAGAACACATGAGAATATTGTTAAAGTAGCCCTTAGTGTTGAAGAAAACCAAGGTTTGTCGATTCCTCCTCGATCTTTGGAATTAGACATTCCACAAACGACAAGACTTAAGTCTTTAGGTTTTTAAAGTTTAGTTAACATAAGAACTCAAACCGGTCGATCACCATAAACGTCGTATCTTTGCTGATAGGTCCTTCAAATGCATTAAAATGATCCGGAATTTCATCGAAAAATCATCTTCAGTGATGAGGCCCATTTTCACCTCGGAGGCTTCGTCAATAAGCAGAACTGTCGCATTTGGGCCTCAGAAAATCCAAGAATGATTGTTGAAAAGTCTTTTCATCCTCAACGTGTCACTGTTTGGTGCGGTTTTTGGGTTGGCGGTGTGATTGGACCCTACTTTTGAAAATGAGTCTGGTGCAACTGTTACGGATTTTTTTTAAATATCAAAATAAAACCTCTGTTTGAAAAACCTTATATAATGAGTCTTACTCCTTCTGCTTGCCTTGTCTTTATCCGATTTTTACCTTTTCAACTGTTTAATTTAAGGCTAATTTGAATACAAATAGCGCTGATAAAGCTGATTTCAGTATATCAGTCGCTAACTAAGTAACTAGTAACAGCATATCTTATTGCTATACTAGAAGGTTAATTTACAACAACTGTTGCAGGAGACTGGTACTTAAAATCATCCAGCTTGGCACAGCAGACTAATGAATGTTTAAGAACTGTTTGGTTAGGCTCTAGGTAAGGGTTACACCGTACTAGGGCTAGACATACTAACTTCACAGTTACTAAAGATTTCTTGGAGGCGTTTGTGACATCGTTTTACTTAATAGCATTTTAGTTCAAACTTCTATTTCAGTAATTATCAACAAAAAGGTCAAATCGGTTTACAAGACTAACTGGTTCTTATTTTTTTATAGTCTTGAAGAGAGCATTAGATCACTAGCTGATATTCGAACGGCTGAAGAAGTTTACGGCGCTGTTGTTGACTTTACTAACCTCATATTGCTAGCAATAAAAAAATCTACTTTTGCTTTGCCAAAAGTAGGATCAAATCGATTGAGCCTTGACAAAGAAACCAGTGAGTTCATCTAGAAACTGTGCCCGACATAAATACACAAATAGAAAATGTCCAAAGCAATCACATAGCAAATCAGTGCTGGAAATCCGCTCCCAAGTTTTTTTTAACAAAGATGATAATCTTGTCTGCATGATTGCTAAAGCCCTTTAAAATAAGCGTACATTGTTTTTTTTAAATTTATTTATGGCTAAAGAAACCTTAAATATACTTTGAAAAGGAAAGCCACAACATTTGCTGATAGTCTTGAGCTTTAATGCATGCCAGTCTACGACAAAAATTTAGATCACGTAAAAAGGATTCACAATGAAGTAAGTCACACTAAATTTTTAAAACGGTTTGACCGTTTAGGGTTAGAGATGCTATCATTTGTCTCAAACCCAAATTGGCACCAGGTCCGGATTGCATTCCAAATAAAGTTACAGCATTTTTTCACAAAGATGTAATTTTTTGAAAATTTTCCTCCCCAGCCTCAAAAATGTGTTTATCAGTGTATTGTCGTGTTTATAGCGTTTATGTACTCAAAAAAAGTTGGAAGAAACGTATTCATTATTCGCAGGAAGAAAAAAGATATTGATGTTGTTGTGTCAATATAATTGCGAAAATCATCATTTTCAAATTTGTTTTTTAATTTAAAAATGTTTTTTTCTGTTACGAAAAATTTCAGCATTATTTCGACCTTACTAATACTCCTAATATATTTTGAAATTATTCTGTTGCTTGGCAATTTTCTTTTCATTTTAAGGCGTACATATATATAAAATGTCTTGAAAGTCGAGCAATTGGTTAGTTATCTTTGCCACAATTCTTGACACGCTTGATTTATCGCATACGTCATTTTAAAGGTTTTCTAAATTTAAAAAAAAATTATAGACCTAAGCCTAATTTTAGGTTCAAAATTTAAATTATAATAAAAATATTTTAATTAAAAAAAAAATTAGACTATATTGATGTTAAGTTTCAAGTGGAATCTAATTAGCAATTGCTTTCTTGAGGATTTAAGGTATGTACTTGACTGAAATATATAAGCCATTTTCGAGTAATAAGCAATTAAAATTTGAAAAAAATTGATTTTTATCGGTTCTTTTATCTTTTTTTGATCGTTTGTAACTTTTCAGGATTGCATTTTTAAGAAAAAAATGTAATAAACTTTTTTTTTTCAAATTGTTCGATGAATGATGCTTTTCCTTAAATTTTGAAAATTTTGCAGAACTTTAAAAACAGTTTTATTTTTAAAAAGATAACGGGTATTTTCTATTTTCTCAAATATAGATAAAAACGTGATTTTATATGTGCAAAAGATACCCTGAAAGTTTCAGAAAGTGTCGTGAGCTACGCTCCGAGCACATATAAAAGCTCGTTTTTATCTATATAAAAAAAAAATAGAAAATACTCGTCTTCTTTTTTTTAAGAACATCAGTTTTTTAAATTTCTCTAAAATTTTCAAAAATTTACAAAACAAAATTTGGCTGTGAAAACTTATTTTTGGGGCAATTTTGAGAAAAAAAGTATCTAAAATAATTTTAAATCTTGAGAAGTTACAAACGATCAAAAAATGAAAAAGGCTTAAATTTAAAATTTTTAAGTATTTCTGCGGATACATTTTAAGATATCTTGAAATTTTTAGGGTATTTTTGCACATATAAAAGTACGTTTTTATCCATATTTGAGAAAAAAAGAAATCATCTTTTTAAGAAAAACTGTCTTTTAAAATTCTGAAAAAATATTTTTTGAAAAAAAAGTTTATTACAGTTTTTTCCTAAAAATGCAACCCTGAGAAGTTACAAACAATCAAAAAATGTAAAAAAATGCAGTCGATTTGTTCAAATTTTGATTGTTTATTAGTCGAAAATGGCTTATTAAAAAAATCTAAAAAAAATTACATGATCAGGACAGAAAGGCATTTCCAGTGGTTTGAGCAAAATATCAAGTTTTTGTTCCGTACACTTGACTCAGACATGGCTATATATATATATATATATATATATATACATATAAATTAATTAATTTATTATTTATAAAAAACATCACTCAAAAAAATATCAAAATTTAAAATTAAATAATTTTACTAATAATATATATATATATATATATATATATATATATATATATATATATATATATATATATATTGTCCAGATAAAGAATTGTTTGGTGAGGTTTAATTATAATGGCTAATTATGATAATTACTTTATAATATTATAATTTTATATACAAATAGTTGTATATATTTATTTTTAATGTCCATATACATTTTTTGTTAGTTATGTATTATTTTTAGGCCTGATGAAGTTATTAACCTAATAACGAAACGTCGCTACTTATTTAAATATATAAAATATATAATTATTTTTTGTATTTTATTATATTTAAAATTTTAAAAGACTTCAACCCGTTAACTTTTTTAACAAATATTAAAGAAAAGTCGTTAAACTTCAATAATATATACATATATATAAAGTGAAAATTTAAAAAAAAAAAATAGTGCGAAACTTGTTCTTTTGAATCTTAAAGGCTGACATTTGGCATGGCTTACTTTTTTTTGCATAAAGACCACTTTCTGAATGTGCACATAAAAAACTTTTTAAAGAACTAATCTACATAGAAATAAACTATTTTTATTTGCTTTGTATCATAAATATATTGACGTTGTAATAATAATAATAATAATAATAATAATAATAATAATAATAATAGCGTCTTTATTTCTCTGTATTTATTACATGAAAATGGCGAAGCCTAGGGCTGGTCTTTCACTTAACTTTTTAAACTTAATTACAAAAATTTGGTGTTAAATTAATTAAATTTTATATAATCAGTGAGCTGCTATCTTAATTAAATATGAATATAACAACTAATATTTGGTATTGATTTCTAACAAATTTTATTTTATTTTTTCAGCTGAATATATTCATGTATGTAAGGCTAATGATCCCGAAATATCTCAATGCATCACAAATTCAATCAACAGTTTGAAACCAAAATTAAAATCTGGAATACCGGAATTGGATGTACCTTCTATAGATCCATTAAATTTAGATACTATTAAATTGAGAAGAGGCGTACAATCTAATATTACAGATTTAGTAGTCTACGGTGTATCTGATTTAAAAATATTGGAAATAAAGTAAGTATTTGTAATTATTTATTATCGAATTCTAATCAACATTTTTCCGATTTTAAATAATAAAATTATCAATCTATTTTGAATTAATATTTAATTTTTTGTTTCTTAATTGTAGGGCAAATATTCAAAAAAATCGATTTATGTTTAAATTAAGAATTCCTGCTTTACAATTTAATGGAAACTATGAATTAGATATGAAAATTATATTTCTGAGTATTAAAGGAAATGGGCCAATATATGGAAATTTTAGTGAGTACAAATAATTTAACATTTTCATTTTTAATAATATCCTATTTGATTGTTTTTAATAGATTATTTTTGAATACTATAGTTAAAATGCGTGCTATTTTTTTATTTCACTGATAAACGACAGCAAAAATAATTAACACACGCTGGTGTTATTTTCTTTACATTAACCTACTTCCAAAATAATCTATAATTTATATTTTATTAATAATGAAACGTATTTTAGCCGATTATTACCTTGAAGGTCTAATGCAAGGAAATAAAGTTATAGAAAATGGAGAAGAATATCTTAAATTTGAACCAATTAAGATGCGAGTGAATATTGGAGGAGCATATCTGAAACTGGAAAATTTATTTAATGGTGATCCAATTTTAGGAGATTTAACGAATACATTAATTAACGAAAATGTCGATGTATTTTTAACAGAAATTAAACCTACACTGGTCAATGCTTTATCTGAAAAGTTTACAGATATTGCAAATAAAATAACTTTAACATTTACTTATAAAGAATTGTTTATTAATTAATTTTAATTGCTCTAAAGCAACAGAATGAAATTCAATAATGTATATTAATTTATATTTTGTAATGTTAGCTATTGTACCTGCTTTGCTAAGATGTAACTTGAGATGCATATATATGATTCTAATATTTGTAATTAACTACTTAATAAAACATAAAACAACATTAAAATATAGTTATCATATTATATTTACCTATAAATGCGTTGAAATGAGCAAAAACTGTGATTGTGATTACTCAATTAGTTTTCAATGTAAAATCAAATGAAGTAAATCTCTCAAGGCCGGTAATTTAATTTTAAGATTTCGGTGTTATAAAGGTTTTTAAATGTAATTAGACACTAAACTAATTGTTAAAAATCACACATTTATAATAATGAAATTATATTTAATTGATTAAATTTACTTGTCCATTAATTATTTTTATCAATAAAACCAGCCTTTTATTTAATTAATAAAACTTTTAATGAAATATGTATCAGGCTGTGTAGATATCCATACGTCGGTTAAATCCGAAAACGAAGTAACTCCAAAATTAATTTTTTAATTAAATTAACTGATATAAATTAAATAAAAGTGAATACGTGGTAATGGTAAAGATGTCATATTTAACCAATGCAACTGTCAACGTATAAAAAAACTAATGAATCAGTAGTTAAAAAATACATAAAATTTATAAATTTTACTAAAAACTTATGTTGTGACTTATAATGCCAATAATAATAGAAGTGATTTTAATAAAAGGTCTACATGAATTGGGATTTCAACGGACAATTCAATCAAGTAAAAATGAGAATAATGAAAAAGTACTGAAGGAAATAAGAACAAAATTAACAAACATCGAACATTAAATGCAATTCAAGTCAGAACAAAAAATTAAAACAAAGGAATTAAACAATTTGCAAAAGAACTAAACAGGAAAATAAAGTGAAGTTTTTATTTAGTTCTTTCTTTTACTCGTTAAATATAACTGCAAATTTTTTACCCAAAGAATGAAGGCGTAGAATATTGTATGTAGTTCAACATATAAAATAAGTGATGACTGAAATCTTATTGTTTGGATATTGAGTTAGTTGGCGTTTTGTCCCATAATAATAATTTTAATTTAAAAACGGCGCTATACGTGTCAACAGTGGTCTCGAAGACGTGATAGGATTTCAGTATGTTCGCTAATAATATTTTTCGCTATGAGGACGCGGCGACTAAACCCAGCAATTCTCTAGAGCTAACATTTTTTTATTCCGTGGTCTATCTCATCTTATGTGTATGTGTTTAAAGTACAGGGTGTTAAATTAATGTCGGCAAAATATTTAGATGAAAAGTTCCTATAAAGTTATGGTCTAAAATGCTTCCTTTTTAAAATACAGGTTTTTTTCCCACAATTTTAAATTTACAGGATCAAAATGGTTTTGATTGTACCTTTAAATGATGTTTGACATATTGTGCTGACGTTTGGTTTGAATTGGATTTCAGTAGGAGTTATTATTAATTTTACAAAGAAGAATATGCAGACATACATTTTATGTACAGATTTATAAATGGCAATACTTACAAAGGCAGAAGGTTGTATCAACAGCATTATCCCAATCGTGTAATACTAAGGGCCAATCTTTCAATAGGGCGGCATACACACAAAGATTTATCTGCGGGTTTTGGACCGTCCATTCCAAACCCACCGATAAAACTGTGTGTTAATGTGTACAAAGGAGACGGGTCTGAACCTGCCAAAATAACTGTATGTTTTACCCTGGCACTTCCCCCACTAGCACACAGTTAAAACTTAAAATAAAACTGCGCCTATTTTTCAAGTAAAATGTCGCGCGAATTTTTAACAGATTTTTTTTTTTCGATTATATAAAGAAAATATATGTTTATGGAAAATAAAATCAAAGAAATATACAAACAAAAATTTAAAAAATAGTGTAAATTTTTAAATAGATTTCCAAAAGTATGATATAATAGACGGAGAGCTCGCGTCAAAAAAATGCAAGAGTTTTCGGAAGCTTAATATTTTAAGATTGGGTTCATGAAAAGCCAGCCTAGAGTCAGCAGGTCTGCCGTCGGAATACCTGGCGCTGAGAGCCTCACAAAGATGTAAAATTAATTAGCACCTTCTAATTGTTTTCTGAAAGCTCAAAATTTGTATATATCATTCATTAGTGAATCTAATCTAAAACACAAATCCAACAGTCAGATAGCAAAATAACGGGACGCGTGAAGTACATGTCAAAAAAATGATGTTAGCGCAAATGTTTTCTCAAGGCTCAAATATTGCTAAAACATAAATGTACGTATAAAAATTACAAAACTAACAGTAAGACACATTTTTGTTGAGACCCTATCAGTCAGCAGTCGCTAGAAGCAAAGATAGCAAGTGAGCGCAATTTACGGCGGCAAGCTCCTGCTAAATTAATTAATTGGAGCTCTTGGACTATAAGTGATTGATGAATTAAATGTTTTGTTCAATCATTATAAGAAGTATAGCGTAATTTGATTATTTTTTTAAAGAAAATATAAGTTTTCTTTTGAAAAACAAATTTATCGCACATCTAAAATAGTTTTTTGCAACTGTATAATTTTTGTTGTTGTTAACAATAATTTTGAAGTAAAATGTTGCCCAAATTTTTAACAGATTTTATTCGATTATATAGAGATAATCCATGTTTATGGAAAATAAAATCAAATAATATACAAACAAAAATTTAAAAAATAGTGCGTACAAAATTTTAATTGATTACTGCAAAGAAATTTATCCAATAACAAATAAAGATTTTGTAATTAAAAAAATTCAAAATATGCGAGGTTGTTTTCAAAAAATTTAAGGAAAGTAGAACAATCAAAGAAAACTGAAGCATGTGCCAATGAACTCTACGAACCAACCCTCTAGTATTATTATTTATTTTTACTTACAATAGACCAGGAAAAACCTATTTGTAGTGTTGAGAGTGCAGAATTTGCACCAGCGTAGATGATAGAATAATATAATGAAAATAATATTGACGCAACTGAACAGGAGGAAATAGATTTGAATTTAAATATAAATTATAGTTATTTATTAAGATTTAACATCTACTTATTTATAATATGTTCTTTTATACATTATTTTACGCTCTGCCTTCTTGCCAGTCAAGTTTACTTGCCCCATTGTAATAATTGCAGTACATGTCCCTGTTATATTTTGTAATTGTTGCATTTTGTGTAGCATTTATATCCAAAGGAGCAAGTTGTTCAGTATCTGTACGCCAGTTTCCTAATATTGTTGCATATGTTGCCTCATCTTCCGTCTCAAACGTATTCGGATTATGCAACACACATGCAGCGAGTACAACAAAATGTATGTTCTTAGGGTGCATAGCAAAACTTGTATGAAAAATTCTAAACCTGGAAACTAATAAACCAAATGCATTTTCGGAGACGTTTCTCGCCCTCGACAAGCGATAATTAAAGCAGCGTTTTTCATTTTCAGGTTATATCCCTTTATGGATATGGTTTTAAGATATATGAATGTAATGCAAATCCTTTATCCCCAATAATAACAAAGTTTAGATTTTCAGTTGTATCTTCATTACCAAGAAAATTTAATTTATTTTCTTTAAAATGTTCATAGAAATTAGATCATTCTAATACTCTCATGTCGGACATTCTTCCTTGTTTGTCCACATCAATGTAAATAAATTCATAATTTGCGTTAACTAACGCCATTAGAATTAGTGATGGGCATAATCGATTATTTCAATAATTGATTATCTAGTATTCGATTAATTTAATAATCGATTAGTAGTCGATTACTTACCCCCCCCCCCTCTCCGATTAGTAAAGTTAGTATAAATTAAATTTTAATGTTAAAAATATAACGTTTTATTAGGTTTACTCTGAAAATTTTAACGATGTTAGTTAAAATGAATTTTTAGCCAATCAGTTACCAAGTTTTTTTTTTAATTAATTAGCAACGTTCTAAATATTAATCATCGCATTAATTAATATCACAATCACGCAAACAAAAATATAGGCTGCGAATGAAATGCGAGCAGAAAGATGCGTCATCGATTAAATCTAACCAAAAGTAGTAACTACTTTTAAACCACTCGACTCCCCCGCACATCTCGCTTGTGCGAAAATAACAATTGTCTCGAGAAAGTAGTTCTTATTTTTATAATCCATTACGGGACTCGCATTGGAATCCATAGCCGAGCATCGAGAAGTACAAGCTATGCGGCTCTCGAGAAAGCGATGCGAGTCCCTGAATCGATTATAAAATGCGAGTCCCTGAATCGATTATAAAATGCGAGTCCCTGAATCGATTATAAAATATCGGCTATGAATGAAATGCGAGCAGAGAGATGCGTCATCGATTAAATCTAACCAAAAGTAGTAACTACTTTTAAATCACTCGATTCCCGCACATCTCACTTGTGCAAAAATGATAATTGTCTCGAGAAAGTAGTTACTACTTTTATAATCGATTACGGGACTTGCATCGGAATCCAAAGCCGAGCATCGAGAAGTACAAGCTATGCGGCTCTCGAGAAAGCGATGCGAGTCCCTGAATCGATTATAAAATGCGAGTCCCTGAATCGATTATAAAATGCGAATCCCTGAATCGATTATAAAAACTGATAGACGATCATAGAAATTATTATTTTTAATACAGTTTGTGTTGTTTTGTTTGCACTAAATTTATATATCGATAAAAAATATATTATTTATTTTATATTTTAACCTGAATGGAACCACCATTCAACGAATCTAGACTATTTATAAACTGTTCTAAGCCCACTGAATAAAGCCGAATAAGTTTGCACGTTTGTGTTAGAGTTTTTATGAAAAGCATTTTATGTATTATGACTTTTGTTTGGGACGTGTGAAGTTGATGACAGTTTTTTAATTTTTTTTAATGAATCATTTAAATGAAATTGTACATAAGATTCATTACTAATGTAATAATAATTAATTAGATAAGATTACTGACTATTTATTAATAATAACACATTTATTTTTTAAATAATTTAATAACGCTTCAATTTTCAACAATTCATACTGCAAACATGATTTTATCGTTAACAGAAATTTTTATACTTTCGATCTTGAATCTTGATGATGCAGCACATATATTTCTTGATTTTCTTGAATTCATTATTTATTTTTAAATAGATAAATTTTCAAATTTAAAACAGCTCGAGTCGGCAATGAATCGAGTTTATAATGACTCGAGTCGCTAATGACTCGAGTTGTCAAGGGCTCGTCTTCAAAAATGACTCGAGTTGTAAATGACTCGAGTTGTCAATGACTCGAGTCATTAAATGACTCCAGTCCTCAATGACTCGAGTCCTTAATGACTCGAGTTCTCAATGACTCGAGTTGTTTAATTTAATGACTCGAGATGTTTTAATAATCGATTCAGAATCGATTAATGACTCGAGTTTGCCCATCACTAATTAGAATAATACTATACATTTTTTTTTAATTAAAATACTGAGCCCCAGAATTAGGTGGAGGTACAATTCGTACATGATTCCCATCGATTGCTCCGCCACAATTAACAAAATTCCAGTTTTCTTTAAAACCATTAGCTATTTCTTTTGTTTTTAGAAACTAAAATATCAAAAAAATTTCAGATCATTGTAATGCCAAAAACGACTAAAAAAACAAAATTCAAAAACGTAAGTACATGCAAACTCAGGAAGCGTTTATGAAAACTTGTACTTTGGCTCTACAGGAAAAAAATCATAGTGAAAGTGATGTGGTAAGATTGAGCGTTGCGGCAAAATTAAAACGAATGAGTGAACATCAACAAATAATAGCAGAATCTTTGATCAACGTGTTAATAAAGGGACTGTTTAATGAATTGTCAAGAAGTATGGTAATTGTCAAAAGTTTTGTTTAGTCTGATATACTTATGTAATGTAATTTTAAATTTTGTTTTGCATTTAATATTGTATAAGTATTTATATTTATTAATAATAGTTACTTACCCTCATATACTCATTTTTTAATACATTATAAATTACGCGGCAAGTTTCTGATATTATATATCTAAGAGTTTGTGCTGCAATTCCCACAGTAAATTTTAAATCTTCATAAGATCTACCAGCCGCAAGAAAACTTAATGTCGCTATTAATCGTTCTTCCGCTGATATAGCATTTCTCATCGTTGTATTTTGTTTTATTAAATTTTGTTTACTAAACTAAGTAAATGTTGGAAACTGTTTTCGTCTATCCGAAAATCATTTTTATAATCATTTGGATCGTTTCCTTTTAATTCTTTTTATAGTTGCATGTTGTTTAAATTTTCCTTTTCAAATTCCGATGCTATATTATTGGTATATACAGGGGGTTTATAAATGAATGGGATTATGTAATCACTTAAAATATGCCGCCTTTTTTAAATTGTCCACTATACTATTTGTTTTGACAGTTCAACATTGGCAGCTGTCAAGCAAGCAAGGTTATAGGAATGTATACAAATAAAGAGAATGTTTTTATTATTGAATCTTACTTTAGGAATGGGCGGTTTGATAATGGGGAATGACTTTATTCTATTCCGGATTGTGTTCTGTTATGTTATTATTTTGTTACAACTGATAATTATAAACATGCAAACAATGTAAACATATAAAAATATTGTTATTATTGAATCCTAAGATAGGCAACTTTATTTACGTATTTTCACTAGAGCGGAACAAACGTACATTAGATGATTACATAATTCCAAGCATTTATAATCACCCTGTATAAGAGCCATGCAAATAATCTGTTTTTTATTGACGTTGCACATTTTTATTTATCTGACATACGAATTACTTTTCAAATAAAACCTTCAAAACTTTCAACATGTTGAAAGTTTTTGTGGTGGGCCAAGGGTAAAGATAAATCTGTGGGTTTCGCACACTAACACGCAGTTTTTCAATCTAGATGTTTTATCTGTCGGTTCCAAGTTTGTGTTAGTGTGCGACGGCGGTTCTGAACCGGCGCGGTCCAAAAACTGTAGATGTAACCGTACGGTTTCAACCCGCAGATAAATCTTTGTGTGTATGCCGCTCTATTGCTAGTTTAAACTAAGGATGGACCGAACTTCAAAAAGATCGATTTTTTTTATTCGATTGCGAATCGAACATTAATAATCGATGTTTCAAAACAATCGTTTAACATTTTTTTTTAAATCGTTCTAAAATTCGATTTTTCTTAAATAGTTTCAAAAAATTGATTTTTGATAAGAGATAGAAAATGCCGATCCGAGGTTAAACACAATAATAGTTAACAAAAATGTAAAATTAGAAAAGAAAATTTAATTAGTCTTTATTTATCTGATTTATATTTTGTTAAATTTGAAGATTAAATTTAAATTTAAAAACAAAAAAAGTAAATTTAATTGTCAATACAGATTGATAGAAGTATATAAAAGGTGTAGAAAAAAAAAATACAAAAATACATAAACCAGCATTTATTTTAAACACAAAAAATTACATTTCACAAATAACAAAAAAAAAACATTTGTAATATAATATATATAATATTGTAAAAACTAAATTAAAAAAAAAATTACCTAATAAAAAGTCAAAAAAAGGTTATTGTCATAGACAATCAGTCAGACAATATCCTAAAAACTAAATAATAATAAAAAATAACACAATTTCTCTCAGTCGAGATTAAAATAAACGTAAATGTCATAAACGATTGCACAAAGTAAATAAAAAAATATCACTTAAAAAAATGTAAAAACAAAGGTTATTGTCATATACAATTATATTGCAAATTTACACAAACAATAATACTGTAAAAACTACATTAAAAAAAAAAACACTTAACCTAATTTCAAAAAAAAAGGTTATTGTCATAAACAATATCGTAAAAACTAAATAAACGTAATACTCATAGATAATTGCACAAACTAAATTAAAAAATATCACTTAACAAAACGTCAAAATTACAATTTCCAATACAACTCAGTAACTGAATGCATAAATAACATTTTTGATCAATTTTCTGGCTTTATTTTATTTCTGTTAAGCGTTGTGACATTGCAAGCCTCTGAAAATACTATTTCCGATGGTACTGAAGTACCTACTACAGATAAATACTGTTTAGCTATGGATACCAACACTTCAGAGTTTTTTTTTTTCAGTAATTCACCGAATTATCTACAAGGCAGGCAATTGTAGGTAGAGTTTTAAAACTGGATTGAATTTGTTGATATTGGTTGATTCCCTTGCCAACAGATTTGACAACATATTATGGTAGCTCCAAATGCTGTCTTTGTTATCAGCTACATTTTCATCGCTTAAATTCATTGTTTCAGTATCTGGACTTCCAATTTTACCTCCCTCATTTAGAATTTTGTTAATGTTATGTATTACATAAGCACATGCAGATTGATCTATAAAAGGTTTTTTTTAAATAGGATCTAATAGCGTTGATGCTGCCAATAGTTCATTGCGCTCAATTGAGCCAAAGCGTTTTTGGATATCTGCCAATACTGTCAATCCCATTTTTTTTGCAACTATTTCAATAATTTTGCAGCAAAGGCAATTTATCAAAGGAATAATTTTGCTAGATGTTATGTATAAATCTCCACTTATTTTTTTGGATTAGTTTTGAAACCATAAGAATTGTCTTACACATTTGTATTTCACATGCCGTCAACATTTCTGGTGATTTCGGGTTTTTAATTATTATTGGTGCCACATTCTGCGCAAAAATTAAAAATCGATCCACCATATAACTAATTAAATTCTACATAGTAGGTACCGATTGAATAAGTTTAAGAGTTGTCTCATTGTCAACTTGTGATTTTCTGAGTTGATCTGCAGCCGACACACTCTGCTTAAAAAAAGTGACAACTATAGGTTTGATATTTTCATTAATACAGTTATTTGCAACTAAATTTAGTGTATGTGCAAAGCAAGGAAGGTGTTTATTTTTGCCAAATACACAGCTTTCACAATATTTGCTGCATTATCTGTGACACATGCAGTAATTTCATTTTGCACCTTCCACTTTGCACATACACTTTTCAAACAATCTGCTAAATACTCAGCAGTGTGGGCTTCATCTAGCTCATAAACACACAATGTTATGGATTTCATTTCAGTTTTGTCATGGTAATGTATAAGGACTCCCAAAAAACTCACCGTATTTAGTGTTTCTGTCCATATATCAGTTGTCAATGTTACAGATTCCACTAATAACAGTTCATTTTTTATGTGATCTGTCAAAATATTGTAATTTTCGTCTAATAAACTCATAATTTTTTTGCAGCTTGGCAACTTATAGAATGGTGCAATGGTGGTCAATAGTTCTTTAAAGCCTTCTTTTTCCGTTGTGTTAAATGGAAGATTATCTTTAACAAACTCCGTCTAATTAAAAAAAAAAAAAAAAAAAAAATTTATAGATGTAAATAAATATTTTTATTAATTAAATTAATTTTTGCCGTTACGTCATTTGTAAGAAATAAATAAAAAAAGAATTTAACTTATAAAAGTATCTACATACTTAATAAAAACTTCATAATTTATATAAATTTTTAATTGTACTATCAAAGAATTAAAATAAATCACTTATTTTTTGTGACGGGTATGCAGTCCAATACTATAGTGCACAATTTAAAAAATTAACATTTTTATACGAAGTAATAAATTACACTTGGCAAGCCTATGTGATACGTGCCCTTTTAGTTCTGTGATCTTAACAGAGGTAGCCTGGCTCAGCTAGTGGAGTAGGGTCGGGTAAACTAGTAAAGCTCCCTTACAACAAACATATTGGCAAATAAAATAATAAACACTCACAGATTGACGTCACAATAATTACACGGATAATGTCGGGCTCCAATTGGTTTTTTCGGACGATTGGTGTCGGTAATGGGGTCCTGGTATAACCAATAAACCTATGGTTGGACGGGAAAAAGGATGGCACAAAACAAGTATGACCGTGAGTAATTCCCAAATAAATGTATTTGCTTATGTGCAAGTAGCCATACGGTAAAATATAAAATCCCAAAGAAAATAATAATATTGAAAATCAATACTCAATTGCTCTCACACACTCACTCTGAAAATAAACTTGATACGCGCCCTTTAGCCCTTTGGCTTTGGCTCTGCTCGTGGAGATGGGCCGAGTTTTACAAAACACAAATACCGAAACACAGAAAGAAATAATTAACAAACACTCACCAAATTGTCAGGCTCCAATTGCTTTTATTTTATGGTCCCACTGCACATTGACGTTTTGCGTCCAAAACAAAGCAATAAAAAAAAGATACCTAAAAGGATGAAAAAGGAGAAGGATTCATTCAATTTTAACTTATCCCAAAACAAAGTATATTAAAAAAAAATGAAAGTAAATTGTGTATATACATGTATCGCGGTCTACAAAAAAATAATACTAAGTAATTATGTACTTATCGGGGTACCCACAAAAATGCGTGATAGATGGATAATTTTCCTCTATCACTAATTAAACTTAATTATTAAAAAAAGAACTTTTACATTTACAATAACTTGTCAATGATTATGAATACAGTGGTTTAATGAGGATGATACACAGATAACGCAAAACAGGTAACAACAAAAAAAAAACAAAAGGCAACCACAGAAAAAGGGGTGGAAGTGTCTCCCACGTGGCGCTGCGGCCTCCAGCGATTTATTAGAGGGATTAATTGAATAATCTCAATAATTAATAATGAGATCCCAAGACAATGCATACACACAGTAAATTAAGGCTTAAGCAAATTCATGTCTTGAGTAATTTATTATACATCTGTAAGTAAAAATTGAAAAGGATAAGGGAGGAATAAGACGAGAAAATTAAAATAAACTTACGTGGTAGCACTTAAGAATCCTTTACTAAAAACACGTTGGGTTCTAACTCCGTATACACGAATTTAATAATTAAAAACTGAACCCAACTGCCATTCCGTATAACGAACTTGTTGAGGCGAAGTCTTTTCGTGAAAGGACCGGACGATCTTATGCTCCTTCTGGGGAAAACTCGCGAAATTGCCCCGCGCATGATCCACTCAGTAAGTTTATTTTAATCAAAGGAAAAACAACTAGTGATTAGGGAAATGAATAAACAAAAGATAACAGGAATAAAGAAAAGTCTTCATTAAGCTGTATTAACGAGTTCAAATAAATCATTAAACTCTTGTTCAAAAGTACAGTTGGCAACGCCGCACGCCGCCTCGTGACGTAGAAAAATGGCTATTGCAGATAGACGTGAAGTGTGCAAATAATTATTAGGGAAATAATTGAAATTAATTGCAATCAGTACAGCCGGTACATGGATTAACATTGAAAAAGGTAAGTTATAATTATTTTATTTAATACAAACAAGGCTGCGTTAGGCATCCAATCAAATCTAATTTTTGTGTACTTAGTTTTAGGTTAGGAGATAACATCACAATCAAGAAGGATAAATTAACCAAATTAATAAGGAATGAGGATGAGGAATATGTATTTGCACTGGGGAATAGGATGACAATGGACTATTGGCATGTGTGGACTCATATCATCAATGAACAATGTGAACTTGGTAAGTCAAACCGTTTATCGACAACTAGTAACGTCACCAATTTAACAATAAATTAAAACAAAAACAATGCATTCTGACAATGTTAACAATAGCAGTATTTAGTTAGCTAATTATTAATTCTGTGTTTCAGACAATAATTGATAAAATACAAGAACGGCAACCCAAACAGCAAGTGTACCCGATATTGCCTACGATGATAAGCTAAGTATCATTTATTAGATTTAAGACTGTATTAATTTTTGTATTTGTATTTTTAGGCGCATTCGATGTTTTGAACCGTAACAAACTAGATTTCACTATGAACAAAAAGGTGTTTTTAAATGATAACAATCATGATAAAAACATAAATTAAGACAAATAATACAACAATAATTCCGTTAAACTTTACAATTGATTTTCCGGTTAGTTCTTGCTACACATTGGACTAATCGGTAGCCGCCGCTTCCACGATGGGTGATTACGGACCAAGTCGTGGTCCACGTGTCACCGATTCCGTCCAACAGATTAACGGGGCAATTAACGCTTGATAATGAATTTATTTGTAAATCCCACGTTGGAGTCCTCGTAGCAAACTCAGATCCACGTGTCGGTTTCAATATTTACAATAATGATGTAAGATTAAGTTAATTAAATTTTACGCTAGCATCACACTTGGTGACGACAAAAAAAGACACATAAAAGGCAAAGGGGGGCTCTAAAACTAAAGCTAGGCCTCCACAGGATGTTTTTTTTTAAGGGTCAAATTTCGGCCAAGGGCGTATAATACAAAACGGACGAATTGAAAAAGGCAAAACAATACAAGAAATACGTACTTACATGAGAAAACATCAAACAAATTATTAAATATAATCTTAAGTAACGTCCAACCAATTGTGGATAGATTCCGCTTAACACGCGATATTAGATTCCACAATTGCCCTAATCCGCCTAGGCGATGCTCACTGGGAGAAAGTTAGATGCAAAAAACCTCTCTAAGCAATGATATTTCGGGTGCAAGTCAAGGATTTTCCCTGCGCATGTCACTCTCAGATAAATACGTATTTCAGGATAAATATGCACAAGACTAGTAGGAAACATTAAAGGAAAAGGAATAAACAAACAAATAGACCGATAAAGACAATTAATCACGACGAGGGCTAGCGTAATTGCTCATTAAAATTCAAAATTACTCATTCTTAAGTTTGGGTACAAAAAGCACAACCCGGCAACGTAGCAAATGTTGGTAACCCTGGACATATGCTCTAGACAGTGAAGTGAGCAATCAGCAAACAAGATGGCTAATGTTTAGGTTATTTAATATGAATGTAAATAAAAGTGTCAAGTGAATGTGATGTTAACTGACAACAATTAAGGATTAATAACCCAATTGTAAATAAATCAATTAAATAATTACTGTTAATTACTGAGCGCCTCGTGCGAGATCAGACTTCTTTACTGTGTAATTAGATTTTGTTTGCAGGTTATAGGTTATTGGCAACCAGAGAAATTAAGGGATTAATTAACATACACAGGAATCACTAATTAAAAGGGACAGGACAGATGTGGGAATAAGCACCGGCTTAACAGTCCTCCATACCAACAGTAAGTATTGTTTGTCATTCATGTATAATAACAATTAATAACCAATTAGTAATTTAACTAAATTATTAATGTCATCAAACTTACAAATAACTTTACCATTATATTAATTGCAACAAATCCCCACAGGCACCCTTTCAGCTCTGTCACGATGGGCAACCCATCAAATGTCGCAACCACACAGGAGACCAATTCCAAAAGATAAGTAAATGCTTTGTATACAATGAATAGTTCATATTTAAAAATTGTTTTAGGTCTGGAACTAACTTGGACCGTGACATATGTCATCTTTTATACTGCCTTCCTTATTAAATGATTTTTCGTATGTTTGAGGATGCTGTCGCCTTAAATGGTTTTTTATGTTAGTGGTGTTTTCGGCAGTTTTGACAGTTTTATTGCAAATTCGACATATGGCCTCCCCGGTGCCTCAGACAAATTACTTTTACATTTTATCATATGCGACATTGTTATCTCTAAAAAATAAATAATTAGGGCCGCTTTTACAATCGCCGGTTAAAATCCGTATAGCGTTATCCCACGAATAAACCAAGGAAATGGCTATTACAATTGATGGATAGACGCTAGTAAGAATAAATATCGGAATTTAAGCTAGTATAACTTATACCACCGTGTACAGGTCAAATAAACAACCGTATAAACTATACTCGCATCTTATTGGTCCGTTCGAAACGTCAAAACATAAACAAAAAATAATAATAAACCGCTATTGTAAAAAAAGTGTGTGTTTTCTATGAGAAAAGTCTTAAAATAATAAAATAGTCGCAAAAAAGAAAGAGAAGTTGCAATTTTACATCTTTAGAAATTGAAACCTTAGTATCATTAGTAATTAAAAATCAAGACAAAATAGGTAAGTGAAATAAAAAAGCATTTGGTAATTAACATAACCTATTGTTTGGGACATACATTTTAATTTCAGAATGTAAGAAAACCGATTGCCTTACAAATTCTCAAAAAGACCAATGTTGGAAAAGTATTACAGAATTATTTAACAACAATATGGCTACAGGTCGCAGTGAAGCAAATTTAAAGAGTAAATGGGTTTCTTTAAAAAAATCAACACGAAAACATTATAACGAACAGACAAGAGAGCTGCAGAAGACTGGCGGTGGACCAGCCGGACCAAACTATTTGGGTCCAATTGGAGAAAGAATTTTAGGAGTGATCGGAGTAAGCGGCACTGGCACATCAAGCCGCAATGATTGTGATGCCGATGATTTATTAGGTATTTTAGCACAGTATTACGTACTCCTTAATTCATGAAATATTTTAGATATATATTTAAAATTTGTGCTTGCAAAAAAATTTACATAGTAGTTATTACATTACATTTTTTATAAACAAAATATATTTCAGAAGCAGAAATCATATACGACGATAATTTAAATGTAATAAATGTATGCGAAATACAAGACAATGAACTCGGCAATAAAGTAGTCCAGTCTATTTCAGAAATGCCAAGAAAGGTAATATTTGTTTTGTTTTACTTTTATTAAAAAATGATTAATCACACAATAATTTGGCTCTGGCACTAATAAAATATTTGTTATAAGGATTTCAATTGGGAAGGATGGAATCCAGTTGCGCTGCGGCAAGAACTACATCCTTCGTTGCGTGTCCTGGAAGAAATAGAACCAGTCCAAGAAGCTGTTGTGACGAAAAGTAAGTAGAATTTTACTTTATACAGTCCTATTGCTTTATCAAAATTTAAAATTTTATTGCTGTTAAATGTTGTAGTGTTCTTTTAATTCAATAATTTTAATTAACATCTATTCTGTGTACAAAATAAATTCTAAAATATATTAAAAATTAAACAAATAATTTAAAATAATCCTTACAATAAATATATATGTTTTCATTTATTATCTTATTTTTATTTATTATATATGCAGTTATCAGTAGTAATAGTATTTTTATTTTGCAGATGTACATACTCCAAAACCACCACCACCCTATAGACTAAAAAAAAAGAGAATACAAACCGAGACAGCAATATATACGGAATTAGCACAAAAAAAATAGAATTTATTAATTTTCAAACTAGATTATTACAAGAAGAGCATGATGCTAAAATGTTAAGAGAGAATGCAAATATGATAATAGCGAATGAGAAGCATGATTTAGAAATTAAAATTTTACAACAAGAATTAATCAACAAACAAAACTGTAATAAACAAATAAAAACTTTTTAATTATATAAAAATTTATTTAAATTTATTTATATATATTTATAATAAATTGACAAAATATTCTCTTATAAGACTATTTCGTCTTTCATTATTTCCTTCATTCCCTTGTTGTGCTGCGTCTGGCAATCTTCTTGCTTCATTTGCCCGATCAGCAGCAACTACTTCGGGATCATCTAGAGGCAATTCATTATTTTTAGCAATTGCCATATTGTGAAGTACAGCTGTTGCAATAATAATATTTTGCGACTTTTCCAACGACACCTTCATACATAACGAAAGGATGGGAAATCTTCTTTTCCAAACACCAGAATTTCTTCCGGAAAACTTGGATGTGCTAACGGAGTCATTAGATAAAAAGTGTTGCCATACCCACTGTCTCCGATAATAATTCCATTGCCCAATATACCTTGCGTTAATTTTCCTTTAAGTGCAGAGTTGTTAAATATCGTCTGATCATGTGTGGATCCACGCCATCTTACGACGATATCCTGAATTCTTAATTCAGCATCACACACAGTTTGTACGTTCCATGAGAATAAGCCTTTCCTATTACGATAATATTCTGCATCTAGTTCTCCTGGCGATTCAATTCCTACATGTGTTACCTGAGGAGATGCCGATGCAACAGAATTGCATGGACCTCTTCCCAGAAGACGCTGCCGCACCACCTGCAGTTACCTGAGGAGATGCTGATGCAACGGAGTCGCGTGGCCTTCTTCCCAGAAGCCGCGACCGTACCACCTGCAGGTGACGCGGAGGATTCCAACACGGATCTTCCCAGAAGCGGTGCCATATCAGCACATTGTGTTGATATAAATAATTAACATAAATGTATTAGTTTTTAGTCAGTAATTAATATTCGTAACATACGTTACATATATATAAATGTATCTTTAAATATAATAATAAACAATCGAAGTTAATCGATACTTAATTGGCGCAGTCGGTAAGATAGTTGGAGTTTTGTGTATCGAACACTCAACTTTTGTTTTAACGATCAACCAACTATCGAACATAAATTGAATAGTAAACAGTGAAAGTTAATTCATTGACGTCCCACAACGTGGCTCTTCAAACATCAAGACACCACACATCTATAGAAGAATTGGGGGAACATCAGTGAAGAAATCGATCACGGGAAAAGGAAAGAAAAATCGTCCTCTTCCACAAGGATTCGAAACGTCGACGGACTAGAATCGCCGATCAACGGGAAGAACCCTTACAGTATTAAGAAGTAGAAAAAGATGCAAAAAATTATTATCATATTAATGTAAGTGCAATTTATAAATTAATGTCCCTCGAAAATTTATTCGAGCAATTAAATTTATCGCCTTTAACTGACTCAGGTGAAAATATTGTACCCGTTCTAGAAACTAATGTTAATTTAAATACTAATAATACAAACTTAAATAATCCAAATTCAAACCTTATTAATATTGTTTCAATTAATTCTACGATGACAGAATTTAAGCCGGAATATTTGCATTGCGTTCCACAATTTGATGGAAACGCTAACGAATTAAATAGATATTTGAGTATCTGTGAGAGTGTTATTACAAAATTTTACGATACAGCTAATACAAATAGTTTTCAAAACATCTATTTATTAAATTCAATAATAAGCAAATTGAGCGGAAACGCAAAAATAGTGACAAATATTCAAAACATTTCCACTTGGAAAGAATTAAAAGAGACACTGATACGAAATTTTGCGGATCAGCGCGATGAAACCTGTTTAAATCGAGACTTAGTTTTACTTAAACAATACCCAAATGAAAAACCTCAGCAGTTTTTTGACAGATGCTTACAAATTTTAAATTTATTATGTTCCTATATCGATCTTCATGAGGAAACAAATGAAGCAAAATTATTAAAACGCTCTTTATATAATAAACTCACATTAAAAACATTTTTGTCTGGATTAAGAGAACCACTGGGCACTACAATTCGTTGTATGCGCCCCAAGGATATGCACGAAGCATTAAATTTTATTACAGATGAAGAAAATATTCATTATTATCAAAACACAAATAATAGAATAAATAAACAAACTCCCGCTAAATACAATAATCAACAACCAAAAATAACAAATCCACAATTTAATCAAAGAAACGAAAACGCTTTTCCATCACGTCCAATTCACATTCAACAAAGAGTAAATAATCAGCCGCAACGATTTTTCAGGAACTCCGAAATTTTCAAACAACCACAACAAAATCAAAATGTTTTTAGACCTAATCAAAATCAAAATTTGTCAATCGCAACCCCAATGAGTGTATCAACTAGACAAAGTTTTAATAACAGCAAAAATGTTCAATCAAATCAATTTAAAGCCCCGCAAAGAACATTTATTTCTGAAGAATTGTATAACGTCGAAACAGACGATAACAACGAACCATTACTAGGCGAATACGACTATCATTATAACCAAGATAGTGAAACTATTGACCATGATAACGAATTAATTTATGAACAACATGAAAATTTTCACGTGGACCCCCAATTGGACAACATAACATAGAACCCCCTTTAATTTCAATAAATAACATCAATACAAGCGAATTGCCTTATATTACCCTTCCAGAAAATAACTTAAAAATATTAATCGACTCCGATTCAACCAAATCATTTTTGAGCCCAAGTATTGCTAATAAATTTTATTCAAATTTAATCAGAAACAATCCATTTATTGTTTCAACTGTCTTTCAAAAATCTGCCCACAAATACAGTGTTCAATTACCAATATCCAAATTGTTTAATTTTCCACAACCAAACAAATTAAAATTTTACTTGTTTAAATTTCATAACACATTTGATGGTTTAATTGGTCATGATAACCTTAAAAATCTTCAAGCAAGTTTGGACTTTAATAAAGGTCTCTTAATAACCCCATATTCTAAAATAAATCTTCAATATCACCAGATTAAAAACGACCTGAATTTAATTACAATTAAACCACGCTCAGAACTGGTAATAAAAATTAAAACATCAATAACGGACGGACAAATAATTATACCTTATCAAAAAATTCATAATTGCGAAATTCCCGAATGTATAAGTATTGCTAAACAAGGAGAAGCAATTACTACCATATTAAATAATACAACAAGTTCAATTAATTTAGATTTTTCGGAACCCATAACAGTAGAAACATTTATTGAAACTAAAATTCCAGAAACTAATCTTAACAATTTTGATGAATCTAACAAACACATCTTAGACCTATCAAAAATTCGCACCGATCATTTAAACTCAGAATACCATATTGAACAATTATGTAAGGAATATTCAGACATTTTTTACCAAGAAAATACTCCATTGACGTTCTCCAATCAAATTAAACATCAAATAAAAACCAGCGATGAAACACCAGTATATTCAAAATCATATCGGTACCCATTTATTCACAAGCAAGAAGTGAATACACAAATTAATAAAATGCTAGACCAAAACATAATTAGACATAGCAATTCACCCTGGTCGTCTCCTATATGGGTAGTCCCTAAAAAAGTTGATGCATCCGGGAAACCAAAATGGCGAGTAGTAGTTGACTACCGCAAACTAAATGAAAAAACTATAGACGATCGGTACCCCTTGCCAAACATTACCGATTTACTTGATAAGCTAGGTAAGTGTCAATACTTTACAACCCTAGACTTAGCAAGCGGATTCCATCAAATTGAAATGGACGAATTCGATGTCGCAAAAACGGCATTTAACACCGAAAACGGGCACTACGAGTATCTCCGAATGCCCTTTGGCCTTAAAAATGCGCCAGCTACATTTCAACGCATAATGGATAACATTCTTCGGGGAATCCAGAACGAAAAGTGTCTTGTTTACTTGGACGATATCATAATCTTTTCTACGTCATTACAAGAACACTTGGATAGATTAAAATCCGTTTTTCAAAGACTTAGAACCACTAATTTTAAAATACAACTTGATAAATCCGAGTTTTTGCGCAAAGAAGTGGCTTATTTGGGTCATATAGTTACGCCAAACGGTGTCAAACCGAATCCTGATAAAATTAAAGCTATCAAAAATTATCTTATTCCTGCAACTACAAAACAGATCAAAGGATTTCTAGGCCTTTTAGGCTATTACCGTAGATTCATTGATAATTTTGCTAAATTAACAAAACCACTTACTAAATGTCTTAAAAAAGGAGCTAAAATTATTCACGATGACGAATTTAAATCTTGTTTTGAAACTTGTAAAAACTTATTAATCAACCAACCAATACTTCAATACCCGGATTTTTCTAAATGTTTTAATCTAACAACAGACGCAAGCAATGTTGCTGTTGGTGCTGTTTTATCACAAGGGCCAATAGGTAAAGATTTACCTGTGGCTTACGCCTCACGAACCTTAAATAGTTCGGAACAAAATTACAGTACAATTGAGAAAGAGCTTTTAGCTATTGTTTGGGCAACCAAATATTTCCGACCGTATCTGTTTGGCAGAAAATTTAACATCATTACTGACCATAAACCACTTCAATGGTTATTTTCATTGAAGGATCCAAATTCTAAGCTAGTTAGATGGCGTATAAAACTAGATGAGTTTGATTACGAGATAACTTACAAAAAGGGAAAACTAAACGCTAATGCAGACGCACTATCAAGGATAGAATTGCATACTAAAGAATTAATTAATATTGTTGAAAATACTAACCAATTTAGCAAACAACCTGATGATGAAACCGAAAATATGTCTACACAAGTTATGCCGGACGATGAACATGATGACGACATAACAATTCTCACAAATGCCGAACATCATCCTATTGTAGAAATTCCTATTTCGGAAACTCCAGTCAATCATGGACGAAATCAAATTATTATAACATCAGTTTTACATTCCCCTGCTCAACCAAAAATTAAAATTCTTTTTGAAAGTAAACAACGTTTTTATGTTCAAATTTCAAAAAATGAATTTGAAAGAGATGTTGTAAATTTTGTAAAAGATTACATAGCCCCTAATGTTCAATACCATTTATATTTTGAAGATCCAAATGCATATGAACCATTTTGTGAAATAATAAGAACAAATTTTAAATGGCCTTCATTAAAATTTAAACGATGTAAATTTAAATTAATTGATATAACAAATAAAGAAGACATCAAAGATATTATTCTTAACTACCACGAAGGTAAAAGTAACCATCGTGGCATCGACGAAACGGAACAACGAATAAAAAAAATGTATTATTGGCCTAAATTAAAAAATTCGATTCAAACCTTTATAAACGAATGTGAAATTTGTCAACAAAGCAAATATGAGAGAAACCCAATTAAAATTAAAATGAATGTAACTCCAACAGCAACTAAACCTTTTGAAATTATTCATTTGGACACTTTTACCTTAGAAAAAACAAAATTTTTAACAATAATTGACACATTTTCAAAGTACGCACAAGCATACAAATTAACATCTTTAGTTGCTATACAAATAGTAGATAACCTTATTCAATTTTTTTCACATCATGGAGTTCCTCAACAAATTATTACTGATAACGGCACAGAATTTAAAAACACTGTCATGAAAGATTTATTGACTTTGCATAAAATTAAAGTTCACTTCTGTTCACCTAATCATGCTCAATCTAATAGAGCAATAGAAAGATTTCATTCAACGTTGATTGAACACATTAGATTACTTAATGCACAGGGTTTTAAAGATACACCTATGGAACAAAAAATTATTTACGCAATTCTAGCGTATAACCACTCTATTCATTCGGCAACCAAATTTAAACCAATAGATGTTATAAAAGGTCATATTACCAACGAAGACCCCTTTAACATAGAGCTTGACAAAACTTTACTTAACGATTATATTAACAACCACAAAGAAAAAACAAAAATTCTTTATACAAAAATTAATCAAGATTTACAGCAAAACAAAGAGAAACTCATTACAAAAATTAATGAAAAACGTGACGATCCAAATTTATTTGAACCTAACACCGAAACTTATATCAAAAAGCACATAAGACAAAAGAACGCCGATAAATTTAACAAACCTATTTTAATAACTGAAGTAAATAAAGAGTCTAAAACAGTTGCTAGTACGTCTCAAAACAAAATACATATGGATAATTTAAAACGTCCACTTAAAAAAACTTTCGAATTTTAATACTACTGATTTATTTCAGATTCCCTCTTGTCATGGCATTGCCTGACAAAATTAAAATAACAAACTTGGAAAACAATCCAGGA
Source organism: Tachinus rufipes (assembly GCA_963932245.1). Classification (NCBI taxonomy): domain Eukaryota; kingdom Metazoa; phylum Arthropoda; class Insecta; order Coleoptera; family Staphylinidae; genus Tachinus; species Tachinus rufipes. The sequence continues at coordinate 83,068,226 of OZ010741.1, read as the reverse complement.
TTAATACCTATAAACCTAGGATATGCAAAGGTACAAGATTACACCCACACCCTAATACATTATTTTGACTTAAACCCAATAATACATGAAATTAATAAATTAAACGCACAAACAGCCGAAGTCATATATACAATTAGCAAAAACAAAAATTACTTTTTTGAATGTTCCAATTATGTCAAAGTTATTAATTTAATCAAAGAAAAGGTTGTCAACAAATTAATAGAAATAATTCCACACCAATTAAGAACAAGAAGAGGTTTAATCAATGGTCTCGGATCACTATTTAAATCAATAACAGGAAATTTGGATGCTTCTGACGGAGAACGATATGAACAACTAATTAACCAAATTCAAAATAATGAAAAAAAATTGACCACAACAATATTAAAACAAAATTCATTATCAATAAAATTAATCAATAAATTCAATAATACTATCACACAGATATTTAATAATGAAAAGTTACTGAACTCAAAACTTGCACAAATAACACAAATTGTTGAACGCGAAGCAAATAAAGAAAACATAAGTTTAATCAAAGATATGTTAGTCCAATTTACAAATATGTACGAAATAATAAATTCTATCTTACAAGACATTGAAAATTCAATTGCTTTTTCCAAATTAAAAGTTTTACACCCAAGTATAATAAAAACAACAGAACTATATGACGAATTGTCTAAACTACAGCACAATTTATTACCGGAACAACTACCTTTTCAAATCAACCTAAAAAATACTATTTTATTTGAAAAACTCATTGAGATTGAATGTTTCATTTTAAATAACAAAATAACATATTTATTACAAGTGCCAATAATGCACCAATACAAGTTCAATTATTACCACTTATATCCTATCCCGGTATTTAACCAGAGTCAATTCAAGGCAATAATTCCAAAAAATAAATACTTATTGAAAAATAAATTGCACTATTCATTTCAAAGTAACATTTGCACTAAAATCATGCCTCAATACTACGTCTGTAAACCTGTCAACATCAACAACATTGGTGAAAATAGCCCCTGTGAAATACAACTCTTGGAGATGAAGAATACATCCACTTGTGAACTAACCCAACTCACAATAAGAAAGTCAATCATTCGACAACTTGAAGAACCATCACAATGGATTGGATTGTTCCCTCAAAAAGAAATCACTCAACTGAGATGCCAACAACAAGAAGAAATTGTTAACTTAATTGGTTCATACTTGATAGAAATTCCAAATGGCTGTAAAGTAATCACCAATAGACAAACAATTATAAACGAAGAAGAAATAACAAACAAAAACCAAGCAATAATGTTCCCACAACTGGACCATATTCATAAAAATCCCAAAAAGGTTGTAGGCAACGTTCAACTCGTAGACATCACCCTTGATGAACTTCAAAACGTTAAAGAACAAATTATTAATGACCAATTGACATTCGAAGAAAGTGTAATCCCGCATATTCCTAGTATATGGACAATCCTTTTATATATTATAAGCTTACTAATAATCATTTATTTTTGTTTCAAAAAATATTCAACAATGAGGCGACCTGCTCAGATTGGAGAAACAGAGGAAAATATCGAACTACCAAATGTTCAACTACCTCGCTTCACTGCGTAGTCGAATCTTAGAGGGGAGGTGTTACCTGAGGAGATGCCGATGCAACAGAATTGCATAGACCTCTTCCCAGAAGACGCTGCCGCACCACCTGCAGTTACCTGAGGAGATGCTGATGCAACGGAGTCGCGTGGCCTTCTTCCCAGAAGCCGCGACCGTACCACCTGCAGGTGACGCGGAGGATTCCAACACGGATCTTCCCAGAAGCGGTGCCATATCAGCACATTGTGTTGATATAAATAATTAACATAAATGTATTAGTTTTTAGTCAGTAATTAATATTCGTAACATACGTTACGTATATATAAATGTATCTTTAAATATAATAATAAACAATCGAAGTTAATCGATACTTAATTCATGCGTACAATCAATCGCACCAATCACTTTTGGAAATTTTGCAATTCTATAAAACTTTAATTGCACGTCCAGTATTTTTTCTGCAGTTGCAGGCATTTTTATATACCGAGGCCGTAAACTGGCAATTTCTTCAGTCACTTCTCTTATGGCAACACATGCAGCGGATTTGCTGATTCCCAAAAAATCTGCAACAACGAGCTACATTGAACCTGTCGAGTAGAACCGTAAAGTAAAAAGCAGTTTTGTGCAAGGATCTATCACATGGTTTCTATTTGTAGGAGATTTTATTCTGTCCTGAATTTCAATCAACAATTTTTCAAATGTTGCCTTACTCAGACAAAATCGTCAAGAAAACTCGTTTTCGCTCTGCTGTTCAAAATAATTAACCTTAAAAGTGCATTTACAATAGAATACTTCATAAAAGATAAAAATATATAATTTTTACCTTGCTCTTATGTTTTTTGGAGCCCTCATTCTTTGTATTCTATTTAGAATTTCTTCGTCACTGTCTGAATCAAAAACATTTATCTTTACATAAACAAATTCACAGATAAAATGAACTACTTCCTATCATTTAACCGAATAGTATTACCAACTTAATATTATTTTCGTCTGTACGAAGAATAGTTATCTGATCGTGCAAAATCGTTTGTAAAAGCGGACGTGGGTATAAGTTCCTGTATAAATTTGTACATCGAATAGTAATTCTCCGTTTTAACCGGCGGTTGTAAAAGCGGCCCTTAGTCAGCCCTTTTGTGAAAGAATATTTTTTTAAATTTATTTATTGTATAAATAATTAAAAATTACAAAACAAAATTTAGCACTATATTATTATGCATAAATATGATTTGACATGAACATGCCTCAACATGCAATGCATGTGCCTCAACTCAAACTTCTATGCCGGAGTCTGAATTATAAATTTAAGTAAATTATATTGTCATTGTGAACCAATTTATTTTTTAATTATAATTTTTGCTCAAAAGAAATTAATATAATTAGTTTATTATAAAAGAAGTGAAACAACATGCATAGAATATTGTACAAATTAATTAAAGCGTTTTATATAAAGTTGTTCCAAGATATGATTATTCAAACCACTCACAATTAAAATGTTCTGCAGTCTCCATAAAAGATTACTTAAACAGTGACAACATTGACAACTTTGTTTTTCTGAATGAATATAAATCAAACTTATCAAACTGTTGAAACCCATTTTTAATATATACTTTAATAAATACTTAAATTAGATTTACTTACTTCAATAACAACTGCACTATTCTTTTACGACACAAGACTGTCACGTGCAGTGCACGTGCGATTTACGAATAATAACTTGTTGACCTTGTTGCTATAATTTTATTGGTCTGGGTCTGGGGTCCGACTTACCGATGGCTTTACCGATAAAGAAGATTTCGTTGTTGTTTGTTCTATTTTACGATTTCATTATTGCCAACATAACGGCAAATTTCACATTCAATCATTTCAAACCATAAAAAAAATCGATTTTTGTCAGAAAGAATCGATTATTAAAAGAATCGTTCAAAAGAAATCAATTCAAAAAAATCGATATTTTTATACAAAAGATCGATTTTTTTGATTTCACGATTCGGATCGCCCATCCCTAGTTTAAACGCGGGATTTCCGAAGCTTAGATTAATTTGCGAACTCCATTTTACTTCGAACGAGACTTTAGTTTATATATTTGTTAGGATGGCAATGAAAATTACTAAAATAACTGTAAAGACTAGCTTCATCCATATTGTTTTGTTTAAGTTTATATTGGTTTGTGATTGTGATTTGTGCCTTTATTATAAAACGAAATTTTGTTGTTGAACATGTCTTCTTGTATTGACAAATCTTCAAATAAAAGATAATAAATTTTATATTTATTTTATGTCAGTTTAAAATTTAACCTAACTTTTATTAATTTAAATTATATATTGGCAATTTCATTTCAAACGGACCAGAGCAGGGGCACCCCCTCCCCCGGCGAGAAACATGCTTTAGTATTTTTTTTCTGTTTCTATAACTTATTAGTAGTCATTTGATTGGTTTACGAAGGTATGAAACTCTTTAAAAAAAATTCTATGATTTTTTAAAGTTTTTTTGTATTTATTCAACGGCAAAAAACGCATTTATTGTTTAAAAACCGCAATTTTAACGCAACTAAAAAATTTACTAATAAAATCGATCAGAAATTTTCCGTAGAATCTAATTCTGGCGTCATTTTAAATCTATACTCTGTCTATAAACTGTAAAATTCATAAAACCATTTTTTTTACCAGTGGGCTAGGCAAAAAAGAAAATAAAAAAAAAAATTAAACGTTGAATTTGACGTATTTTAATGTAAGTTAGTTAGAAAATAAAAATTTGTTCTGTGTATTTGGGTTTTAGGGGTCTAAAATTAAAAAAAAAACTGCAAAAATGTGGCAAAATGTCTATTTTTTAACAAAAACTTTTACAAATACACGTTTAGCAGCGCTCAGAGGAACTATACACCAAATATTATTGAAAATTTAAGTTTTGCGACAATTTTACATAGAAAATAGTTGGTGCCATACTCATTGGCCATAAAAAAGTCCACCTAGAGAGAAATTTTTATAAATTTTTCAAGTAAAAATGCGTTAAACATTAATTAAAAAATTATGATTTTTTCCTATCATTATTAGATTCAAATGAAAATTGCGTAACAATTAGTTCACTCTGTTACTCTTATGCTACTATATTCCAAATTATTAATTTGAATTAGTAAATGTTATGTTATTTGTTTTTATTTTATCTCTATGCGGATATTAAGCTGCGCGAAGGGGCAAGCAGTAGGCGCCGCCATATATTTATTTGCACAAAGTCGGAACGAAGTCGTGTTAGTTACCTAGATAGTGTTCTGTCAAGGTTATATTTATAATGTAAACAATAAAGCAGCACTCAAGTGCGCATATATTGGATGCGCAGTGGTCGTTGCCCGTTCTATCTTACGTTACTTCACTTTCTTCAATGCAGTTTGTGTTCTTATTTCGCACAGAAAATAAGTGAATTATTTATTAATAAAAATGATTTCTTATTAAAAAATTTTATTTATTAAACTATAAATTTTTTTTAGAGATAATTGCATAAAAATTTTGTTTTACTATTTGCTACAACAAACTTCTTATTCTGGGTCGGCGACAAGTTGCATTCTGTAGGGATTCGATAATATTGTAATAGTGGCTGTTATACTATACTGCCGTCCTAAGCAAAAATACCCAAAAGTCATTTTTTGGTAAATACGAGTTAGGAACTGTTTCTTATAGCTGGTATCAAGATCTACCGATTTAATAAGGAAAAATAAAATATACCGTATTTACTAAAATAATGACAAATGCTAAGTAAAAACACAGTAAACAATCTTTACTAAGCAAAAACACCGTAAAATAAACGTGCCGTCTACAAAATGCGGTGTTGTTGCGTAGCATCGCTTAAATTCGAGGTTCTTCTTTAGTATCAACGTTGCATTGCGCGAAAATAAAAGACTAATAAGACAGTGTGCCAATGTGTGATTATGTGTTTATGGAACATGTGCTATGAGAGTCAAAAAAACATTTTACTAGTAAATTAGAAGATAAGCAATCTCCAATTATTAATTAAACTAGAATATAATGAATAATTGTTTAGGGTTGAATGTAGTAATGGCGTGCAGAAGTGGAACAAACATGTCTAGAGAAAAACTATTAGTGGAAATGGCAAATAAAACTGTTTATTTCATTGAGTTGATAATATAAAATATAATGTTAAAAATGCCCTACAAGTTGTAAATAAAGTAAAAACTTTAAAAATCCCAAATGACCACACATTAATTTCACTAGACGTAGAATCTCTATTTACGAATATACCCAAGACCTTAGTAATTAATATCATCAAAAAACAATGGCAAAATATTGAAAACCACACTGTAATTGATAAGGAATTGTTTATAGAAGCTATTGGACACTTGTTTAGTAATAGTTACCTACAATTTAATAGGAGTTTCTATTTACAAAAATTTGGTTCCCCAATGGGATCCCCAATTAGTCCTATTCTTGCCAACCTTGTTATGGATGATCTTGTCACAACGTGTTTAAGTGAGTTAGACTTCGAGGTTTTGTTATTATCGATATATGTAGATGACACTCTAATCATTCTACCAGAAACTAAAATCATTCAACTTTTAAATAAATTTAATAATTTCTATACAAATTTAAATTTCACAATAGAAAGGTCAGTTAATAACAAGTTACCGTTTCTTGACAGTTAATAACAAGTTACCGTTTCTTGTCATGTTGCAAATTTTAGATAATGATAAAATTACAATAGATTTATATAAAAAACCCAGTAGTAGCGAAAGAACTTTAAATTTTAATTCGGATCACGTAGTTTCACAAAAAATTAATATAATTACTATGTATAAAAATTAAATACTAACACTTTGTAAGAAAAGTTTCCACAATAAAAAATTTAATAAATTTAACATATTGAAATTAAATAATTATCCCACCAGTTTAGTCAATTGTATTCTATTTAATAACAACAACAATAATATATTCATTAATAATGCAAACAATAATATTAGTAAAAAGAATAACATTATTAAAAAGGTGTAGTTTTTAATACCTCATATCCATGGGTTATCACAAAGACTTAAAAAATTCTCACAGATGAACAAACGAACATAACATTTAAATCAGATAAAGTATTAGGAAAACTTTTCACAAATCTTAAGGACAAAGTACCTAAAATGGAAAAGCAATGTGTTGTTTACAGTACAATAATTGCCCAAAAAAATATATTGGACAAACTAAATAAAGATTAATTACATGAATAAATCAACATAAAAAGGATTGTATTTCACAAAATAATAATACAGGGTTAGCTTGTCATCATGATAAAGTAGGACATAAATTTAAGTTTGATCAAGTAAAAATTATAGATATTGAAAGTAATTACAATAAAAGGCTAATCAGTGAGAAAATTTATATCAAAGCTAACGATACGTGTAACTTTCAATTGGATAGTAATAATTTAAATATTATTTATCACAACTTAATTAAATCCCTGGGTTAGTTCTTTCAATTCGTTAAAGAAATTAATATATAAGTAATTGTTGATATTTTAAATTTATAGTTAGGTTTAGATAATTAGGACACACTGTATAGTCATAGTTGTAATACTAGTCATGTTAATCGTTTTTACATAAATTAATTTTTTCTCCAAATGACATTAAAAGCTGCCTTTTAATGACACTTGGCAGGCTTAGAAGTTGTACTTTTAATGCCTAGGCAGAAAAAGTCCGTAATTATTCTGGAAACAATCTAACAATAACATTAAATAATATTATGGAATGTTGATACATAAAATTGTGTTAAATTATATTCAATATAACATAAAAACAAACAAACAAAAATTTTGTAGAAATATTTATAAAAAAATAAAAAAAATACAAGATATAAAAAATAATACCATTCATGCGAGTGGAAATATTCCGTATAGAAATAATAAAAATTGCCAGTCATCTCACAATTGAAATGAAATCACTTCCAGTAAGGGAACGAAGTTACTGCTTTCCTTTCAAGAGCAACACGCTCCCGGGGCTTGACGCACTGAACCATTCTGATGCACCTTCGTGGTAGGTGGTGCATGAGGGGAGAGGGAAAGGAAACTCTGAACAAATTGGGGCGTCGTGCTCTCTGTGAAAGGTACATGGGGAGTCAAGCACAGAATTGTTCGGAACCGTCCAGAACAGTAAAAGGAAAGCATCCAGTGAAACACTTGAATATAGATGTTCCCAAATCATCATCCAGTAATGAAGAGAATTATACATTTAAATATTTCATCTATATTGATAACATATTGGTAAGCAATGTTGTTTCTATTTGTAATATATAGGTCAAGGTGATTATGTACTTTTGTTCTTTTTTAAATTTTATTGGAGACATTTTAATTGTTATATAAATAGTATTTTAATACATTTTAGTTAGTAATATTTATAATCGTTTTGTGTTTCATTACATGTAAAAGTAGTTTTACCACTGTCTATTAGTACTCTAGTTTTTTTTGTATTAATTTGTTCTAGCACTGAGGAAGGGGACAGACTAGTTCCCGAAACGTTTGTAATCGTTAAGTATAAATAGAATATTTTAATGAAAAATTGTCCGTCTAACACTTCCCCAATCATTTAAAAATTAAAGGACGTCGAATTATAAAGAAAATATACCATTAATAATAATATTCTAGAGGAAACTCAGTTTACAAAGTCGGGAAACATTAGAAAGAGAAGAAAGTTTAGTATTTTGGTAAAAGAAAGAATTAATATCAAAGTTGAAAAGTTGCAGGAAACTCATCAAATTTTAACATCTTGTGACCCAGACAATTGCCGTTATAAGTGCATATCTACAATAGATGAGAACAGACGGTACAATATTAATAACCAATATTGAAAATTAAGCTGGTTGGAACGCAGAAAGTTTATACTTGAAAATGGTAGTATAGGCTTAGCCAAAAAACACACTGTACAGAGTCCAAAGCAAAATAACTCTTTTAAATATTATTTTAAAGACGCAGAAAGAAATATTTCTCTGTGAGCCATTCTTTTTGACCACTCTTGGTTTAAAAAAAAAACAACGATTTGGTAGTCCATCATGTTTTTAAAAACACTCAGAAAGATAAACTAACTTCCGAAAAGGACAGACGTGGCTTCAAACCTTCGGTGAATAAAATTTGCAAAAAAAGTGTCGATGAACACATCGAATCTGTACACCCGCGTGTGTCACATTATAGAAGGGAGCATGCTCCTAATAAGAGGTATTTGCCCAGCGATATTACCATAAAGCAAATGCACATAGATTATCTAATTAAATACAACAAACCATGTTCCTATGATTTTTATCGTAAAGTTGTGAGCAACAAGAAAATAAGTTTCACCAAACTTGGTCATGAGTAATGTGAAACGTGTGAAGAATTTGCACTTCGTGATAAAAATCACACAAATGAGAATTTGGATGAGGAGTTTGATAAATGTCAACTTTGGTCAAAGCACAATACTCGGGCTAGAGCAGCCAGAAAAATGTACCGATCTAATGCCAGTTTGCGATTTAACGACAAATCAATATGTGTGTCTGCTGACTTGCAGAAAATAATAATGCTTCCACGTGTTGATACTTTTAAGAGAATAGTTTTTATTAAACGCCTGGTAGCGTACCATGAGAGCTTCGTACCTGTTTTTAAGCATTTCCAACAATATAACATAAAAAAATGTCTATTTTAATAAGTTCCTCTAAAATATTGTATAAAAATACATGTTTCTAGCAACAACAAAATTACATTTGTCTTATGGAAACAGGTGGCATTCAACTTTTTAAGTTAACCTCATTTATCTCGTTTCAGCGGTTTTTACTTTTACGGTACTTTTGCTTATGACGGCAGTACTTTAATCAGCGAAGCAAATCAAGAATATTCAAAAATATATTTTAGTGTTATTTTTACGTGTTATAAATGACAAAAAATAATAGAAAATTTTCATTTTGATTGTATTTTTTTATATTTTTACATTGTTTTCGATAAGGTTTATTGTTGCTGCTTTTCAATTCAAACTTTTTCAAACTCATTCTTGTTAAAAATCGTAAATGAGATTGCTAAATTAAAATTATTACATGGCAATAAATATATAATAATTGCTTGGAAGCTGTTTTTAATTTTTTTTTTATATTTGATTGTGATATTTTTTGTTTCAGATTTAATTTTGAAATCAATTTTTACAGTGGATCATAGAGCAAGATCATCAAATTTTTAATTTTATTTAATTAGAAATTTTGACAAATTTATTGAAATGGCGTGTTATTTGGGCGATGTTAACAATGAACATGAAACATTTACAACTTACACTATTACTCAAGAAAACCAGCTACTTCTGGATTTGCGAACAGAGCAGAGCGTCCAATACTTGCAAATTCTTCAATCTGCGTAAATCTTTGTAAATATTTGACATCCACTTACGAAAGCTGGTAAAGAACAAGTTCTGATCTAAATCATTCTCATAAAAAAACAATAACGCAAGACCTCAGAATTGTTACTTTAAGTGATCATGATAGAATTTTAAATGAAAAAATCTATGAATTACATGAAAAAAAAAAGAAAAAAAAAACATTCCTTGATTCTTCTGAAAGCCAAGGCTTTACAATCAGACAGCAAACCATGGCCAACTCCTGAAGAATTCTCCGTTGGCACTTACATACAAAAAAAATAGGTTATGCGCGACATAATATGAAATCAATTGTCGAAAAAATTCATAAAAAATTAAAACAAGTTTTACATATTCCCAACGAAAAGAGTATTAAGGAAAAACCAAATTCTGAAAACTTTAATTTGCTCATGGTCAAGAATAAAGAAAAAATTAAAACTTGCAATCAAAAAACCAAAACCTACTCTTGCACCAGAAAAATGGTTGATAAAACAAACAAGTGAATATTTTGAGGTTAGTACGAGAATGGTCAAAAAATCTCTAAAATTGAGAGAAAATCACAGCATATTGGTAGAGGAGAAAAAAAACTAGTTTTTTGATAATGGAGAAAATCATAAGCAGAGTTAGAAACACTTATTGCGATCCAGATGGTATAAACTCAAGAATAATGCTGAGAATTAGAGACAGAGTTCTTATAATAAAGATTCAATACGAGCAAAAGAGATTACTTTTATGTTCATTGAGAGAATTATATGCTAAATGCTATAAACAAAACAATCCTACTAATAAAATTGGATTTTCTACATTTTGTTAATTAAGGCCAAAACACTGCATTTTAGCGAGCGCAAGTGATACGCATTCTGTGTGCTTATAAAGAAGTAGTCTCTAATATTGTTTGTGATTTTAATTTCGAAAATTGTACAAAACATGTTCTAAATGCTCTGGTAAGGAAGAGATTGAAAAAATATTGAAGGTACTTCTTTTTGCAAACCAAGCACTATCGAAGACAAAAGCTCATTGAGAGAAAGCTCAGAAAACGAAGACAAAGAAGAATTGCAATATATTTACAAAGAATGGACGTCAACCGACCGAGCAGAATTAATAACAAAACGTTGTTCACAAAGTGAATTGCTCAATATTTTTATCAATAAAGCTGTTTAATTTTTGACTCACATGTACGTAGCTCAGCAATCTAATTATCTCAAACTTGCCAGAGAAAGTTAAAAAAAATTAAGTTTTAATCTTGATGGATTTTGCAGAGAATTGCCAAAACGTTGTCCAAGACGATGTCCTGCAGCGTTATTGGAACCAAACTCCTTTAAAGGTGAAAAACAATGATTTATGTATATTTTATGAGGATTTGAAGCACGATATGCCAATGGTAAAAGTCTTCACTAGTAAATTACTATATTACATTCGGGAAAACTTTCTGAATGTAAATCATTGCGAATTTTTTAAAACGCAGAAATATTGAAATACTTATGTGAAATTGAGAAAATTTATATTAATGCAACATAGAATTCACATGGGAAATCACCTTGTGATGGCATTAATAAAACGTCTCGCAGCACGAGCCAGTTTGCAAAGACCTTTAGATAATCAAATAATTTCATTAGATGAACTTTTGAAATTTTGTCAGCAGTACGTACTGTCCGTTTTTTGCATAAGTGTGCCTTAACAAGAAATTTATGTGGTTAGAAAAACCTATAAAGAAACTCTGACTAATACCATTCCAGGAACAAGGAGTTTCCACCAATACTTACCTCTTGTTGGATACACAATTAAAAGTAATACATCAAGCACTGACGCCAATATATCTTTATATTCAACTTAAAAAGAAGGCAGAAAAATCTGTTCATACAAGGCGGTAACGTTTGTGGCAATATTTATTAATGATAACTGGCAAATTGCTTTTATCAAGCAGATTTTAGAAGAAAGTTTAGAAGCTCAAATGAGTCTGATAACATACAAAGACATAGTAATCTTTTCAAGCATTGAAATAATTCAGTAGGTACCATTTAAAAATATTTTATGCGTTCTAAAAATTAATAGAAAGAAAAATGGAGAGTTAAAAATACAAAAAACTCAATTTATTAGAATCATTAATAATTTCAATAAATATCAAAAATTATTAAAAAATTTGAAACATGTAGAACAATTAGAAGAAGTACCAGATTTAAAATAAGAATTATTTTTCCCTACGTGATTGGTACATTACGCTTGTAAACATATGCATACATATATTTCTATTATCCAACAAAAAAAAATTCTTACTTTTATTCTTATTTAATAAATTAAAAATCATTTTTAACGAATTTTTTGCCTAAAAATGTTTTTCTAGGTAGCCTTCTCTAAGGTGAAATTGTCCCTAAAATTCAAATGTATAATATTTGGTCTATAGTTTTTCTGAGCGCAGCTAATCAAGTATTTGTAAGAATTAATGTTAAAAATAGGCATATTTACCACATTTTTGCAATTTTTTTAAGTTTTAGACCCCTAAAACCCAAATACATAGAACAAATTTATATTTTTTAATTAATTTACATCAAAATACTTCAACTTATGCTCTTTTTTGCCAAGTCCACTGAGAACAAAAACATGGTTTTATAGCGTTTACGGCTTATAGACAAAGGTATACACTTAAAATGGAAAAAAAAATTCTGATCGATTTCATTAGTAAAGTTTTTTAGTTTTGTTAAAATTGCGATTTTTAAACAAAAAATGCGATTTTTTAGTCAAAGTAAAAAAAAACTAAAAGAACTAAAAAATCGTAGAACTTTTTTTAAAAGGTTTTATACTCTCATAAACAATCAAAAGACTACTAATAAGTTATAGAAATAGTAAAAAATACTAAAGCAAGTTTCTTGACCCCCCTGCTCTGGTCCGTTTGAAATGGAATTGTCCATATATTATTATCATAATTTAATTAGATTATTTGTTTAAGTAGAATCTTTTTATTGGTTTCGTTGGTCACAAAATTCAAAGAAGTCTTAGAATGTAAAAAAAATTGATGACAGTTCTACCTGTGCAAAAGAGGCTGCATGGCTAAAACTTGCGGAAGAGTTTAAGAGTCTTTCAGTAAGTCAAACCAAGCACATGCAATATTAAAAATTGCATTCAAGAAACAACGAGTGAATAACAACATTGAGTATTGTTTCTTTATTAATTACAGATAGGATTAATAATTAGTTTATGTTGGTATAATATAAATTTTGTATAAAATAATAAAGACTTTATTAATTACAGAAACAATTCATGTGTTGTTCCTGAACTCATCTTATAAAACAACATTCTCGTTTGAAATTCATGATAAGCTGCAATTTACATTCAAGATGCTTTCAACTCGGAGCAATCCAAAAACAACTGCAAATATTGGTAAAATAGCTAAAGAATTTACAATTGAAAATTTTAATGGGAAAAATTCAAATGTAAATCAATGGATAACTAGTTTTAAAAACAAATGTGAACGATTTAATATAACTACAAATGAGAAAAAAATTGGAATTTTAAAATCATGTTTGGAAAAAGAGGCTTCAAATTGGGAGGACTAGAAGAAAAATTGTGTTGATACATTTCCAAATAATGGTTGGTCGCCAATAAGATATGCACTGCAATTTAGATATCAGACAGGTTCTATATTAGAATACGCATTAAAAAAAGAAAAACTCTAACTAGAAGTGACAAAATCTATTGATAATAGATTTAATTGCAATTGGCTTACCAATTTTCGTAGCTGATAGAATCGATCGAGAAAAAATGGAAAAATACTGAAGACTTACACAATGAAATAAGTAAATTAGAACATCTAATGCACACATTTCAAAACAAAATAATATAATAAAATTATAACAACAAAGAGAAAATAGAGAAAACACTATGTGAAATTTGTAAAAGAAAGGTATAGGTTTACGCTTACATCTTGGCAATGGCTGCTTTAAAGATATGTTAAAATATGTCAATAACTCAGCATTGAAAATAGACATAAATTACGAGGATTCAAAAAACTAATTACCCCACCATTGATTAAACTTAGAATAACATTAAACGAAATTTTAGAGGTTACAGCTATTTATGACTCAATTCAAAACTACTACACATAAATAAAAAATTCAACAAAAAATCAAAAAGTTAACCTTGTGACAAGTTAGGCCACCCCATGTACATTTTTATTTAAAATAATACGCAATGGAATAAATTTATACTTACCTATCAGGTCAGGTCAAATTCTTGTGATACGATCATAAAGAATTTATTTTTTCTGGTCTTTTTACTGATCTTCATCCAGAACGCATGTGCTTAAAACAATAAATCTGCCGCTTTCTAGTTTTTTTTTTTATAAATAAACACAATTTATGTCATTACCTACGTAGGTAATTTAATCTAAAGTTTTACTTTTTCTAATTGGTTGTATTTATTATTTGTTTAAATAAACATAGTATATTTTTACATGGTGGTAAGGTTAACAATAACATGTGCTTATTTTATTTTTAGTTATTTATTGTTTATGGACAAGTGTGAGTCCCTGGAAACAATACTCATTACGTTCATTATAATTAATAAAGAATTTATATTAAAGTTATCAGCTGTAATTTATTTCTTGAGTTGGTAAAACCGCTGTCCAAAAACCCTGAGATATACTGTTTCGCCACAATTTGGCGCACCCAAGCGAGGGACCATCTCTGGATTAATAATACAAAGTATAAATTATTATAAAATAATGGAAAGTACACCAAAACAACACCGATCACAGTATTTCACTCGAGCAAGGAGGAACCAGGAGGTAACCGTCTCAACATCAGATATTGGTGGAGCCTAATTTATGAGGACTACATCAACATCCACAAAAGTAGTAGCAAATATGATATATCCTAATGCTAATAAACCTGTTAATATAACACATTCCGATGTTGTCTCGGTTCACTCGGTTACTTCAACGGGGGGCATATTTTCAAATAACCCTGCAGGTATCATACCTGCTAAATCATTTAATGTAATTAGTAATGTGCAAGCAGAGAGTAATTTAGATAATTTGTAGATTTAAATCCAAATTCTCAGATATATTGGCACTCGGTTAACTCATCGGAGGGCATCTTAAATAACCCAATAGTTACCATGTTTACATAGTCATTAAATGTAATTAATAATGCACAAATGGAATCTACTTTAAATAAATAACCTGTACTATTTGATATCGGATATAGCGAGCCACTCAAGCTATACATCAGAGAGCATTAAATTAAATAAATCAACGGGTGCCATTCCTAATAGATCATAATTTACAATGGGAATTAGGACAAAATAACTTACTTGGGCAATTTGAGGTGACTTCCAAACCATTTGTAATAGGTCACTCTAGTAATACATTGGGGACATGGTTAGTAGTTCCACAGGTGCAATTCCTATTTCATTAAATTTAGTTAATAAGAATAATGTTGCACAATTAAATAAAAATAAAATACCTGATCAATATGCAGCAAAAGCTTTGAAGAATATTCACTTGAACAAATGAATAATTCTTTATCACTGTCAAACACAAGCACAAACTTGTTGTCAACAAATAATCATGAAGTTGGCAATGCATATGCAAGTTTAAACCCGATTTACACTGCACCAAAAGGGTTAAATCCTATTATGTACACAGTAAACATGTAACAGCAACAGCATCACAAGGTATTCCAAGTCTGTTGACTACTACTCCCAAACCGCCTATGGGACAAGTAGTAAATGCGGTTTATCAACCTTTTTATATGGCAAATACCCAACCGCATGCTGCTGTTTCTGTTGCAAACAATAATGTTAACCGATATGATTACGCTATATCATCAACAGATGATGGCGTAAATGATAATTTAGGTGATCGCTATGTAGCGTCAACCTTATATTATTAATATATTAATCTTAACAAGATATGTAAAGCCTTTTTAACATTTGAGAGGATTAATTTACATCCAGTTCTATTTTTCAACCAGTTAGAAAGTGTAATAGAACTTTATAATGTTTCATTTTTGCAATTAAAAATATGAGGTCATTAATTATTTAAAAATAGCGCTTATAATTGGTTTATAGCCATTTCATGCATGAGTCAAGATTTTGATGACTTCAAACACCTTTTTTATGAACAATATTGGGTTTCATTTAAACAGCATGAGGTTCGCGGTCGCTTAGAATCGGGTCGTTATCGCGCAGTGGATGGCACATTTTCCAATTATATGTTAAAATTGATTACCGAAACTCAATTTTTGGTACCATCTTACGAAGATAAACATTTAATCCATTTTATTGCCCGGCATTTTCCGCTTCACATAGCAAATTGTTTAATTGGGACTTCAAATATTCGGCAAGCGTTGTCGGTATTGCGTAGTGTGAAATTCATTTCACAAAATTTAACTTTTAGCAACGTTTCGAGTTCTCTATCTGTTCAGCCTAGCCTGAACTATCAAACTTAACAACGCTCTAGATTTTCCCATCCCAATAATATTGTTAGACCACCTCATACCAATGCAATTGCTAATCTAGTTCTTAACGACAATAAATACATCAAACATATGGATCAGGAAAACTACAACGACACTACCGTTTAGACTCGGACGTTAGTGTCATAAAACAAGTCAAACATTTTGACAATCAAAATCCAGGAGAGGCCTTATTTGTTAAAGAATCTGAATTTGATCACGGGGAAGCACCGGTTCACTCTCCGGTGTTAACAATTGCTTTTGAAAAGTTTCAATTTCCCGCACTGTTAGATACAGAAAGTGAAATTTTGTGCATCACTTATGAAGTTTTTCAACAAATAAGTGCCGTGTTTGTGAATGTTGTTGGTCTGCGTGTTCAAGGTATTAAAGTCAATCCGACGTTAGTCTGCTACTCACTATCGCTAAGAAAGATGACACTGTTCGCGTTTGTTTAGATGCGAGACGACTCAACTTACTCACTAAGTCGGAAACCGAACTACCGCGGTCAATTGAGGACCTGAAGGTTAATCTATCTGAGGTAAACTTTATTTCCAGTTTGGATTTGACTATTTCATACTGACAGATATCCATTAAACATTAAACATTATTACCGACTACGGTCCTGTGCGCATTTGTTTACTAGCTGTCATTTTACAATTGTGAATATAAATAATCAAAGTGAATTTTAAAGATTGTAACTACATATATGATCTTTTTTATTGTTTGTGTTGTTATAGTGACTAAAGTTAATGTTATTTAGTGCATCATTAATATAATATTAATTTTATTTAATTGTGCATACGTCATTGCAAAATCAGCGCACGCGCTCTTTTGAGTAAAACCACAGGTCCGTATCCCGGATTATTATTATTTTGTGTTTTAAAACAAATTAATTTTAATATTTCCTTGTTTGTTTGTTTGTTTATTCATTTGCATACATGTTTGTATTAATTAATTTTTATTATTTCCTTCTGTAATCTGTTGCTGATTTTCCGTGGTCTTCGCTTATCTGTCCGTTAGCCACTACTATCGGCCCAGTAGTGTGAAAAGTCTATCCTCCCCTTTCCTAATTTTATTTTGTTTGTTTTTTTTTTTTAATATGAATGATAATATTAGCAATGATGAGCTATACCATAAAATTGAATTGTTATTAGACACAAAGATAAATAAACTACAAATTGACTTAAAAAGCTCATATGAATCTAAAATTAATGAATTGGTAGTTCATAATTCTGAATTAAAACGCCGTATTAACAATTTAGAATATAATCAAAGAAAAAATAATTTTATTCTACACGGCTTTGATCATAATCATAATAACACTAATATAGTTGATAATGTAATTCAATTTATAAATAATCGCCTACAAGTACAGATATCCATCTGTGATATCAACAACGTTTATCATATCGGCAAACAGAAAAATTTAATTAAACTAGAGTTAACCTCATATCTAAAAAAACTAAACATAAAACAGAACTTATACAAACTTAAAGGTACAAAGATTAGCTTTTCTGATGATTTGTCGCCTGAAGAAAGAGCTGAACAACAAGTACTTCGAAAGCATTTGCGAATTGCCAGAGCTAAATCTCTAAATGCAAAAATTGTTCAAAAAAACAAGTTGTTAATTCAAGGTGATATTTATACCGTCGATCAGTTAGAAGAAAACGCAATAAACAATATTGCAACATCTACTGAGTTTGAAAATCCTCCTGAAAGGTTAACGACAAGTGCACCTGGAACTCCAAATCCTAATAGTTACATAGATATTGTAGAAACTCAATCGCAGTTACATTCTGAACCTCCAATCAACCAGTCCATAGAGTCGAAGATATTAGTTCAAACGACGTCGAAGACATGCAATGCAGCAATAGCTAATACTCCAAAACTAAGTAACGAATTAAACCGTAAGCTAAGAAGCAACTCATCATCTAATGCCCCAATATCCAAGTTAACATCAAACAAAATATCTAGACTTAAGGCAGTTTAGTTTTCTTTATTTCTACAGTTATTTTGATTAAATGTAATTTTTTAATTTTTTTATTATTTTGCATATGTTGATTATTCAATATATAATACTTTGGTTTAACTATGTCGACAAGCTGTAAAATATACTATCAGAATGTCCGAGGTATAAATACTAAGTTAGATCATGTTTATGCATTAACTCATGATCTGTTTTACGATATTCTAGCATTTACTGAGACATTTTTAACTGCAGATGTTTGCAATTCAGAGATCATGAATTGTAATAACTATTGCATATATCGCTCTGATCGTACATTATCAAAATGTGGAGGTGCTTTAATTGCACTCAAAAATACCATGGAAGGTCATTTAATTGATACTTCTATTTTTAAAAACGCTCTGCCTATTGTAGATATTGTTGGCTTAAAAGTGAAATGTAGTTCATGTGTGTTTTATATTTTCAATCTGTACATCCCTCCTAAGTTTGGTGTAGATAACTACGCAATATTATTTGATATTTTTGAACAATTTGAAATGATTTATGAAAATAAGGTGATCATATTAGGTGATTTTAATATTCCAGAATTCTGGAATTACTCAAACAACAATAATTTTGATTACCAGTCATACATGTTGAGCAATTTTTTGGATTTTTTTAATTTCAAGCAGTTTAATTCTGTTACCAATAACATGGGTCGTGTACTTGATCTTGTACTTTCTAACTTAAACTGTATTGTTGAATTAGATACTTCTCCATTAGTAAAAATTGATGCTTATCATCCACCTCTATTGATCACAATTTCTAATATTTTACACTGTCATAATCATTCATTTCCCATAAACAGTAATAGTAAATATTATAACTTCAGAAAAGCAAATTATATTTTGTTATATGATTTAATGATCCAAGTAGACTGGTCATTTTTAAATAATTACGATGATGTTAATGTTGCTTGTGAGATCTTTTACACTAAATTATATAATATACTTGACTCCGCCGTGCCCATTGTTACACCTAAAAAATCTTCATACCCCCCTTGGTTCAATAAAGAAATTATCTCGCTAATAAAACAAAAGTCTAATTGTTTCAAACTTTATAAGAGAAATGGAAATAAATGCACCTTAAGTAAATTTAAAAAACTACGATCTCAAATTAAATCATTAATTCAAAAATCATATAATACCTACATCAAACAAATTCAATCTTCAATAATAAAAGATCCAAAACAGTTTTGGTATTTTATAAACAATAAGAAAAAAAAAATCCCGCATTCCTAATTCATTAAAATATCTGGATGATAACGAAATTAAAGATCCTCAAGAAATAGTAAACAGTTTTGCTGCATATTTTAATACTGTTTATACCAAACCAAACGATGCTAGCCACTATTTATTTGAGTCAACAATGCAAACATGCGTCAAAACTCCGACTTTCACTGAAGAAGATATTTTAGAATCAATAAAACCAGTTAAATCTAAGCTAACTTGTGGTGTTGATAATATCCCTAGCTTAATTATAAAAGATTGTCGTTTTGTTCTTGCCCAACCTCTATGCATCTTATACAATCTTTCACTAAAAACTGGCACATTTCCTCGTATTTGGAAAACTTCAAAAATCTGTCCTGTATATAAAAACGGCGATCCATCTTTAATTGAAAACTACAGACCAATATCTATTTTGCCGTGCTTTGCAAAAGTGTTTGAAAAACTTTTATATAATTATGTCTATAGTAGCACCAAACATATATTAACATCTGCTCAACATGGCTTTGTCAATAACCGATCTACATTAACTAATTTAAGTTGTTTTACTGAATATGCTAGTACAGCCTTAGACAATAAACAACAAGTAGACGTGGTTTATACTGATCTTTCTAAGGCATTTGACAAAATAAATCATGATATTCTTTTAAAAAAACTAGATGGTCTTGGTTTTGACGACAACTTTGTATTGTTTTTTAAATCGTATTTATTGAATCGATACATGTTTGTTAAATATAATGGATTTATTTCATTAACTTTTGTTCCATCTTCTGGTGTTCTTCAAGGTTCCAACTTAGGCCCTCTGCTATTTAATTTATATATTAATGATGTTACAGATGTGATCGAGGTCAATAATTTATTATATGCTGATGACTTAAAATTATATACCGTTATTAAATCTTACGACGACTGCATTAAACTTCAAAATTCCTTGAGTAATTTACATCACTGGTGTAACAGCAACCAACTTAGTCTTAATGTCCAAAAATGCATAACAGTTATATTCAGTCGCAAAAAACAAATATCACTTTTCCTTACTCAATCAATGGCAACGTTTTATTAAAAAAAGAAACACACAAAGATTTAGGGGTAACATTTGATTCAACTCTTTCTTTTAAACAACACATTAACTTAATTGTAAAAGATTCATACAAGTCTTTAGGTTTTGTAAAACGATCATGCAAACAGTTTTTTAATTTACAATGTGTATGTTTATTATACTTCACCTTAGTTCGCAGTAAACTTGAATATGCTGCGCTGATATGGGACCCTCATTATCAAACAGATATTAACTTAATTGAAAATATTCAACGTAAGTTTTTAAAGTATTTATATATGAAAAAGTTTGGATTTTATCCTGTTCAAGGTTTCAATCATACTGCATTACTTAACACATTCAACTTTATTCTATTAAAAAGTAGGCGAATAATCTCTACACAATCATTTTTGTATAAATTAATGCATAATTTGATTGATTGTTCATATTTAATAAATAAGCTTTCATTTAATGTTCCCCGTTTATCATGTAGATTTCAGCAATTATTTTACTTGCCCAGAATATATAGCAATATAGCTTACAGCTCGCCTGTATATAAAATGTCTTTTATGTATAACAGTTTGTGTAGTCATTTAGATATACATTTTATACAGTCAATTAAATTATTTAAGGCTAAGCTGATATCTCTGTTAAATTAAAGCTCTGTTGCATCAGCGGATAGTTTGCATTTTTATTAATATTTTATTTTGTGTATTTTATTTGTATATATATATATATATAAATATTATATTTTAATATCTTTTTTTATATTTTTTATGTTCTTTACATGTTTCATGTTTTTTGTTTTTGTATTATTTTTTTTTAAATTTGTATTATATTTCATATACTCTGTAATTGGGTACTTGTACCTGTCTGAGTGTTTACCTAATAAATAAATAAATAAATAAATAAATAAATTAAACGTAAGCATCAAACCTACCATTTTACAGTTTTACCATTTAGATTAAAAACGGTAGTCAGTTCTTTTACCAGATGCATTGACCAGGTGTTGGGAGTAGAGTGCAAGAAGTTTGTGCATCCATATGTTGACGATCTTCTCATAACGCATTTAGAGCAAGTGTTATCGCGCTTGAATCAAGCCAGATATACTTTGCGACTGGTTAAATATAAGATTTTTTTGTCGAGAATTAAATTTCTTGAGATATATTTTCAGCTCCCAGGGTTGCCGACCTGATCCAAAACGGGTCCAAGCTTTGACCGATTTGTCTGTACCAAAATTGGTAAAACAATTACAACAATATTCAAGTTGAAGTTGTTGAGTATACATGTGTGTTAAAACGCTCTCTTAAAGTGAATTTTAATCAGTTTAATTTAACATAATCAAATTTTGTATTCGTATCAATATAATTTTAAAGTGTTATTACATCAGTTTGTGTATTTAAATTTTTAATTTTAATTGTGTAAAGTGCAATTTACAGCTATTTATATATTATAAGTGTATGGAATTTTCCAATATTCTGCCGACGTAGTGAAAACATTTCAGGATACAGCGAATCATATAAAAAAAAAAGTCTATATATATTTTATATGGGATTTAAAAAGTATGTTTTTATTATAATAATTTGATTTATCTCA
Source organism: Tachinus rufipes (assembly GCA_963932245.1). NCBI lineage: Eukaryota > Metazoa > Arthropoda > Insecta > Coleoptera > Staphylinidae > Tachinus > Tachinus rufipes. The sequence goes on along the minus strand of OZ010741.1, from coordinate 83,045,968 downwards.
AATTATTATTATTTATTGCCAAATTACATTTAGATATACTAACTGTGTTATCACTACTAATTTATTTATCCGCGGTCTTCCTTTGTTTGCGTTATTAAAAGTCGTCACAATTGACCGGGTGGCGTGAAACGAGTGTCCTTGTCTTCTATTTGTTTTTTGTAAAATTTGTTTTTTGTAATTTTGATTTTTGTTTTATGTGTATTAATTTAAATCAATAGTAAAATGTCATTATATTGCTGGTCATGTACTAAACTTATTCATCCTAAAAATGTAACAGACTCAATTAAATGTGTAAATTGTCTTAAATGGGCACATAAAATATGTCTAACAGCTAGTGAAGATGGTACTGACATTCTAGATATTGAGAAATTTCATTGTATTCAGTGCACTAATGATAAGTCGGTATGTTCTGTTTCGGAAATGAATAAACTTCTACAAGGTTGCTTTACCTCATTTCAAAATCTGATTTTTGAACGATTTGATAAAATTGAAAATAAAATTGATTCTATTAACTTGAGAGTTGATGCATTAGAAGCAGAAAATGTTCAATTAAAACTTAAGTTAGAGGAACTTCAATCAAATACTGACAGACCACATAATTTTGAAGATATCATTGCTGAATTTGCAAACCGTGAAGATAGAAAAAGAAATGTCATGATGTTTAATGTAACTGAATCTTCGAATCGTTCAACTGCAATAAGAATTGCGGAGGATGAAAAACGGGTAAAGGAAATTTTAAATCCTATTGGATCATATGATATGCCGATAAAAATGATAAGAATAGGTAAACAATCTGGCAAACCTAGACCACTTAAATTGATGTTTAAAAGCGCTGCAAATGCAACTTTCATTTTAAAAAATATAAAGAAACTTAGTCTAACTGATGTTAGAATCAAATCGGATAAAACACCTGCCCAGCTTGAATACTTAAAAACGGTCCAACAGGAATTAGAGGAACGCAAGAGAAATGGAGATATTAATTTATTTATAAAATATATTAACGATAAACCTATAATTAAAAAAACATTCCAAAAAACTAAGTGATATTAATATTTACTTTCATAATGCGGGGGGGATAAAAAGTAGAATGAACGAGTTTCAAATTAATGTACTGAATTCGAACTAGCACATTATTATAATTATTGAATCAAAGTTGTCACCTGAGATAAACAATTCTGAATTTCAGCTGCCGTCTTATAATATATATAGAAGTGATCGATCTTGTAACAATAGTAATAAAACAAGCGGGGGTGGCGTACTAATTGCGGCAAAAAATTGTTTAAGTTATTCAACAAGATTTAAATAACTTAAATGAATGGTGTAATAATAATAAACTTTTGTTGAATATGTCCAAATGTAATGTAATTTCGTTTGTTAGATCAAATACATGTATAGTTAACAATTATAACCTTGACGGATGTCAATTAACTCGTTTTGATGAAATTAAAGATTTGGGTGTTATATTTGATCAAAAGTTAACTTTTTCTAAACACATCTCCAATATTTGCACAAGAGCACGACAAATGTTGGGTTTTATTAATAGATCGGCATATGAATTAAATGTCAATGCAATTATTTCCTTATACATATCACTGGTAAGATCAATATTAGAGTACGGATCAGTTGTTTGGTCACCATACCAAATAGGCCACCAACGTCAAATAGAAACCGTCCAACACAAATTTTTTAAATTATTATCTTTTAAAACTAGATTGCCTATTGATCTGTTTGGTTATGATTTTTTTTCCCAAAATTTTAATTTACAACATCTTGGTGATCGAAGAATTATTATAGATCTTTGTTTTATTAATAAACTAATTAATAGTCAAATAAATTGCATTGATCTTTTATCATCCCTAAACTTTAATTTTTGTCAAGATCGATATACAAGAAATTCATATCTATTCCGGTGCAAACTCTATAGAACCAATTATTTGCATAATTCTCTAATATCTCGGTTAATGAATGAAGTTAACCATTTCTCATCTATTCAAAGATTAAATGTATTTGATCACAATCATAAAAGATTCAAAAAAGTTTGTTATAGATTAAATAATATAATGTTATTTTATAGTACAATGTAAATTTATAGCTTTATACACATATGTATTTTCAATTGTTTGTATTTTTTTTTATGGTAATGGCGATTGCCGTAAATAAAGATATTAAGATTAAGGATTTCTTGGCTTAGTAAATTTTGACCGCACTTTATCATCCCCGGCATGATCTGCCTTTTATCGTTCAATGTGACGCGAGCGATGTCGGAATTGGTGGTGTCCTGTATCAGGTGATTGATGAAAAACGGCAAGTGGTAGCGTATTGCAGTCGCCTTCTGCTGGATCAAGAGACTAGATATTTTACGTCCGAAAAGGAGCTTTTGAGCGTGGTGTTTGCCTTGCGAAAATGCGTGTTCTCTTGCTGGGTACAAAATTTGTTGTATTGACTGACCGTAGTGCGCTTACTTATCTTAATTCTTGTAGACTATTATCACTTCGACTATCACGTTGGGTTCTGTCAATACAAGAATACGAATTTGATATTCAGCACATTCCGGGTCGTGATAGATTAGCTGATATCTTGTCTCGCCATCCCCCCAGATGACTGCCAACACCACAAGATAGAGAATTCCGTATATTTGCGATAAAAGCAGGTCCCGATATTAGGTTGCTTTTGCAAAAAGTACCCGAGTTCCAACTAGCGGATAACAAACTTTTCGGTTTAATTAATTCTCGTTCTTTGGTCATCCTAAATTTTTCTTTCATAAAAATATGCAATTTTTGCGCCGCAAAACTGATGCATCCGCCTATTTGTGTATTCCAAGTTTATTGATACCCGTTTTTATTCAGTTGTATCACGAGTTCTATGGGCATTTCGGGATATATAAAACCTGGTGTGCGTTGCGTCGAGATCTTTAGTGGCCCAGCATGTTTCGCAGCATTAAACGGGAACTCAGAGGATGTGAGAGTTGTCAGAGGTTAAAGCATTCTTTTGAGTCAGTGCTTGCAAGGGAGCCGAATGATTTGATTTCTGTCAACTTTTCTGGACCTTTGCCTCGCTCAACTGGTGGAGTAACTTATATTTTTGTTGTGCTAGATGATTTTTTTAAAGTACGTCACGTTATACCGGTGAAAAAAGCAACCACTGCAGCAATTCTCAATCGTAATGTTGGTAAACCCACTCGTATACTATGTGACCATGGAACGCAGATTACATCTAAACGTTGGTCAAGCTTTCTAAATGATAACTCGATTCAAAGCATTTTTTCCTAAGTTAAGTCACTCTCAGGGAAACCCCGTAGAAAGAATAATGCGAGAGCTTGGTTGTCTTTTTAGATCTTATTGTCATGATAATCACAGTGCCTGGGCGAACGAAATTCCTAAGTTAGTTGGGTATCTGAATAATGTAACTAATGAGTTACGTCATCGCCTTCAGAATTTGGTTAGCTCCCTGAGCACATCATTGATCAAGATGCATATTGCGTGCTAGCCTTAGAGAATATGAAAAAACGTTCTCAAAAACGTATTTTAGAAGGTCCTTCCGACTCTCAAAGGATAATTTTTGGACAAGGCTATAAGGTGTTATTACGAGCTAACCCCGTCTCCTCTGCGTTGAGTCGGGTAACTAAAAAAATCTTTTATCTTCTTGAGGGTCCTTATTTGATTGGAAAACGTATTGCCATCAAACCCTATGTGCTGCTACACCCTGATTCTAGGATATAACGTGGGACTTTTCACGGCTGTTATCTTAAGCGCTACATTCCTAGTTCTGAGAAGTGCAGGTCGCCTCCAAAACTTCCTGAACTCCCCAGAATGGAGGCAGTTGTAACAAGTTGGGCCACCCCATGTACATTTTTATTTAAAATAATACGTATTGGAATAAATTTATACTTACCTATCAGGTCAGGTCAAATTCCTTTGATAAGATCATAAAAAATGTATCCTTTGTGGTCCTTTTACTGCTGATTTTCATCAAGAATGCATGTGCTTAAAACAATAAATCTGCCGTTTTTTGGGTCTTTTAATAAATTAACACAATTTATGTCATTACCTGCGTAGGTAAGTTAATTTAAAGCTTTACTTTTTCTAATTGGTTGTTTTTATTATTTGTTTAAATAAACATAGTATATTTTTACATGGTGGTAAGGTTAACAATAACATGTGCTTATTTTATTTTTAGTTATTTATTGTTTATGGACAAGTGTGAGTCTCTCGATACAATACCTATTATGTTCATTATAGTTAATAAGAATCTACATTAAAGTTATCAGCTGTAATTTATTTCCCGGAGTTGGTCGAACCGCTGTCCGAAAACCCTGAGATATACTGTTCCGCCACAACCTAAGAACATTTAATGGTCAAGAATTGACAGTAAATTACATTGACGACATATTAATTTTTTCGAAATCTTTTGATGAACATATAAATCACCTATCACAACTACTAGAAACTATAATGAAAGAAGGATTCAGATTAAAACTTGCTAAATGTACATTTGCATTAGATTCTGTACAATATTTAGGCCATATTATAAAACACAACACAACTCGGTATCACCAGTATAAGATAATCTAGTTTCAATAAAAAACTTCCCAGTACTATAGAATCAGAAAAACATTTGTAGGAAAAATTAATTTTTATAATGACTACGTACCAAAAATTTCACTAATATTAGAACCTTTACACAATTTACTAAGAAAAGGGCAAACTCGTTTGGTTTGAAGATTGTCAAAAAGCTTTTGAATATATGAAAAATTTCCTTTGCAGTCAACCAATATTAGCTATCATTGACCCAGACTTATCAATACATATATTTACAGATGCAAGTTTACAAGGTGTTGTAGCTGTGTTAAAACAATCACAACCAAAAAAAAATAATCGAAAAACCAGTAGCGTAATTCTCAAGAAAACTAAATGAATCACAAAAAAAAAAGTTTTCTATTTAGAATGTTTAGCAATTAAAGAATCAGTAAAATACTAGCAACACTGGCTTATATCTGATTGAAAATTTATTTTAAATGGTCTGCCCATTTAAAATATTTTCAGATCACAAGCCACTAGAAAAAATGAATATTAAAGCAAGAACAGACAAAGAATTAGGTGATCTCATCTATTATTTGTCACAATATGAGATCGAAATAATATATCTTCCAGGTAAAGATAAGCGGACTCTTTAGAGTCTAGAGTCTCATGAAGACATAGAAGATGAATTAAAAATTGTGAATTTAATTAAGATAGAAGATTTAATAAAAGACCAAAAAGAAAACAAAAATTTAAAAGATAGAAAAGATTATTTAATTTTTAAAGATAACTTGTATTATAGAAAAATTAAAAAAAGTTAAAAACTGTATTATCAGAAAAATTCTGTAAAAAAATTTCACAACAATTTTTGCCACATCGGCATAAAACAAATGCAAAGCAAGATATCACAATATTATACGACAAACAATATTTCTGATTATATAAGGGAAACATGCAAAAATTGCAAAATATATATAAAAAATAAGTCAAGAGGACAAAACAAAATTGGTCTAATGTCACATCTTGGTCCCGCAAGAAAACCATTTGAAATAGCTTCGATAGACACGATAGGTGGATTCGGTGGTTCAATATTCACAAAGAAATATTTACACCTCCTAGTAGACCACTACAAAATTTGCCTACATATTAACATTAAAAACGCAAAATACAAATGATTTCATTAAACTAACAAAAAACGTGCTCAAACAACATAAAAGTAATTCTAACAGATCAATATCCAGGCATAAATTCCAAAAATTCAAAAATTTCGTAAAAATTTTTTTTTTCACAGCAATTAATGCACCATTCTCTAATGTATAAATAGGTAAATAAAATCCTCTTCTCTAATGGTTTGATAAAAATTATTTTTATTTTTATTGTTGCGACATGTTTCGAATCGTCCATCGATTCATTTTCAAGCTATACAGAAAATAACAATAAATATACAAGCTACCCAATTATACATGCAAATTCACACTAATAATATATAAATACAAACAAACTTACCAGTTATAAATAAAAACAACACAATTATAAATTAAAATGCAGTGAAGGAACTGAACCTTTCAACTGTCTATATAAATATAAAATCGCATGGTCTCAAATATTATTATAAATCATATTCTTTGAAAAAACATTAAGATAAAAATAATAAAATAAAATAAAAACGTTTGTTTAACCTTCAAACAAATTGATATAATAAAATTATTAATCTTATAATATATTATAAACTACACAGGAATAAATAAATTAAAATTAATATTAATGTAAACATTGTTTCAATATCTTAGGTTAATCAATAAAAACGAGATGATGGTTAAATTATAATCGATAACCTTTTAATGTGTAACATTAAAGTCTGTCTATTATTAACCCTAAATCTAATTAATAAATCATAAAACAAAAGACGATATGGTATAGCAAGTTAAAAAATTTGGTTGACACTGCTAAATTTGAAAGAGTCGACTAACTTAAAATTGTGATAAATAAGTCCTTCATTGGAAAATCAATTTTTGCGTTTAAAGTTTGGTGACTTGTATTCTGTTCCGATCTGGTGATTTCTAAAATCTCAAGTGAGTCTATTAATTTAATATCATGAGTCGTATGAATAAACTTGACATCTCTATCCGGGTAAAAATCATGATTTGTTGTGAGAAGATGTTCAGCAAATTTAGATCTATTGGGTCTGTTGAGTCTAATATGGTCGTAGTGATCCTTTATTCTTTCCCTTAATTTACGAGTTGTTTGACCTACGTAAGTTGCTCCACACGTATTACATGAAAGGGAATATATGCCACACATGTCTTCTTTTTTACATATATCTCTATTGTTGGAAAACTTGTTCAAAAATTGTGTATTCTTAAGCGAGATTTTGATGTTGAAAGGTTCAAAGATCCGAACAAATTCATAACATCTTTCATTGTAAAATGTCAAGGAATAGTATTTGTAAATGATTGGTTCTGGGGTCGGTAAGAGATTTTTGAATAGCAACGAACGTTGTTTTCTCAATACTAGTTTAAGGATTAACTTGTCTGTATATCCGTTATTGAATGCTAATGTTCTAATGTAGTTAAGTTCCAAATTAAACGAGTCAAGTGACATTGGTATAATAAAAAGTCGATGTATTAGGGAGTTAAAAACAGCTATTTTATGCGAAAACGGATGATTAGACATGCTGTTAATGATCGTGTCCGTGCTTGTATTCTTATGGTAAATTGATAATTTAATGGTGTCTGAATTAGTTGATATAAGTAGGTCCAGAAATGGAATTGTCCCATTAGTAGACTCTTCTAACGGGTTAAACAAAAGGCTCAAGCAAACATTAATGAATAAAATCAGATGTGCAATAAATGAAGAAAATTAAAAATACGCGTGGACAACTGTAGAGCACAAATGTGTAGAAAAATATAATGAAACTGAACACACATTCAATAAGTTCAGTCCAAAATATCCATTACACGGCGAAGACACCTCAGTATTATCAAATGAATTAAGGAATTAAGGAAAAAAAGAGATAATAAAGTTCAAGGAAATGATAGGATAACTGCCTTCAAAAACAATACCAAGTATCATATTTATAATAAGAAATTATATGATAAAAACAGAATAGATTATGACTTCAATGTCGAAGACTTAGTATATGTTGAAACGGTAATCGATTAAACCGAAAAAAAAATTAGATGAATTTAGAATTGGTCTTTATAATATCTTACCCAAAATGTATGAAATTGACACAGAACATAAAAAAAACAGAATCTAACCTGTTTCACATTTCTAAGCTCATTCCAGTTTTAAATATAATAACAAACAACAATACTAGGAACACTTAGGTATACCTACCACAAATTTGTAGGAAAAAAATTATTGGAACAATATAATTATAAATGTCACTCAGTAAGTCAAACCAAGCAGATGCTATATTAAAAATTGCATTCAAGAAACAACAATTGAATAACAACATTAAATGTTGTTTCTTTATTAATTACAGGTAGGATTAATAATTAGTTTATCTTAACATATTATATAATAATAAAGACCATTAATTACAGTAACAATTCATGTGTTATTCGTGGACTCATCTTATATAAATATACACGTATTGGAAACCAGCTCGATTATCATCGAAGAGGTAAATACACCGATGGATCGGGGGCATTGCACCCCATCAATGCTGCTCCGAAGGCAGCGGAGTTGAAGCCAACTTCATCCGAAAGTAAATGAACAATTATATTATATTTCAATTTAATTTGATCCGATTGATTTTAAAACCTTGTATTTTATATTATAATTTACATTATTAATGTGTACCTAATGGTTTTAATCAAAGCATGTATTTATTTCATCCACTCATTTTAAAGAGTTAATTATTTAATTTAATTAATTATTAATGAACTTGATGAGGATTTAATTTACTTAAGTACTTTTTTAATATTTTACTTAACTTACCTTGTTTTCTTTGCTAGATTTGACAAGACCAAAAATTAAAAAAAGAAAAAGTTCAGATGAAACTTGGAGCTAAGTTAGAAAGGCTAAATTAGCATTGATAGAAGAATCGAGGAAACAATTAGAAAAGGAGGGCAAGTTAAAAATAAAAATGCTTGAGACCGATTATGAGCACAAAGTTCAAGAAAATGTTCTGAAACTGAAAATAGAATTTAAAATGAAAGGATTTGTAAAAATATTTTTATAAAATTCGTTGCGATTATAGAAACAAAGTGATACTTTAACAATATTTTTCTGCAGAGTGCATTTTTTTAGAATTAAATTTTTGTTTATTTATGTTTATGATATTTTTATAAAATATATATTTGTTCTGTACATACATTTGTATTTATTAATTATATATAAATTTTAGTGTTAAAGATATAGTTAGTAGATATAAAAAAGAATATGTATGATAACCGAATTTAAAGGTAAGCAAAATATTCATTAATAAGCATCCTTGTTATGTTATTTACGACTGGAACAATCCCATGATTGGCTGGCATATTATTAATAAAATTAATTTCTTCTTTGACATCATTTTCTATCGGAGGAACTTTATCACGCATATCACAGGTAATATTATGAAGCACTGCGGTAGCAAAAATTTTTACTTCATTTTTTTCCTCTTTTACTCTAACTCCTGTTGCGAGAATAGGAAATCTACGTTTCTACACTCCGTAGCACAGGTCTACAGGATTACGAGTACGAATTTCAGCTTCGTTAAATAGTTGGTCCCCAGCGGTTACTGGATTGGCAAGAGGAATAATTAAAAAAATTCTTATAGGATAGCCACTATATCCAACTATCAAGCTATCCCCCATTTTACCTCTTTCAATACGTCCTCGAATAAAATTATTATAAAAAATTGTAGAAATTGTAGAATTATTAGAAACTGTAGAACCAGGCCGGCACGACATAATATCATAATTTTTCAAATTTGGACTACTTAAAGTCTGAACATTAATTTAAAATAAAACTGTTTTCTATTTCTATAAATCTCAGCATCATTTCTTCCCGGTAACTGGGTTTTTACATGTGTACAATCTATGGCACTTACACAACGTGGAAATCGAGCAATATTAAAAAAACTGTAGACGCACAGATAGTATTTCTTCATTTTCTATTGAAAATTTGATAAAATGTGGATGTTCATGAGTATTGTGAGTATTGATGCCATCACTATACATAATTTTTTTTACAAGATTCTTACAACTTGTTGATGGTCTTCAGTTACAAACGGTAAAAAAATTTGAAGCAGTTAAAACTTTTCTTCTTTGATCAATCTATTGGCCACTTCCTGATTTAATATAGAAAAAAATCGACGTATTAAGTAGAGGATCATATTATACTAGAACTCATTTAGCAGTTCTATGTTACAACAAAGGTTTTATGTGGCACAAAAGTTCGTGGAAAAAATTATCTGCACGTAGTCCAAAAAAATATTTTAAATTATGTATGGAAAGACAAACTAAATACAAAAAAAATTGCTATAACCTCCCATCATGTTGGTAAAAAAGCAAAAACGCGTAAAGAAATAAATAAATAGACCAATGGCTGAACAACACATATATATCTCACAGTATATCAATTCATCGTCATTTCTTTTATTTGCGGATGATTTAAAAATGTATAGAAGAATATCATCTCTCAATGACTGCCATCTTTTACAACTGGACTTGGATTCTATAAATACTTGGTGTTTTATTAATAAATTATTTTTTAATGCTGATAAATGTTTTTCAATAAGTTTCCATAGAACTTTAAGTAAAATTTCTTTTAACTAAATAATTGACACTAAAGTGTTAAACAAAGTCACACAAATAAAAGATTCAGGCCTTATTTTTAATCATAAACTTACATTTGTTGATCATATAAACATCATGTGCAATCGTGCCATAAAAATGTTAGGATTTGTATATAGAATGTCCGCGGATTTATCAGCCAGTACACTTAAACTTTTATATTGTGCTTTGGTGCGTTCGCATTTAGAGTATGCTCCGTCAGTTTGGAGTCCTGTTTATGAAATTCATAACCGTAGTATTGAACAAATTCAAAAAAAGTTTTGTCGTTTATTGTCTTATAAATCCGGCATATTATCTGTAAATTATGATTACTGCTACATTGCTTTATTGTACAATCTACCGCCATTGAAGATTGAAGAGCTGATTTGTCGTTCTTGCGTAATTTAATTATGTCTGAGATTGATTGTCCGGAGCTACTTGGTACTCTTCCATTCCATGTAGCATCTAATAATAGACATAGCAGACATTCTTCTTTATTTCGCGAGTCTACTCATTCTACTAATTATGGTTTCAACAATCCACTCGGTAGAATGTGTAGATTTGCAAATAATTTACCAACTGATATTAATGTATTTTGTGTCTCTAAATCTACGTTCAGAAGTCAGCTAAGTCATGCTGACTAATGTCTAATATGTGCGCTTTTATGAATAGTATATTTGTATTCTTTATTTTTGTATTGTAAAACATCATTGTTTAGGTATATTTGATGTAGATGTAAATGGTAAGATTATACCGTCAATAAAGTATTATTGTATTATTGTAACCACTAATAGCTCAAGCTGAAATACCTATACACAGAATGTTATAAATATTGGAAAGCTTGCAAATTACACCGGATGTTCATACTGTAGGACAATTTGATAACCCTACATATTGGTTCCAAAGAATGTTTAGGTAAACGGCTTCAAATTTTGGTTTAGTCTGTAAAAGCCGAGAATGGACGTCATGCCATACATTAATAAAATCAATTTTGAGTCCTCAAAATTATTATTTCTGCTGTCCAATATGGAAAAGTAATGAAATCCGTTGCCATTGCAAAATTTGGTAAAACCGGCCGGGAAATGTAGTGGAGGATCTGACTTTCCAACGAAGTCTGTCGCCAACTTTCTCCGACTGGTCTGAGCGGAAAGACGTGTCTCCACGTAAAGTGTGTTTTTCGACTTTGTAACACTTTTGCGCTGTTAAAAACTTTTGGATTTGATTCAAAATAAGCCGAATTTTTTTAACTCTATTGTTAATCCTGGATGTTCGAGTACGACCTATAGCCAAAAAAGCAGAGCAGAGCGCGGCACACAAAACTATCCCTCCCCGCCCTAAGAAAGCGCAAATGAGCAAGTTTTGCATCAAAACGTTGCTCATTATATTTTTTGACATCCGAGGAATCGTCTATTTTAAGTTTGTACCGCACAGAAAAACTGTCAACTCAACATTTTATTTCAAGTTGATCAAAAAATTGAAACGCCGGATTGACATCAAAAACACGGCCAAACTCTACCATGACAATACCGATCAAAAAATGTAAAAAAACTTAAAAATCTTATTTTTTTCAAATTTTGATTGCTTATTATTCGGAAATGGCTCACTAAAAAAATTGAAAAATTTTGCATAATCAGGATTCATGTAGAGGAAGACATTTTTATTGGTTTGATCAAAAACATTTTGATTCCTTACACTTGACTGGGCTTTTACACTTTTGGTTATTTGCAATTTTAAATAATTGCTAATTAGCTCCACAAATTATTAATTAGGTACTTTCTTGGCATTTTTTGAATCACTATTTTCTGAGCTATTTATATCTGTTATTGTTTTTTTTTTAGCTTGCTCTATAACAAAGTTACAATGACTAATTAATTTTTTTTTTTTATATATTTAGATATTTTTAATTATTTTATGTTAACTCCGCAAAAACTTTTGATTGCGGATTCGTGATCTACTCATAAAGATCTATCAGAAAAATATATATATTTTTTTTATATTGTTGTTAATTAATTGATTATTTGGCATTTTAATTTACTGCAAATTAGTTCTACAAATCATTAATTAGGTATTTTTGGAATCAGCGTTTTTTCAGCTATTCAAATCTGTTTTTATTTTTCTTCTAGCTTGCTTTATAACAAAGTTATGATTTTTTTTTATACCGAACAACACTTTATTGCTAGGAATTGCTAACTAAACAGCGGTCTCATTTTCATCTTTTATAAGTTGGTTGGACTCTAATGGCAGATATTAATTAAACAAAATATAATAGTGTATTCTTTGCTTGGGTTTAATTTGAGCTTTATTTGTACATTATATGTAATCTAAGCTTAATTGCCTATAATGTATAACTAAATTATATTTGATGTGTTTGTGAATAATTAAATAAATATTATGAAATTACAGTAAACCATGAAATGTGCATTGTTGTGTTGGCTTCAGTGTAATCAACATACAGAAAATATGAAACTAAAACATATAAGTTTGTATCGATCTTTTTATGAGATCAGTTTTTTTTGTCGGTTCACTTTATTTCCACTATTTAAATGTTCTTTGGATGTTAATGGCAGGCCTGATATTAAACCATCTCAAGGAATAAAATTATATTTTACGTTATTTGGTAAATATTTTATTACTTTTAGTGTTTTGAACATGTAATGACATTTCTATTTTAGTTGTTTTTGCACTCTCAGTAATGGCTTGGTACTTTAGAATCAGCATTAATAATTACAATATCCGATTTATAGAATTATTTTATAAATACTACTTTGCCGAAGTACTAATCATAAGCTACATATGTCTGTTGATTACAATAAAAACTCAAAAAGAGTTATTAGCAGTAGCAAGCATAATGGATTCAGTTGATCGTGCAATGAACGAAAAATTCTCACTTCGATTTACTTATTTCATTCAAGTAGCATTGACTAACTTTACTTTTATATCCGCCTTCATAATCTTATTCAATGAGATATACATATCACTGGTAATATATAAAAGATCATTAATAGATTTGCTCCCCATGTTTATGTATTTAATTGCAACTATACACAGAGGTTATCCGATGTTTGTGGTAAACATGTGCTACTTAGCAGTGTTGAAAAAATTAAAAGCAATGAATAAATTAATATTAGATATTAATACTTGTTATAAGTCACCAGATGTTATAGCGGATGATCTGAATTGTATGATGGAATGCCATCGTAAGCTGTGTGAAACTGTTAACGCTTTATTTAAAATGTATGGTATGGCTATTGCAATCAATTTATTAACTACAACCATTCCGGCAGCTGCAGTTCTTGCAGGAGGGACGATGTATAAAGTATCTGCAGTTGTGGAATTGCCTTTTTTTATTGCATTCAATTTTGTGCTCGTAATACCAATATGTTGTATGGCACATCTGATTATTGAAGAGGTAAAATTAATTCCAAATGGTTTTACAATTTAATTGTTTTAATTAATGTTGATTGTAGTTTAAAAAAACCGGAAGGGTTCTTTGCGAAGTCGATATTTCATATACGAATCCACTAGTAAAGAGAACTGTAAGTTTATATTTCTAAATTGAACTTTTGTTATTATTCTTTGTATTTAGACAAAGTTATTTCTTCTACAAATACAACACGATGAAGTAAAGAACACGGCCTTTGGTTTGTTCAAAATTGATGCAAAACTCATCCCGGTGGTAAATATTACAATATGAAATTTATTGGGTAATAAAATATTTTATTTTTTTAGTTATTTGCTGGTGTTGGATCGGCTGCGTTGTTCATTATTCAAATGAATAATACATTCTATAAATAAAAAAAATATCACATAATAATTTTTAATAACCAAAATATTTTACTACTAATATTCTGAATTATAGAATACCTACACTGCACATAATATATGTTACTTGTAGTACAATTAAATTTTGTATGCTAGGTGTATACAGCAAGGATTAAACATTCTTTATAGGTCAAATACTTGGATTAATTTTGTAACTGTTTAGAATTAGACACCCCAGATAAACTCATAAACATTGCTGAAGCCTTGATAAACTATAAATGAATTTCTTGAAATTTGAATTATGTATTAAAAAACGTGTTAAACTTAAATAAAATTATTTAAAAGTTTTAATCTGAATATAATAACAATTTTACTATCAATATAATTTGATTATATTAATAAATTCTCTAAAACTTATAGTATAAGAGGTAGCAACTTTGAAAAAAAATTCATTTCAGGTCGGCCAGTTTTTGAATATTTCTCATCCTTATTGACGATAGGTCTCGTACATTGTAAAAACATTTTCAAAACTTTTTAGGACGATTTTTTTTTATTTTATAATTTTTTTTGTCACTTTACCATTTAAATCTATCTTGCAGGCAGTATTGCCATCGTTAACATCGTTCTCGACACAATTTAAAAAATTTAAAAATAATAATTTTAAAAACAATTTAATATATATATATATATATTGTAATTCTATAATAAAAAAACATTCTGTTAATTTGCCATACAGAAATTTGGTTGTTTAATTAGCAAATTGTTCACTTTAAGTAAAAAAATAGGCAAATTAGAAGAGTACAGTATGTAATTCCTCGGGTGCGTAACAGAAAAAATAATACAAAGAAGATGATTAATTGTGCTCATTCCATCATCGTTTTACAAAAAAATAATGAGTCGCCATCATCGCTATCACCATTTCCATTATCATTGTTGTCTTTGCATGTATTGTCGTCTAGAACCTGAGTATCTGTAAAAGAATATATTAAGAAATATTAGCCAGTTGTTAAATGTAGAAAAAGTATAATGTCGGCAACCAATGATGGTATCTGATCTTCGATAAACCAAACAAAATCAAATTGATTATTCTTAATGGTCCAACCAGAAGCTTCTGGAGATAACGAGGTTGGATATTTTAAATAGGCGTTGCTCCAAAATTTTGCTACATATCAAACTCGTAATAAATGTTGCCGTAGCTCTGATTTACATGGAGGCTAATTTGATAAGTCAAAATTTCTGAACATTAACTTGAAGATGTCGTCTGGGTTTTTGGATTGAAACGTACTGGAGAATAAGTGAAATTTCACATAATTGACGTCGCAAAAATTAGGCAATCCAAAAATATGGCAAACAAATTTCTCTAACGTAGCAAAAACACGCTCTACAATGTCCTCATTATTAGCAACAAGATTTTGAAATGCTAATTGATAATCTTCCAATTCCGCAAACAATTTGAAAGGCCGGAGCTTGCCTTTACGAAAAAATGCAGGTGTGTAATCACAGCCTGTCATTGCGTGGAAGGCCGGCAAAGCTTTACATATGTTACTGCCAAGTGTATTATGCAATTTATTAATATTGAGATATCGCTGGTGATTTCCAGTGCCAATATGTACCCATAGTTTTAAAGAAGCGTTCAGATGCTCCATGTTTCCGAGAAGTATAATTATTATATCCAAGTCCGAGCACATTAACACAACTTCAGCATCAAAATCAATTTGATATTTTTTAAAATCACCCATACGTATGCTTCTAGAAAAGCAGATGTAATAATTGATAAGCTTTCCATACATCATATTTTTCATATGATGAAAATAATCCAAATAAAACTTCATTAGAAACCAACTCTGACGCAGTTGAATACAAAATATTTGTTTCTTGACATTTTCAACTTCTTACAACTGCTTTAGTTTTTAAAAATTCTTCAAAATGCAACATTTGCAAACCAAGAGCCATCAAAGGATGCAAACGTTTACAACGATTAAAATCTTTCTCTTCAATAATTTTGTTTATCGATCCATTAGCTACAATTTTGCTCTCAATCAGCGTGTGCATCAATCCAGACTCATTTATAAATGTGCCAATTGATTTGAAATATGCCATCATCAAGTGAAACTAACCGAGGTGTATGAACAGATTGTCAAACCTAGGCTTTTCCACAGTTTGAATTTTCAATGCAATGTTTGTTATTGCTAAATCATAAGTTACTTGTACGTGAGTTTGATTACATTCCTTACAAATTTGTTGAGCCTGTTCCATTGTATTAACCACCACAGCTACATTGGTAGGTGAAGAATTAATAGGCGTTAGATATGAAACTTTTTGCTTTAAGCTCTCGTTTTTCAACAATTGACAATTAATGCCTGTCCACATTGGAGTGTTTGGCACATTCATCAAATGTGAAAGCAAGTGCAATAAATCGATAAATTGTATTAATGACAATTTCTCTGGAAGAGTAAACTTATCTTGCTCAAGAGGAGTTAAACATTCAGACATCCTCAATTGTTTGACGTATGGAGCAATGTCGGCAACAATAGCTTCAAAGGTTCTTCTTCTTTTTTTAGATGGGCCTGGCAACGTTTCATCAACATTATCACTGGCAGTATTTAGATTTTGTTCTTGACAAACACTATCATCTATATTTTGATAGATGATTCCAACTGTGGCATGTAGAGTTTCTTTTCCATTAATTGTATCGACATACCTGTCGAAATTATCAAATGCTGCCCCTGTGCATAATAACGAATTGCGAATAATGTCGTGAGGAGAAATTTGTGATGTAGCAACAGATAAAATGGTAACTTCAGTTTCAAATTCTTCTAGAGTGTTATAGTTGCAACAATGTCCAAATCTATTTAAAATATTAATAATCATCCGGCTATTTGTAAGACTTTTTATAGTCATCCAAGAATTATATGTTTAGACGGCTAAACTATCCCATTACTGACACAAAAAACAGCATCTGAGGCTAATGAATGGGTCAATCGCCCACAATTTTCACCATCTCTTTGACGAGCATCTTTCTCTCCAATCAAGGCTTTGAAGAATTGTTCCAATATTGCCGGAATAGAACATTTGCCTTTAATTTAATCTTCAGTTTTGATGTTCGATGGAAATTTAGTTTTATTTATATTTAAAATTGATTTCCGCAGAATTATTGTCGTTTTGTCAATCAAATCATTCTCTTCAAGACTTACTAAGTCGTTGTCTTGAATTAAATTACTGTCTCTGTTCAAGATCACTTTATGCTTATTTTTAATTTGAATTTGAATTGTCTCATTATCTTACTTTCAAGGAAATGATTAGTTATGTAATTTGAGCCCGGTAATTTTTTTCTTGTAGTTCAGTCTCCAAGTCGTGGTTGTAAATATCACAAAGAAATGACTATAACAAACAACCTTTTTTTGTATAACTTAAAAATTAATTGTTAATACAATGTCATTGAAAATTTTGTTGTGGACGTCCCTATTTACGTGCCATGCATTACGTGGATTTTTTGCAATAGCTTTATTATAATTATTCAGACATAATAGTTTGCATAAATGATGATAGAAAACACTTCTACTTACAGATTTTAAATCATTAATTTTTTTAACTGTTTATCCATTTCTAATACTGTCATCAATTCAATTATTCTTTCATGCAGTTTTTGATCTTTTGAGGAATGTAACGATTGCTGTTTTCCTTTGACTTGTTTTCGGTCCTTTTCACAAAAAAAAACAAACTCTTTTGATATTAATATCTTCCTCCGTAGCATTATCCTCAGGCTCTGGAATTTCTTCACTGACTGGCTTTTCATTAAAGCTCGGAGCAGCTAAATTAATGTCATTATTTGAATCATTCTTGTCGATATCAACATTACTGACTTCGATTATGTGAATATTCTCATCTAGAGTAACTTTCTGCTCATTTATTCAGCCTGTGAAGAGCTAGCACAAGGTGCGCTAGGATTATCAGGATTTGGTGAAGGGTTAGATAAGCTTAACTTACGGTACTTTGAGGTTAAACTTAATTCGAGCATTCAAAATATCCACACACTTATTCAATTTTTCTTCTTTAAATATTGCTATTTTACCACTTTGACTGGAGCAAAAACAACATTTTTCTTTTCTGTTTTTCATCGCGACAAAATATAGCTTCTACTTTTCAAATAACACTCACGTGGTTGACGCTATCTTGAAAGGTAAGAGCTGTCACCGCTATCTCTGTCACACACCCGAGGAATTACATGCCGCACTCTTTTAACTCGCCTATTCTCCGACTAAAAATGATCAATTGAAACCTTTATATAATAACATTCTAAAATCTGTCAAAAAGTACAATATACAATTTCGTACCGGTATCACGTTTTTGCTATACAAAATGCAAGTTGTATTATCTCTATCAAATTTTCCGTGCTACTTTTTACGAGACAAGTTATTAATTTTTTTAATTACATTTATAGATTAAGTTGTTCAATTTCAGTTTATGTAAAATAAAGCAATTATTTTACGAGTACCAACGGTTGTACAGTTTACCTTACGTTTGGTCTTTATTTAATTAAGTAATAGTAAATGTTATTCATACATACGTTATAATTACATATGTTCATATATATATATTAAAAGTAGTTAAAGTTTATCTTGAAACTTACCGTTCAATATTTTTATTTTATTAATATAAAAGATTGAACGTTTAAAAATACATTGATTTTGCAGTACAAAATATGGGTTTAATTAGCGAAGGCAATATGTGCAAATTATAAACATCTTTTTGAAGTTCCATGTAGGATTAAACTGTTTTACACATCTTAAATAAATAATGAAATACTTATAATCATGTTGTTACGTTAGAAGTACTACAAATTATGAGAAGCATAGTAAGTAAACGTAAATATTAAATACTACGTATAGTAGCAATGATAACTATAATATATCAAATTATGTTTGCAATAAGAAGTTTGTGTGAACAATATGTAATTTTAATAATCTCAACATTCATTGTTTTAGTTTTTTTTTTTAATTTTAATATATCCGCAAATAGCAATTAAAATTTAATTATACAATAAGAAGTTCATATTCTACAATGTGGGTATTTAATTTGTTTGTGACTTTTATATATAATTATATAGTAATTAAACTATTTATTATGTAGTTACAAAAACAATTGTAAAATTAAACTTATATGCAAATTAATGTAAATCCTTTTACGTTGAAAATATTTAAACTAGTATTGTTATTTTTGTTGAAACCACAAATTTCTTAATAATATAACATATAAATTGACAATATTTGGGCATAAAAAGGAATTTGAAGATAATCGAAGCAACAGGGATAACTTGAGAGCAAGTTAAAAAAAGTATGACATATAAATCGTCTACAAAAACGAGAATTTAATTATTTTTCAATTATAGATATAAAAAAAATTATAAGTTTTATTGCAAGTGTAACTACTACAAGTATAGACATGAGAATGTTTGTTAATTGAGGTAAAACCTTTGATTTTATATTTCAAAGAGGAGCTATGAATTGGCAGTATGGGAGTGTCTAGAACTTTAAGCACGGTCAAGGACATGGTGGCAGCTCTTAGGCGACTATAACAACTAGAGAAAACGGGAAAAATATTTGTAAGCGTGTGGGAAGGAACAGCAGAGGCAGAAGTCAAAGCGTGTGAAGCAAAATTAGTTGACGTTGCAGCGGTAATGGCGCTAACGCTGGAGACGGGTAGTATTTGGAGGCTTGAGTCCGAGCGAACAAGCTTAAACTAAACACTTGGTCAGATCTTTGCACAAGTTTAAAAGGACAATTTTTACCCAGGAACTATAATGAGCGTCTCTAGACTCAAATAAAATCTCGCATCTAAGGGGAAGATGAACCCTTTGGATTGTACGTAGCGCATATGCATAATCTTTTTAATCGCCTCAATACCCGGGTGACCAAGGAAATAAAGCTGCGTATAATCAAACAAAATTTGTTACCTTTATACCAAGGCTTCTTAGTTAACCAAGACGCAGCTAACAAAGAAGAGCTGATTGACTTAGGTAGGCGAGTGGAAGAATCACAAGACCGTGTTAGGGAATACGTACCCCCAATGGGAAAAAATAATATTAAAGGGGATTTAGCGTATGTGAAAAAGAGACTAAAGAAAGTTCAAATAAATGAGGTAAAATCTGATAATTGGGGCGGCTGAGAAGAACCAGGCCCTAGTCAGGCTTATCATAATGTACGCACTATCAGAGTGGATTAGTTTGAATTTTCCAAGGAGTGGTACAAGAGATTACGCAGGGGGTACGCAAGAATACTCAGGGGGGAAAAATAGGGACATGTAGCCTGGTTTTGTACGGAGAATATAGCAAACTGTTTTGGGTGCAGAAATATGGGACACAGAAAATCCAGTTGTCCGGGAAACGACCGTCGGAATCGTTGAATGACCATCCAGCGGTTCCCAAGAAAAAATTGGTTAATAGGAACGACACTGTTATTAATAAGCAATATTTAAATTTTATTTTGGATCAGTCAGGGGAAGGTAAGTGTCGTTACCTATCGGTGCGAGTGTACGGGGTATCAATGTTGGAGTTACTTGGGAATGGGGATCATCCCAAATCTCAGGTCAGGAAAGTGGTATTTTGGAAGTAGTAATGATGTCGAGAACAAGAACCGGGAGAAAGTAGTGGTGGATTTCATAAAATGCTCCACTGATTTATCCGTAGAAGAAACGTTCAATCTACAGCAGATTATCCGCGAGTTTTTTGTCAAGACAGGTGGAGTGAGGTTAGGATGTGCGGCAAAAGTGGAACATCGGATCATCACCGATAGTCCGCCGATTAAAACAAGATGCTATCCGGTTAGTCCCCACATTCAACGGTTAATTGACCAGGAGGTAATAAAAATGTTAAACCTCGGGGTGATCGAGAGAAGCTCAAGTAGGTGGAGTTCTTCGATGTTGATGGTCCCCAAAAATGATAGCAGTTACCGCTTCTGTATGGACTACCAAAAACTTAATGCTGTATCAGAACCATGCGCGTATCCTATCCCGAACATAAACTTGATTTTGACAAAACTGAAAAACTCACGGTATCTGAGTAGTCTGGATATCAAGTCGGCCTATTGGACCATTCTGATCCCAGAGGAGAGCAAAAGCCTTACAGCATTTGCTATTCCCGGGAGAGGGTTTTTCCAATTTAAGAGATAGCCATTTCAGTTGTGTGGAGCTCCTGGAACTTTTCAGGCGTTAGTAGATTGACTTTTTGGGCCTAAATTGGAGCCCTACTTATTTAAGTACTTGAATGACATCATTATTACGACTCCTGATTTTAATACACACTTAAAAATTCTTAGTGAAGTTTTTGATAGGCTTCTCTAAATGAAAAAAAGTGTTCTATCGTGAAGAACTAGTTTATTTGGGATATGTGGTGAATTGTAAAGGTTAAATGTGGACCCAAACAAGGTGTCGGCAATTGTAAATATGTCAACTCCCCGAACGGTCATAAAACGGCGGTTGATGGAAATGGAAATGACCGCAAGTTCATTTTGAAGTACTCAGAAATATCGGAGCCCTTATCTGACCTGACCCGGAAGGGAAAAAAGTTTTAGTGGTCAGAAAAATGCAAGGAGGCGGCAAACTTGTTAAAAGAGGCGTTGGTGAGTCCCCCATCTTAGCCTGCCCCGATTTTACGCAACCATTTGCGTTGCAATGCAATGCTAGTAATGTAGGATTGGGAGCAGTGCAATCACAACATATTAATGGAGAGGAAGAGATTATCTGTTACGATCTCTCACCAAACAGAGAGGAAATTCTCCCCGACTAAGAAAGAGTGCCTGTGTGTTATCTGAAGTATAAAAAAACTGCGTTGCTACCTTGAGGGTGGGAGATTTTTAGTCATTACTGATCATCATAGTTTAATATGGCGAGACAATCTCAAGGACCCTTAGGGCAGGTTAGGCCACTGGGCCGTAAGCTTGCAGCAGTTTCTGTACCATATAGTTCACAGGAAGAGAAAAGACCATGTGGTGTCAAATTGCCTTTCTCGTGCAATTCCAGAACTAAATTCGTTGCAAACTACCGAGATTCCAAATAAATTACCAGGCGACAAATAGTACTTGTCGATGGTCACTAAGCAAAAAATTATTTAAAATTTATGAGTTGGCAAGTATAGAACTAAAAGTTGTATAGGAAAGTTAAAAACTTAGAGTGAATTGAGGGAGAGTATAGGTGGAAGGAAGTGATCCGTAAGAGCAAGAAGCATGAGTTGCTGGGTTGGAGCCATGACGATCCTCTTGCGGGGCATCTGGGTATGTATAACACATACAATAGATTAGCAAAATTTTATTTTATTTATTTATTTAATCCTAAGCCATTCTACCGTTACAGTGTAAGGCGTACATTTTTATTTTAGTCAAGTTTTATTTTGTAAAAGTCTTTCCATTTTATTCTGTTAAGAGTTATTCGTTTTATCTCTTCCCACTTTGTCCTCTTTCTTTCTGCTTCTTCTCTTAATGCATCGTTCCACTCCTTTTTTGGTCTTTCTATTTGGTTTTTCCCTGTTAATCGTGTCTCATATATTCTCCTTGTGTTCCTATTTTCACTCATTCTGCATACATGTCCAAACCATGTCATCTGTCCTTCTATAATTTGTTCGTTTATTGGTCAAATCTGGAGGTTCTGTCTGTGTGTCTGGTTCCTTATTTTATTATTTCTGGTTTTATTTTCTATTTTTCTGAGAAACCTCATTTCCATAGCGTTTATTCTCGTTTTTTTGTTTTTCTGTCATGGTCTACGTTTCACTGCTGTATGTTAGAGTGAGTCAAATTACTCTTTTTATAATTTCTGTTTTTGTACTTTTTTCTATTTCTTTTCTGTTAAAAAAGGTGTTTTTGAGCATGTTAAATATCTATTTCTTTATCTATTTTACCGTAAGAGTACGAACACATAGAAAGCGAGTTGTAAGTTGCGACTAGCAAGCTGCGATAATCGACTTTAAACTAGAGTAAATGTTACCATACATTCAAATGGACCCGAACACGTAGCAAGCTTAAAAGTCGCGCTTATAAGCAGCAAGTATGAGCAAAACATTATTTTTCAGCTTCCTTCGTACGACTTTCGTTTGCGAAATGGAGTAGATGTGTGTGTTCAGTCTGTTATCTATATCCACTAAATGCTTGCTAATTATTTTGATTCGACATAATCATTATTGATATTGGTTTTAATTTTTTTGTCTCTAAAAAAAAGTTTATATTTTGCTTTATATTATTTATGGTCATTTGAATTCGTTGCATACAAATTTATTGAATTGCATCATGACTGATGCAATTGATACCAAACATTTATATTTACAACTGGCCACAGTCTGTCAAAACATGTAGTATATTTTATACTAGCGCTCGCTTTCAGCTTTCTACGTGTTCGTACCCTTACTCTGTATTATTGTTCCTAGATATTTGAATTGTTCTACTTGGTCAATTTTATTTTTCTGTGTTTTACTTTTGTGTGTTTTAATTTCTTTTGCTATTATCATGCTTTTTGTTTTTCCAATGTTTAATTTCATGTTTATTTTTGCCAGTTCCTTTATTAATATATCCATATTGTGCTGTAGGTCTTCTTCCAATTCTGCTACAATTGCCTATATCGTCTGCAAATAGTAGTTCTGTAATTTGTGTTGATTTCATTTTCCAGTATCCAATCTTTAGTGCTTTCACCTTTTTTTGCTTCCTTAGTCTAGTACTATTGTAAATAATAGTGGGCTCAACACACAACCTTGTTTTACACATTGTTTGTAGAAAATTCTTTCGATTTCTCATTACTTGTTCTAACTATGTTTGAATTTTCTTTATACATGTTCTTTATTAGTTTAATCATTGTATTCTCAATCCCTCTGTTTTCCAGTTCTTTTCATATTTCTTCTCTACAAATTCTGTCAAAAGCCTTTTCGAGATCTACAAAACAGATGTGTATGTCTTTTTTCTTATTTATTAACTTTTTGCTTATTTGACGTAGAATAAAGATCTGGTGTTGGGCGCTTCTTCATCTTCTGAATCCACATTGACTATCCTCTATTGTATCTTCCAGTTGATTTCTCTTTTTTTTTTCTAGAATTCTAGTTAGGATTTTGTTGACACTTGTTATTGTTATTCCCATGTAATTGTTGCAATTTCTATTATCCCCTTTCTTGTGTATTGGAAGTATGATTCCTATGTTCCATTCCTTTGGGGTTTTTCCTTTTTTAATTATTTCATTTAGAAGCTCTTTTAACTGTGTTATTCCTTTTTTTCCCATGTATATAATCATCTCTGGTGATATTTCGTCTATTCCTGCTGCCTTTTCGTTTTTCAGTTTTTTTATTGCTTCTATTATTTCTGTTATCTCCTCTATCCCTTCTGTGTCCGACTCTCCTTGTTAATTTTTTTCGTTCTCTCCGGACTCGATTTCTACTGTAGTATTGTCGGTCAATTCTTCAAAATGTTGTCTCCATCTTTGCATGATTTTCTCTTCGTTTGTTATTATATTTCCTTATTTGTATTTGCCGCCTTATATTTTCTCATATAAATACTAAATGAATGTCGAATTTTAAATCAAATTATTTTTATTTTTAATATGTAGCAAAAGAAATTACTTTTATATAATTGAACGATAATATAAGAAATATATTAAACATTCCAAAACAAGAGAAAAAAGATGTTACAAAACTGTGGACAGATGAAAACACTTTGTTGTTGATACAAGCAATATCAGATCATGACGATGAATTTTCTCACCTCATAAAAAAAAAACGTATGGATCAAAGTGGCCAAAGTATGTCATTCATTCAACAATGATGAATGTGCGAAACAAAGTGGAAAGCATTGAAACGCACATACAAATCAATCAATATCAATAACAATACTTCTGGAAACAAGAGAAGACATTGGAAATTTTATGATGCAATCCATAAAATCATGTTTAAAAAGCCGGAAATAAATCCTGTTGCTACATGTAGCTCAGTATCTTTGTAGCCCAAATAAATAGTAAGTTTTGACTTAAATTAATTTTTTTGTGCATTATTTTTTAAAATTGATTGTTTGTTCAATTTATTGATGTTAATATGAAATCAACTTTATTATATTTTTATTTATGTATATCTATTTTTATTGTTTTAGATGTTTCCGAAGTTTCAACTAGTAAAGAAACTTGTAAAAAAACGAGAGCTCCTTTTCAATAAAACGCAAACAGAAAATTAGCGATATAGATCGTAGACATAATGAAAAAATAGCGAAAATGGAAAGATTTAATGATATTTTTGAGAAAATGGTAGAGAAGATGTGACAAAATCACATTTTCATAATTGAATTGTTTTTTATTTTTTGTCAGAAAGATGTCTTTTTTAATGTTAGTGCATGGTGCCACAGAAACGCACACATGTACTTGTTTTACAATTTTTTATGTTTAATGATTAATTTTCAGTTTCTTTTATTAAAATCAATCCATGGTCTTTTTAAATGACTACATATGCAGTCCCGTCCCTATGCAACGCATTCAAAATGACTGCTTATGCAGTCATGAATTATTATTTTTAAGTTAAAGTCATTTTTTTATTGTTTGCAAGAATTGTGATTTATTTTTAGTTTAGTAAAATATTTACAAACTTGTAATCTAGTTTTAGGGCACCAAAAATATTTATTGTTAAAATGTATTTAATAAAAAACATATTTTTATATTTAATATATAATAAAACTATTTATAAAATAACATATTTATATCACACTGTTCTAACATATTAGCTTTAGAATTCTATCTCTTTTGTGGGATGAATTATTTGCAATTTGTTGCTCATCTACTATTCGTACTGATTATTTGGATTATTATCAACCTCTTGTTATTCCTTCATTTAAATTTACATCTAACTCGTCCAATACATCGTCTTGAAGTATGCAAACAATATGCAATATGCATGAACTTACAATTAAATTACAATAATATCCAGCCGTATGGTTTCCATAAATTTAAGCCTGCGAAATTGTCTTTTTAAATGAGCAAACGCATTTTCTATTTTCACTCTAGCTTTCTTTAATATAACCTTAAAACTGCGTTGTCTATTCGTTAAATGGCCATTATTTTTGTATCCAACCATTAACATAGGGCTCAATTTATATGCTAAATCACCAACTGAGTGGCTGTCATTATAAAACGAAAATATATTATTAATGTTTTGGTACAGTTCCAATTTTTTTATACAATGTCATATCATGTAAGGAACTTGCTTCTTCAGCAAAGACATATGTGAATATCATCGAGTGGTCACACACCTTGTAACATGACGGAATGGTAACCTTTACGGTTTACGGAGGAGTTAGAGTGGTTTCTCGGTGCCACAATTTTAATATGAGACCTATCTATGCAGCCTATTATGGCTAAAATTATAAAAATAAAATTGAAATACATTTAATACTTGCACAATTATACCGGGAAAACTATTTATAGAAAAACTATTAGAAATAATATCTTACCTTTCTCTATCTGGCCAGCAAATAATTTTGAACGTTTTGTTTATTAGTAGTTTGCAGGTTCTATATAAAATATCCCATGCTGTGGATTTACTAACACTAAACCGATCTGCGACTGATTTGCAAATAATTGACTATTGTAAAACATTTTATTAGATAGAAAATGTTTACTAACCTGAAGCTTTCAAAGTTGCCCAAATACCAAAATGTAATGAATAATTCTTTTTTTTTAGTTTGGTCCGTTGAAACCCAACTAATGAGGTTTGTTCATTTCCATATTATATATCCATTTTATTTAATAATGAATCAAACGTATTTGGACACAAGCGAAAATGCCTTTTAAACTGGTAATCTTCCATATTTGGTACTGTAATTTTGGCGTAATTTTCAACTTTTTCCAGAGCGAGATTCATGTTATCGATTTCATCATCTTCGTCATCATCCTCAAAAAATAACTTATGCTTTATTTAATATTATTGGAAGCATTTTGTAAATTGTTTGTTGTTGTTCGTTTTGGTGACACTGACAAACTCCTTAATGCGTTCGGCTACACCTTGTAATCACGTGACAAAAAATCTACTACAACTCTACACTCACGCCGGACTAATAGCCGAACGCAGCTAGTATAGACGTATTATTGCAGTATATATGTAGTACGGTCAGTTAGAATTTATATTATATTTTATTTTTATGTAAAACAAAGCATTTACTTATCTTTTAAATTTGTATTTAGGTAAAGAACTATCGTGGACCGTGACAAATTCTTTTTATCATTCCTGAAATTATGAGAAAAAATAACATGTTTGTTAATAAAATGTGCAATTGGAAAATTTTGAATAACAAGATCTTCATATTACTCCTGCATCGTAAATCTCAAAATTTGCCAGTGGTTGGAGGACAATTGGTTGTTGATTCCTTAAATCTTTATCGGGTTGTTTTTCTCGATGTCTAATCTTCTTGAAGTATTTGATGGCAACACCACATCTTAATAGTAATAGTATTAAATACATCATGATTGTTCCCGATAAATATAAATGACGTGGGTTAACATTATTATTTTCTTCTAATAATTGTATTAGTTGCAATTGGTCATTTAGTTTTGTGGATTGTACTGTTTTAGTTGAATCTTAAAAGATGATTCTTCATTGATGTAGTTGTATCAAACGGGTGCAATAGTATATTTAAGATGGCGGCTTGTGGAAACGTACAGTCGCGAACTCCCGTCGAAAAGTGCAAATATTGTAGTGGTATACCACAAAGTGGACCTAAATATGTTACTTGTGGAATAAAAATGCATCCAAGAAAAACGTAACACAGATAGATAAAGACTCAATTATGTGCTGCTCAGAGAATAGTGACGACACAGAAAATGGCGAGGATCTTAATTCTTCATCTGACAGTGGAAATACAGTTGTGAATACAAATAAAAATGAATTGCAAGTAGAAATAAAATACTTAAAATGCCTAATACAAACAAAAGATAACATAATTAGTAATTTAACCAATAATATAAAATTTCTGCAAGATCATATTACAACTTATGACAAACTGCTGATAAATCAAAATGTTAATTGTGAACTAAAAGTTGCTAATTTTAATAACGAACTCTCGAAACAAGGAGCAGAAATAATTAACAATCAAAGAAAAGAAATTGATAACAATGAAGAAACATATAAATGCATTACTTTGTCAGGGAATTCTCCTATCGTAGAGAAAGAACGTAGAACAACGAGAGGAAGGTCAAACGATAAAGTAAAAAAAGCTGACAAAAAAATGAGTTCAAGAAACGACAATAAAAATAAATCTTTATGAAAAACAGCTGATTTAAATACGCAAACAAATAAAATTGTAATTCCAAAAACGGGTAAAAAATTTAAAAACAATGTACCATCAAAAGATACTGAATTTAGTACAGTAAGTTACCATAAAAAACATACAAAAAAACCTATATTTATAGGAACGAAGCAGTTAAATGCAGATGAAAACAGCACATTTGCTGCAATTGAACGAAGGCAGTGGCTACATGTGCATCGAGTAGAACCAAGAACCAAAGATAAAACAATTGCTAATTATGTAATGAATATTTTAAACATCAAAGAAGTTTAAATGCCATCGTCTAACATCAACGGATAACGTCTGTTCATTTAAAGTAGGAATAAAAGAAATGTTTATACCAAAGTTACTAGTACCAGATGTGTGGCCACCCGGAGTAGCTGTTCGTGAATTTATCTCGTATAATAAATTATCAAAGAATGATAATGAAAATATTCGGCAATCGACATTGCAACAACAACCTCAATCTTAAGGAAGAAGATAACTGAAGAAAACAATTTAGGTTATTTTTCTAAAAATCTGTTCAAGGATTTTGAGCTAGAAAGATATATTATTCCGCGTAATTTAGATGTAGTATTGGTTAATAAACATTTTCTACGACAAGAATAAATTAGTCTGCTTCAAATTGGAGGGTATATTGTGGCTACTTCATTTACCAGGAAGTTCACCATTCATGGAGGGACATTATTACTAGTGAAAGACACACTTCAATATAAGAACTTACCAAATATTGACAAGTTTTCTGTAGAAGTTGCTTGTGAGGTCTGTGGCATATTATTAAAAGACTGTGACACTATCTTTCTCTCTTTGTATAGATCTCCATTAGGAGATATTAAACTATTTTTAAACACTATAAACGAGTTACTGAGAGAACTAGATAAATTTAATAAATCAGTAGTTATAGCTGGAGATTTTACCATTGATTTTAATACACATTCTCCCCTAAAATAAACTTTCTGTGATATTATTAGTAGTTTTAATTTTAGACACATTGTTCATGAAAATACTAGAGTTACCAAAACATCAGCTACATGCATTGACAACATATTAGGTTTAAGTAGTACAGCCTTTTTTCTCAGATCATTATGGGATCAATATGAGAATTGGAACACAAAAGGTCTGATGCAATAACTTGTAAGCCAGTAAAGATTATTAACACATACCAACTTACTAAATTTAAAACCAGTATGTTTGAAAAGTAACTACTCACGAATCTTATTATGTAATGATCCGCAGAGCTGTTATGATATGTTTCATAACATTTTAATTCATGAATTTAATAGTATTTGCCCTTTAACGACTAAAAATAATAGTAAGGTTAAACATAAGCATTTATAGTACAACCACCAAGATCTTGCTTCACAAAAATAAACATTAAATCTATTGACAACAATAAGTAAAGCTAGTCCCTCAAATGGAGTAAATAATCTTATTGCCCCGTTAAAGAAAAGCTATAAATTAAATAATGCTCTAGCAAAAAAATTATACTCTAGTAAAAAAATTGCCTCATCTCTGAATTATCCTAGACAAATATGGCAAATTATTAATAGTTTGATTAACAATAATAAAAGCTCAAATAATCAGACTACAGACTTACGGTCAGATGATTTTTAGTTACTTTATAAAAGCAGTTACTAAAATTGTTAATAATCTGCAACCACAAGATGATTATATAACATTGTTGAATAATCAAAATTTCACAAAATCAATCCTTTTTTATGTCACCAACCAACACGAATGAAGTGAAACATATCATAACACATCTAAAAAATTCTAATGCATTGGATTTCTATGGCATGAATGCATCCGTTTTAAAGTGTATCTACAGCAAAGTAGTGGACGTTCTTACACACATTATTAATTTATGCTTAGAAAATGGTAATTTTCCAAATCAGCTAAAGTTTTCCAAAGTAACCCCAGTTCACAAAAAAGGGGACAGACCACAGGCCAATTGCGATAATACTAATTATAGCTAAAGTTTTTGAGAAAATTATATTTGATAGATTATATTCCTACATGAATAAAAAAATTGGCATTGCTCAATTTGGATATCGGAAAGGAAAGTCTATATTAGGTGCTATGTGTGAATTAGTCAAAAATATAACAGAATATTTTGAAATTAGAACCAGTTTAGATTCCGCTTATATTGATTTAAGTAAAGCTTTCGATAGTGTGTGTGTCATGATCAAATACTAAAAAAAACTTATGAGTATTATGGAGTGAGGGGTAATTCCCTAGATTTGTTTAAATCATACATTTCAAATAGATAACAATTTGTATTATTTAATAGTGAAGCATCAAACATAGCTACTCTAACGTGAGGTGTTCCTCAAGGGTCAATTTTTAGACCACTTTTATTTCTAGTTTATGTGAACGACTTAGAGAGCAATGTTTACACATAACATATATGTTTGCAGATGATACCACAATAGTACAAGACCTCGTATAAACGATGGAATGCCACAAGCAGAAGGCTGGTTTACATAAATAAGCTAATAAGCTTGCAATGAACGAAGATAAAACAGATTACCTCACATTTGATCTGAATAGCAGACATAAAAATAATAGCATTAAGTTTTAAGGAGTTTATTTTCAACCAAAGCTCACTTCGAAAGTTCAAATAAACAATTTGAGCACAAAAATTAATAGAAATATATATCTATTACAAAAAATTTCAGATAATTTAAACAGCAGTATTACAAAAATGGCATACTATGCAAATATCCACTCACTAGTTGGCCAAAGTGTCTTACTATGAGAAAGTTCATCGCTAGCAGAGCAAATATTAATACTACAAACAAAAGCAGTGCGAATAATTTTGAGAGTAAATAATTTAGTGTCAAGTAAGTCATACTTTGCAGATCTAAGTATAATAACATCACCGGGATTGTATGTGTTACAACGCCTATTATACATAAAACAAAATTTAACACAA
Source organism: Tachinus rufipes (assembly GCA_963932245.1). NCBI lineage: Eukaryota > Metazoa > Arthropoda > Insecta > Coleoptera > Staphylinidae > Tachinus > Tachinus rufipes. The sequence goes on along the minus strand of OZ010741.1, from coordinate 83,014,704 downwards.
TTACAAAAAGTTGTTGATGACATAACCATAACACAAGGTTAAAACATAACTTAATGTTGCCCAATGTAAGACTAACATAATATGGTGATAAAACTGTGATAAATCTGTGATAAATTTGTGATATAATCTTGTCCTTGAAATTTTATTTTATAATATAATATACATATATATATATATATATATATATAGAGATAAAAACGCTGGTTTAGGAGCGTTTAAGCGCACACTTTCTACGTCGTAAAAGCGTCTAAGGATTGGAAGCGTACGCTCCCAATCCGTGCATATAATCTACGTGTTAAGAGCGTCCAACGGTTAGTTCAAATTGAGTGTTAATAGATGGCATTAAAATCAAGATTGACAGAATTTGTTAGTACATTACTGTAGCCACACATTTGTGCTTTGGTAGCGGACATATCTACCGTAATAAAATCAAATCGAATAGGGTTATTGACATACATAATGTTTTTAATAAACTTTCTTTTAAAATATTAGTTAAAAATATTCTGCCTGTATTATAAATCAACTAAAATATTAATTGCTATAAAAAAATATAAATCTTATAACTAGTTTACATGATAACACAACAGATTGTATTTATTTTTCAGGCTTGAATTCATATTTTGTTAAAAGTTGAAGTTTAAGGTCAATCATTTTTCTAGGTCTCACACCAAGTTTAAGGTCAACGCTAACGTTTATACATGCTATAATGAATAGTAAATACTAAACAAATTAAAAAATAATAAAAGTTAGTAGACAAGGATAAGTACGCCAATTACAAAGATAATGTCAACAAAGGTGTCGCTTCTAAAAAAAATTAGAGGCGGCAAAAGTATTATATTAATATTTATAGAATTTTATGATTTTAATAAAATTTAGTATACATCGGAATTTAAATATGCTAATTACGAAGATATAGTCAGTATGACAAAATTCTTGTTAGAGACGGTAAAGTTAAAACATTAATCTACACAGCATTATATGATATTAACGAAGGCTGCACAATTATAACATTGATGCACAACATTCTCATCTTAATAATTTTTTGTAAATAGAGGTACTTTACAAATCTAGTGATTTTGGTAGGCAGTGACATTGAAGTAAGCTAATTACAATGATAAAATTAAAATAACAAAATTCTCGTTGGAGGCGGCGCAACTATAACATTTATGCACAACATTTTATGATCTTGATGAATTTTGATAGATAGAATCACTTAAACATGACAATTACAATGATAAAGTCGAAACAACAAAATTCTCGTTGGAGGCGGCGCAATTATAAACATTTATGCACAACATTTTATGATCTTGATGAATTTTAGAAGATAGAAGTACTTAAGTATGATAATTACAAAAATAAAGTTAAAATAACAAAATTCTTATTGGAGGCGGCGCAATTATAACATTTATGCACAACATTTTATGATCTTGATGAATTTTGATAGATAGAATTACTTAAACATGACAACTACAATGATAAAGTCAAAACAACAAAATTCTTGTTGGAGGCGGCGCAATTATAACTTTTATGCACAACATTTTATGACCTTGATGAATTTTAAAAGATAGAAGTACTTAAGTATGACAACTACAATGATAAAGTCAAAACAACAAAATTCTTGTTGGAGGCGGCGCAATTATAACATTTATGCACAACATTTTATGATCTTGATGAATTTTGATAGATAGAATTACTTAAACATGACAATTACAATGATAAAGTCAAAACAACAAAATTCTTGTTGGAGGCGGCGCAATTATAACATTTATGGACAACATTTTATGATCTTGATGAATTTTAGAAGATAGAAGTACTTAAGTATGATAATTACAATGATAAAGTTAAAATAACAAAATTCTTATTGGAGGCGGCGCAATTATAACATTTATGCACAACATTTTATGATCTTGATGAATTTTGATAGATAGAATTACTTAAACATGACAACTACAATGATAAAGTCAAAACAACAAAATTCTTGTTGGAGGCGGCGCAATTATAACATTTATGCACAACATTTTATGACCTTGATGAATTTTAGAAGATAGAAGTACTTAAGTATGACAACTACAATGATAAAGTCAAAACAACAAAATTCTTGTTGGAGGCGGCGCAATTATAACATTTATGCACAACATTTGATGATCTTGATGAATTTTAAAAGATAGAAGTACTTAAGTATGATAATTACAATGATAAAGTTAAAATAACTTAATTTTTATTGGAGGCGGCGCAATTATAACATTTTAACACAACATTTCATGATCTTGATGAATTTTGATAAAAAGAATTACTTAAACATGACAATTACAATGATAAAGTCAAAACATCAAAATTCTCGTTGGAGGCGGCGCAATTATAACATTTATGCACAACATTTTATGATCTTGATAAATTTTAGTAGATAGAAGAACTTAAGTATGATAATTACAACGATAAAGTTAAAATAACAAAATTCTCGTTGGAGGCGGCGCAATTATAACATTTATGCACAACATTTGATGATCTTGATGAATTTTAGAAGATAGAAGTACTTAAGTATGATAATTACAATGATAAAGTTAAAATAACTTAATTTTTATTGGAGGCGGCGCAATTATAACATTTTAACACAACATTTTATGATCTTGATGAATTTTGATAAATAAAATTACCTAAACATGACAATTACAATGATAAAGTCAAAACAACAAAATTCTCGTTGGAGGCGGCGCAATTATAACATTTATGCACAACATTTTATGATCTTGATAAATTTTAGTAGATAGAAGAACTTAAGTACGATAATTACAACGATAAAGTTAAAATAACAAAATTCTCGTTGGAGGCGGCGCAATTATAACATTTATGCACAACATTTGATGATTTTAATGAATTTTAGAAGATAGAAGTACTTAAGTATGATAATTACAACGATAAAGTTAAAATAACAAAATTCTTATTGGAGGCGGCGCAATTATAACATTTATGCACAACATTTTATGATCTTGATGAATTTTGATAAATAGAATTACTTAAACATGACAATTACAATGATAAAGTCAAAACAACAAAATTCTCGTTGGAGGCGGCGCAATTATAACATTTATGGACAACATTTTATGATCTTGATGAATTTTAGTAGATAGAAGTACTTAAGTATGATAATTACAACGATAAAGTTAAAATAACAAAATTCTCGTTGGAGGCGGCGCAATTATAACATTTATGCACAACATTTTATGACCTTGATGAATTTTAGAAGATAGAAGTATTTAAGTATGACAACTACAATGATAAAGTCAAAACAACAAAATTCTCGTTGGAGGCGGCGCAATTATAACATTTATGCACAACATTTGATGATCTTGATGAATTTTAGAAGATAGAAGTACTTAAGTATGATAATTACAATGATAAAGTTAAAATAACAAAATTCTTATTGGAGGCAGCGCAATTATAACATTTATGCACAACATTTTATGATCTTGATGAATTTTGATAGATAGAATTACTTAAACATGACAATTACAATGATAAAGTCAAAACAACAAAATTCTCGTTGGAGGCGGCGCAATTATAACATTTATGCACAACATTTTATGATCTTGATGAATTTTGATAGATAGAATTACTTAAACATGACAATTACAATGATAAAGTCAAAACAACAAAACTCTCGTTGGAGGCGGCGCAATTATAACATTTATGCTCAACATTTTATGATCTTGATGAATTTTAGTTGATAGAAGTACTTAAGTATGATAATTACAATGATAAAGTTAAAATAACAAAATTCTCGTTGGAGGCGGCGCTATCATAACATTTATGCACAACATTTTATAATCTTGATAAACTTTGATAGATAGAATTACTTAAACATGACAATTACAATGATATTGTCAAAACTACAAAATTCTTGTTGGAGGCGGCGCATTTATAACATTTATGCACAATATTTAATAATCTTGATTAATTTTGGTAGATAGAAGTACTTAAGTATGACCATTACAATGATAAAGTCAAAGTAACCAAATTCTTGTTGGAGGCGGCTCAATTATAACATTTATGCACAATATTCTATGATCTTAATGAATTTTGGTAGATAAGAACATTTAAGTAAGCATATTACAACAATAATGTAAAAATAACAAAATTCCTGTTGGGAGGTGGCACAATTATAATACTAGTGCACAACATTCTATGACCTTGATGAATTTTGATAGACTGGGTACTTAAGTATGTCAATTACAAAGAAAAAGTCAAAATAACAAAATTCTTGTTGAGTGGCACAATTATAACATTAATGCACCTATGATCCTAATGAATTTTGGTAGATAAGGGTATTTAAGTATGTTATATACAATAGTTAAGTTAATATAATAAAAATTTTTTTGAAGGCGACACAATTATAATATTAATTCAAAACATTCTATGATTTTAATGAATTTTGGTAGACAGGGGTATGCTAATTACAATGATTAAGTTAAAATACAAAAAATTTTGTTAGAAGAGGCACAATCATAACATTTATGCATAACATTTTATGATCATGATGATTTTTAGTAGACAGGAATACTTAAGTATCTCAATTTTAATGATAAAATTATAATAACAAAATTCCCGTTGGACGCGGCATAATTATAACATTAATGCACAACATTTTATGATCTTAATAAATTTTGGTAAACAGCGGTATTTAAGTATTGCAATTACAATTATTACGGTAAAATAATAAAATTTGTGTTAGAGGCTGCACAATTATAACATTAATGCACAACATTCTATAATCTTAATAAATTTTGGTAGACAGGGGTACTTAAGCATACAATTACAATCAAAACGTCAAAATAACAAAATTTCTGTTAGAAAGCGGCACAATTTCTTAATTCGACACAATTATAACATTAATACACAAAATTCTATACTTTTAATAAAGTTTGTTAGACAAAAGTATTTAAGTATGTTCATTACAATAATTAAGTTAAAATAACATAATTCCTGTTAGAGGCGGCACAATTATGACATTGATGTTCACAACATTTTATTATTTATGAATGCCACTCACAATAAAAAAGTCAAATTATCAAAATCTATTGAAAAACAACATTCTTATAAATAAACAGATTAGATTTTAAAATTATTATTATGGTGTGCACTTTTCAAGCTAGATGTTAAGAATAAATTAATTAATTTAATCATAATCGGCAGCTTTAACAAAAAATAACTGTAAATTAAAAAAATACTATTAAACAAAAAAAATTGTCTTGGCTGCCGTTTATGGTTGTTTGGTTTTAATTTTTAACATCCCACTTGAAAAATAAATTCCATAATAATAACCTTCAATTAATACCGATTATAATTATTACAATATTTATAATCAATAATTTATTTAATTAAATTATTAAAAAAATAATATTGCTAATTTTAAAACATCTTTTTTCACGTTTATGTAACCATTATACATAATTTGTTGAAATAAAATGTTTGGTTACCCTTGCATTGTAGTGGCAATGTCAACAAACTTTCTAATTTTTTAACCATAAAACTCATTCAATACTAAGAATAGGTCTATTTTTAGAATTACTTATTTCAATGCCTAAAACTAAATTGCACTTTTTTTGCAATGATATGTAATTGATTCAAACGCAGACTTAACACGGGACATAATTTTAACTAGTTAATGTATTCTAATTTGAAATAAATAATATTCCATATTTTTTATTAGTTTATCTTTAGTTAGATTATTTAATGGTAAGTCAATTATACCATATCTATTGTTAATGTTTAATTATCAAACTAAACGTGTATGAAAAATGAGATCGTGAAAGCTTGCGTTCTAAAAACGTTAATATGCACAATATACGTTTTAGAGGCGTTTATTTGCACAATATACGTTTTAGAAGCGTTTATTTGCACATAACACGCTTTAGAGGCGTTTACACATTAACGGCAAAGCCGTGAACTGTAGTATAGCCCTAGCGGTAAACATTTAAACTCAATAAGATAAGCATGCGGTTAGACGCCCCTAAACATGATCAATTTGTAATTTTGGGGGCGTTTAGCCATAACTGTAAATAACTTAGACAAGAACCAAATGTATTAAAATAAAAACTAAATAAAATAGGTTTCTAATTTAACCTTTCGGCAAAATAACGAATTGCTTGATCATTTTTCAAATTTATTTTGCAAACTATTTATTAATCTTCTAATTTAATAATAAATTGTTGTTGTTTTCACGTATAAAGATAGTACTGAAACACTATGGCACGGTTAGTTTATAAAGTAAATTAAACGCTCCCAATCCTCTCGAGAGCAAACGCTCTTAATACAGAGTTTGTGTCTATATATATATATATATATATATATATAAAGACTCGATTAACCTTGAACTATGTCCATCATTAAAATTGAAGCCGGCGTGTGAGACGAACCGCACACGGTAACGGAAAAAGTGAAAAACAGTAGTAGCAAGGTGCGTGGAGTTCAGAAAGTGTTGACAGAGTGTTGAACTGGGGATCGGTGAGCGTTGGGGATATAACATACAAGCGGCAAGTGAACAACAGCACACGAGACATAAATAGAAAATAGTGAAAACCAGTCAGCTGTGCGACGGCCACCATTAAAAGTGCGCGGGCAGCACAACCAGCGACAAACGAAAAGGGCGCGAAATCTGAAAACAACGCGTAAAAGAAAACGTAGGATAAACATATGAGTAACAAAAAAACAAAAAGTGATAGACCTAGAGCAAACAGTTTAACAAGTGTAAGAGAATTATTAAAAAGGAAAAGAGCGGGGGAAGAAAACGAAGACTTTGATAAGTGGGAGCAAGAACAAATAGAATTACAGAATTCAGCAAAAACCAAAAGAACTCAAGGAAAAAGCAGTAGTAAGGGGAAGAAAATAGAAACAACAGAAATGGAGGAAATATTAAAGAAAATCGATAAACTAAGAGCAGATATGAAACAAGAATACAACAAGAAACACTTAGAACTAAAAGAAGAATTCGCAAAACAAAACAAAGAATTCCAAAAGACTAAAACTGAATGGGAAAATATGGCAAAAGAATGGAAGAAGGAAAAAGGAGAGTTAGAAATCAGAATAAGGAACCTAGAAGATAAGATGGAAATACAAGATAAACAGAAACGCAAGAATAACATAGTAATAATAGGAGCAAATATTGATGAAAAACAAGTTAAGCAGCAAGTAGAACAATTAATAAAAAATAAGTTAAACCTACAAGTAAACATAAAAAGTGGCTACTACATCAAAAACAAGGGGAATAAAAACATAGTGCAGGTGGAATTGAACTCATGGAAAGAAAAACAGTTAATAATGGAAAAGAAAGGAGCGATGAAAGGAACTGAAATATACATAGAGAATGACCTCTCATAGTAAGAGAGAAGGGTACAAAGTAAACTAAGAAGCATAGCGAGAGACGAAAGAGCAAAAGGAAGGAAAGTGACGGTGGGATACAGCAAAATCTTCGTCGAAGGAGAGAGATACGATTGGGATAAAGACAAACAAGATATATCAAAAAACTGAAAAACAATAAGAAGGAAAATGGAAAACGGATGAAGACACAGGCAACTAAAATGGAAATGAATATGGAAATGAAAGAAAAAGAGAAAGAAGAAAGGAAAAATAAAAAAGAATATAAGAAACTAGGGACATGGAACATAAGAGGACTAAATGGGAAAGAAAAAGAAATAGAAATAGAATTTGAGAAGGCGAAACTAGATATACTAGTAATAACAGGAACTAAGAAAAAAGGGAATGGAGAAGAGGAAATGGAAATGGAACACCTGTTGGTATACAGCGGAGTAGAACAGCATGAAAGAGCAAGAACGGGACTGGGGTGCATAATAAATAGAGAAAGAAAAGACACACTGAATAAATGGGAGGCAATATCAGAGAGAATATTAATGATAGAGTTGAAACAAGACAGAGAAACGGAAACAATAATAGCGGTATACGGTCCAGACGAAAACGATACAGCTGGAAACAAAGACAAATTTTGGGAACAACTAAGTGTAGCGATGGATACAGCAAGAGGGACGACATACATAGCAGGAGATCTAAACGCAAGGGTAGGACGAAAAGACCACATATACCCAAAGACAATTGGAATATATGGAGAAGAGAAAAGAAACAACAATGGGAAGAGACTACTGGATTTCTGCACAATACATGACCTGATTATAACAAACACCTTTTATGAGCACAAGGATATCCACAAATATACTAAAGTGCAAAGGAGCTGAGGAGAACGATCAATAATTGATTACATTATAGTCAAACGAACAAATAAAAGTGATATACGGGATGTAACAGTAAAAAGAGGCAGTGAAATATATAGTGATCACTACCTAGTAGTAGCAGAAATCAAGGAAAGGAAGGTAAAGAGCAAAGCTGTAAGAGAAAACAAAACGAATAAACACATAAAAGTGATAAGTAGTTACAAATTAAAAAACAAGGAACTGGCAAAGAAGTACGAAGAAGGAATAAAGAGTACACTCCTAAGAACAAAAGGAGAAACAGAACACATGGATATAGAGAGATTGTGGGAAGTATTCAGGAGAACTATCACAGAAGTAGCAAGAGATACATGCGGAGTCAGCAAACAAAACACACACAAAAAACAAACAGCATGGTGGACAGAAGAAATAAAGCAAGCAGCAAATGAAAAACAAAAAGAAAAAATGGCAAATATATCTACAAAAAAAGACAGCAAACAGCTACGAAATATACAAAGAACAAAGAAACAAAGTTAAAAATTTGGTAACCGAAGCAAAGCAAAAAACATGAGAAGAACTTGGAGACAAAATGGAAAAAGATAGTAAAGGAAATCAGAAGCTGTTCTACAGAGTGTTAAAAACCCAGAGAAAGAATAAAGAAACAGAGAGAAACGCAATCAAGGATGAGAGAGGTGAAATAATAACCAACCAAAAAGAAATTATGGAACGATAGAAAAAATACTTCCAAAATCTGCTCACAGGTGAAGAAAGGGGACAACAGGAAGAGGAAAATCAAGATAAGGGTAGGTGGGAGAAGAAAAAAGGTAATGAAGAGCAAAACATAACCATGGAAGAATTAGAAGAAGCAATCCATAGATTAAAAGTCGGCAAGGCCCCAGGAGACGACCAAATCACAGCGGAAATGATAAAAAATATAGGAGAAAGTGGAAGAGAACTGTTACTCAAAGTTTGCAATAAAGTATGGACAGAAGAACAAACACCAAAACAATGGGAAATAGGATTAATAGTGCCAATACTAAAACAAGGAAATAAGATGGACTGCAATAACTATAGGGGCATAACACTGCTGAACACAGCCACGAAACTGATGGAACAAATATTAGAAAAAAGACTAAGAAAACAAGTCGAGAAATCACTAGAAGAAGAACAGAGTGGGTTCAGGCAAGGCAGAAGCACATAGGATCATATATTCACATTAAAAGAAATAATAAGCAAAACCCTAGCCATATCAGAAACAGCATATCTAGCGTTTTTAGATATGAAAAAGGCGTTTGACAGAGTACCGAGAAACAAGATATGGGAAAGTCTAAACAAAAGAAAGGTAGACCCGAAACTGATCAGAGTAATCATGAGTATGTATAAGGAAACGAGAAACTGCGTAATTAGCAAAAATCGAAAATCACAAATCTTCAAAACAAATAAGGGAGTAAGACAAGGAGGCAGCCTGAGCCCGCTCCTGTTTATAATATTTATGGATGATCTAATTAAAATAGCCAAGCAAAAAACCAGACCACTATATATTGGATACAGAAGGATGGAGAAGATAGGAATAGCAGAGTGCGCCTTTGCGGATGATGTGGGGATATTAGCAAAAAATTAAACAGACCTCGAACATAACATGAAAGTTTGGAATAGAGTATTGGAAGAAAATGGGATGAAGATGAATAAAAAGAAAACAAAGAGCATGGTAATATCAACAAATAAGGAAAAGATAAACATAGTGATAGAAGGGGAGGCAGTCGAACAAGTAGACAATTACCAGTATCTAGGAATAATGTTTGATGAAACAAGAAGGCAGGAAGTAGAAATTAACAAGAGAATAGAGAAAGCAAACAGAATTTACTACTCACTGAACAATATAATAATAAACAAGAAAGAAATAACTAAGCAAACGAAAATGAAGATCTACAGAGCAGTATACAGGCCAGTTCTAACATTTGGATGCAAAACATGGGTACTCTCAAGAAGAGACAGGAGCAAACTAAGGGCGACAGAAATGAAATTCTTGAGAAGAGTGAAAGGAATAACGATAAGAGATAAGATTAGGAGTGAGCAGATAAGACAAGAGCTAGGAATAGAATCCATAGAAGAATTCATTGAAAGAAGACAACTGGGATGGTGGGGACACATGCAAAGGATGAGTGAGGCAACACCAGCAAAAAGAATATGGGAGGCCAAGGCCCAAGGAAAGAGAAAAAGAGGAAGACCGAAAGCCACATGGAACGACACAATTGGAAAGATACTCGAGAAAAAAGGAAAAACATGGAAAGAAGCAAAGAATATGGCAGACGATAGAAAAACATGGAATAGATTTATCAAAGGAGAATAACACATAGTAGCCTACACCCAATGGGTAGAAGGGCGATCTGATTATATATATATATGTGTGTGTTCTATGTTTTAAATTGTCTATACTATGCATGTGTATTTGCATACTTCTAACCTTCTAACAATGTTATACCTGTTTTTTTTGGTGATTACAAATAAATTAATTATTATTATTATTATATATTTGTGATTTTAGGTATATACATAAATGCAGTGTTTGCGGTAGTAACATAAGCGTAAGTCTTAAAATATCGGGCCCTGCAATTGACAAAACAACAACAATTGAATAGCTTCTACTGGGAAGGGTTGTCCTCATTAAAGATTAAATCGTGGATACCAATAAAGTCTTTACAATGTAGGTTTTTGCCAAACAGAAAAATGCCTTGTTTGGTCTGTGTGGTCTATACTTCTTTGTGGTTTGATTTTAATGTAGTTGATTTTCAAAATGCTCCCAAATATTGGTTAATTTTGGGAATGAATTCTAATATATTTTGTTTTTGTAATTGAATGTGAAGGCCAGTGTTTGGTTTTATTATTCGGTAATATACCTATTTCGCATGTAATATTTTCAAATATTCGTTTTTCTCGTGAACATAGATATCGGTTTTTAAAATAGTCACAAACATCAGAAAACGGAACTGCTTCTGAACCAGATTTAAGAGCATATTTAATTATTAGAATAATTACTTGAAAATCAAAATTTGGTATTGGTATAAAATAATCTCAGATATAATTTTTATAAAGCATGAAGGTTTAAATAGATTTTTGAAATTTAAATTGTCTGTAAGGAAACTTCAAAAATAAATTAGTTTCATAGCAACGGAATACTTGTAATTTGTATAATAGTTGTTTATCAGTAATGATGCTTGGATATTTTAATTGACAGAACGTCAGTAAGCTTTCAATGTCTTGTGCAACATTAAAATAATATACTATAAGTGCATAATAATATAATTTGATATACAACATCTTTGGCAGACGGAACGTCAGAAAATGTCGATATGAATTTTAATTATGTTTCTAATTGATTAATTTTTGTAAGAAGATTAAGCTCGTTATGTTTTAAATTTTTAATAGTTTTAATAAACCTTTACATGATTTTATTGTTAATATAATATTGGTTATATATAAATTTTGTAATAATTACTTAATTCCTCTGTGAATCTTGCATTTATTTGAGTCGAATTCGATATATTTTAATATTGTTGCAGAATACTTTCATATTTGTTTAAAAAATGTGTTAAATCAAAATAATGTAAAAAGGTATTAGATGTTGTTTGTAGTCTTGCATATCCTAAGTTTACCGGGAAGTATGCCAGGGTTGGATGTTATATTTCGTTAGGCCAACGTTATTGTGGAAGACCACAAGATGAAGAAGTACCTAAAATTAAAGATAAGTTTTTATTAGGACGTTTAATGTTAATGTGTATTTTTTTAAATTTTTGTCCTGGTTTTATTGTTTTTCGATTAACATCTATATTACATTTTTCTTATATCGATTTCTCTTTTTTCATCTAAAATTATTTTTAAGAAACAAATTTTCTGGTATTTTTGTTAATTATTCTTTTTTTCATTTAATTTTGAAATAGTATTAATTTAATTCTCTATTATCCAATCTTTTTTTGCATTTTCTGTTTTTATGTGTTTAAATATAATTATTTTGGATTAACATCTTCTAAATTAATATCAGGTACCTACTTTATGCATGTCAAATTTAGTATATTGTTAATTTAGCTGTACTGTGGATCGAGTTATTATAAGCAATTAATGATCATAGTATTTTTGAATCAATAGAATCTTTTTTGAATTCCTCTCAATTGGTTTAATTATTTAAATAATTTAGAAATTAGTTGAGTAAAATTTCTCAATTAATCCGTTATTAGCCGGACAATGCCTGCATATTCGAAAGTAGATATACAATGATGGTAAGAAATGTATGTTTTTCATATTTTAGAATATCGATATGGATTATTTCAAACGGATTTGTTGGGGTGGAAGTTATATTGTATGTCAACTTTAATAGTTTTAAATCATAGTTAATGATTTTATCTGAGAATTTCTTATTTAGAATTAGATTACATTGTTTATACAAATCTTTTGTTTCAAAATAACAGAAATATAAAATATTAGTTACAACATAATTTCTTATAAAATTAAAAAAGTCTTGTTTATTACGTTACATTCAGAAATTTTTACAATAAGTGAACTTCATTATTAATAGATGTTTTTGTAGCAAATTTAGTATTAAATTTATTTATATAATCAAAAATAATTTAATCTTCTTGATCAGATTTGATTGCATTTAAATTTGGAGAACGAGATAAACCATCTGCGTTTTTGTTTAATTTACACTTTTTGTAATATATTTCTTAATCAACCTTTTCAAGACATAGTCTTATGATCTGTTATAATTTTAAATTTATTTATTTTTTTCAGCAAGCAGTTCCTTTGCAATAGTAGACTAATTTATTTCATGTTCATTTTGTGTTCATGATGCATAGACAATAAAAAGATCTGAGCCAATAGAACCTTCGGATAAAACGGTAATTATCGAATAATTGCTAGCATCGGTCGTTAAAATGAATGGTTTTTCAAAATTGGGATATTGCAAGATTGGGTTATTAGTAAATAAATTGTTATATAATTCAAAACAGTATTTATATTCTGTATCATAATGTTCGTGGCGCGCTCAACAGAAACAAACAAACTCAGAGGCGTCCGCATTTAAATTTATACTTAAATTACATCATAATTAAAATAAAAACGCCATACCAATAATAAGAGTAAGATATAATTTAAATAATTGTAAAAATAAAAGCATAGTAAGGTAACAAAGAACAGGCCCGTATTAAATAAAATTAAATAAATTAAATATATTTAAATATAAAAATAAATATATTCTGAATAACAAATAAATGAAGGAAGTTGAAGAAGATATAACTAAAAGGAAAAGAGAGGAAGAAATAATGAACAAAGAGGGAGAAAATCACTTTAGAAAATCTAAAAAGATACTGAGATCACCAGAGCAAAGAAAAAGAGAAGAGAATAAAAGAGTGGATTTTGGAAAGGATAATAAAGAAGTAAAAGTGGAAAATACAAATAAGGAAATGGATGAACTTAAAGAAATGATGAAAGAAATGATGAAAGAAATGATAAAGGAAGTCAAAAAAGGGACAGAAGAACTAAAAGAAGAGATACAAAGCGTGAAAAACGAGTTAAAACAAATGAAAAAAGAACATGAAGAGAAGGAAGAGGAATGGAAAACGGTGAAGATGGAAATGATGAGAAGAATTGATTTATTAGAAACAAAAGAAAACGAAAAAGAGAAAAGAGAGAGAAAGAATAATATAATAATAACAGGAAGAGAAGAACAGACAGAAAACACGATTGAAGACATTGAAAAGTTCATAAAAGAAGAGTTGAAAGTGAACGTGAAAATTAAGAAGGCATACAAGATAAATAAAGAAGGGAAGGTAAAAGTAGTGGTAGCTGAAATTGAAACATGGGAAAAAAAACAAGAAATCATGAAAGCAAAAAGCAACTTAAGAGGGAAAAAAATCTACATAGATAACGACCTAACAATAGAAGAAAGAAATGTTCAAAAACAAATAAGAAATACTGCCAAAGAAGAGAGAGAAAAGGGAAATAGAGTAAAAGCAGGATACAGAAAAATGGAAATGAATGGAATACAATACACATGGGACGAGAAAGAAAAAGGATTGATAGAAAGGGGGGAACAGGGTGCAAAAAATTCAAAAAACTATTAGAAGAAAAAAGAAAAATATAGGCCAAAGAAAAAAGAAACAGAGGAAATGCTATGGAAAAGGAAACGAAAAAGGATACTGAATACGAAAACAAAATTAGAATAGGAACATGGAATGTAAGAAGCGTAAAAGGAAAAGAGGAAGAAATAGTCGAAGAAATGATAAAACATAAAACAGCAATACTAGGAATTACGGAAACAAAAAAGAAAGGAAGGGGGATAAATACGATACACAAGGGTTACATGCTGATATGGTCAGGGACAGAAGATAAAAATAGAGCAAAAGGAGGAAGAATGAGTGAAGAAAGAAATACTAAGAAAATTTATGAGACAAGAGTAACAGGAGAACAAAAAAGAGGAAGACCCAGAAAAGAATGGAACAGCGCAATAAAGGAAGAAGCTACAAGAAAAGGAAACACGTGGGAAGAAATAAAAGAGATAGACAAGGATAGGAAGAAATGGAGAAAATATTACACAAACTAATAATGTATACGCCTGACACCGAAAGGTAAAAAAGGCAATTGAATAAATAAATAAATAAATAAATCATAATGTTCAATTTTATTATCCTTTTTTAATCTGCTAGTTAGGAGTTAAGTTAATTTTGCAAAATGTTCGATAATTTTTTTATAATAACCTAAAAGTCCGATAAATCCTATGATTTTTTTTTTAGTTTTTGGTATTAAATAATTAAAAATTGTTAAAATTATTTTGCTTAGATTAAGCTTAATTTCAGCGGTTGTAATAATATGTTCAAGGTAACTTACTTCTGTTTGTAGAATTTTATCTAATTGAAGTTAAATTTACGTAAGAACGTTTACGTCAGTTTAACTGTTGTCAATATTTCAATGAGTTCCTAAAGGGAAGTCAAAAATATGATTATGTTGTCTAAATAAACAATACAGGAGTGATTTTGGATTCTAAAAAATACGTTATTCATAATTTTTTTAATTTTGTTTCTCCCGCATACCAAAAAAAAAAATTTATTTATTTATAAATCTATCAAAAAAAATTTATATTATAAACTTAAAAATGTTATAAGATAACGAAACATTTTGTAAAATAATATATTAATTAATAAAAATAATAATAAACATATGAAACAATATGAGTTTAATAACATTAAATATAAAAGAGTTTTATAGAAGAAACATTGAAGATATTGATAAATGATATATTTAAATAAAATTCAATTTAATGATTAGCTATTTTGCATTTGTAAATAAAACTTATATTCTCCCATTTTTAATTTTTATTATAAAATTTTTCATTTATTTATTATAGTGTACATTGTAAAAACTTCTATAGCATACTATTTTAGTTTTGTAAAAAACGAAATTGTTGGTTGAAGAGTGAGCTTTTGAAAACATACCATCTTCTGTCGGAATTAGATGATGTTTTTGCTAAATATGGTTAATTCGTTTTTATTAACAAATCGTTGAAAAAGTTTCTGTTCATTGAAAGTATAATTAAAGGCCGGAGAACAAAAAAACATTTCGGGTTGTTTATCGGTTTCTGGAAATAAAACAATGAAAAGAAAATGAATTTATTTAAGTTACTGCAAAAACAAACTATATTTTTATTAAAATTGCGTTTTTATATTGTAATAAACTAAAATGAAACTTGTTATTATAGTAAACTTGTCTTGGAATGACATTATTAATTGTATTCATAATAATAATATCATCTGCCCACACACGCCATCTACTGTCACGAATGCCAACCAGCGTTTGATAGTAAACAAACATCTTAATACATAACCCTCAATATTAAACAAAAGATAACAGTGTTAATAAATTAATGTTTGTGAAGTTACGTGCAACACCACGAACATTACCAAGTGCGGATAATACTACATGTAAGTACAGGTTTTTTAAACAAATTAATTAATACAAAATCTTAAATGTTTAAATTTAATTATTATAAATTCTTTACCCATCTCGATCTCTCGGAGCAATAATTTACTCAATTAAAACTTGCCGTAAATCAGGCTCAGAAAAATACAACCAAGAGACTTGCATTTCAATTTCCAAATTAACATTTACATATCATTACAAAAGACCACAATAACCACCGATTAAATACTGAGCATCAAATAAATAATTTTTTTTTTTTTAAATTTTAGATTCTAAACCAGGAATCATTAAGGAATGACGCACTCGCACGCAGTCGAACCCATTAATTTCACCAGGTAAGTACATAAAATTCTTACGGTAAACTCTTTTCTAATGATAACCTGTCACACAATTAATTAATTCCCATACTTAATAAATTTCTATGTTAAGTCAAATTAATTCAATATCCCTAACATTAAATGAACTTTATTATAGATCTATTTAACTATTATAGTCTCTTTATATTAATTCTAATTCATTAATTCATTATTCATCAATAACCACTAAATTTACCTATTTCTATAACCCATTAACTAGCCTATATTTATTTATTATTTACAGATCGGGTGTCAGGTAACTAATTATCAGCATGGTTCTATTTCGGTGACCAACAGTTCGATTTTATTAATAGGTGAGTTATTATGATTTTAATTGATTATATAATTAATTTTTAAATATTAGTTTAAATTTGATAACTCAAGAACTGTAAAGTCGCGTCTCAGGAATAATATTATTTATTTCTTATTCATTTGTTTTAGCATGCTGATTCCTTCGTTTTTATCATCCATCGAAGTTGATCAGGCTAAGACTTCTGACAGGGAAGTATTATCTTAACTGTAATCCCTATTAATTCTTATGTTTATTTTGTTTTAGTCACTGAACGTCAGAACACAAGAGCTGGAACGTTACAAAGTGCAAAGTTGTTAGTTTTTGAGAAAGATGGGCGTCGATAGTAGCGGGATTAGAAGAAATAGTTCTGATATTATATAAAACGTTTTTTAGAACGCACGAGAAGGTGAAGAGTTTAAGGTTAAAAGGTGTCAGCGATACCGGCTCCCAAATGGCGTCAGCGATGAATCTGTCTAACCGCTGGGCCACGAAATAAACGCGCCGCTTGTAGCGTCAAGACGCTGGGAGCGTATTTTAGCAGCGTCAAAAACACGAGGCCACGAGCCTGTCAATTTTTGTTGAAGCGTTTATTTTGACATTTCTATTTAGGGTTATGATACATTTATATTTGTTTATATAAACTTTTTAACATTTTTTTTAAATTTAAATATTCATTCTGCCAATATATTCATTAAAGATAAATTATATTAATGTTACTTTTTAAAATATACAAAATTTTAAAAATGTACATTGTTTACATAAACAAAAAATCATAGAATGCGGAAAAAATCAAAAATAATCTTGCCGCTTATAGCGTCTAAACACAAGTAGCGTCAATTCCGTATTATATTTGACATTTTTATTTAAGGTTATGATACCTTTATATTTGTTTATATAAACATTTTAATATTTTTTTTAATTCAAATTTTATTCATTCAACCAATAAATTTTTTAAAGGTAAATTATATTAATCTTACTTTTTAATATAAGATGTGTATACAAAATTTTAAATATATAAAAAATATATTTACAAACAGAAAACTACGAAACGCGGGAAAACTAAATTTATTTAAAAAACTAAATTAATTAACTTTTAAAATAATTTTATTTACTTATTTGTCATTTAGAATATGACATGATTTTTGTTATTCAAGCTTTCTAGCTTTGTTCTCCCAGATTTTCACGTTAATAATAGATTTAAATTAAATTTTTTTTCTTCAAGTTTAATAATTAAAAACCCAAAATCTTGGAAGAATTGGCTTTGGCAAACTAAACTTGATAATAGAATATAATCTATTAAACAATGTAGGTTTCATCCATTCTAAAATTATGTCAGTTTAAATTCTTCATTATTATCTATTAATATAAAATTTTGAAAACTGACAAAATATGTTTTATATCTATAGTGCAAAACCTACACAAACATATAAAATTATACATTATTCTTCTTACTTAATTAATAATTTTACAAAAGAAAATTTAATAATAATTCATTTAAATCAATATAGTTAAATAAGTTAAATCATAATAATGATAAAATACAATATTTTTTTATAATAACAATCTAGACAAAATAATCAATTAAAAAAAAAAACGTTCTGGCGTCTATATTTAGGAGCGTTTGAAACAAACCAATTTGTTTCAGACGCTGACGCTCAAATAATACGCTCCAACGGTATAAACAGTCAAATTTTATTGTGTACGTACTTGATTTTTACTATTAATTTGTTTTTAAGAGGCTTATAAGATGAGCGTCAAACGCAACGGACGCTCGTGTTTGTTTTGCTAGAAGCAAACCAAACGACGCTGCGTCTTGCAGCGCTATTTCGTGGCCTGGGGGTCGATTCTGATCTTTGTGAGTTTTGTCACCGATGACAAAACTCACATATTTAAATGGATACAGATTTCTGACATTTGTGGTGACAAAACTCACCGATGGTTTTTACATGGCAACCTAGTAATTTTGTTAAATCTGTCAGAGTTGCTATATTCATGTGAATTATTTTATGCCCGTCTGACACTATGCATTTTTCGGTATAACTTTCTGTATAGTCGATTGTTGTACAAATTGACCTTGAGTAGTTTCTATATAATTTTCTATACAGTTAATATTTTCCTGTATGATACTATGCAGTTTATTGTAGCAAAAATGAATTAAAGACGGCATTCTATTGGCTGCTTTCTGCGGATCGCGTCAGCTGTTCGAGATTGTTATGTTTATTTACGTCAACGTCGCTTTTAATCGAATTGACATAACCTTTCAAAATAACCCTTACAAAACTATATTTTGCTTTAAATTTGGTTATTGTTGTGGATGATTCGTAAGTTTCCTCTAATATTTGATCTAATGTCTCATTCTTAGCATGCTTATTTTTATATTAAGTAGAATTAATATTTAAAATTAAAATCAGCTGATTACATGCGCCGCCATTATTGTTTACATATGTGAATTTGTGTTCTGCGCAGAAACTATACAATAAAATGATGTTACCATATATTTCTGTATAACAAACTATATAGAAAATTGTATTCGTGTATGACACTATACCTTTTTGGATTGTACAGACAACTATATAGAAAGTTATACAGAAAAATGCACAGTGTCAGACGGGCATTAAATATATTTTCAAACAATCAATTGAATTGCATTGAAATAATTAAGGCCCGGTTGCACCATATGTAGTTAACTGAAAGTTCAACTAACTGGGGAGTCAACTTTGACCTTGGTTCAACGGCGCGTGGGTTGTACCATACGTCAGTTAACTAAACTAGGTTATTTTTTTTTTTTTTCAAGTTTACCGCAGGGAATCTAGGGATATCTAGTGAATTCCCTAGATTTAAATTTCGCGGTCAGTTATTTCGCGGTCAATTCAATTGTCGATTGTTGTTGCTATGAAAATAATTTTGCTTTATTGTAATAACATACAATTTTATTATATTTCATTTTGTAATTATTGATACAAATAATAGTAAAATGAATACAGCAAAACGTTCATTGAACTTCAGTGCAGCTGAAGAGGCAATTTTATTAGCATTGGTGAAAAAATATAATAACAAAATTGAATGTAAAAAAACTGACACCAATGCTAATAAAATGAAAAATATTGGATGGGCTCAGATTGAAAAAGAATTCAACGCTATGAGTGGCACATGCCACAGAGAAGCCAAGTGCCTTCGAAAT
Organism: Tachinus rufipes; assembly: GCA_963932245.1. Taxonomy (NCBI): domain Eukaryota; kingdom Metazoa; phylum Arthropoda; class Insecta; order Coleoptera; family Staphylinidae; genus Tachinus; species Tachinus rufipes. Next base: position 82,994,691 of record OZ010741.1, on the reverse strand, counting down.
AAGTATGAAAATATAAAAAAAAGAACAAAACAGAAGTTTTCAAATGAAAAACAATATTTGTCGGGAACTGGAGGTGGTCCGTTTCAACCATATAATTGGGAACCAAATGATATTGCCATACATGACATTATCGGTCAACAATTGACCGGTAATGTTGCTCAGTATGATGATGATGAAGAAGGTACATTACAATATATTATTATCTATACATAATCATACTATTTTTTTAGATATAGAAATAATTGTTGAACCGGCGGAGGAATCAGAATCTACAATTTTTGGTAATTTTCTAAATTATACTTAAATATAATTTTATGATACATTACATAATATATGTTTATATTACACATATGTATTTATAATTTTTTTTTTGTTAGAATCATCGGTAGTTGGTCCAATTGAAATTAACAACAGCTATAACGGTAATTATAACTTTTAAATTATACTAAATTATAATTTTATGATTTGTTACATATTTTACTATTTGTTAATTCAATTTCATATTCGATACATCAAAGTTTATATTTATATTATATCAACGTAAATGATATATGTACATATAAACATTAGTATTGTTATAATTTAATTTTTTAAATATATCGATCATTTCGTAATCTATATAATTACATTGAATTAAGTTAGTATTTTTGGGAAACAGCAATATATATCAATATTTTATCATTAACGTACTCATATATGTATAATCTTTTTTTTTAGAATCTCCTGTACTCCATCCAATGCACAATACATCAAACAACCAAGCAGGTAAAGTTTATAATGTTACAGTTATTACATCAATCATTTTACAATTCTATATTTCCCACTAAAATATTTTAAACAAATGTACTTACCTACTTTTTCTTAAGACTTCTGCTTGAAGAATTTTCATATTATTGAAAACAACTGTATGTCTAATAATAAATTTATTTATAATTTTTAGATATTGAAGATGCTGATAATTGGGTTGAAACTTTAAGAACCCCAAAATCGACACAATTAAGATCGGTTCATCCAAAACCCAAAAATCATTTAGAAAAAAAAATGGGTTCTTGGGTAGAATCGAAAAACAACATATGTGAGTTACAGAAGGCTCATATAATTGAGCTGCACAACCTCAAGATGGAACAGCTTAAAGAGCTACATAAAGGAGAGCTAAAAAAACAGCAACAAGAATATCAGCATGCCGAAGAAGATAACCGTCGTGCTGAAGAAATACATTTGCTAAAAATGGCAAAAATAAGAAACAATAAATAATTATTTATTGTAAATATAAAATTTAAAATAAATATTTTTTACATATTAATAAAATATTCATTTATTAGAGAATGTCTTATTATGTGATCAGTTCTTCTATTTTCTCTTGCAGGAAAATTTAAATTTACATTTTGTGTAAATTCAATTGCCGATTCCAGTTCTGCGTTTACAAAAGGCTGCTGATCTTTAATTTTACAAGCGATGTTGTGTAGTACAACACAAGCTGTTATTATAGCAGGCACTCGATCAAGCTTCAATTTGATGCCTAATGCTAGAACTGGAAATCTGCGTTTAAGCACACCAAAACATCTTTCGATGGGATTGCGGGTTCTAATTTGTGCCTCGTTAAATAATTTTTCATGGTCAGCTTGTGGGTTATTTAAAGGAGTAATTAAATAATTTTTAATAGGGTACCCACTATCCCCTACCAATAAACAATTGGAAAAATTTCTAAATATTGATGAATCGTGAGCAGAACCTTGCCAACGACAAACAATATTTTGTATCACCAAATCTGCATCACAAACCGCTTGTACATTAATAGAAAAAAATCCTTTTCTATTTCTGTAAAGTTCAGCTTCATTTCCACCAGGCGATTGGATTTTGACATGAGTACAGTCTATAGCACCTATACATTTAGGAAATTTGCTAATATTAAAAAAGCCCTGTTTTATTGAATTTATTTCCTCAAGAGTACCAGGCATTTTTATAAACTCGGGGCGAAGTCGAGCTATGGCTTCTACAACTTTTCTAATACAACGACTTGCAGTAGATTTATGTATTTATATTAAATAATACGGCATTGTGATTTGGTAATTTTAAATCAAGATTCTACCCCTATATTTAGGCAACCAAACGTACAATTGCAAATACATGAGGAGTCAATTTTGTCTATTCAGTTGCCCACCTGTTAATCTGTTTAATCTATGTTGATAGGTTCGATGACTTCGAAAAAAATTGTATTGTCGATCGATTACATTCTTTGGCCATATATTAGGATTTAAAACAATATCTAATTTATTAAAATCAAAATTATCTATAGAACTTTGTCTGATGGTTTGTGATACGGGATTAATAATTTTGTTTTTTGTGGATTTGCAAGTAAACGCCATTTGTCAAACCAAGTTTGGGTAGTATTCAATAATGATTGTAGCTGAGTAATAGATGCTTTTAAAGATTTTGCATGGGAAATTAAAGTGGTATCATCTGCATACTGAAGTATGTAAGCCTCTGAGTTAAAATGCTTTAAATTAGAACTATATATATCCGAACAAAATAAATTATATAAAAGCGGTGAGAGAAGAGAGCCTTGTGGAACACCTTGTTGAGGAGAAAATGGAAGAGAGTATACTGAGCGTAAACGTACTTGAGTTATTCTGTTTTCGAGAAATTTGTTGATTATGTTAAAAAGGTATGGTGGGACTTTTAGTTTAGACAGTTTAAATAGGAGGCCTCGATGCCAGACTGAATCAAACGCTTTATTTATGTCTATAAACAAAACGCTCGAATGCCCCAATTTATTTATTTAAATGAAAGATTGACGATTTTAATTACTATTAATTTCAGAGATTGTTGAACGGTATGCAAATTGTCTTTTTTTAACTAATTGTGTACAGGCGTACTGATGAGGGTTTTAAGACCAGAAATAGCTGTCTACATTCACTGGTTGGGAAGAACAATTTGAATTGATTTTAATTTATTCAAGTACAATTTCTTATTGTTGTTTTTGTTTTGTAAAATTACAATCTAAACATATTTTACTTTGCAATTTTTTTTTGTATATTGAAAAACAAAAGTATTTTATTTTTGATAATTTTTACAAAATTGCTTATAAAACACTATATAAGACTAAATCAACTCATTTTTAGTATGCTTTTTAATTTTACAATAAACAGGACTGAATCCTCAAATGACGTTCCAAAATTCAAAAATTTTGTATTTATTATACCTCTTGTTACATCTGTGACACATAGTATACAGAGTGTTCAAATATAATGTAAAATATTTAAGGTAGTGGTAGTACAAACCACAACAAACTAAAAAAACTTAATAAACATGGGTTGTCACAGCAACGGTTTTGGACATATGGAACATTATTTATTTTTATTATTTTTTATCCTTCCATGCTATCTATTCGGCAGACTAAAATCGGTATCTACTCCTAAAGCAAAACAAGAAATTTTAGCACGGATAGAGCATAATCCAAGGACAAATGTATGGAGAATATCAGCCGAGGTAGAAATTGGTGCTGCTTTTGTTTGGAGAACCCTCTCGATTTAACTAATTATTAGGCACGTTTAGTTTTTTGTTGTTGGTTTCTACGCAAGGGTGCTGAAAACCTGCAGTTTCTTGCCAAAATTTATTTTACGTATGAAGCCGGGTTCACACGAAATGGAGTTGTTAATTTTTATACTGCACATTGTCGGGCTGACAAAAATTTCCATGCTGTAATTGAATGTGGACATCAGACACGTTTTTTATTAAACATTTGGATGGGTATTGTAAGCGACATGTTTTTAGGTCCTGTTGTTTTACAAATTAACAGGCGCTGCTTACCTCAACTTTCTGCAAAACACAATGTACGATCTCTTGGATGAATTTCCTTTAGCCTACAGGCAACAAATGTGGTTCCAACATAATGGTGCTCTAGTTCATTTTTTGATTGCCGTTAGAGAACATTTATACCAAACTTTTCCACATAGGTGGGTAAGAAGAAGCGGACCAGTTTTATGGCCAGCAAGATCGCTTGATTTAAACCTTTTTAATTTTTTTTAGGGATATTTGAAATCATTAGTGTTTTGTAAATAGCCTCGAGGAGCTGCAGTTAAAAAATAATGAAAAGTGCTAAGAAATCCGAGCTAATGAGGGGACAAAGATGTAGTGGCGTTTTGGAATTAGAAGAAAGGCATTTGAAACATCTTCTATAACTCTATTCTTTGAAAAAATATATAAAAATAAATCATGTTCCATTGGACACAAAACATAAAATTATATTATAATTTAATGTTAAGAATAAATATTGCTTTGTTTGTTCAAAAATTAAACACTTAAATTACCGTTCAAAAACATTAGTATAAAAATTTAACAAATAATTTTGTTGCAATGAAATTAGCTTCAATTCATTATTTTTTATTTTCAAACAATACAGTATAGGATAGAGTCAATAATACAAAAGTTAAACAAAACATACATACATACAAAAAAAAGTTATAAAATCTTACAATTACAAAAAATAATAATAACAGTAAATATTATTTAACTCTAAATCTAATCTAACTAAAAGAAAAATTATAAGTCATCCAGATATTTGCCAATTGTATAATACGCTTTATTCAAAAGAATTGTTTTAACTTAAGATTTTAACTTTTTGCCATTTAATGCTTTGAATTTTAAAGGTAGCTTATTGAAAATAGTTATATCCATATATTTGGGACATTTTTTGTAAAACTGTAATCGGTCCTTAGGAGCTTCTAGTGTTGTTGCTCCATGTCGCGTAATATACATATGATTCTTGTTCAGATGAGAGAAACTTACAAAATTGTCTTTGACATATTATAGCATATTATATAAATATGAATAAAATGTGTAAATATATTGGCAACTTGTGTATCCGTTCCTTAATAAAATGATTTTTACTTGATGTTATTGTATTTAAGTGTAATATATACCTATAATCTCTCTTTTGAAGCATTGTAATGAAATTTATCTTTTAAATATGATTCACACTATTGATTAGCTAAACCTTTTACACTATATCGATCTATTTTGTTTAAAAGAAGATTATAATTAACAAAGTCAAAAGACTTGATGAGGTCTAAAAATATTCCTGCACAGATTTCTCCGCGATAAATATTATCACATGTTTTGTTAATTAAAACAACAACAGCATCCGTTGTAAATTTACCTTTTTTAAAACCAAATTGATTTTCGTTTGGTTATATTTAATAAAATTAGAAAATATTCCTTGAGGGATAGATTCATTAATGATATTAGTAAGAGGTGAAGCTAGAAGCTAATAAATTAATTGATTTTTTAATAATAATTCAATTTAAAATATCATGCTCAGACAACTTTGAATTTTTTAGGCAATTTGTCGTTAATATAACCTCAAGCTCATTTACAAGTAAAAAAAAAGCGTGTGAGGGTTTATAGTTATGCCATCTGCTGTATTCACATTTGATGTATCTTCAGAAATCAAACTATCTGCTATAGTGCTAAAATACTGATTAAATGTGTTGCAATACTTAAATGATCTTCAACTATATCATTATCAATATTTATAGTAATTTTATCCCTTTGTTTTCTTTTACTACTTTATTAAACTCCATGTTGCAGATATTTTGTTAGTAGATTTAACAATTATAGAATCAATATATAAACAAACGCTTTGCTAATTTTATCACTGCATTTTAAGTATTTTTATATTGTTTATAACATTTCAGATGCTAAAATGTCTAATATGATAAAACTCTTTAAGTTTTTGAGCAGAAACTTTGATACCTGTGGTTATCCATTTATTTCGTATTCTTTTATCATTTTTAATTATTTTCTTATTGATAAGAAAACAAGTTTCAAATATATTAGATATTGTATTTATGTATGCTTTATGCTTATTATAAATATTTCCTGAATTGAAGACATCGTGCCAATTTTCTTGCCGCAACATTTCTAAAATTATCTATGTTTTTATTTTTATCTAATTGTTTATACTTAATAGGTTTTTTATGAGAAATTTTATTTTCAAATGAAATTTTAGCGTTTTGTACATTAGTCAGATCATTTGATAAATATATATTGTCTAAACAGTTTATATTTTTTGTCGGTTCATTGACGACGTGTATAAGATTAAATGATTTAAGAACATCCGCAAATTTCTCAAGTTTTGCAGATCTTTTTAAAAAGTTAATATTTAAGTCTCCGCAAACTATTATTTCACAGCTTTTATATTTATTTGACACTGAAAATAAAATGTTTTCGAGTATAGAACAGAACCGATCAACATTACCAGATGTTGAAGGACTTAAAACTAGTATTGAACTTATGATTTGAAATATAAAACAATGACAACTCTTGCTATAAAAAACCTTAAATTCTCGTTTATTAATAATATTGAAATATAATAAATAATCAAACGAAAGACTGGTTTGCCATCATTTGATTATTTATAATATCAATTGTGTCATAAGAACAGAAATATTTATTCAAAATTGTCTTCGCTATCATGCGATGCCGTGGTCGTACAAGGCATACTGACGAGGTTTGTAGAACCGAAACAATTGTCTATGCTTGACCCTTGGCCGCTGTGATTCGATTGACTAATTTTTGAATAAATTATTAATTCATTTCATAATTTAATAAAATATAACTTATACGTAATAAATCAATGAATAAATTGTTTAAGTTGCGGTGTTTAGTTCAAAAAAATTGCCCTTTACAATAAAAATATTGACATGATTTTTAAGAAAATCAATATTAAAAAAATCCAACAACGCCCTAATTTTTCAAATATCAAAAAGTTTGTGATAGAAATTTTCCAATAATGAATATAAATAATATTGTTTTTTTTTATTTTTGTGCGGATTTTATTAAATTTTAATTTGGTTTATAATAAATAACTCAAATAATTTGCTAAATAAAGTGTGTATTTTGTATTACTAATGAGTATTTATTCCTTAATACAATTTGTGTTCTAATAATTATTCCATAATAATTTACTTATTTTATCAGATTTTTAACTATACTTAAAAAAAAACGCTTTCGTCGTTAGTAATAAAATTCGTTGTAACTTTATATAATAAAGAGACCAATTGTTATATTTACCCTTGAATGTAGACTTCAAAAATAAACCTATATAATATTTTGGCATCTGACCGTAATTACCATAATTATAAGATTTCTATTTAAAAAATCTATAGCAAAAATATTAATATCATTGTGATTTATTTCATTGTTGCACATTAATTCAATGTTGATAATATAAGCATTGTGTAAGTTTTGTATAAAATCTGAAATTTTGTTGTTGTCAAACCAGAATTATTCGCACTCTTGTTGTAAATAAACGTATAACATAAATAAATCAACATGAAAACCGCAATTTTGGCTTTAGTTGCATTAGTAGTAGTTGTACAAGTAAGTATTTAAATTATTGCAAAATTATATTATCTTGGTGAAATAATAATTTTAATATGTTTTATAAAATAAAATTTATTTATTAAATCCATAAACTCATAAACACTTAGAAAATGGGTTTTTTAGATAGAATACCATTGTTTTGAGATGTTTTTTATAATAAACACATTCATTTAATTTCAATACCTGTTTTAATTTCTTAGGTTTCTTCTACTCCGTTAAACAAAAATTCCGAGCAGCATAGTGCTGAGGCATCTGGACTCGCAGGTTTTGTGTCAGCTAATGCTCAAAAATCTGGTGTTCACGCAGACCACAAAAAGGCATGTAATGGTGGATCAACTCCTCTTCCAGGTAACATATTTTAATGTTTTATTAATTCTATACTAATACTACTTATTTTTAACAGTCACTACTGCAGCAACAACTACTGCAGCTTTAGGATAAATAATTTGAAGTGTTTTATTATACTATTACATGATAAAAAATTATAAGTTTGTTGATTTATTGAATTGTTTTAAAAATGTTTTTATTTTATAATATTCTGTTTTATGGTTTTTACGATACTAATAAATCTTTAAACTAACATAATTTTAGTCTACAAAAATTGACGTTAACCATTTGAATAATTGGTTGTTTTATTAAATATACAATAAGATCAACGGTGTGATTTGAAGGACCTAACAGATATTTAAAATTGCTATTAACCTAATAAAAAACCAATCTGCAAATTATAAACTTTTCTTTTTCTTGCAAAATTTTCATTAAAATAATAATAAACTAGTTAATTGAATCATAGTTTACAATTATAAACACATCATAGCGTATAAACAAGCTGCAAGAATCAATTAATCTTTCGAGTTAAATAACATGTCGTTTTGAACATTTTTTTGTTAGTGCAACTGAAAGTTTCAAAAACGTTTATCTAAAAACCGGGGTTTTAACTAGCAACATTAGTATTATATTTTGCTCATTATTTTTTTTTAAGTTTGAAAAGGTATACCAATTAGTATTTTCTTTTAGGTTAAGTAATTTAATTAATTAAAAAAAAACCTAAAAAAAAAACAATATGTTAAATAACCTAGACGCCTTCGAAATGTAGTAATATCGAAGACTACTAAAAATATCTTGGACGGGAAAGGTCCGGAATGAAACTACTCCAGAAAATGAGTAAAGAAAGAGAGTTGCTCTTAACAATCAAGCAAAGGAAAACTGCATACTTGCGACATATAATGCGCAAAAAAAATACAATAGTTTAAAGTTGATAATGGAAGGCCGCAATGCAGGTAAAAGATCGATTGGCAGAAGAGTACTTTCCTGGTCACGCAATATCCGCAACTGGACCGGCATGGAGGTGGGGCAATTGCTCCAAGCGGCTGCCGATAGGAAAAATTTTAGTAAAGTGGTCGCGAACCTTCAGAAAAAAAGATTTTTGAATTTTAAAATTTGTAGATCAAGTCCTGGTTAGTTGGAAATTAAGACTTACCAAAAATGAGTTGATTTAGTCTTATACAGGGTGTTTTATAATTAATTTTGTAAAAATCATCAAGAATATAAAGTCCCTTAATTTTTATTATAAAAAAATAAAATTACCAAGAAAAGATGTTTAGAATGTAATTTTATACCACTATTCCAAATTTGAAAAATATCAACCTCAAATTAATACTCTTAAACTTTTTCAATTATTAGAGATTTTTTATTTAGAAGCGAGAAGTGAGAAGTGAGCTATAGAAACAATAATGAGTAGACACACGGTGCGTGCACTCTTATAAAAAACTGAAACATTATTAACTGCCAAATGTAATCAATATTAAAAAAAAAACTTAAAACAAAAGTATTAAAACTCGAGAAATTTATATAAAATCATAGATTAAATAATACTAATCTATGATAAAATACATTTGGCGCGCTTTTAATAAATAATTCATGTATTTATTATAATATAATATAATAATAATAATACACAGGGAAACAGAATGCAATGATTAATTTATATTATATTATATAGTAATTAAATAAATTGATATTAACATATCTTTTTGTTTTTTCAAGTGATTGTTAAGTGATCAAATATAATTTATTTATACTAATAAATTGAAAACATAATATTATGGTTATTGCGTCTGCCAATACATAAAGAGATAACAGCAAACCTGTTCCACATACACGTGCTCACCTCTCCCCGCTCTGATCACGCTGCACGTGCGTTTTTACACTTTTTACTTTATTACGAGAATTCGCATCTCGATGTGAATAATCCCCTATATTGGCTATATTATAGTGACAAGTGTTTAACAATGTCGTCCTATAAAAAGTGCATATATTATAATTGTATTCATAATAGAAGTAACTATGGTGAAAGATTTTTTCTCTTTCCAAAAAATGTCGAGTTACAAAAGCAGTGGTTAAAGCATTGTGGCAACGTGTTAATATCGGACTTAAGTGAAAAACAATTAAATTATAAATTAGTATGTGATACACATTTTCGAGATAGCGACGTTTGCAATTCTGCACATAATAAACTTAATAAAAATGCAATTCCATTACACTACAACGCACACGAACAGGAATTTGTTATATCCCCAAAGCGGATCAAGTTGGGAGAATGTAGCAAACAGTACACTAGGAAAGAGTCTGTTAGCAAACTTACCGAATCACCAAAATCAAAAGATTCTTCTTGTAGCTCTGATAGCTTATTAGCAACTATTATTGAAATGCCTACAGTAGAACATTCGCCTAGGAAGAAAAAATTGATAAAACATCTTGCGCGTCAGAAAAACAGAAATAAAATTGCACAACGCAGAAGGGCTAGGCTAATACAAAAAATGAAATTGAATGATCCAAACCTAATATTTTTGAGGAACCAACCAGTATTGGACGGGAGGTTATTTTAGGTGGAAATCAGTGAACACATAAACTAATTACTAATGTTTTAATTAACAAGGTTACAAATTATGTACGCAGCACGAGGGTTATAAAGAGACTAACTTTATTTTTCAGTACATGTATGTCGTGCCGTAACAGCTGCGCACACGCGCTATATTTTAAACACCGACAGTGGCGCAGCTGTTTCGGTTTTACATCCGCATTCATAACTAACGCGATGAACTATTATAAACTGTTTCCTCAACACTACCGCCGTTTGAGCGTTTGTTATGAATGCAGCTTACATTAATGATTTCACACAATTTTCTAAAGCGATCTTTCGGAAGCGCTTTGGTCAGGATATCGGCTCGTTGTAGTTCCGACGGAACATACATTATCATTATTTCGTTGCTTTCGTATTTTTCCCGTATGTAGTGGTAGCGTATATCAATGTGTTTTGTACGTTTGTGAAACACGGGATTTTTAACCAAGCGTATCGCGCTTTGATTATCGACATACAGGATTAAAGCACGTTCACATCCAAATCCGAGATCATTTGTTAATTTACGCAGCCATATGGCTTCTTTGGTAGCTGTAGCAGCTGCCACATATTCTGATTCTGTTGTACTTAGCACTACTAGTTTTTGTCTTTGCGACGACCAGGATACTGGCCCGTTTGCCATACAGAATATGTATCCTGTCGTAGACCTTCGCGTTTCAATATCGTTTGCGTAATCCGCGTCTGAGAAACCTATTAAATCTTTCTCACTACCGCCGCTTTTATATTCTAATCCGTATTCTTTTGTTCCTGTAAGGTAGGCAAAAATTCGCTTTACAGCCCGCCAATGTTCGTTGCTGTGTCTATTAAGAAATTTACTGACAGAATTGACAGCAAAAGCTATATCCGGACGTGACACAGCTGCGAGAAAGGTTAAGGACCCAATTGCCTCCCGATAAGGCACATTGTTAGACGTCTCGTCAGTTTCATCAATTGGATATAAAATTACATGCGGATCGGCAGGTGTGCTTACTGGCTTAGCGTCACGCATTCCGAATTTGTTTAGTATTTTCTCAACATACGCACTTTGATGAATCGCAAGTGTTTTATTGACTCTGTCCCGTTCTATTTGCATCCCGACAAAGAAACTTGAATTATAAATTTTAATCTTAAACATTTCACGTAATTGACTTTTCATATAATTTAATGTAGATTCTGATTTCGCTGCGACGAGACCGTCGTCAACAAATAAAGCTAAATACACGGTTTCGCCATTTATTTGTCCGATAAAAATGCACTGATCTGCATCGCTACACTTGAGATCAAATCTACTAAGAAATTGGAGGAATTTCTTATTCCAGCACCGAGGTGCTTGTTTGAGCCCGTACAATGATTTGTTTAATTTACACACCGCCTTTCTTTTATCGTACCCTTCTACCTTCAGGCCCTCGGGGACCTCCATGAAGATATCCTCTTCTAATTCGCCGTACAAGAAGGCTGTCTGAACATCGAATTGTAGCAGTTCGAGATCCTTTTCTGTCACGGTTGCCAGAAGTACTCTGAGTGAGTCGTATCGCACCACCGGTGCGAATGTTTCCGTGTAATCGATTCCTTGCTGTTGCATGAATCCTCTTGCACACAATCTCGCCTTGAATTGTTGAATTTTGTTTACTGGATCTTCTTTGATTTTAAACACCCACTTTGAATCAATCGTTTTTATTCCAGGTGTCTTATGCACTATCTTCCATGTTTCGTTTATGTCGTGCGCCTGCAACTCCTCTTCTATAGCATGCTTCCACTGCGCGGCGTCACTGCTTCCAGTTGCTTCTTCGTACGAGTTGGGAATCACGTACTCTGCTATATCGCCTTCGAAGTCGTACCTGGAGGGCCGACGTATTGTGTTTCTATCCCTCAGGACTCGCTCCTGTTTTATAATTGGGTTTCCTCGTGTTTCTTGTTCCTCGTTTTGTAGATCGACTTCGTGCTCATGAGGAACTTCTTTATTTATTTGTTCTTGCACTAAATCTCTACCTGGATTTAACACTATCATGTCAGTTTCCATATCGACATTCTCGCTGTTTTGAACTTTCCCGATTCGCTCGTGAAAAGTTGCATCACGTGTCACTTTGACCTTTTTTGTTGTTGAATCATACATTCGGTAGTTTGTAGAGTCATTCTCGTACCCGACTAGGATCATTTTTTGACCCCTCAAATCAAATTTAGTTGTAAATTGCTTGGGAATGTGCACGAATGCCACTGAACCGAATATTCTCATGTGTTGCATTGTCGGTTTCTTTCCAACCCACTTCTCGTATGGTGTAAAATCTCCACCCGACGACACTGTACGATTTAACACATATATCGCAGTGTTGATCGCTTCGGCCCACAGACTCACCGGTAAACTTTTTGCATGTATCATTGTTCGGGCACTTTCAACAATAGTTCTATTATCTCTTTCAGCTTTCCCGTTCTGTTGGGGAGTATACGGAGCCGTATTCTCTTTTTTGATACCACGAGCCTTGAGATATTGTTCCATTTGTTTATTGCAGAATTCGCCACCATTGTCCGATCTTAGAACTCTCATCGCACGATTAAACTTGTTTGCAATTAATCTTTCAAACTCTTTGTATTTTTCGTAAACATCTGACTTGTGTCTTAAGAAAAATACATGGCGATATCCTGTGGCGTCATCTTTGAATGTTAGGAAATACTTTGCGCCTCCCGGCGATTCGACGGACATCGGGCCACAGACGTCAGTGTGAAAAACTTCGCCCGGTTTGGTTATCACTTTCTCTCGTTTGTTAAACGGTAGTCTATGAGCTTTGCCAAGGTGACACATTTCACACGCAAAATCTTTTGTGTCGGTTACCGATACTTCCTGCACTAGCCCTTTGTTAACTAATTCACGGATTGCTCGTTTGTCTATATGGCCGAGTCTCTCGTGCCATACACGTAAATTATACGCTGCTGTATTAGCCTCTTCTCTTCGTGTTTTAGTGACACGGAGAAACATGCGATAAATATCGTTGTCTTGCCTCACGCCCGACGCAACTACTCTTTTGTCCCGTATAATTTTTACACAATTATTTTTGAATGTCACTTCAAGGCCTGAAAAAAGATTTTTTGTTAATCCAGGTACATGTAATACATTTTCTAGTCGCGCATCACACCACAAACCGTCGAGAAGTTTTTGTGCAATTATGGTACCTTCGCCGGCTATGTTGCATTCATCACCATCACCGAGCGCTACTTTCCCGCCATCTGAAATAGGTTGGTACTCTGTAAACCAGTCTCGGTGATATGTCATGTGCCTTGACGCACCACTGTCGGTAAGCCAGATTTCTTTCGGGTCGACCGCAAGCAGCTCTCTCAGCTGATTTCCACTTGGCACCACCGACTTGAGCTCCCCACTTAGCACCCTCTCGACGACGAACGCGCATTCGTTGTTGTGTTCGTTTTCACTATGATTGTTTTTTTTTTTCATAGGACACTCATACGCGTAATGTCCAGTTTTACGGCACTTGTAACACTCAATGTTTTTTTTGTTTTTATTTGGTTTTCCTTTTTTTTTGTATCTGTTTTTGTCTTCATCCTTCGCGGCTGAAAACGCACTAACACTGTCTTCATTGTTGTTCAGTCTTACTTCTTCACGGATTAATCTCTCCTGCAGGTTATCTAGTGTCTGACGGGTAGGATCTACACTGTCCCACGCAGTCTGGAGTGTATTGTATTTTGATGATAAGCTGCCTAGGATCTTAGCTATCACGGTCAGTTCTGTCACGTGCTCACCCACGTCTTCTATTTGTGCGGCCAGGTTCCGAATTTTCGCAATATGCTGCACAACCGAGTCACTCGTTGCCATTTTGTATTCATGGAATTTTTGCAATAGTATGAGCTTGTTTGCAGCAGATTTCTGTTCGTGAATTTTGCATAAGTTATCCCACATTTCTTTTGCCGACTCACATACTAGCAGCGGTTCCAGCTGAGCATCTTCAAGTGCAGTCGAGATTAGGAACATTGCCTTCGCGTTATCACGCGACCACGTCTTTGCTGCCTGTGTCGTGCGATCCTCTGGTAATTTCCGCGTGCCGTCTACAACGTCGTCAATCTCATTTGCCATTAATAATGTGTTTAATTGAAACTTCCATGCCTGGAAATGCGTTCCGTCAAATCTCTTGACGTTGCGAGTTGAGATGTCTTGGGACATGATGGATGTAGAATCACACTTTTTTTTTTTATCTCGCAAAAATGGCTTCCACCTCGTGGTCGTCACGACCGCTTATTTTAGATCAACGTAAAACTGGGCCCATAACCTATTGGACGGGAGGTTATTTTAGGTGGAAATCAGTGAACACATAAACTAATTACTAATGTTTTAATTAACAAGGTTACAAATTATGTACGCAGCACGAGGGTTATAAAGAGACTAACTTTATTTTTCAGTACATGTATGTCGTGCCGTAACAGCTGCGCACACGCGCTATATTTTAAACACCGACAGTGGCGCAGCTGTTTCGGTTTTACATCCGCATTCATAACTAACGCGATGAACTATTATAAACTGTTTCCTCAACAACCAGCAGCTGTCCGATCATTTTTCAATATGCAGCTTCACAAAATGCGTCAACCATAGACCAAGCAACAACGTGAACTTGGGATTAGTTTGTATTTGAAATCTCCAAGTGCATATAAGCTTTTGAAAATAATAAATTTTAAATTACCGGCTATATCCAATATCCGGAATTGGTTTCGATGTAATTATTTGCCACCTGGTATAAGAAATACGACAATAAATAAATTAAAATTAAAAATGTCTTCATTTACGGAAAATGAAAAAGAATGCATTATACTATTTGACAAAATGTATATTAGAAAAGGACTTGAGTATAATGATAAATTTGATTTTATTGAAGGATTTCAAGATCTAGGAAACGATCAACGCACACCTAAAGTTGCCAATTGCAGTTTAGTCATTATTATTCGTGGATTGCTACACAATTGGAAGTTGCCACTGGGATATTTTTATTCAAGTGGTGCTCTAATTGCCAAATCCATACATGATATTTTACTGGATATTTTAAATAAATTAAATGATATTGCTGCATATCCCAGGGCTAATGTTTGTGATCAAGGATCAAATAATAGAAGTTCGTTTGATATGCTTTGCGCGAGTAAGGAAGACACACATTTTTTTCATAATCAACGAAAAATATATCTAATTTATGACACACCCCATTTAATAAAAAGTGTAAGAAACAATTTATTAAGTCAAAAACATGATATATTTGTTGCCAATGAAAGATGTTCCTGGAAAAATGTGAGAGAATTATACGAATTAGATGTACATGGAAAAGCACGAGCATGTGTTAATATCACTAGACCCATGATATATCCTACATCATTTGAGAAGATGCGAGTTAAATATGCTACAAAAATATTTTCAAATAAAGTGTATGCTGCCATGATCGTTGCTATTAATTGTAACCAATTGCAAGATGAAACCGCCCTTTTTTACAGTATATTTTATTAAAAAAATGAATGACCTTTTTGATTGTCTTAACTCAAGAGTGCTAAATGACTCAAATCCATTAAGGTCAGCAATGTCTGAGAGTAGACCTATAATAAAAAGAACTTTGGAAGATGCACTTACATGGTTTACATCTAATAAAATTATCTCTAAGAAAACCGGGAATGTACGCAACGATATACACTGTTTTAAAGGTTTCGAACAAACCATAGAAAACGTCTTGTCTTTGTATGATGATCTACTATCTGAAGGTATGTATATAAAAAAAGTGTTGCTCTTTATAAGCTTATTTTAGTACCTTTCTCCCTCAATACATTTAGTAGAAATTACTCTTTCTAAAATGTTATACATACATATGACGGCCGTGCTGCGTGAGGCGGATCAGTCATTGACAGTTCTTCACGAGTTACATTTTTGTACTGTCTATCAGGGGTGTCCCACATACGGCACGCGTAATGAAGTAATCCGGCCTGCGACGTGAAAGGGGATAACGGAAAAGAATGTTGAAATGGAAAGGGTAATTTCATTTCTAGAATAAAATAAAAATAGTTATTTATTCGATAAAAAAATACCGCAACGTAACAATTTATTAATATGTAATATATTGTTCTAGGTAAACAATTTTTACTAACATCTAGGCTCAACCAAGATCCTCTAGAAAACTTTTTTTCAAAAGTCAGAGGTTCTTGTGGAAGCAATACGAATCCGACGGCCAGAATTTTTCGAATTGCAATGCAACATAGCATTACTTCTTTGTTGGAAACACCTTCAGATTCTGGAAATTGTGAAGTAGATGGCGATTTTGTAATTTTCGAAGAAGAGGACGTACGGGAAATTAGTCATCCAATGCCCAATAAAATAACAAATACTGAAGATGCATCTGGTGACAGTTCAACTGATCCATTAAGTGAAATAGAAGAGGATATAGACGACTTGGCTAATATTGCACCTTCCTTGGAGACAAGCTCCATTTCTTATTTTGCGGGCTTTTTTGTTCACAAATTGATGAAAAAATTCTATTGTAAATTATGTAAAAATAATTTATTATTACAGAGTAATTTAAGTGAAAGACATCACATGTTAATTTTAAATAGAGATTATGGGCTGACCAATGAAGTGTCACATTTAAAAGTACCATCCCTTCTAGCATTAAATGTAACTAATTTATCTTTAAATGTTTTTAAGAAATGTTTTCAACGCCAACAACATATACTTAATTTATTACAATTTATGATCACGAAAGCTGATGCCAAAATACAAATTAAATATCCAGAATGGATGAACAATTTATCGGAAGAGTGCAGAGAACACCGCATATTTTATATAAAAACATTATTAAAAGTAAGGCTCTTAAAAGAATTGAAGTGGATAACTTCAAATCTAAATAATAATAGTCAATCACGACAGTTGCAACATTTATCAAATTAATAATTGTCGCACTGACTTGTTTTGTATGATTACTTATAATATAACATTATGTTTTTTTGTTCCAATCAGTCTTTGTTAATTTTATGAATTAAAATTTAGTTGTTATGTAAATTATAATTTATCACAATAAAATTTAGTTGATATTTTTTTGAATAACTATTGTATATTCATTTATTTGTCTAATAAATAATAAAAATTGACTTATATTAAATGATACCTATGTGTTATAATATTATGATTAACCGAAATAATAAATAATATTTAAAATATGTAATATTTTAGTAAATAATTTAATATTCTTCGTATCACGTGGTCCGCTCCGGACGCGGCGATGTATGTACATGCGATGTGCCCAGCCATGTTATGGCCCCGCAAATGCAATAGCGATATATTGTCTCGCTCGACTCGTTCAGTCAACCCTTCTCTTGTTTTGCGTATGCTGCTGTGTGATCACGACTTTCTCCATCTTTTCCTTCTCGTGAGTGCTGCCATCTTCGAGTGAGGGTTAATTTTGGGGGTCAAATAAATACATTGCGTTGATCATCTGTTAGTATTATTTAATCTATGCTATCAAACAACGAGCGATAAACATCATTTCTCTTAATATTGAAGGAATGTCTAATAAAATATCACAACTGGAAATATTATTAAGTAATGAAAATGCTGATATTGTGTGTTTAAGTGAAATATGGTGATGAAATAAAAAGTACGTATTTAACAAATTATAAATTAGGAAATAGTTTCTGTAGAAAAATCTTTAAAAGAGGCGGTACAGCTATATGGGTTAAAAATAATATAGATATTGAGCTGCTACCACTTCAAAAATTAGAATAGAAAAGAAAGTTGAAATATGTGGCATTTTTTGTAAAATACGCAAGCCATTTTATGTATTTAGCATTTACAGACCACCGTCAGGTAACACAAACGTATTTATGTCAATGTTAACAGAAGTGCTCGACAATTTTTTTTTACTGCTGATTATTCAATATTTGTTTGTGGTGATTTTAATATTAATTTTGGAACTTGTAACCCAGATTCATTATTACTACAAGATTTATTGTTATCATATGGTCTTAATATATCAATATTACAACATACGCGAGTGACTTTCAACTCCGCCACAATTATAGATAATATATTTTTAAATATTCACGAAACCCACAAAATGATAAAACCCACAAAATGATAAAACTTACGTTTGAAACTGAATTACAATGTAGTGAAGAAAGTATTAGATATAGAAATTTTAATACAGAAAATAAAGACTTTTTTAAATCTATAATAAAAAATGAAACATGGCAGGACATGTACGAAAAAAATGATTTAAACGATAAAGTTGAAATGTTCTTGACGACGTTGTTTTATTATTTTGATCTTTGCTTCCCGTTTAAAACAACTAAACATAAAAATAAAAGTAAGTGGTTTGGAAACGAATTATTAATAGAAAAAAAGAATCTTGATGATCTGTACGTCCTACAAAAATCATATCCAATTCTTAAACCACTTTTTAAAAGCAAGTCTAAGAATTACAAAGAAAATATTAACAATAAAAGGATCGAATTTAATTCTAATTATATCAGCGCTTCAGAAAACAAATCAAAGGCATTATGGTACTGCGTAAACAAATTTAAAAATGCAAATAAAAATAAACATAATATCGATAAAATTAATATTGATGATACAACTATTGATGATCCGTTAGAAATAGCAAATGTATTTAACGAGTTTATTGCAAATTGTGCTCCAATATAAAAAATAAAATACCATTTGTTGAACATAATTTTCCTGTAGAATTAAAAATAAATAACACCATTTACCTAAACCCATTAGACGACAATGATATGAATCAACTTTTTAATAAACTGAAAGCTAAGACAACTACAGGGATATGTAACTTTTCTAATAAATTTATTAAAATGTTTAAAAGTGAACTTTTAAAACCACTGAAACATCTGATAAACTTTTCCTTAGAGAATGGTATTTTTCCGGAAAGATTTAAAACTGCCGTAATAGTACCAATTTATAAACAGAATGATCATTTAAATATGGAAAACTATAGGCCAATTTCACTGTTATCGTGCTTTTCTAAATTATTTGAATATGCAATGCTGCACTCTCTTCAACCATTTCTTGATAAATATATCGCAATACTAAATAATCAACATGGATTTCGTCCAAATAGAAGCACAATGTCTGCAATAAATTTGTTATTAGAAAGTGCTCTTGAGAACATTGAGGAAAAACAAACACCTGTAGCAGTCTTTTGCAATTTGAGTCGTGCGTTTGATTGTGTTGATCATGCAATATTAACTGAAAAACTGAGGCTTTATGGACTAAGAGGAAAAGCAGGAGATTGGATATTGTCTTATCTCACAAATAGATATCAAATGGTCAAAATAACAAAAACTGCGGAAAATACCTTGTCAATTTCATCAAAATTATTAACATCAATGGGGGTGCCACAAGGTTCTATTCTTGGACCTGTTTTATTTACTCTTTATATTAATGACCTTCCAATTTTCTTAAAAAACTGCACAACAACTATATATGCAGACGATACTTCAATTTTGATCTCCAAGAAAGTACTTGTAGATATGGTATTGGAAATAAACAATGACCTTACAAAATGGTTTCAAGCAAACAAATTAATGTTTAACGCCGAAAAAACAAAATATATTGATATATACAATCTACAGAAACGCATTCCTTTATTTGAGATCAAAATTGATGACGTATTTTTGGAAAAAGTTGAATCTATCAAATTTCTTGGTTTGGAGTTGGAAGATTCTCTTACATGGCTTAAACATTGTGACATTCTTTCAAAAAAACTAAACTCCAAAATATATCTTCTAAGGAATTTAAGAAATTGCGTCACTTTGGATATTTTAAGAATAACATATTTTAGCGAAATACAGTCACTCCTAAAATACGGATTAATATTTTGGGGTTCGTCACCACATACAAAAAATGTTTTAATTTCTCAAAAACGTGCTGTTCGCGCAATAGCTAATATCAAAATCTCAGATAGCTGTCGGCCATACTTTAAAAAGTTAAAAATATTGACATTAGTAAATTTATACATATTTAAACTGGCTTGTTTTGCAAAACAAAAGAAAATGCGTGGAGATTATAAAACTAATGCAGATTTGCACACTTACTCTACTAGAAACCGTACAGAGCTGATTATTCCGGCACTCACAAGTCATATAAATAGTGTAAGTCCCAATATTATGGGAATTAAAATATTTTGCCATCTTACTAAAGAATGAATTTTATGCTACTAAATGATTAATGTAATGATTTTATATGTTTTATTTTATTTTATATTTTAATGTGTAACTACTGTATTGTAATAGACTATGTATTTTAATGTGTTACTTTTATATTGTGAATTTTGACTTGTCTGTTGTATTACTACATTTTTAAGATTAAAATATATTATTATTATTATTATTATTATTTTTATTATTATTATAGATCAACATGAATCAACAAGTTATCCTTGCTTCCCAAATATGCAAATACTTGGGAATTAGTTTTGATACAAAATTAAATTTTAAATATTATTCACAATCTATTAAATCAACTATAATAACCCGTACCATACACTTTCAATCCCTAACATACAAAAACCAAGGCATTGACATAAAGTGCGCGAGTCATATATATAAAACCATATGTCGGCCGTTGCTTGATTATTCATCTATACTTTTCCTAAATTCTAGTAATCCCACTCTCCAAAATCTCTATGTAGCTGAACATTCTTCCCTGCGAGCAATTACAAAACTCCGCCATCCTAACAAGTTAGTTGCTATACAAAAAAATAAAAATAGAACCTCTAGATGAACTGCTCCGAACACAGCAAACAAAATTTTGTAACAATAATAATAATAAAAAAATCCTATCTGACTTACTAATTACCAGAAACGCATTTATTCCCTCCAAATATAAAACCCCATCTCAGTCTTTACAGCAATTAATCACTACTCTTCGAGATGACAGTACAACAGAAAACTAACTAACCCTCAAAATAACATATAATATAATTATTATACATTTAAAATCTCTCTTTTTTTTTCTGTAAGTAAAATATTATTATGGGCTGAAAGACTACGTTCAATGGCCATTTTAAAAGAAAGATTAAAGTCGATCTATTAATAATATTATCTGTATGTATGTATATGTAAATATTTGTACGTTTCTTTCTTTTGAATAAAGATATATATATAATAATAAATAATTTTTTTTAAATTTAGAACGTTACAACAAAACCAATAATAAACACATTCAGCGCAATTTGACAAAATTTTCTTCAATATAAATATTAAATCATTCATTAACTATTTGCGAGAAGTGGCTAGGTCAACCATCTTGTTAAAAATGCAGTGTAGGCATTTTTCTTAAAATATCAAAGTTTATCAGATTCTCAAAAAGTTTGTCTTCTATTATTTTTTCCTCTATAGTTAAACAAAAATCCAACCTTTGTTTGTCATCTCCTTTTTCAAAAGTATTTGTTAAATTTGCATTATATGCTCTAATTTTCTTTGTTTTGTGAACTCTCTAAAGTTTAGACTTGCTAATATTAATAATGCCTGATCTCTCTCGTTGTAGCATCTTTGGATTTTCTGTAACTGAGTCACGCGTTATAATAACCACAGCTTCATCTTCATCATATTCTTTATTCTTTTTTTTTTTATTTTAAGAACATTACCATTATATAAATTTTGTGTTCATAATACCTCTTGTTACATCTATCATGGGACACACGGTATGTAATTGTATTTATTATATTATATTAAAATATGATTTTTTTTTTTAATTGCTTACTCATTTATTTTGACAATAATAATATATGTTTTGTTTAGAATTTAAAATTACATTATGCTGTATTGTTTGTTGTTAATATAAATCAACTAGTATGTGTAGTAATCATTGGAAATCATTGAGAGAATTCAAAATTGTAGGTTAGTCAACCAAATTTTTACTAATACGTAATATTTTAATTGGTGTTATTGAAATGACAGTTTAATTTGTAAATATTTGCTTGAAACAAGATTCTGCAGTAGTACACTGTGCTGCTCAATATTTATTTGATAACAACACACACTGCAATCAACAGAAGGTTATTAGAATTATTGCAAGAAACTCGGAAAATATTTTGAAATATATTGTTGTCGATAATAGCATGGAAACATCTATATCTATTGTTGAAGAGGCTAGCAGTAGGTTCGATGTTACTTCTGATAACTTAAATATACAGAACAACAACAGAATGATTATCAGTCGGTAGAAACATTTAAATCGAAAAATGAGTTTCCAGAGAGAATATTTGATGACGACATTAAAATTTTGATTGAAAAATTCAATCAGTTTTTTTAATGCATCAAGTCGAACTTTAGTACGAGGCATGTACAATTATTACTTGTAAGAAAAATTAAAAAAATTAAATAGTATTTGCATTATTAACTATAAAAGTTGCAAAATATCAAGTAACTTAAGAAAGTTTGTGTTGTAATATTATTGCGCACATGAGTATTGCAAATCATATAGAATTGACTTGATTATTGAGAAAAGCTTTATTTCGATAGATTTTTAAATTTTTGTTATGAACACAAAATGACAGAACATGTTAAAGGTATAGAACGTGTTTTGATAGAAAAATTATTAATAAAATCGACTTCATTGCAAGTTTGATTGGATGATGTAAATGCATCATCGGTTGCATTAGAATCTAACTTTAATCTAGGTAACGTTAAATCTGAGCAGGTATACTAAACAATTAAAATGAAAGCTAAAAAAAACTAGATAGAAATGTTAATGATAAAAATGAAAACGCTAATTATTTACAAGTTGCAAGTCCGCTATACGTCAGCATATTTAGTAAAGAGCAACTGGAAATTGTAAAGAAGAGTCCTAGCATTCAAAATTTATATTTGATGCAACTGGTTCAGTAGTTCCAAAGCCATTAAAAAACAACTAAAGGTTATGTGTTTTTGTAGAAGACAATTTGACAATTTTTTTAGTTTTAACTTATGCAAAGAGCTTTTTAGAATCTTCTCATTGTCAGCTTTTAAATGATACCACACAAATTTGTTCAAACTTAAATCGTAATGCTGCAATAATGAATTATTGTGTAATTAGTAAATATATTTTTTTATATTTATATATTTTTAAATAATTTATTTCAACTCCGCAAAAAATATATTTTTTTTAATGTTGTTGTTAATTAATTGATTATTTGAAATTTTAATTAATTGCTAATTAGTTCTACAAATCATTAATTATGTTTTATTTTTCTTCTAGCTTGCTTTATAACAAAGGTATGAGTATTTTTATACCTAACCACACATTATTGCTAGGAATTGCTAACTAAATAGCGGTTTGCAGCTTCTTTATACATTATTGCGTGTTTATAATTAAAATTAAACTATTATTCAATCAGTTTATTATTATTTTTATGAAAATTTTGCAAGAAAAAGAAAACTTTATAATTGCAAATTGATTTTTTTATTAGG
Organism: Tachinus rufipes; assembly: GCA_963932245.1. Classification (NCBI taxonomy): domain Eukaryota; kingdom Metazoa; phylum Arthropoda; class Insecta; order Coleoptera; family Staphylinidae; genus Tachinus; species Tachinus rufipes. The sequence continues at coordinate 82,970,978 of OZ010741.1, read as the reverse complement.
TCAATAGGAATTTTAAATATCTGTTAGGGTCTTTCAAATTACACCGTTGATCAAATTGTACTTAATACAACAGCCAGCACAGACCATAGAGACTAGGATTATTGAAATGGTTATCGTCAATTTTTGTAGACTAAAATTATGTTAATTTAAGGTATTATTAGTATCGTAAAAACCATAAAACAAAATATTATAAAAAAAAAACATTTTTTAAACAATTCAATAAATCAACAAACTTATAATTTTTTATCATTCAATTATATAATAAAACACATCAAATCGTTTATCCTGAAGCTGCAGTAGTGTTTGCTGCGGTAGTGACTGTTAAAAATAAAATTATATTAGTATAGAATTAAAATAAATCATTTAAAAAACGTTACCTGGAGGAGGGGTTGATCCACCATTACATGCTTTTTTGTGGTCTGCGTGAACACCAGATTTTTGAGCATTAGCTAACACAAAACCTGCGAGTCCAGATGCCTCAGCACCTTTCTGATCAGCATTTTTGTTTAACGGAGTAGAAGAAACCTAAGAAATTAAAACAGGTATTGAAATTAAATTAATGAGTTTGTTATAAAAACATCTAAAAACTATGGTATTCTATCTAAGAAACCCATTTTCTAAGTAAATACTCATAAACATGAGTTTAAGGTTTTAATAAATAAATTTTATTTTATTAAACATTAAAATTATGATTTTACTAAGTTAATAATATTTTGCAATAATTTAAATACTTACTTGTACTACAACCACTAATGCAACTAAAGCCAGAATTGCGGTTTTCATGTTGATTTACTTATGTTATACGTTTATTTACAAGAGTGCAAATAATTCTGATTTTACTACAACAAAATTTCAGATTTTATACAAAATTTACACAATGCTTATATTATCAACATTGAATTATTGTGCGACAATGAAATAAATCACAATGATATGCATATTTTTGCTATAGATTTTTTAAATAGAAATGATATAATTATGGTAATTACGGTCAGATGCCAAAATAACAATTATATAAGTTTATATAATAGTAATATTTTTGCAGTCTACATTCAAGGGTTAATTAATATAGCAAGTAGTCTCTTTATTATCTTTATAATAGAAAGTTACAACAAATTTTATTACTAACAACGTATGCGTTTTTTTTAAATATAGCTAAAAATCTGATAAAATAAGTAAATTATTATGGAATATTTATTAGAACACAAATTGTATTTAGGAATAAATACTAATTAGTAAAACAAAATACACACTTTATTTAGCAAGTTATTTGAGTTATTTATTATAAACCAAACTAAAATTTAATAAAATCCACAAAAAAATAAATTAAGAATAAGAGTGGTCCTAGGATTGAGCCTTGTGGAACACCTTGAGTTATGTTTAAGTTAGTTGATCTGTTACCACCTTGGTTAACAATTTGAGTCCTATTTGTCAAGTAAGACATTAATAGCCAACAACTTTTAGGGTGAATATTATATGCATATAATTTTCTTATCAATATGTCATGTGATACACAATCAAATGCCTTAGACAAATCCATAAACGTTGATAACGAGTATAAACCATTTTCAAAGCATTCAATTGTGTTTTCAATAAAATCTAAAACTGCATCAGAAGTACATTTATTCTTTCTAAAACCATATTGTTTTTGGTTTAACAAATTACAATCTTCAAGATACTAAAGTAATTACATTTTTAAATTTTTTTCTAATACTTTGAAAAGATTGGTAGTAAAGCAATTGGTCTGAAATTGCTGGGATTATTTACTTCACCTTTTTTGTATACTGGTATTACATTTGCAGCTTTCAGAGCATCAGGAAAAATGCTATTTCTGATACAATTATTTATCAGCGTTGTTAGAGGCTGAGCAATTAAATTAACAACGCATTTTACAACTTCTGAGTTTTTTTTATAGATATCTCTACTATTGGATTTTTTTAGACTACTAATAATATCACAGACATGTTTACAATTAATTTCCACAAAATTAAAATAGTAGTTGCTAGTATTACACACACTATTACACGTTAAAATGAGTGGATCAATATTAGGTTTAGGCATTGAATTAGAAATGTTCTCAGCTACACTAGTAAAATATAAATTAAAATCATTAGCAGATATAGATGACTTTTTTTCCAACGGTCTGTTCATACAATTATTAATAACTTTCCACATTGCTTTTGGTTTATTGGTACTATTAGTGATATAATTGTTATTAGCAATTATTTTACTTTCTGTTAATTTTTTTCTGTACAACTTTCTATAGTTATTTCTTTGTACTAATAAGTTAGGATCTTTTGTTTGTGTATATTGATCAGAGATGAGATTTAGATTATTTCTCATGGTACGTAAAGTATCATTAAACCATGAAATGTGTTGTTCTATATTATTTTTTTGACGTGTAAGTTTTAATGGAAAGCGTACATTATAATGTATTAAAAACTCTTTTATAAACACATTACAGCATGTATTTGAGTTTGAAGAATTATCTAAATCCCATATAGCATTTTTTAATCATCCAAAGAAAGTTCGTTTACCTTCCACTGTTATGAAACGTTTTATTACTGACTGACACGTTTGCTTCATCTGAGAAATATTAAAACAAGCGTTTATTCCTATATGATCTGACATGCCACTATTTAAAGGTAACATTGTATGTTTTTTGATATTAGTAAATACGTTAGGAAAAAAACTGTTTGTTCTAATCTAAATCCTTTTAACAGGTCAATTAAATCAATTTTTTTAGTATCATTTTCATTAAACCTAACATTGAAATTACCTGCTAGAATTAGATTTTTTGTTTGAAATTGAAGATAATTCAACATATTATTTAAAATATTTAAAAACAAATTAAAATTACCACTAGGCGAACGATACACGCTAACAATTAAACAGTTATATTTACAAAGATTTATACCTGCTAGCTCACAGTGCTTTTCTTGCGAGAATTTGTTAACATCAATGGGTGAGAAATCCAAAGATGATTTTAGCAGAAGCAGTACTCCGCCACGTTTATAAATTGTTCTTGAGAATGATTCTGCCAAAACAAACTTGATGAGCTTTAAAACATTTGTTTCATTATTTTTCAACCAATGTTCACTAATGCAAATTACATCAAAACTTGTTTCGTCTATAATACCTTCCAACTGGTTTAATTTATGCTTTATGCCTTCTACGTTCAGTGATAATATGTTAACTTGCCCTATTTCTTCTGCTCTGCTTGTTGATTCTTCCATCTCTCTATGTGGAATAAAAACGATTTATAGTTACTCCACGTGACCATACATTTGGATTTTCAATGTCTTGGTAAGTTCTTTACCACAACAGGTTTTTTGTCTTTTTATGCACCCTTTGTGATTGTGACTGATTGTTTATTATGTGGCACTTGTTGCCACATAATTAACAATCAGTACCAGATTTAGCTTCTGCACCGCATGAACACTTTTTCTTAATATTTTTCTTTACTTTATCAGTGCTTTTTGAGACATTACTTAGATTATGAACTTGTTCGTTAACCATTGTAACACGTTGTTGTATAGTATAAATAAACAATATCATAAGTTTTAGTTGAATGAAAAAATATATTTAAGCTGTTGTAAATTTTTCAATATTTCATTCAGGTTGTTTTATTTTTGTTTGAAATAATTTTTAATTTTGAGGCAGAAATGATTTTTGATTAGTTTTACTAGGTTGTGATTGGGGGATCATAAAATACTTATAATGCAGTGATAAAATTGTTCAATCTTCTAACAAAATATGTGCAGCATAGAGTTTAATAAAAGGTAGTAAAAGAAAACAAAGGGATAAAATTACTACAAACATTGATATTGATATAGTTGAAGATCATTTAAGTATTGCAACATATTTAATGAGTATTTTAACACTATAGCAGATAGTTTGATTTCTAAAGATACATCGAATGTGAATACAGCAGATGGCAACTATAAACCCTCACATGCTATTTTTTAACTTGTAAATGAGCATGAGGTTATATTAACAACAAATAACCTAAGAAATTCAAAGTTATCTGAGCATGTTGATTTAAATTCAATTATTATTAAAAAATCAATTAATTTATTAGCTTCTAGCTTCACCTCTTACTAATATCAATAATGAATCTATCTGTCAAGGAATATTTTCTGATTTTTTTGAAAATAACTAATGTTATTGCACTTTCCAAAAACACAAACAAAACAAAATTAAATCAATTTTTGAAGAATATCGGTCTATATCTCAACTCAGTACGTTCTCTATAATTTTAGAAAAAACAGTTTCTACGCGATTGTCAAATTTTTTAAACAAATTTAATATTTTAAACGAAAATCAATTTGGTTTTAAAAAAGGTAGATCTACAACCGATGCTGTTGTTGTTTTTATTAACAAAACATGTGATAATATGTATCAAGAAGAAATCTGTGCAGGAAAATTTTTAAACCTCAGCAAAGCTTTTGACTTTGTTAATCATAATCTTCTTTTAAACAAACTAGATCGATATGGTGTAAAAGGTGTAGCCAATCAATAGTTTGAATTATATTTAAAAGATAGATTCCATTACGATGAGTTTGAACAAAAATCAACAAAAACCTTAACTTCAAATAGAGAAGTGCCTCAGAGATCTGCATTAGGACTTTTATTGCTTATTGTGTACATTAACGACATAAACATTAGTAAGACAAATTCATTTCTATTTGCTGATGATACCTTTTTTCAATATTGCCTTTCCCAATTAAATGAGTGGTTTACTAAAAATTACTCATTTTTAAATACAAAAATGGTTTTCATTCAACTGAATCCTATCTTAACCACTACAACTGATACGTGCCATTTGGTAAAATGTTATGGCAAAAGTATTAAGCAAAAAACAAACATCACATTTTTAGGGACTACAGTTGATCAATCATGTAGTTGAAAAAACTATGTTGATTAATTATCATCTAAACTTGCATCTGTATGTTATTTAATTATTCAGTTGCAACTTGTATTAAATTTCAATATCTTACGTATGTTATATTTTGCGTATTGTAATTTATTAGCACTATATGGAATTATAGCATGGGGAGCATCATCAGGCATGGAGAGAATTTTTAAGCTTCAAAAGAGAGCTTTAAAGTATATATTACACTTAAATAGAATAACATCATGTAAAATTCATTTTATTAAGAAACGAATACTCACGTTGCCAACATATTTACACAATTTATACATATTTATATAATATGCTATCATATGTCAAAGACAAATTAGTAAGTTTCTCTCATCTGAACAAGAATCATAAGTATAATACGCGACATGAAGCAACAACACTAGAAGTTCCTAACCACTGATTAGAGTTTTACAACAAATGTCCCAAATATATAGATATAACTATTTACAATAAACTACATTTAAAATTAAAGGCATTAAATGGCAAAAAGTTGAAATCTAAAGTTAAAACAATTCTTTTGAATAAAGCGTATTATACAATTGGCGAATATCTGGATAACTTATAATTTTTTTTTAGTTAGATTAGGTTTAGTGTTACATAATATTTACTGTTATTATTATATTTTGTAATTGTAAGATTTTATATATATTTTTTTTTGTATGTATGTTTTGTTTAACTTTTGTATTATTGACTCTATCCTATACCGTATTGTCTGGAAATAAAAAATAAAGGATTGAAGCTAATTCCACTGCAACTGAATTATTTGTTAAAGTTTTATACTAATGTTTTTGAACGGTAATTTAAGTTTTTAATTTTTGCACAAACAAAGCATTATTTATTCTTAACATTAAATTATAATATAATTTTACGGTTTGTGTGCAATGGAACATTATTTATTTTTATATATTTTTACAAAGAACACAGTTATAGAAGATGTTTAAAGTGCCCTCTTTCCATTTTCAAAACGGAACAACATCTTTGTCCGAAGAACATTTGTACTCTTTCTTCATTGGTACGGATTTCTTAGCACTTTTCATTAATTTTTAAACTGCAACTCCTCGAGGCTATTTACAAAACACTAATAATTTCAAATATCCCTAAAAAAAAAATAAGAGGGTTTAAATTAAGCGTTCTTGCTGGCCATAAATCTATGTAGAAAAGTTTATTATAAATGCTCTCTAACGGCAATCAAAAAATTAACTAAAGCACCATTATGCTGGAACCACATTTGACGCCTGTGGGCTAAAGGAAAATCATCCAAAAAAGCATACATTGTATTCTGCAGAAAGTTGAGGTAAACAGCGCCTGTTAATGTTAATCGGTTTCGTAAAACAAAGGACCTAGAAACATGTCGCCTACAATACCCATCAAAATGTTTAATAAAAAACGTGAAAGATGTCCACATTCAATTACAGCATGAGAATAATTTTTGTCGGCCCAACAAGGTGCATTATGAAAATTAACAACTCCATTTCGTGTGAACCTAGCTTCACCCGTAAAAAGAATTTTAGCAAGAAATTGCGGGTCTTCAGCACCCTTGCGTAGCATCAAAAAACTAAACGTGCCTGATAATCAGTTAAATTTAAAGCCTGTATTTGTTGTACATGATATGGATAGAACAGCTGCTCGTGAAGAGTTCTCCAAACAAGAGTAGCACTAATTTCTACCTCGGCTTATACTCTAGCCATGCTATAATTTCTTGTTCTGCTCTAGGAGTAGATACCGACTTTAGTCTGCCGGAAAGATAGCACTGTTTTCAAAGTGAACCGGTATCTCTTAATTTCTGGTTTGGTCTAAACATTCGATGTAAAGAAATCTGGCGATTTAGATAAGCTTTTACGTAAAAACGTCGCGCTTTGGTGACAATCACAGTAGCACGACCATACATGAAATGCATGTCGGCTAGTTCTGCATTAGAGTAATCAGCCATAGCAATGAAAACTTTAAGCATGTACAATTATTACTTGGAAAAAATAAATTAAATAGTACTTGCATTATTAACTTTAAAAGTTGCAAAATATCAAGTAACTTTAGAAAATTTGTGTTTTATTATTATTGCGCACATGAGTATTGCAAATCATTTAGAGTTGACTTAATTATTGAAAAAAGCTTTATTTCAATAGATTTTTAAATTTTTGTCATGAACACAAAATGACAAAACATGTTAAAGGTATAGAACGTGTATTGATAGAAGAACGATTAATATAATCAGCTCCATTGCAAGTTCGATTGGAAGATGTAATGCATCATTGGTTGCATTAGAATCAAACTTTAATCTAGGTAACGTTAAATCTGAGCAGGTATACCGAACATTTAAAATGGAATCTAAAAAAAGACTTGATAGAAATGTTGATGATATCTATGACATGATGATGATGCAACGTAAAAACGCTAATTATTTACAGCAAGTTGCAAGTCTGCTATATGTCAACATATTTAGTAAAGAGCAACTGGAAATTGTCAAGAATAGTCCTAGCATTCAAAATTTATACTTAGATGTAACAGGTTTAGTAGTTCAAAAACTATTAAAAAACAGCAAAGGGGTGTGTTTTTTGTAGAAGACAATATGACAATTTTTTTAATTTTAACTCCGCTATCAAAGCAAATAGCTTTTTAAAATCTTCTTATTGTCAGCTTCTCAATTCCACACAAGTTGAACAAACTTAAATCGTAATGCAATAATGAATTATTGTGTAATTAGTAAATATATTTTTTTTATATTTAGATATTTTTAATTAATTTATTTCAACTCCGCAAAAACTTTTGATGTATTCTTATAGATCTATCAAAAAAATATTTTTTTTTTTAATGTTGTTGTTAATTAATTGATTATTTGGAATTTTAATTAAATGCTAATTAGTTCTACAAATCATTAATTATGTTTTATTTTTCTTCTAGCTTGCTTTATAACAAAGGTATGAGTATTTTTATACTTAACCACACGTTATTGCTAGTAATTACTAACTAAATAGCGGTTTGCAGCTTCTTTATACATTATTGCGTGTTTATAATTAAAATTAAACTATTATTCAATCAGTTTATTATTATTTATATGAAAATTTGGCAAGAAGAAGAAAACTTTATAATTTGCAAATTGATTTTTTTATTAGGTTAATAGCAATTTTAAATATCTGTTAGGGTCTTTCAAATTACACCGTTGATCTTATTGTATTTAATTCAACAGCCAGCACAGACCATACAGACTAGGATTATTCAAATGATTATCGTCAATTTTTGTAGACTAAAATTATGTTAATTTAAGGTATTATTAGTATCGTAAAAACCATAAAACAAAATATTATAAAAAAAAAACATTTTTAAAACAATTCAATAAATCAACAAACTTATAATTTTTATCATGCAATAATATAATAATATACATCAAATCGTTTATCCTGAAGCTGCAGTAGTGTTTGCTGCGGTAGTGACTGTTAAAAATAAAAGTATTAGTATAGAATTAAAATAAAACATTTAAAAAATGTTACCTGAAGGAGGGGTTGATCCACCATTACATGCCTTTTTGTGGTCTGCGTGAACACCAGATATTTGAGCATTAGCTGACACAAAACCTGCAAGTCCAGATGCCTCAGCACCATGCTGCTCGGCATTTTTGTTTAATGACCGTGTGACACTATGCATTTTTCTGTATTACTTTCTATATAGTTGTCTGTACAATCCAAAAAGGTATAGTGTCATACACAAATACATTTTTCTATATAGTTTATTATACAGAAATATTAGGAAACGTCATTTTATTGTATAGTTTCTGCGCGAGTTTATGCGCAGAACGCAAATCACGTATGTAAACAATAATGGCGGCACATGTACACAGCTGATTCAACACCTGCTCCAATTATTTACACTTTATTCTATCTGCATACTTGCTACCGTCTATCATGTCGTGGACCAAAAATCAGGTGGTAGAATTGATTAATCTCTATGAACAACATGATTGCTTATACAATATTAAGTCAAGTAAATATAAAAATAAACACGCCAGGAATGAGGCATTAGAAAAAATATTAGAAGAAGTTATGAAGAATCGACCATCCACAACAATCAATGATATTAAAGCTAAATATAACTCTCTTAGGAATACATTTTTAATGGAGAGAAAAAAAGTGTTTGCTTCGAAGAAGAGTGGCTCAGGTGCTGATAATGTAAGTAGTAAATTATATCTTAGTTACAGTCAACCCTACTATAATACGGTTAATTCTTTCTGTGTTGTATCGAAACCATAATTTACACCGTTATATTGAAACCGTGTTATAGGAGAGTTGACTGCATGTATGTTTCTTGTGACACATACCTCAGGTTAAATTTGCCTGTAACTATATCTTTTTTTAATTTTTAGATATACATACCAAATTTGTATTATTATAACGATATGTTATTTTTAACAAATAGTGGTATTGATCCCCGAGAATCAACTGATTCAATAAATATAACTGAAGACCTTGATGATTTAGAACCAGTGGTTTCAGTAAGTATTAAATAAATAAAATTATAAAACTACCAATTTATTAGTTTGTATATTTAACCAACTAAGATATTTTTTCAACGATATGTTCAATGATTATAATAAAATGTACAAGCCATATATATAATATTCTATACTTACTTTTTCTAATTTTATACTGTTTGTAGGATTCACTTGATTCAGTAATAATTGAATTAGACGAGAACCTAATGAGCCCTTCAGCATCGGACAACTCTTTGCCTTGCACTAGCAGAGAATGCACTCCTACATTCCGCAGATAGTCAAAGGAAAAAGGAAAAAAGGATGACGAGCAAGCTTTGCAAACAGCATCAGCAGCCATTGAAAAAATGGCCTATAATATAGAGTTACTGGGGGGGAAATCAGAAGAAAATAAAACTGATTTCATCTCCACATTTACCAAATACATTGCGGAGAAAATGAGGAAAATAAAAGATGTTGAAATATTGGAGAATTTAGAAATTGAAATACAACAAGCTGTAAATAGGTCATACAGAGAATTTATTAATAAACAAAAATAATATTTCTACAATATCTCATTTTATTACATACCAATATCCACCTTTCTTTACATTTATATTAATAATAAAAAATCAAAAAATAGTATGAATCAAAATATGTAATTTAAAATGTAGTGTAATAATAAAACAAAAACTATAAATTGTGTCTTTGTATAGCATCCTCTTGCCAGTCTACTTTACCAAAAGGAGAAACAAAATAGTTCCTAAATTCATCTCGAATTTTTTGTGCAGTAGTTGTCGATCTGTGATGGTGGTTTTGATTGGATATTGCTGCTAATAAATTATTTTGTATTTTATTGTTGGAAGTATCTACATAATTTTTAGAACTTTCAATTAAAAAATTATGCAATACCACACAAGTTAGTGTAATTGTTTCAACTTTTGCTGGTGATAAATTTATAGGGATCAATAATATTCTAAATCTATTGGCTAAAATTCCAAATGCATTTTCAATAACTCTTCTAGCCCTAGATAATCGATAATTAAAAATTTTGTTATCGTGTGTTAAATTTCTGGAAGGGTACGGTTTCATTAATTTTGTTGATAATGGGAATGCATCATCAGCAACAATAATGTATGGTACTTCTATTTCTCTTCCAGGTAATTTCTTTGGTTTTGGTAATTTTAAAGTGTTATTAAAAAGCGCAGTCGAAAGTTCACATGCTTGAAAAACACCACCATCACTTATGCGACCATTTACACCAACATTTACATATATAAATTGATATTTTGCATTAACAAGGCCTAATAAAACTATAGAATGATATCCCTTATAATTGTAATAATAAGAGCCCTCAGATATAGGTGCTCTAAAATTAATGTGTTTCCCATCAAGAGCTCCTACACATTGCGGAAATTGCCAAAGAGTATTGAAATCTTCGGCTATTGATTCCCACTCCTCAGTAGTGTTTGGAGTCTAAAATATATAATAATTAGATTACAATCTAAATATCAATAGAAGTTTACTTACCCGAAGATAGTTGATTTTTAAATTATCAAATACAGCCTGACATACTTCTGGAATAAATTTGCTTATTGTCGATTCATGTATTCTTGTAGCATACATCAAAGAACGATAACTTTCACCAGTTGCCAAAAACCTAACCGCTGGGCCACGAAACAAACGCGCCGCTTGTAGCGTCAAGACGCTGGAAGCGTATTTTAGCAGCGTCAAAAACACGAGGCCACGAGCCTGTCAATTTTTGTTGGAGCGTTTATTTTGACATTTCTATTTAGGGTTATGATACATTTATATTTGTTTATTTAGACTTTTTAACACTTTTTTTAAATTAAAATATTTATTCTGCCAATATATTCATTAAAGATAAATTATATTAATGTTACTTTTCAAAATATACAAAATTTTAAAAATGTAAATTATTTACATAAACAAAAAATCATAGAATGCGGAAAATAAACAAAAATAATCTTACCGCTTATAGCGTCTAAACACAGTAGCGTCAATTCCGTATTATATTTGACATTTCTATTTAAGGTTATGATACCTTTATTTTTGTTTATATAAAAATTTTAATACTTTTTTTAATTCAAATTTTATTCATTCTACCAATAAATCTTTTAAAGGTAAATTATATTAATCTTACTTTTCAATATAAGATGTATGTACAAAATTTTAAATATATAAAAAGTATATTTACAAACAGAAAACTACGAAACGCGGAAAAACTAAATTTATTTTAAAAACTAAATTAATTAACTTTTAAAATAATTTTATTTACTTATTTGTCATTTAGAATATGTCATGTAAAACCCTGTGATTTTTGTTATTCAAAGCTTTCTAGCTTTGTTCTTCTAGCTTTCACGTTAATGATAAAAAATAAATAAATTTTATTTCTTCAAATTTAATAATTAAAAACCCAAAATCTTGGCAGAATTGGCTTTGGCAAACTAAACTTGATAAAAGAATATAATCTATCAAACAATGTAGGTTTAATCCTTTCTAAAATTATGCCAGTAAATTTTGAAAACTGACAAAATGTATATAGTACAAAACCTATACAAACATATCATAAAATTATACATTATTTTTCTTACTTTACTAATAATTTTACAAAAAAAAAATTAAAAATAATTTATTTAATTCAATATAGTTAGTTATATAAGTTAAATCATAATAATAATAAAATACAATTTTTTTTATAATTACAATCTAGACAAAATTATCAATTAAAAAGAAAACGTTCGGGCGTCTATATTTAGGAGCGTTTGAAACAAACCGATTTGTTTCAGACGCTGATGCTCAAATAATACGCTCCAAAGGTATATACAGTCAAATTTTATTGTGTACGTACTTGATTTTTTGTATTAATTTGTTTTTAAGAGGCTTATAAGATGAGCGTCAAACGCAACGGAAGCTCGTGTTTGTTTCGCTAGAAGCAAACGACGCTGCGTCTTGCAGCGCTATTTCGTGGCCTGGTACGTATAAACCCATGTATTTGAATTGGACGCTTGACGCTCCTTTTTGCAGCGCCAAGCGTTTACGCTCATAGCGTCATGGCTCGTGGCCCAGCGGTAAGAGTCACTTCCAATCTAAAAATATAATTTTAATTTACTGTATCGGAGAAAAAAGCTCGGTCATATAACTTTATTATAATAAAATTAATTTTCTTTTGTCTTTATATCCTTTTTTATTTATATTATAAAATTAATTATTTTGGATATAGGATAAATGAAACTATTATTAGTTTATAGCATAAAATATTTATTCGCGTTTCAACAGATTTTCTGTCTTCGTCAGAGCTTTTAAATTACATGCTAAAATTTTCTACTACATAAATTTATTTAATAGAAAATTTTAGCAAATTTAAAAGCTCTGCCGAACACAGAAAATCTGTTGAAACGTTAGCAAATAAATATTTTATGCTATAAACTAATAATAGTTTCATTTGTACTATATTCAAAATAATTAATTTTATAATAAAATTAATATTTATGATATATTTAATATACATATAGCACTACTGTGACCAAGTTGATTAAATAAATAAATATTTAACCCCTTCAGACCCTGTGCACATTGTTTACACCAAATTAAAAACTTAATGTTTTAATTTTTACACAAATTAAAACCTTTTGAACATTTATATGTTTGTTTTGAATAGGTTTAAACTGTCTATACACCAGAATTTATTGATATATCGAATTTATTGATATATCGTTAAAATAGTGTGTAATGTGTCATTGTGTTATTTACTAAAAATATTTTTTACAAAGTCAAATAAAATGTGAGTCTGAAGGGGTTAAAAAAACAACACGTTACACAAGTTATCAAGTAAACAAATAGGCCTGGATATCGTGCATTTACTTTATTAAAACTAACCTGCTGCGAGCAGAAATTGATTCACGAAGATGAGTGTCTTCTCTCTTAATTGAACTTTCGACTAAGTTCAAGATATGTTCAAACTCTGCATTCGACATTCTTAAAAAATTCCTATATGCCTGTGGATCTTCAGCTTTCAATTCGGTGTTTAACATTTCTAACACGTTTGACCCTTTAGCTTCATTTCTGCGTTTAATCCAGGGTCTACACCATAATTTACTTCGGGAACTTCTTTTCTTTCGTTGGTATATTTTCATCATTAAATATAATGCAGTTACACTTGCACTTACACTTGCGGCTACTAAGCGATCATCCATTATTATTATTTTAATCACAATAAAACGACACAACACTGAACACTACGCAATTTTATAAGGGTAATTTTGTAAGGTTATGTGAGTGAACTCAACTCGACGTAAATATAAACAACGTCGAACAGCTGACTGAGATGACGCGCGCAGAAGAAAGCAGCCAATAGAATGCCATCTTTCATACATTTTTGCTACAATAAACTGCATAGTATCATACAGGGAAATATTAACTGTATACAAAATTGTATAGAAAACTACTCAAAGTCAATTTGTACAATCGACTGTATAGAAAGTTATACAGAAAAATGCACAGTGTCACACGGACATTACGGAGTAGAAGAAACCTAAGAAATTAAAACTGGTATTGAAATTAAATTAATGAGTTTATTATAAAAAACATCCCAAAACAATGATGTTCTATCTAAGAAACCCATTTTCTAAATGTTTATGATTTTACGGTTTTATTAAATAAATTTTATTTTATAAAAATTATGATTTCACCAAGTTAATATAGTATTATTTTAAATAATAATTTGCAATAGTTAAAATACTTACTTGTACTAATACCACTAATGCAACTAAAGCCAAAATTGCGGTTTTCATGTTGATTTATTTATGTTATACGTTTATTTACAACAAGAGTGCTAATAATTCTGATTTGACTAAAACGAAATTTCAGATTTTATACAAAATTTACACAATGCTTATATTATCAACATTAAATTAATGTTCGACAATAAAATAAATCACAATGATATGAATATTTTTGCTATAGATTTTTTTAAATATAATTATGGTAATTATGGTCAGATGTCAAAATAACAATTATATAGGTTTATATAATAGTAATATTTTTGCAGTCTAGATTCAAGGCTAATATAACCAGTGGCTTCTTTATTATCGAAAGTTACAACGAATTTTATACTAACAATGAAAGCGTTTTTTGAAATATATTTAAAAATCTGATAATAAAATAAGTAAGTAATAATTATGGAATTTTAAATAGAATATGGAACACATTGTAGTTAGGAATACATACTTATTAATAATACAAAATACACACTTCATTTAGCAAATTAATTGAGATGAAGTACCAACATATGTATAATTTGCTGATATTTCTTATTCACAAGTTATTTACTACAAACAAATCTATCACTAAACTGGTGATATTTTAAAATTTAACCAAATGAAATTAAGGGGATGTTGGATTTTTTTTAATATTGATTTTCTTGAGAATTGTTCTAAATAATCATAGTTGCTAGATAACAAAAAACATTTTTATTAGTAAACATTGCTAACAAACAACACAAAAATTGATTTAAAAATGCCATTTTTTATTTTATTACAATAACCGTAAAAACGGTAAATAAACTACGTAAGATACCAAAAACATTAAAAAACGATAAACAACAGTTTTTTTTTAAATTTTAAAATGTGATATTTAGGAGTTTCTTAATATGTAACACCATAAAAATGTCTTAAATTTCAATACGTAAAACCACGTTTGCTAAAACTATCACATTGAAGACTAGATTTAAGCAATCTATGAACCTTTAAAGTTTTGAATTAGAAAGTGGGGTCGCTAGCATACACTGACGATGTCGTAATTCTAGCACCAACAAGTAGTAGCATGAAAGAGATGATTGAATAATTAAAAAGGTTTTTGAACGAAAGAAATTGGAAGTAAATGTCAACAAAACCAAATGGATGGTGTTTAGAAAAAAGGAAGAGTTTAAGCTGAATGGTCAATTGAATGAAAAGGTGAAAGTGTTTAAGTATTTAGGATTTATGTTTGCCAGTGATAGGTCTAATAGAGAGCATGTACAATATTTAAGTAAGAAAGCATAGGTAGTAGCTGAAAGATTTATTATTATATGAAAAATTTAAGAATTGTTTTAAAGTGAAAATGGTAGTTTGGAATGCATATATTAGAAGTGCTAAGTTAGATAGAGCAAAAGTCTGAAGCGTGAAAAAAAAAGCAATTGATAGAAAAGGTACATTTAAAATTTTTAAAACAAGCAACTGTAAGAAAATTAGCTAGTGGGCAGCAGCAAAACTGCTAAAGTTAAGTTAAAAGTTTTTTTTAAGAGGCGATAAAAGTTTAGTAAAAGAAATAATAAAGTTAGTAGGAATTGTTACGGTCCATTTTTCATCTGGAGATCGGCAACCAAATATACATCTTGGACCTGAAACGATTAAGGTAGTTAATAGTTTTCAACTTAATTGGAACTATTTAATTGTTAAATTAATTAATAGTTTAATTATCAGATATGTTAGGGATTAAGTGAAGTTAATTAATTAGTTGCTTACCTGTCGATATTGATGATTAATTGCTGGATTACATCTGATATCGATAGTTAGCCGATCTTGGATTCCGCTAACTTCCTTCTACCAATGTAACATCTGGAAAAATAGAATTGTTATTAGTTGATTATAATTATTATTAGTGGGAATTATAATTAGAAATTGTTTAGTGTCAATAAGTCGGATTATCAACCAATTTTGTTGTTATTATTAGTTTAGGTTATGTGAGTTATTATAAGTTCACATCGTGGGTGTCCGTCTTCATATAGAGCAAGTGGAATAAATCCATGGCCATCCGGGCCGATTAACTGCTCTAGAAGATTTTTGTGGGTGCACAATTTATTGTGGAGGATTTGGTTTCCTACCAAATTAATATTTTGTGAAAAGTTTGGTTAAATGCAAATGTGCAACCCAACGCTTGATGCGGATTATTGACCCCACGTGGACCACGCGCGAACACTACGAAGCCGCACAACAACTTAGGTAGGATTAAAGTTTAAGGTAAAGAGACATTAATTAATTTTAGTTTGTGGTTATAGGCTTCGAATTCACATTTATCTTCAGATTAAATGTAAAATCTGATTGCTTCATCCTCCATACTCTATACTGCTGTATGCTTGAGTGAGCTGGTCAAGCAAAAATGAATAGGAGTGGATAGGAATTATTATCCGACTTGGGAAATGGTTAGAAACAGTCGAGATCTAACGACTATTAATCAGGAGCTGTGACAACTGGATCTGGTTGGAAGGAGCTGTCCGTTCCTTGGATTTGTATTAAGTTATATGTGTATTTTGTCGAATATCAGGTTCAATTTCAATTAATTATTAACCAGTTAGCCAGGTTTTCTTCACTATTTTACTATTGTATTAACCGTCATATTTTAACTGGCAACTGAAGGTAAATTCATTTATTTCATATTCAAATCGATGATTCAATTGAACATCGGGCAACATAAATAGTTGCTAACATCCATGTTTGTGAACCAAGGTTCACATGAACTTAAGTATAGCTTTAAGCATTTTAAAATTTTAATTCAATTTTAAAAGTAGAATTCTAAAGTACAATTTTATTGTTAAGACATTGAAGTATCTGTGTCGGGTTAAACCATTCTATTACAGGGTCTTGTGCAGGGATAGCGCTATTCCGGACATAACGACAGTGAGTATTAACCATCTTATAATTTACTTTTATGTATACCTTTACCCAGATAATTCAAGTCTGATATTTTGCAAATTGTGTTGTACTCAACAAATATTGATTTTGAACAGTGTATTATTATATCGAATTTTTGTTTTGAAGCATTATTGGCATTACTTTATTGGTTTTGCAAGGGTGCTTGATTTTGGATCTTTTGGATTCGACTATTGTTGACTATTATTATAATGTTGTGTACGACCTCTCTAACAATATTAATGACATTTAGTCATTGACATAGATATTTTTTTTATTATCATTGAATCGGAATCTTTCTAATAATTATATATTTTTTTTTAAATTAGAGTTATAATCTCTAATAAATATACTTTTTTTTGTATTAAAATTAGAGCTATTAATCTCTAATTAATTTACTCTGTTTTAAATTTAGAGTTATAATCTAATAAATATTAGATAACTTGGCCTTTTTTTTTTTTTCTTTTCTTAACATCCATATATGGTATCGGGTTCTACCTATTAGGAGGTGTGATCAATAACATACAGGGTGGACTTCAAAAGAGATCCCGTGGCGCTCACTTTTTACCACCCCCGTCTTCACTGAGCTACGGCGGCAAGAGAAGCCCTGTCCTCCTCCTACTCAATAAAGAAGAAAAGAAATATAGTAGGCCAAAGGGAGCGTGACAGAATGGAAAAGAATAGAAGTGTACGTGCGATAAATTTTAGTATAGAAAGAAAGAAATTGTATGAAAGAGGTGGAATGTCAGTGAAAAAAGTAATAGAGAGAAGAAGAATGGTTAAAAATTTAGACGGAGAGTTATTGAACAGACTAGAAGAAGTAGAACAGCAAGATAGGCAAGCAAAAACTAATGATAGCAGATACAATGCCAAATACAAATGTATTCAAGAATATAATAAACTACCAGCCTATCTGCATGAGACCTAATTAGAGAATGTTTAACAATTGATTGCAATGTATAGGTGTGACAGTGAAGAGAATGATAATGATATTGGATGACTAAAGAATATAAAACGTCTGAAATTTGTAAAAATTGAGTAGGGAATCATTGGGTAAATGAGTGTAATGAACTAAAGTAAGATGATAATGAGCAAATGCAGGCAAGAAAATGGAAAGAACGTTTAAATAAGAATGGAAAAGAGGCGAAAATAATTAAGAAAATTAAAAAAGGCAAAGAAAATCCATAAGGGTAAAATTTTAAATTTCAATTTTATGTTTTTAAGGGGTCTGTTTTTTTTTGTTTAATCTAAAGAAAGATGTTGTTTATTTATTTTTTGAGTGTTATTACTATTGATGTAAGTATGATTATGCAAATAATAGGAGGTCTTAAATATTATATTTTGAACTGTTCAACATGTATTAAGACATCCTAGTTTTTTAGACACTTTTAAAACTATATGAACAACTTGGTTGTTCCAGAAAAGATTATTTACATATTCTTCTCTGGAATCTTACAATTGTAACTCTTAGGTGACATACAAGAAAATTAGATATGGGTTCATTGTTTAAATTAATATTTGTTTGTTTTGAAATATTGTGGCGTCGATTCCCACTTCCGGGTGGGGTCAGGTTAGGAGCCTGATTGGTGGTTCAACCGAGCGAAGTGCCTGCCAGCTCAGCGAAGACGGGCAGGTGTTAGTGTGAGCGCCACGAGCTTAATCTCTTGAGTCCGCTCTGTGCCACCGTGCTCCGTGGGAGAAGCTCGAACCCACAATCGTACCTAGAAATAATTTCCCTTCCCCCAACACAAAAAAAAAGATAGGACAAGAATAACAAGTTTTCTGTCTGTGGTCGGTCAGGTCAAGTTTTCTTAAAGTTATTTTAATTTAACATTAACATAACGTTGAAAACAAATAAATAGAGTCACCGTTAACCCCTTATGCAAGCTCCCAAAAGTAATTCACCTTAATCTTGGTTAACACTTAGTCTATTTTTATTATTATTACCGGAGTTGTCCGCGGCGACGCGCAGCGCTACGAGCCCCCTTCGTTCACCCCCAGTTTTCCAAAAATTAAAGGAAAATAAATACATAAATTATAACGAGTGAGGATCTTGCACTAGGTTGCACAGATGTTAATGACACCCAATTTAAATAAAACATTAATGGTACGCTTTTGATAGCAATACCCAAATAGTATATCTTAACACACGGTTATTATAATATAAATATTGAAAACGTCATAAGACGTACCTTGGTTAGGTGTGAGGCACCACTACTTCCAAAACAAAATAATTATACATAAATATAGAATTTAAATCAAGCCTTGTCTCCTGAGTAGTTCCTCTCTGCAAATCTGCAAACTCCAGCTTCTCCGGAATAATTCATCTAATTCATCCAGCCACTCAGGAATGATTGAGATGGTCGGGTGGTTTTTACAACCCCCAGCTTATATATATATATATATATATATATATATATATATATATATATATATATATATATATATATATATATATGTATATATATATATATAAAGATATATGTGTGGATATTGTGTACCCATACGGTCCATCCAGGTCTTCCCTTACAATCAGATTGCTGCAAACGGCAAGATCTTCTTGAGCCGTCTATTTATCACCAAGTAAGTAAACCTGAAAACCACACTTGTGATAAATTACACCCAACAAATCCTACAATTAACCTAGGAAAGAAGTAAATGATAATAAATACCTGAGTCATGGCAAGGTGGAAGTTAAAGCACTTCTAATAAGATGGCCAAGAGGCGTGGGAGGCTCAAAATCCGCAACGCGGTGGTGTCAATTATAAACACATAAACCACTAAAACTTGGCTAGAACGATACCATTAACCGGCTATATGCCGCGAGGATATACCTCTTTCGGTATTAACGTTCAGCCACACATGCACCCACACACCTCGAGGACCGGAAGTGAAAGAGAACCTTCAATGTCAAATTTTCACCGACACCCTCAACCAAGCGTCAGTGTTGCCAACTGCGTTTGCAACGTTCTCCCTAGTGTCAAATGCTGAGTGACAAAGAAGTGTCAACAATAGAATGGATTATCGAATTACTAAATCTGAGTAAGTATAAGCATGATACCACACTACACTAATACTGTAAACCTTAGAAATCACTTTTCCTAATTTCCTATCACTCACTCAAGTCGAATTGTAAACATAATTCACATAACCTACAACCCATAACGAACCAAACAACTAATCATAAAATTCCATAAAATATTCCCCTTATGTCTCCTACATAGCAATAAAGCCTTTCCCGAGTAAGATCTCACAACATTTACCCTTAATATTAATTCCAAAATTAGTTTTGATCTTACTACGAGAGAAAAATAACCCTATTCGTAATTGCCCATATTAACAACACGAAATTCCACATATTTCTTAATAACAACATACCAACATACACACTTATAATTTCTTATTCTAGAACTAGTACCAAGACAGGCCCCCTGAGGCAGAAGCAGCCTGTATAATTTGTCGGAATCGACTGAAATGGTAAGTGTCAACCATTCACTTATCTCATAACCAACACTAACATAAATTAATTAAGATATAGAAACTAACCTTTAACACCCCCACACTAACTTAATTAGTATGAGAATCAAAAATTAAAATTAATCACCCAAATAACAATGTTAGGCCGCCAAAATTTCTATAGTGTATATTGGGTTGCATACGTTACCACCCAATAACTCCAGTCAGCTATCT
Organism: Tachinus rufipes; assembly: GCA_963932245.1. NCBI lineage: Eukaryota > Metazoa > Arthropoda > Insecta > Coleoptera > Staphylinidae > Tachinus > Tachinus rufipes. Next base: position 82,950,217 of record OZ010741.1, on the reverse strand, counting down.
TGGTTGCCTACCTTAAATTGTTAAATTGTAAAATATACTTGTATGTTTCAGGTAACCAGCCGGCGACTTCTTTGGCAGAATCGTGATGCTACAATATAATAGTAAAAAGCGAGGTAAAAAGTAAAATGGGACACTTATTTTGAAAGTTTACTTTTAGATTCAACATATATTTTACTATGTCAATGTTTTTATTGTAAAAAGCAATAGTTTTTTGAACTAAACACCGCAACTTAAAACTTTTTTCATTGATTTATTACAACTTATACAAAAACATTTGAAAAAAAATGTAAAATATTTAAGGGGGTGATTGTATGAACCACAACAAACAAAAATTCTTAATATTAATAAACATGGGTTGTCATAGCAACGTTTTTGGAGATATAGAACAATATTTATTTTTATAAATTTTTACAAAGAACAGAGTTACAGAATATGTTTTAAGAGCCCTCCTTTCATTTCTAAACAGGCACAACATGTTTGTCTGAAGGACGTTTGTACTCTTTCTAAAACCCCCTCATTGGCTCGGAATTTTTGGCATTTTTTATTAATTTTTAATTGCAGCTCTTCGAGGCCATTTACAAGAATAGCATACACTAATGATTTCAAAATATCCCCAAAGAAAAAATCAAATGGGTTTAAATCAGGCGGTCTTGCTGGTCATAAAACTAATCCGATTTTTTCTACCCACCTATGGTCTAAATGCTTTCTAACAGCAATTGAAAAATGAGCTGGAACACCATCATGCTGGAACCACAATTGTTGCTTAAGGGCCAAAGGAATGTAATCCAAAAGATAATACATTGTGTTCTGCAGAAAGTTGAAGTAAACAGCGCCTGATAATCGGTTTGGTAAAACAACAGGACTTAGAAACCTGTTGCCTACAATACCCATCCAAACGATTAATGAAAAACGGTGCAATGGCTCAGTTATAGAGCGTTAGCGTAGCACGTGACAGTCCGGGGTTAGATCCTCGAAATATGACTAAAATAATAACTTGTTTTTTATCCACCGGGGTAAATCGGAAGTCACCTAATAAACCGTTGTTCCCATCAACCCCTTTCAAACAAATCGTAAGACTTCTGGGGCAATGTAAAAACTATAAAATGCACAATAAAAAAAAGAAAACGTGTCTGAGTCCAGATTTAATTACAGCATGGAGATTATTGTCGGCCCAACGATGTGCATTATGAAAATTAATAACTCCATTTCGTGTAAAAGTATTTTAGCAAAAACTGCGGGTCTTCAGCATCCTTGCGTAGCAACCAGCAACAAAAAACCAAACGTGACCAATAATCAGTTAAATTTAACTCCTGTACTCTCTGTACATGGTATGGATAGAGCAGCAGCTTGTGGAGAATTCTCCAAACAATAGTAGCACCAATTACTACCTCGGTTGTTATTCTCCGCACACTCGTTGCTGGATTATGCTCTATCTGTGCACTGTTTTTGAAGTGAACCAATATCTTTCAATCTCTGTTGAATTTTTTCAAACATACGATGTGAAGAATTCTGGCGATTTGGATAAGCTTCTACATAAAGACGTCGCGTTGGAGGCAATCCCAATAGCATATATACATAAAATGCATGTCGGCTAGTTCTGCATTAGATTAATCAGCCATAGCAATGAATACTTGTGCACTAATAACAACTGTCAAATACTGAATGTTTATTTCACAAAACATTAGCCAACTACAAACAATAAAAAAATGTAAATTTAAAATTGAAGTCAGTTTTTTGCTATTTTTAAGTATTTCTGTGAATACATTAAAAGATTTCTTTTGCACATATAAAAACACGTTTAAATCTATATTTGAAAAAAAAAAAACAATCATCGTCATCTTTTTTTAAGAAAAACGTTTTTTTTAAATTCAGCAAAATTTTCAAAATTTAAGAAAAAAAATGTTTAGCTATGAAAACTTATTCTTTAGACAATTTTAAAGAGATATATTTTTTTTTAAATGCAATCCTGAGAAGTAACAAATGTAAAAAAAACTCAAAAAACTCGATTTTTTTAAATTTTGATTGCTTATTACTTGGATTCATGTAGAAGAAGGCATTTTCAGTGGTTTAAGCAAAAACAAATTTTCATTCTGTACACTTGACTAGTGTGTGGCCATATATTGCCTTAACTTCTTTGCATTTATTCTTGTATAACTTTTGAGCTGATAATCCCGTTTAGTCGCCTTGTTATTTTTCCAATTTCAGAGTATTTTTCTAGCTTCTCTTTTTTTTTGTGTGCATTCTGTGCTCCACCATTTGCTTTTTGCAAATAATTTTTCTGTTCGTAAAAACGTTTTCTTTATTGTTACATCTGCAATTATTATTTCTAGTTTTGCCATTTTTTGGTCTACAATTTTTTCTTCAAAATAAAAATTTTACTTCTACATTTCCACGCTCTCTTGTGTCCATACTATTTTTGTTTAAATTTTCTTTTTTTAGTTTTCATTTTATGCTTTTGGTTATATACACTTCTCTTAAATGTGCCTGTATTTTGCCACGTTTCTTTATTTACTATTACGTAATCAATTACCGATTTTCCCTTTGCTCCTATGTAGGTATATTCTCCCTCTTCATCTCCATATTTCCGTTTAGTATGTCCAACCCATTCTCTTCAATCATTTCTATCATTTCTTTTCTTTCCTTCTTTTCCAGTTTGTCTTTTGATTTTCTTTTGTTTTTTTGTTCGTTTTTTCTCCGTTTACTCCAATCTTAGTGTTGAAATCTCCGCCTACTATTAGTTTTTTCTCTTCGGTTTTTTTGTATTAAGTTTTCTAACTTTGTTCTATTTTTTTTTCATTCCTCTGCAATACAACGTAACCATCTTGTATTTTTTTGTTCCCAGTATAAAATTTTGCTGCACTATTCGTTACATTTCCAATTCTTCATTATTTTTTTGTGGTATTTCCTTTCTTATTCCTGTTATGGTGTCTCTTTTTGCTCTTCCAATTTTTTATTCTTCAATAGCTAGTTGGCATTTTTACCTAAACTCTTTAGGCATTTGATTTTCTATGTTTCTCCACTTCATTTCATCTATTCATGTTTTCACCATTCCAATTATATCAAATTTTCTTATGTATTTTTAAAAGCTTCCTCTTTGTTACTTAAACATTTCAAAATAATATATTTATTTTATTTCAGGTATTTTTTTTATTTTTAGATCATCTTTGTTATCTTCCGATTTGTTTATTGCTCTTCGTTCACAACTTTTCCTATTAACAAAGTTTAGATTAGTTCTTTGTTGTTTGTTCTTATTTCCCTCCTTTCTTTTTATTACTGCTACTAGTTTTTTCACACTTCTACTTTGCCATTTATTTTGTTTTTACAATGTTTTTTTTTCCATTTACCTCAATTTTTATATATCCAACAATTGCCGTGTTGCCTTTCGTTTTCTCATTTTTGCGATATTTCTCAGTTATTTTTGTATTTCTCTTTCTTTCCTTGTGAGATCATTGTCAATAAATATGTCGCTTTCCTTTAATACACTTTTCTTTATCATAATTTTTAGTTTATCCCCCCAACTCTCTAATTGTACAAAAATGCTTACCAGTTTATTATTGTTTTTCATTTTATATGCTTTTTTCACACTTACACCTTCTTTTAATTTAGTTTTAGTTCAGTTTTCAACTTTTTCTTTTAACGTAGCTCTATCAATTATGCCTTCATTTAATACCTGTATAATTTCAATAGTTATTTGTTCATTTCCCTCTTGTTTTTCTAATTTTTGTTTTAATTTGGTGAGATCATTTTGTAAGATATTTATTTTTGTTTTTTCCATTACATTGATCCTATTGTTTAGTTTTTTGAATTCTTCTCTTAATTTTGCTAGTTCTTGCAAGATAGTTTGAGTTTTATTCATTATTTGTAATTGTTTTAAAATTGTTTCTGCTACTTGCTGGTTTATTCCACTTCCGCTTGCTTCTGTTGTAGCATTATCCATTTTTTCTCTTAATCTTTTTTTGTCGTCTTGTTCTTTCAGTTTTACTGAATATACTTTTATTTTTTATTTAATAAAAATAGTGTTCTCCGCTCGAGCCTCGATCCGCCAGCCAACCTTTGCATTTGCAGTCCACGGCTCTCTTCCAATTTAATTCTCATATACATAGTATTATGTACATTAAAATTTCCTAACAAAATTATTTTAGCTTTTTTATGATTACCTTGAAAATGCTTGTCAATACTTTCAGAAAGATCATCAAAAAAGTTTGGAGTTGCCTTATTTGGAGAATGGTATATGCCAATTACAAAAATAGTCTCATCGGGAAGATTTAATTTAAGAAATATGTCATTATAAAAGTTTGGGATTATGTAACCATGTATTGTACGTTTGTCCCTAGTAAAATAGTTAATTCAAAATCGGTGTGCGTAAATACAGTTGAAGTTGAACTGTCAAAACAAACGGCATATTTAAAGTGATTACATAACTGCAGACATTTATAGAGACCCTGTAGAAGGTTGCTTGGTTTAGTTAAATAATATAGGTGAACTCGCACCCAGTGGTGCAAAGTAAAATTATTTTATGACGTAGGGAGAGACCAATGTCTTGCTTTAGATATGTTCTTTTTATACAGGGTACAACAAGACGACAAAAAAAGAAGAAAAGAAAAAATGGATAATGCTACAACAGAAGCAAGCGGAAGTGGAATAAATTAGCAGAAACAATTACAAATAATGAACGAGACTCAAACTATCCTGCAAGAACTAGCAAAATTAAGAGAAAAAAATGAAAAATTAAAAAATGGAATGTAATGGAATATTTTACAAAATAATGTCGCAGAATTAAAACAAAAATTAGAAAAACAAAAAAGAAATGAACAAAAAACTATTGTAATTATACCGGTGATAAATGAAAGCATAATTGATGAGGCTACGTTGAAAAAAAGTTGACTAAAACTTAATTAAAAGAAGACGTAAGTGTGAAAAAAGCATATAAAATTAAAAAAACAATAATAAACTGGAAAGCATTTTTGTACAATTAGAGAGTTGGGAAGTTAAACTGAAAATTATGATAAAAAAACGCGTATTAAAGGAAAGCAAAAGCGTTGTGAAAGAAGAGCAATAAACAAATCAGAAAATAACAAAGATGATCTAAAAATAAAAGATATCAGCAATAAAATAAATATATTATTTTGCAATGTTGCCTAGAATTTATATGGAAATGCCAATCAGTTATTAAATTAAAAAAAAAATGGATTAGATCAAAAAGAGGCACCATAACAGAAATAAGAAAGAAATTACCACAAAAAGATAATGAAGAATTAGAAATGAAAGGAATGGTGCAGCAAAATTTTATACTAGAACAACAAAATGCAAGATGGTTACGTTGTTGGAAAACTCAATACAAAAAACCGAAGAGAGAAAATTTATAATAGAAGAAGATTTCAACGCTAGGATCGGACTTAACAAAGAAAGTATAAAAAACGGTCAAAAAAGCAAAATAGAATCAAAAGACAAACTAGAAAACAAAGAAGGAAAAGAAATGATGTTAATGATTGAAGAAAATGGATTGGGCATACTAAACAAAAATATGGAAAGAAATGAAAAGGAAGAATATATCTACATAGGAGCAAAAGGGCAACTGGTAATTGATTACGTAATGGTAAATGAAGAAGCGTAGCAAGAGATAGACACATTTAAGGTTGGAGAAAGGGTAGAGTTGGACCATCAACTACTAAAAGCGTATAAAAAGAAAACCAAAAAAAGAAAAAAAATTGCAAAAAGCAAATAGTGGAGCACATAATGCACAAAGAAAAAAAGAGAAGCTAGAAAAGTACTCCAAAATTGAATAAATAACAAGGCAACTAAACAAGAAAGTTATATAGCAAAAATGCAAAGAAGTTAAAGCAATATATGGCCACGTATGAGTCAAGTGTACGGAAAGAAAATTTGTTGTTTTCTTATATCACTAAAATGCCTCCTTTTTTTAGTGAGCCATTTCCAAGTATTAAGCAATCAAAATTTGAAAAAATCGAGGTTTTTGAGTTTTTCTCATTTTTTGATCATTTGTAACATTTCAGGATTGCATTTTTAGAAAAAAATTATAAATTATTTTTTCAAAATTGTCCAAAGAATAAGTTTTCATAACCAATATTTATTTCCTTAAATTTTGAAAATTTCGCAGTACTTTAAAAGACAGTTTTCTTAAAAAAAACTTGTCGGATACTTTCTTTATTTTTTCATATATAAATAAAATCGTGCTTTTATATTTGCAAAAGTAACCGTAAAAATATTTCAGGAAGTGCCGTGTGCTACGTTCCGAGATATCTTTAAGTTTTCACAGACAGAACTTTAAAAGACCATTTTTAAATTATAAGCACTTATAACTTTTGAACGTCAAATAAAGAACATTTTCACACAAACATTCATATTTATTTTAACTAAACAGATAAAAAAGTAATAACATTCAAAACAATTAATAAAACAATCATTAAATCATTAAAAAAATGTAAAAATATACAAAGTGTATTATTTAAAAAAAAAGTTTACTAAATTTTCTCAATAAAATGAACACAGTATATTAAAATTAATGTTATAAATTATTTTGCTTAAAGCCAAAAAACTTTTATTTGAAACTTATTTTGAAATTTTCAACCATTGGAGAATTTTGTAGGTGTTCCGGTAATTTTGACTAACCCTGTACAATATTTAATTGCAATGCTTGTTTACTGTAACTAAGTCACATATTGTTTGATTGTGTAAATAGGAGCCCGTGCAAACAATATAGTTTTTCTACTAACCTTGATTATAACCAATGCCTTAAATTTCGCATGTCGTCTGTCTAGAATATGCTTGTTGTTTGTGGATGTAGGCACAAACACCCTGTTAGTCAGCAAATGATAATAGTGTACAATGTATATATTATTATTATTATTGCATTCTTTATTTGTCATTTTGTACAAAAAAGCGAAGTTCAGCTATAAAGCTGTTCTTCCACTTAACCCTATTATATTTTTACAATAAATTAATACCGCGTTGCACAATTACAGCTTTTCCATGGTGTTCATCTTCTTATTAACCTTGGACTTAGTTCTTTTTTTCTTTCTAATTCTTTGTAAACTCTCCATTACTTAATAATTTTATCAAATAAAAAATATTCCAATAATAATATATTAAATGTTTAAACACACAAAATGGTTGCCGTAATATAATTCGGCTATCCAGTTTATCCATGGTAGAAACATAAAATTTGTTGGATGTTTTTTACCAAAACATCTTCTCACATTGTTATAAAAAAATAAAATAACAAAATTTTTATTTTTTTTTTATTAGAATATTTTAAGAAAACAAATTGTACTAATTTAAAAACTTAAATTAAAATATTAAGTTAGAAACTATAATTTTGTTTAGTAGTTTTGTCACAACACAATATAAACTAATATTATATTTCAAGCAATTTTTACAACATTTGTGACAACCTACTTTTATACGTTCTATATGTTTTTTTCTTCTAATGACTAGACATGTCCGTCTTTTTAAAGTTTTTTAAATTTTATGACAGCTTTCTTTTACCTTTTGAAAAGTAAAAAAAAAATAAAGGTTTTAAGATCCAACTTTATACTTAAAAACATTTTATTATTTACTAAAAATCTACCTCATTCAGTCTAAATAAATATATAAATGAAATTGTTTGAGCAATTTAAGTATTTTGGAAATGATTAATAGACATAAAATAATATTAATTAAAGATTTAATTATAGTAAACTGAAAAATTTATATATAGAAGTGAGATTGGATCTTGGGATTATTTAATTAGTCATAAAAAAACCATCCTACCTTACTTTCATATATATATATATATATATAAAAAGATTGTTTGATGTGAAAAAAACAACATTTTTTGCAATTTAGTGATCTAGAATAGAAACCATAAAATTTGTAATGAAAAACTAATATATCACATGCGCTATTTTATTTTGTATAAATGAAGCTGTGGGTGCTGAATAAGTGATATGTCATGCTGAGCACCTATAGTATATTAAGTATTAAGGCTGGAAAACAATGTTTGCAGCACCGACAATAGCTTTATTTATACATAATTAAAAGGAACATGTGATATATTAGTTTTTCATTATATAATAATTTTCTGGTTTTTGTTTTAGATGACCAAATTGCAGAAACGTGAGTAACATTAAAAAAAAACAAACAAAGTTTTTTGCCTTAAATAAATAATCAATTATTAAAATAAACAAATGTGATTAATATTATTAAAACACAAATAAATTTAAAGAATATATCGTCGGTGAAACTGCAAGACTTCGTATTTGCATTTTTGTCAAAAATTGTTTTATCTCATTCAAACTGGGGTTGTCCTACACATATTTTAATTATCATATTATAATTCATAATAATTTAGAAAGATATAACATAAAACTTTTGTATCTATACTTGAAGTATGAAGTTTTTATCGTCTCCTGTAAAATTTTTGTGAATGTACATACGAGGTTTTGCACTTTCAACGATATTTATAATAAAATAAAATAGAGTGTACATAGAAAAATACATTAAAACTAAAAATTAAACATATGTCCATTTACATAAAAGACATAAAAATAATGAAATATTTATCAGTTGGCTTTCGGAAGAGATAAACCAATTTAAGATAATAATAAAAAAATTGCCATTATATTGAATTATTGAACAAAAAAAACAGTAAAATAGATTTTTATTTAATTTAATTTGTTATAAAATGAAATGAGCGTTTTACCTCCAAATGTGACTACCAAATAAAGAAAAAGTTTTTATTTTTTAAATCAAATCCCGGATTTTATTACTATATTACTAGTTTTTTCGCCGTAAAATATATATACAACTAAGCCCCACCGCGGTCTTACCAACCCAACCCACAACTATACCTCCCCCCGCGTTGACTTACAGCTTAGTTTTTTAGTGGGGTACATTTTCGACAGGAGAGTCTATTTTACTTTGGAGTCTCCTTTCTACTTTCAGCCTTTCAGTGTCGGTGATCATTAATATCTGCAGCAAAATTGTGTCTTTTATGCTCTTCATGAGTGCAACTAGCAAATCGAAGGACAAATAGAACGCAACAGCATTACGTACCAGTGCATTTGTTCTCTTTTCACCTTCTACATCATCAAATTTTCTTTTTCTACATTTAGTCAAAATCTGACTGAACCTCTACAAAAACTTTATCGTTATACAAACCGATGATTATAAAATTGTTTGTAATCTACATGAAAATAAAATCTCTTTACATGACAACCAGCATGATCATAACCACAAGATCATATGCACACATTTATGTATTTGGTTGATTTAAAATTGTGAACTGAATAACATAATGAAAAACTATGCACCTACACAGTAGAGATGATTGGAATAAAATTTCACAAAACAAACAAAGAACTATAAAATGTATTGTTTTCTTAAATAAAATTTAACATTATTAGAACCTCGTGATACATCCAAAAACAAAATAAATTATATGTTGCAATCAATTAAATATGCAGCTTACAATAAATAAAACAAAACTTTAATAAAATTAATAGAACAATAAAAAAAAATATTGAAAATTAAACCTATAAACAATAACATAAGTGAAAAACGAACAGCTATTCAGCTGAGGTGCATGTTGGCAATTGCCATGAAATAAATGACTAAAATAAAATATAACCTGAAAAACCTAAAAAGTATAATTTAAGTTAAATGCATATTTTCAATTTCTATAAAATATTACAAGTAACTAAATATACAGTTTAAAATGCACAGCTATCCAGCTAAGGTGCATAATAACAAAACAGAAAAATTACAAATAACTTAATTATCTAATTTAAAATGCACAGCCATCCAGCTGAGGTGCATATTAGCGATTGCAGTAAAATAAATGACTTACAAAAATATTACCTAAAAAACATAAAAGTTATGCATATTTGCAATTGCTATAAAAAATTAAAAATAACTAAATATCTAATTTAAAATGCACAGCCATCCAGCTGAAGTGCATGATAACAAAATATGAAAAATACAAATAACTAAAATATCTAATTCTAAAAGCACAGCCATCCAGCTGAGGTGCATAATTACAAAACATAAAAAACACAAATAACTAAAATATCTAATTCTAAATGCACAGCCATCCAGCTGAGGTGCATGATTATAAACATAAAAAAACACAAATAACTAAAATATCTAATTCAAAATGCACAGCCATCCAGCTGAGGTGCATGATTACAAAACATAAAAAACACAAATAACTAAAATATCTAATTCTAAATGCACAGCCATCCAGCTGAGGTGCATGATTATAAACATAAAAAAAAAAACAAATAACTAAAATATCTAATTCAAAATGCACAGCCATCCAGCTGAGGTGCATGATTACAAAACATAAAAAATCACAAATAACTAAAAAATCTAATTCAAAATGCACAGCCATCCAACTGAGGTGCATGATTACAAAACATAAAAAAAACACAAATAACTAAAAAATCTAATTCAAAATGCACAGCCATCCAACTGAGGTGCATGATTACAAAACATAAAAAACACAAATAACTAAAATATCTAATTCAAAATGCACAGCCATCCAGCTGAGGTGCATGATTACAAAACATAAAAAACACAAATAACTAAAATATCTAATTCAAAATGCACAGCCATCCAGCTGAGGTGCATGATTATAAACATAAGAAAAACACAAATAACTAAAATATCTAATTCAAAATGCACAGCCATCCAGCTGAGGTGCATGATTACAAAACATAAAAAATCACAAATAACTAAAAAATCTAATTCAAAATGCACAGCCATCCAGCTGAGGTGCATAATTACAAAACCTAAAAAATACAAATAATTAATATATCTAATTCAAAATGCACAGCCATCCAGCTGAGGTGCATGATTATAAACATAAAAAAACACAAATAACTAAAATATCTAATTCAAAATGCACAGCCATCCAGCTGAGGTGCATAATTACAAAACCTAAAAAATACAAATAATTAATATATCTAATTCAAAATGCACAGCCATCCAGCTGAGGTGCATGATTACAAAACATAAAAAATCACAAATAACTAAAAAATCTAATTCAAAATGCACAGCCATCCAACTGAGGTGCATGATTACAAAACATAAAAAATCACAAATAACTAAAAAATCTAATTCAAAATGCACAGCCATCCAGCTGAGGTGCATGATTACAAAACATAAAAAATCACAAATAACTAAAAAATCTAATTCAAAATGCACAGCCATCCAGCTGAGGTGCATAATTACAAAACCTAAAAAATACAAATAATTAATATATCTAATTCAAAATGCACAGCCATCCAGCTGAGGTGCATGATTACAAAACATAAAAAATCACAAATAACTAAAAAATCTAATTCAAAATGCACAGCCATCCAACTGAGGTGCATGATTACAAAACATAAAAAAAACACAAATAACTAAAAAATCTAATTCAAAATGCACAGCCATCCAACTGAGGTGCATGATTACAAAACATAAAAAAAACACAAATAACTAAAATATCTAATTCAAAATGCACAGCCATCCAGCTGAGGTGCATGATTACAAAACATAAAAAATCACAAATAACTAAAAAATCTAATTCAAAATGCACAGCCATCCAGCTGAGGTGCATAATTACAAAACCTAAAAAATACAAATAATTAATATATCTAATTCAAAATGCACAGCCATCCAGCTGAGGTGCATGATTACAAAACATAAAAAAACACAAATAACTAAAAAATCTAATTCAAAATGCACAGCCATCCAGCTGAGGTGCATAATTACAAAACCTAATAAATACAAATAATTAATATATCTAATTCAAAATGCACAGCCATCCAGCTGAGGTGCATGATTATAAACATAAAAAAACACAAATAACTAAAATATCTAATTCAAAATGCACAGCCATCCAGCTGAGGTGCATGATTATAAACATAAAAAAACACAAATAACTAAAATATCTAATTCAAAATGCACAGCCATCCAGCTGAGGTGCATGATTACAAAACATAAAAAATCACAAATAACTAAAAAATCTAAATCAAAATGCACAGCCATCCAACTGAGGTGCATGATTACAAAACATAAAAAAAACACAAATAACTAAAATATCTAATTCAAAATGCACAGCCATCCAGCTGAGGTGCATAATTACAAAACATAAAAAATCACAAATAACTAAAAAATCTAATTCAAAATGCACAGCCATCCAGCTGAGGTGCATAATTACAAAACCTAAAAAATACAAATAATTAATATATCTAATTCAAAATGCACAGCCATCCTGCTGAGGTGCATGATTATAAACATAAAAAACACAAATAACTAATATATCTAATTCAAAATGCACAGTCATCCAGCTGAGGTGCATGATTACAAAACATAAAAAACACAAATAACTAAAATATCTAATTCAAAATGCACAGCCATCCAGCTGAGGTGCATGATTACAAAACCTAAAAAATACAAATAACTAAAATATCTAATTCAAATTGCACAGCCATCCAGCTGAGGTGCATGATTACAAAACCTAAAAAACACAAATAACAAAAATATCTAATTTAAAATGCACAGCCATCCAGCTGAGGTGCATGATTTCAAAACAAAAAAAAATCACAAATAACTAAAATATGTAATTCAAAATGCACAGCCATCCTGGTGAGGTGCATGATTACAAAACCTAAAAAATACAAATAACTAATATATCTAATTCAAAATGCACAGCCATCCAGCTGAAGTGCATAATAACAGAACATAAAAATTATAAAATATTTAATACAAAATGCATCGTGATAAATTATTACAACTAACTAAATTTTTAAAACATATAATTATAAATGCACAGCCATCCAGCTGAGGTGCATTGGTCAAATGTAATAATACTAGATGACTAAAAAGCCTAAAGCTATACAAAAACAAGCATAAATAATTGATAACATTATTAAATACAGAAGTACCAGTGTTAAAAAAACAATTCTATCTAATTAACATTACACAATTCAATGCTTTGTTGGGTTTGGGAAGTTTTATTGCAAACACCACAACTGTGACAACTACCACTGTGTTATGCAGGATTTCATATCAGCCAAAAAATAATCAAATGTATGCAAAGCTTCTTGAATCATGAACATAAGGCGTATGTATTGGTGATTTGATTTTCATGGTAGAAACAATAGTACAAACATGTAGATTTGTATAGCAATAAAGCTATGATGAAAAGATTAAGTTAGAAGCGGACTAAATGTAGAAAAAGAAAAGTTGATTCAGTAGAAGAAATAGAGAACCAAAGCGTGTTTCCGTACACACATACTTGTTGCACTAATGCACACTTAAAAATTCTCCCGCAGGTATGCATTAGTGCAACAAATATGTGCATAGAGTAACAAACCTTAATGCACCGATACAATGCATATGTCCTCGAAATGCTAGTTGCAAATTCATGAAAAACAGTTCCTACCTGAAACACAATTTTGCAGCGAGTAAGATTACCACCACTACCACCAAAAATAGAAAGAAGACTACCAAAGCAAAGATTTAAGACCCTCCCTTTTTGTACCTCACACTTAACCGAGCCTGCAGCTACTATATACTAGTATTTATAAGTTAATAAGCAAATTATATTTATATCGTTTAAAATTTAGTACATTTTCATAACACATTTTATAACTATTTTATTGTTTTATTTTTAATGTATCAATTAATAATTTAAAATACTTTTTATAATATTTTTCTGGCATATTATTTATTATTATTTAGATTGGCTTACCTATTGGTTTTCATTTTGAATATGGAAATCTGTAAATTAAAAAAAAAAAACTATTAGCACAATTATAATAGCAGAATATATTTAATGTATAATTATAAATAATTAGAATTAGAAGTAGAATTACATTTAAGACATATTTTAGAAAATCTGTTGTCGAACGTTTTGATTTATGACAATTTGGGTTGATGTGCTTATTTTACTTGCTTTACCTTTACTTGGTTAAGACCTTGCATTCAGATTCCACCAAGTTCTTATGCATAACAATTCAATTAAAAAAAAAACGGCATTTATCGGTAATAATAGCCACTCCATTTATGTTTCAACAAAATTTGCAAACATCGCTAGAGCAATTTTTTGTATACAAATTTTCTCACAAAGGTTCGTCCCACAAACACAGTTTTGTATATCCAGACATGCTGAGTAATGTAAACTCGCATATAAATTAGAATACAGGTACATTTTAAGTCAGTTTTATATTTGAACTCATATTATTATGTAATTGTTTAGAAACTAATAAACACTTTTTTAAAAACAATCAACCAATAAATTGGTAAATAAGTCGGAAGAATTGTCAAACTTAAATATTTTCGGTTCATTTTAATGATTAATTGACAAACGAACTTTCCAAACCAGTTGAGTGACTTCTAGCAAACATCGGAGGCAGCAACGAAAATCATTAAACGAATATCAACAGGGACTCTGTGGATTGAACGCATACCACAACATATGGATTGGACTATTTTAATTATTTTACTGTAAGTGTTAATGTTCTTTAGAGAGTTAAAAATTATTAAAAAAACCAGTAATAATCATAATAACAGTAAAAATTCTGATAACTCACTACCCCGTAAAAATTATCCTAACTACCGTTTAAGATCTCCTATAAAAATGGCAGTTAATGAAGCAATTCCTATTTGAAAAAGATAGTATCTTGATATGGTACCCGATTGTTTTGGAGAACCAGAGTTACTCCTACGGTTCATTGAGATCTGTAACATATTATATAATAAATGTTATAATGTTTAAAAACAGACTAGCAAAAGTTAAAGGAGATGCTATAAAGGTAATTTTACATGTGTAATAAATGACTGGAACATCCGGAAAAACGCATTAGTTAATTAATATGCCGATAAAAGAGATTGGGGTACGGACACAACGGCGATCTTAACTCCGATCATTGAACAGTGCTTCGATAATCGAACAGCGCTCGAGCATAGAACACTAAAACTTGTTCTAAGCTCGGACCCTCGCTCACCACTCGAGCCTCGTATTTATATTGAATTGAAACTTGTTTAGCAGCGTGCAAAGGAGTTGCGTCTTACATGTTTTACTTATACTAATATGAGTAATATGTTTACGCTCACGCCGCTAAAAAAGTTTCAGTTCAATGTAAATACGAGGGTCGAGCGGTGAGCGAGGGTCCGAGCTTAGATCAAATTTTAGTGTTCTATGCTCAGAGCGCTGTTCGATGATCGGAGCTAGTATTGCCGTTGTGTCCGCACACTAACACTTTAAATATTGAATTAACTCAATTAAAACAAAATAGTAATGCATCTCCCTTTGATTTTTATTAACGCATACAGCATGTGCTGAACTTGTAAATATCATATCTAACCACGCATGTTAATGCCGCGGAAGCAAATATCCTTACAATGTATTTTAAAAATTACACGCTTATAATATTATTAAGAGATTTAAAATAACCTCTTGGCTCACTAATGCGAACCAAAAACCCGGCTGATTCAAATATTGCGTCAGGAATGTTAACTAACAACTTTCAATTAAAAATAGTTAACCAAAAATTAGAACAAAATAAGCCTTTTATAAAACAATACCAACAGAATAAAAATCATACTCCACAATGAGTTAATAAACCAATGCACAATAATAATTTTAACGATAATTCTAATAACCATTTTGAGGGACTATTTCAAAATATGCAAAATTATAATAATAATTATCAACGATCTCAACCAAATTTTAATCGAAATATAAACCAAACAAATGGCAATAGAAATATTAATATAACAAATAAACCTTCCAAGCAATACGTTCAGAAATACTATATGTAACCTAAACTAACCTAACCTAACCTACACCAATGAGTATTTCTACTAGAAATACAAATCAAACTTTATCTAATAGAAATAATAATAATAATTACATAATATTAACGAATTGTATGACTATAATGAAGACGAACAAAATGTGTTCCACATTCATGAAGAACAATATACCAATGAAAATGAGAATTGTTCATCTGAACCAATCGAAAACGAACATGTTTTAGAGGAAGAAGCCTCGAATCTCACTTTACGTTAATGAATGTTTGCAATAATCAAAGTTAACTTTCATTTATTATAATGCCTAAAACAAATTTAAAATTTTTAATTATTAAAGAAAGTATTAAATCTTTCATTCAACCAGAAATTGCTATTAAACTTTTCAAATCTAAAATTAAATCAGATCCATTTAAAATTTCTACTGCACATGGAACTAAGAATGGAAAACATTTATTTAAATTTCATGACTACTTTGATTGCTTACTTATATTAAATAATCTTAAACTAATTAATGTTATAATAGATGTAAATAAAAATTTAATTAAAACACCACTATGCAAAATTAAATTAAATTTTCATGAAATAAAATCAAAAAATGTTAATTGTATCATAGAAGCGAGATGTGAACAAGTCATACAAATTAATTAAAAAAATGTTAAAGATGGACAAATTATAATTCCCTTTACAAAATTAAATGATTCATTGAAAATTTCTGAATGCATAACAAATGTTAATGACCATCAAGCATTATGTTCTATTCTGAACCTCTTAGATTCCCAAGTTTCAGTAAATTTAGAACCAATATCAGTAATTCCATTTAATAACTAGGAGGAAATTTCAAGCCCCCATCACTAAACAACATTCATTATAATAATCGTTCTAATAACATACAAATTGATTCTTTAATTAGAACTAATCATATAAATATTGAAAAGAAACAAGCCATAATGAAACTTATTAGAGACTATATAAAATATATTAATGTTATTAGAGACTATTCAGACTTATTCCACTCTGACAATACAGCTTAAAGTTTTACTAATAAACTAAAACACTCAATAACAACTACTGATGAAATTCCCATCTGTACAAAGTCATATAGATACCCGAAAATTCATAAACAAGATGTCAAACAAATAAACAAAATGTTAGAAGATAATATTATTACATTCTAATTCCCCAAAAAAATTAGATTCTTTTAACAAACTTGACAAAAGTGACAAATTGTTATCGATTAACGCAAACTTAGCGATAAAACTATTGGAGATAGATTCCCACTCCCCAATATCACTGATGTACTTGACCAACTAGGATGTTGTCAGTATTTTTCGACGTTAGACCTGGCTTCAGGTTTTCATCAGGTCCAAATGGTTGAAGAAGATATAGCAAAGATCGCTTTTATTACGCAAGATGGTCACTATAAATTCCTTCGAATGCCATTTGGATTAAAGAATTCCCCTGCAACTTTCCAGCGTGCCATAAATAATGTTTTAAGAGGTATACGAGACAAAAGATGCCTTGTTTATCTTGACGACATTATTATATATAGTGCAAGCTTACAAGAACATTTACAATTACGAGCAGTCTTTGAAATATTGAGACAATCAAATCGAAAAATTCAAATAAATAAATCAGAATTCTTACAGAAAAAGGTAGGTTTTTTGGTCATATTATAACTCCATTAGGTGTAAAACCAAATACTGCTAAAGCTAAAGAGCCGTAAAAGATTACCCTTTGCCCAAAACATCTAAACAAATTAAAGGTTTTTTAGGTCTACTTGGATACTACCGCAAATTTATAAAGGATTTTGCAAAAATAACAAGCCTTTTACAAACTGCCTTAAAAAGGGAAACAAAATTAATTATAAACATCCTGATTATAATCAATGTTTTGAACTTTGTAAAGTCTATTCAAGTAGAACTCTAAATAGTACCGAGATCAACTATTCTACTATAGAAAAAGAGCTTATTGTCATCATTGCTGCGTCCTTATTTGTATGGACAAAAATTTAAAATTTTAACAGACCACAAACCTTTGCAATGGCTTTTCTCAATGAAAGAGCCTAATTCTAAATTACTAAGATGAAGACTGAAATTAGATTAAAATAAATATGAAATAATTTATAAAAAAGAATATTTAAATATGAACGCAGATGCATTGTCCCGTATTGAACTAAACGTTATCGATAATAATAAACCAGATTTATCTAAAGAAATTTTTAAATATATTAGGTGCGCCATCTGTTGCGATAGCATTTGAAACTTGAATAACTTTTGATGTAGACAACTTTTTTATTTTTTTTTTACACAAACTTTAATTGTTCCTTTCTATTTTATTTCCATCATGTTTTGAATATAATATCCAACAAATGACCGCCTTTATTTTTTATACAAAACAATGCCCTTTTTCGTGCATTTTGCATCACATTTTCCAGCGTCTCGGTGGTAATAAGCAATATTTCCCGGCGAATATTAGCTTTGAGCTGAGCTGAACTTTGCTCTTCAAATACTTCCACAAAAAGAAGTCCGGCGGCGTCAAATCGGGTGAGCGCGGCGGCTAGTCGAAATCGCCGTTTTTTGATATGACGCGTCGGTCAAACATTGTGCGGAGTTGCGTCATTGAATCGCGGCTAGTGTGTGGTGTGGCTCCGTCCTGTTAGAACCAGAAGTGAGCCATGTCATTTTCAGTCATATTCGGAAACACAAAATCACGCAGCATCGCTCTGTAGCGCTCGCCATTGATCGTAACGGCGTTGCCAGCCTCGTTCTCAAAAAAATACGGCGCGATGATCTTTTTGGCCGATACGCTGCACCAAACGGTCACTTTTTGATCATGGAGAGGGTCTTCGAATATCTCACAAGGATTTTCGTAGGCCCAAAAGCGGCAGATTTGCCTATTTGAACCAAAACTCACCATCACCATGAAGCATGTTTTCGACGAAATGAGCGTACGCAATACGTCGCGGCTTGTCTTGCGGCAACAAACGTTGTGTAATTTGGACTTTGTAAGAGAAAAGATGCAAGTCGTCCTTCAAAACTTTAAAGAAAAATGACCTAATGTTTTAAAAAATGTTTTTGTAAAAAATTAATTGTAATTATTACAAAACTAGATAAAAGAGCTCGAAAAGAAACGTACCAGTTTAAAAACATTGAAAATCTTTCAGCTCCTTCCACCACGGACAAGGAGAGAATATAAAGAATGTCACCAAAAACTTAGGCTTGTTACCAATCAAATTGACCGCAGCAAAGTTACAAAAGACAGAACACACATTTGTACATTTTTATAATCTAAAACCATTAATAAAACAGTTTGAAAACCTAAACAAACAATACAATAATCTTAAAATAAATGCTATAAATTATGTTATCTTTGGAGAAAAATTTAATAATTATTGCAAAATAATCAACTATACAAAAAATGTAATTTTTCAAAAAATTGAAAGTTTTAATTTTTACGAAACAAAACAGATAAACAAAAGAGGACAATTTAATGCACTAGGTAGTATTGTTAAAACAATGACTGAAAATCTAGATGCAGACAATGCTAAAAAATATTATCAAATATTTTTACATATTCAAACCTAACCAACAAAATTTACAAAAACAATTAAAATTTCAATATTCGATCAACGATTATTCAAAATTTTAATAAAACTTTGTTAGGAATTCAAAATAATTGTAAAAGTAAATTGCAAAATCGATTCCTATCAAATCAATTACTTACTGTCAATCCCTATTAATTATGAACAAAACTTTGAATTATAATATTAAAATCATTTCCTACAAAATATAAATCAGAATTTTGTACTGTTACACCAACCAACAAATATTTTTTTTAAAACATAATAACATTATCAAATCTCTAAATGGCATTTGCAAAAAAATAAAATATACCAATGTCTAAACTACCTACAATCCAACAATGAAGCAAAATATGAAGAACAACTCATATTAAACGAAACCACGGACAAATTAAATAATTTTGTTAAACTCCGTATTGAAGAAAAAAGAACTTAATCAATTCCTAGAAGTATTTCCAAAGGACGAAAATATTAAAATTAAGTGTCAAACCGAAACAAAATCACTGCAAGGAATATTTCTCATCAAAGAAAAGGATTCCCAAATATTCATAAAAAATAATCAACTGAGGTACCTAGAAAAAAACTATTGGGTCAACACTCACCACCAATAAAGTAGAGTTCCGACTACATCATCAAAAAGTTAATATAGAAATTACACTAAAAACGCTTGAACTTCACAAACTACAACCTAACATGGCAAAACCAATTTTCACTAATGATGTCAACTATTTTCTGCCAAGCATTTTTTCATCATTACTCTACGTTGCTATAATAATATTCATTTCAATTTTCCTACTAAAATGGATTAAGAAAAGGGGATCAATAATGGAAATAATCCGAATAAGAACATGATAATAAACCACAAGGACATCAAGATCCAGGAGGTTCTTTACTCTAAGAGGGGAGGAATTATCTCACGAACGTTCATCCCACAGACACCTGATATGTTTTTCAGATTGCAGCATTCCAGTAACTTCATTTCTGTAAATCTAGACATGCACACGTACATTTAAAGTCAGTTATTTGAACTAACATATTATTATAAAATTGTTTAGAAATTAATAAACTCTTTTAAAAACAACCAACCAATAAATAGGTAAAGTTACATGGACAATGATGCCATCATCTTTTCTATACGTCTTCAAAAACATATCAATAATGTAATATTAATTTTTGATTCCAAAATTGAAAATACAGCCCAAAAAATCGGACAAAAAACAACAAAGAAAGTAGAATTATAAGATTAAGTCGTCACTAAAAATAGTCTTGAACTAAATTTAAAACCGATATCCGCAATCCAAAAGTTTCCTATTCCAAAGAATGCAAAGAAAATAAAATTGTTTCTAAGATTAGTCGGCTACTGAAGTATTTTTTTATTTGTTTTTATTTTTTTTTACTTCTGTCTAACCACGGGTGCTTTAAATATCTCTATTTGTTCTGTCCTTACCCAACAAAGTAAATCAGTTGCATATTACTCAAGAATTCTCAACTTCGTTGAACGCAATTGCAAGACAACCGAGAAAGAACTGTTAGCCATAATTGCTTTGACAAAATATTTTGAAACATACTTGTACGGTTAACATTTGAAATAGATCACAATTTTCAAGTGTGTATTTCCAAACTAAAGAACGAAGACTGAGTAATTCTTAATTTTTTTTTCAAAATGCAATTGTTAAGAATTACTCAATATGTCACAACAACATAAAAATTTCTTTGAATTTCAACGAGTAAAACCATTATTGCTGAAACTATCACATTGAAAACTAGATTTAGGCAGTAGTAGTAGTATGTGAACATTGACCTTGAATATTTATGGTTTTAAAGTCTCGGGAAATACTGAATTTGGAAGTTTGTTCCATGTGTCAATAGTACGGTTAAAAAAATCTTTCTTAAAAGTTTCGGTCCTACATCTCTAAACTGTCAGTAAATATTTGTTAGAATTCTTAGCAAACCTTGTACTACGAGTAAACATTTATTTAGTTGACATAACATGTCTTGTATTTTGTTTGAACAATGCCCATGGAAATATCTATAGAAAATGCAAAGATCTGCAACATTACGCAGGCGTTGTAAGATATCTAAGTCATTAGTCAACTTTGGGTTGGCAATGATTTGAATAGCTTGTTTTTTAATAGAATTTTAAAAAAATAGTGTAGTTTTGGATGCTCTACCTCAATAGAGAACAACTTATTTGATTGAGAACGAGAAATTGCTACATGCAAACAAAAAATAGAAACCTTGGAAGACCAGTTTAAAGGTGACTATCAATAAATTTAGCTACAATATAAACAAAATGAATTCACATATCGGGTAGGTTAAACAGAACATTAAAAAACCTATAGCAATATAGTCAAGTTATTCAGCAATATCAAAATAAATTAGATAGTTACTAACATCAAATTAGAGATAAGTGCAATTTGTATGCTCCTTTCAAAGCGCAGTTTATATTCCATAACACTTTTACCTCTGGGGTTGCAAATAATACTATATAGTATCAGAGTGGGGTATCAAACACTCTAGAATTTTGAGTAAAATAAACTTTTGCAAAATTTTGAACAAGTAGAATTTTTTTTTATTAATAACTTACATAACATTTATTTTAAATATTCAACAAAAATTAGTAAAATTTTTGGAAAAATTCTTATATTATTTTCCACATAAGCACGCACAAGCCCATGTAGTAATTTTTGCTAGATTTAATAGTAGTTAAAATAGTTGGAAATTATTGCCCTAACTATTACTTTTGAATTTTTATTAAAACATTAGGCCTAACTTCATTTTAATTAATCTATGATTATAAAAAAAATGTTCAAACCATAATATAATAATAAATGGTTACAAAATCATAAATACATAATTAAGGAGTTGAATTTATCTTTAAAACATAAAAAAACAAATAAATTAATTTCTATTTTGACCAAGATATTTGCCTTATCATTTATAAAAGCATTTTCAAATTATTAAAAAATTGCAAAACCTATATCTACAAAAAGAGATATCTGATGCTTTAAATTATAGACCAATTGCATTACTGTTCAATCTATACAAACGATATAAAAACGCAAATTTTCAATACAAGTTCTTATTAAATGTTTGACAACAGATCTTTATCCCAAAATAATAAATGCTAAAGTTCTTTAAGTATTGGCACTTTTTTGTGTAACTAAAAACAATTGATATTTTGAAAAACAAACCTACAGTTTAACCCACTGTTGCTAGTGCAACTATTAAATCTCGTTTATTGTAAGATAGTGTCAGCACATGTGGTTTTACTTGATAAAATTCAAATATACTTATATGATGTTTTGTAATTAATAATGTAATCTTTATATCAAATAAATATTATTGAATTAAAAATAAAACAATTGGCGTTTGCTAATTGTATTAAAAAATTATTATTGTAATATTACCCCATTGACTCTATAAATTGTTAGCAGCCAAATAAACAACACCTTCAATTTATTCACAGTGTTTTAATTTTACTAACAATTTGCAAAGGTAAAGAAAATTTACAACACAACAAAATACATGGTTCTTTGATGAACCAAATTGTTTGTTAATTTAACAAGAAATCAATCAAAAATAGAAGTCTACAGTTGTCCAATCAACTAGACAAGAGACGCAAGCATCAATCCAATACAATATTCAACACGTCGGCCAGTAAGCAACTGTGTGTGGTCTGTACAAATAGATAATGCATATTGGACCTAATGAAAAGAATTCCTATTAGGTTTCGCTTGGTATAACCACCGTTGAGTATTGCGGAAGAGTTTATAGATTTAAAGTCTACTTAAGAACCAATTTTTTGAGCAAAGAGCCAAATAGTCACGACGCCTTACCGAAGCAACAATACAGAAAGTTTTCAAACAACAACTTTGACAACCCCTGCAATAACCTAGACAACGAACAAACTTGCAACAAAATGATTAATACGACAGTTCTCCACACACTTACCGACGAAAGTACCGCTTCCGGGGAAATAGCCAACAACCATCATCACATGGCACACGCCCTTTTGGATATTACACTAACCGACAACGTCTCAACGTCGTTTAAACCCTCAGTTGCAACTGAGAGTTCCCAAACGCTAGAGTACTTAACCAGCAGATGTATACCAGACGCCTAAGATCCATTAGACATGCCACAAACGACAGTACACCGTATTTTGCATAAAAACTTAAATCTTAAGGCTTTTAAAGTTCAGGTAACACAAAAACTCAAGCCGGTCGATCACCACTAACGTCGTAAATTGCTGATTGAGTCTTTCAAATGCATCAAAAGGATCCGGAATTTCATCAAAAAATCATGTTCAGTGATGAGGCTCATTTCACCTCGGAGGCTACGTTAATAAGCAGAATTGTCGTATTTGGGGCTCAGAAAATGATTATTGAAAAGTCTTTGCATCCTCAACGTGTCACTGTTTGGTGCGGTTTTTGGGCTGGCGGTGTGATTGGACTCTACTTTTTAGAAAATGAGGCTGGTGTAACTGTTACGGTCAATGGATGGCGCTACCAAGCTATGAATAATAATTTTTATGGCCGAAATTGGAAAATATTGATGTTGACGCCGTTTATTTTCAGCAAGACGGCGCTACCTGCCACACAAGCAACGAAATAATCGTAATTTTGCAAAAAAAGTTTCCTGACCATGTTAATTCTTGAATAGATGATCACAATTGGCCACCAAGATCTTGTGATTTAACACCTTTAGACTTTTTTCTTTGGGGCCACGTGAAAGATAAGGTTTATGCCAATGCTCCACGATCAATTCAAGACCTTAAGAATGGAATTCGTGAAGTTATTGAGGACATACAGCCGCAAATGTGCAAATTAGTCATAGAAAATTTCATAAAAAGAATGTGGTACTGCAACCGTAACCGTGGCGGCCATTTGACTGATATTGTTTTCAAATGTTAATGGCCTACCTTCCTCTTTACAATGAAATAAACATTTATTGGTTTCTCTTAAAAAATACCCGTTTTTTTAAATATCAAAATGAAACCTTATATTGGAAAACCCTATAAATTAAAAGTAACATAGAAAACGTGTTTTACAAAAAAACTTAAATTAAAAATATGTACATTAGACTGAATATGGTATATGAATGGTTGAGACCTTTACTATGTAGTAATCCATAATAATAATAAAATACTTAGTATTTGTGGTAAAAAACTTAGTAAGTATTTTATTTTATTACATTAGACTGGGTTAAAAAAAGTTGAATTTTTATGTGTGTAGTACCCTTCGAATGTAATCTTTAAGCAAAAAAAGTAAAATTTGGCATATTTCAGCCTTTAAGAATTAAAAAAACACGTGTTGAGCTGCCTTTGAAGTTATAAAGGTAAACCTCTTAATTTACTTAAAAATCACTATTCTAAATTTGACAAGTTACCAAAAAAAAACTCCGAGTAATTTTATATTTCGGGTAACCCCAGGTGTTTTAGTTGAATTTTAAATCACATGTTTTTACCGACGCTGTCAATTTTTGCGTCACAATTCAGACAGAAACTGCATCGATTTACTTTGGAGTAACGTTTTGAAATAATAAACATTTATTTTGAAAATGGGTCTATTTGCCTGCATCAATGCGAAAATAGCGTACGTTGTTTAGAAAAAATGAAGAGCCATCGATCGAAAGAATACAAAAGCTTGTAAAAAAGTGCGTGAAACTGGAATGCTGGTAGGCAATGCGCGCATCAAGCATGCTCATCCAAAGCGTACTGCCAAAATTGTTGCTTCTGTGGCTCAAAGTGTACGCAAGCACCCAGGAACATCAACTCTGAGCAGAAGTTAGCAACTCAATATTCGGCAATTTACTTGAAGGCGGATTCTTCACAATGACTTCGGTATGTTTGCGTACAAAGTGCAACTCGTTCAAAAAATTAAAATAGCCGACCTTGGTGTCCGTTTTTGCTTCGCTCAGTCTTTTTGGACAAAGCCCATTTTTATATTTGAGGTTATGTAAACAAACAAAACTGCAGTATTTGAAAAACAGAAAATCGACATGCCATAGTTAAGAAACCAATGCATCTATTGCAAGTTACAATTTGGTGCGAATTTTGGAGTGGTAGCGTTTTTCTTTGAAAACGATGATAGAGCCAACGTTACTGTTACTGGAGATCGTTACAGATATTGCATGATCACTAATTTTTTGTGGCCCGAATTGGAGGAACTTGATCTACAGCAGCTCTGGTTTTAACAAGATGGGGCAACATTCCATATTGCACATGCCACAATCAATCTCCTGCTCACCAAATTCAACAATTGCGTTTATTAACCGTTTTGGTGATTTAAACTGGACACCTAGCAGCTGCGATTTGACACCGCTGGATTTTGTTTAGGGCGCATTTAAAAAATATGTATGCTGACAATCCACAGACAATTGACTACTTAAAGCAAAACATTTGCAAAGCTATCGCCGAAATACCGCTTGAAACAGTGGCGCAAATACTCGATAATTGGTACTATTGCCAAGTCTGCCGCGGCGGCCATCTAACTAAAATCATATTTCATACTTAATCGGAATATACACTCTCTGAAATAAAATAAAAATAGT
This sequence comes from Tachinus rufipes, assembly GCA_963932245.1. NCBI lineage: Eukaryota > Metazoa > Arthropoda > Insecta > Coleoptera > Staphylinidae > Tachinus > Tachinus rufipes. The sequence goes on along the minus strand of OZ010741.1, from coordinate 82,924,278 downwards.
CTAAAAATAAGTCCTTTGTTCTTTATCCTATATGATTAAAATTTCAACTTAAAGATGGCATAACCTTTAAAAAGAAAATTGTGTCAATTTTAAATACATTTGGTTTGCTTTATCCAAAAGTTCGTTATAAGCTGTTGTATCCAAACATTTTTGTATTTCCATTTTAGATATTATATTTAACATTGATATAATTCATAAATTTTACTTATTTAAATTTTTGAATAATTTTGATGAATTCATAAGAGCTGACTTAAAACTACTAGGAACTAATATAAAATTCTCAATTCAAAAATTAACCACCCAGTATATAAAAATACCAATTATTTACAAACAAATATCGGATTTAATTGAATCAACTCTTGTTAAACTAAATTTCTAAAATTATTCAATAATCATTCCAGTTAGAAATCAACAAGTAGTAAAAATTTCTGCTAAAGCTAAACTAAAAACGGTATTTGAATAATAAAATATATGAATTTTGGAAATACATGCAAAATGCCAAAAGCATTAGTAAATATTTACGATAATTTTGCTATTTCTACTATTATAAATTCTGAAGAAAAACCTATAATAATCAACTTTAATTAGAGATTAGATATTGAATTATTGCATTTTTATAAACTTAATTTTCAACATTTTTCACTCTAAACCTTTGACTTTTACAAACAAATTTAAACACAAAATTAAATTAACTAACAATTCTCCCATTTTCATAAAATCATATAGTTACCCAACATGTTCATAAAAAGTTTATTCAAAAATTTCCAACATGTTAGAAACAGGTATAATTGAAAATTCAAATTCCCCTTGATCTAGCCCAATTTAAATTGTTAAATAAAAAATTGGAAACAACAAAAGGAAATAGCGTATTATCATCGATTATGGAAATTAAATATACAGACAATATACGACAAATTTCCACTCTCCAATATTTCTGCCAGCCAATATTTCACCAAATCGAGATAAAATCAGAAGACATTTCTAAAACTGCATAATGAAATCATTTATAACCAATCTACGTTAGAACTCATAATTAATGAAACACAAGAATTTATAAAAATTTTATATAAAAATACTTACACAAATAAATAAATTTCAATTTAAGCGAGTAATCCAAAATCTAAATTTTGAAATTAAAATTAAAAATTACAGCAAAAAAACAATTGCTTTTGTAATTTACATTTCCAATGTAGCATCTGATGAATTATAACTTCTATCTTATTTATTCTTTACGAATTGCTATCAAATCTCGATACTACACCATTTTACCATGGTTAAAATACCATTTCTTAAATGAGCACAAATATATAGTCAAATAAAATATGTTATGAAGTAACATCAGAATAATTCCGATGCAATGACAAAAATCCAATAGAAATTAGCAAATCATTGCCGAGCAAGATTTAAATATTAAAGTTAATCAACAATACATCAAGATGTCTTCAAGTACCCATCGAAGTAAATAACATCAAAGTTCACAAATTAGAAAAATCCCAAAATCATTCTCAAAAAATGTAATCATAAGAAAAATGCTGTTGCATTACAAGAAACATTTATTTTGGAAATGAACCTAAACTGTGAAGTTCATATCAGTAAAATTATATAATCAACAAAATGTGCTTTGGATATTCAAAATCATAATATTTTCCAAATCACAAATGGACCCATAATCTACGACTCTATTTCTTTTGGAACTATAGCTATATAGATGTTCCAAAAAGGCAATGTTGATGTTGATGACAAAGCTTGATGACCAGCCCAAAAACCAAATAATTATCAAATCTCTTTTTCTTACCGTAAAAGGATAGCGGAATTACGTGCCTTATCGAAGGTCTAATATACAGACATCTTACTTGACAACACAAAAGAAGATCTTACTCAGCATATTAACTTATATAAATATGTTGTAATAGAATTAAATAAACAGTTTTATAAAACCTTACTTCGTGTAATGTTATTAAAACTAATTTATATTTGTTGATTTTAAAAAATAAATTTCTTATTTGCGTGAAAATAACTTGGCCACATATTCCGGCACGAATGTAATGATTTAATAGTTAGACATTTAATCACACAGCTGCTCCTTGCTCTAAGAGCAAATATGAGCACCGAATGTCAACAGTCAATTACGTGTAAACTGTGAAGAAAAATATTCCGCAAGACTGCGTGTTATATATATTGTGTTACATAGCACGTGAAGCCAAGTGGCGCGACAGCACCTGCAGCTTACTCAGCAGTGTAGCAAATAGCACATTTTTTTCACACGCTAAATCAGCTATTGTAACAGATATTAATACTGAACATATTAATATTTAGTTAGTTATATTTTTGATGTTAGAACCATAAAATAAATTCGTTACACAAATCGCAAAAAAGTAGTGTTTTGTTGTGTACAACAATCCGGATATTAACATCAGCACCTCATTGAAGGGATCCCATCTCCAGCGGGCGGAGGACTCCATTGCCGAGACCCATAATTAAGAACAAACACTGGACACCATAACCTCATAAGATAATAAATATATGTCGTATCGTATAAATAATAAAAATAAATCGTATAAATAATTATAATAAAAATTAAAAATAATAAAAATTAAAATGATATATTATTGATATATGGCAGTAAGAGATAGAGCCCTATTCAAAAAGTAAATATGGCAATTCCGCAAATTCAAAAATTCCATATAGACATGGTTCCAAATTTTGATAGAAACCCGGCTACATTAGCTATTTTTATTCAAGCAAGTGAATATTTAATTAACACATTTACTGATAGAGATAACATAAATAATCCGCAAAATGAATTTATTCAGTGGTCAATTGTAGGCAAACTTACGGGCAGAGCCTTATCTTTAATTGGCAGTAGATGTAACTTAAACAACTGGCAGGCAATAAAAACATTACTATTACATGGCTTGGGGAAGTATTAGGCGGCAATGACGGACAATTTTTCATTAAAATCTTCTATTAATAATTAAACGATTACAAACGTTTCGAGGACTAATCTGTCCCCTTCCTCAGTGCAATATGTTATACATGTTGATGAATTAATTACAATTACAATTCTCTTCATTACATATGTTATACATGTTGATGAATTAATTTCAATTAGAATTCTCTTCATTACTGGATGATGATTTGGGAATATAGGAGTGTTTCATTATTTGTTACTTACTTCCAGTAAAGTAAATAATTTGAGAACATCTATATATGAGTGTTTCATAATTCGTTACTTTACTGGAAGTAAGTAACAAATAATGAAACACTCATATATAGATTTTCCAAAATCATCATCCAGTAATGAAGAGAATTGTGATTTCTACAACATGGATTAATACCCATTTACTTTGAGACACCAAAGAAAACAACGATTTAACTTAAACCTAGACACCAACATATTTTAAAAGTTCCAGTTAATTCTAACTTTTTTTTTTACTTTATTGGTTATATCCTTTTTATATGTTTTTAATAATGTAATTTGGAAGTAGGATAATTAAAAAAAAACTAGCGTATGCTAATAATTTATTGCCGACGTTTTGATAACTTTGTTATCTTTCTCAGGGCTATAAATGTCAGCTAAACTTTGAAATTCACTATCTTCATTAAATTTACAACACAACACTTTAAAATGAACATTCACTATGGTATAATAGAATACACTAAATTGGCAGACGGAATAGAAATTCCTGAATGCTTAGTTAAAATAGAAAACCAACACGCATTATTAACTATCACCAATAGTAATGACATCTTAGAAGAGAACGACATAGAACCTTTCAATGTTATTGAAACGAACAATCATATTGATTGCAATTCGATTAATTCCATGAAAAATAAAAATACTGACAACTTATTAAAAGAAAATTAAAAAAACCTTAGATTAGAACATCTAAATCAAGAAGAGAAACAAGCTATTAGAAGAATTTGCTATGAATATAGAGATATATTTCATTGTACAAAGCTACTACTCACGTTCACCAATGTAGTGAAACACGAAATAAAAACCAACGACGATATTCTAGTTTTTAAAAAGTCTTATAGAATGTCGCATGCTCAACAGTAAGAAACTGAGCAACAAATCAAAGACTTATTAGCAAATGACATTATACAACCATCAGATACTCCTTGGAGCAGTCCAGTCATTATAGTACAAAAAAAAATGACGCATTGGAAAAAGCAAAATATCGCATGGTAGTTGATTATAGGCAACTAAACGAGAAATGCGTAGATAACAAATATACATGTTTTTCAACTTTATGCTAGACATATGGACATATTATAACACCAAATGGAGTAAAGCCTAATCCAAATAAAATTGATGCAGTAGTTCGATATCCACCACCAAAGACAACAAAAAAATTTAAAGGATTCTTAGGTCTAACCGGATATTACAGAAAATTTATAAGGGATTACGCTCAAATCACAAAACTTTGACAAAATGTCTAATATACGTAAACAAAATAGAGCATGATAAAGAATTCGTGAACGTATTCAATAGATGCAAAAATATTCTAACCAATCCACTTTTATTACAATACTCTGATTTTACAAAACCACTTATTGTAACAACAGATGCTTCAAATGTAGCACTAGGGGTAATACTATCTCAAGGCTCCACTAGATCCTACAGACCTATTTGCTACGCATCAAGAACTCTAAATGAGTCAGAACAAAAGTACAGTACGATTGAAAAAGAACTCCTGGCAGTCGTCTGGTCCGTAAAGTACTTCAGGCCTTACATCTATGGACGAAAGTTCACAGTTGTATTTTCAGACCATCGCCCATTAGTATGGTTATCAAAACTCAAAGAACATAATTTCAAACTGCAAAGATCAAAGATAAAACTTGAGGAATACGATTATGACTTAGTATACAAAAAGGGAAGCGTAAATACAAATGCTGACGCTTTATCTAGAATACAACTTAATATTCATGAAACAGAATCGTTATTTAATAATAGTGATGAAGAAGAACTTACAAACTTGTTAAATGATAGACAATTAGAAGATCAAACTATTCATTCCATAAGTCAAAATAATGAATCAACTATTGTCAAAATATCAACAGATATTATAGATTCTAAGCCCAATTAATATTTTATATACGAAGCAAAACTACCAAAAATATAAGTATTTGGAAAAATAACTAGATATCACATTCAAATAAATAAAGAACAACATAAAGAAGACATAACAAATTTTTTTTTTAAATACATTTTTGAAAAACGGAAATACTTTTATTTAGAAAGCAAAAATTTGTTCAAAAAATTAAAAAAAAAAAATTTAATAAAAATGGACCCGAAATAATATACTATACAGACGAACGAGAATTATTACATAAGGCTGATCTATTAACTAAAGCAATTAAAAATCAACACCAGAGTAAAACTAACCACCGAGGAATTGCAGAAACAGATAAACAGTTACAGAGAAAATACTAGTTTCTTTTAATGCAAGAACATTTTGCAAACTTCATAGCAAACTGCAAAACCTGTAAAAGAAGCAAGTATGAATAAAATCCTCCTCGAGTAGAGATGATACACCTCATAGACCAATTGAAAAATTGCATATTGATTTATAGACTTTAGAAAACACAAAAATTTTAACAATTGTAAAGCTTTTACTAAACTAGGTCAAGCAACAGAAGTAAAATAAAAAAACGCAGTTGATATATTAAATGCATTAATTGATTACTTTTCGTACTACGGAACACCACAAACCATCACATCCGACCAAGGAATGGAATTTATATTTTAGGTATATTTTACTACAGCTAACCACCCAGACTCCAATGGAATTATTGAAAGATTTCATTCGACAATAAACAAACATATTAGATTACTAAAAACCAACCATAATAAACCTACAAACCAATTAATAAAGTACGTAATTATAGGATACAATAATTCAATACACTCTAGTACAAACTTAGCACCTTTAGAACTTACATTGAGACATACCAAACTAAGAGATCCATATGACCTGTTTTACGACAAACAAATGTACAGTAACTACCTACAAAACCATAAAGAAAAATTATTATTAACATACGATAAAATAAATGAACAACTAATACAAAATAAAAAACGAGTTATAAACAAAAGAAATCAACAAATAAACAACCTTTTCTTAGAAGAAGTTTAAGTTTAAGAGAAATAAAACAAAAGAGAAATTTAATGGCCCTTTTATAGCTTAAAAAATTATTGCCTGGTAATAAAGCAATAATCCAAAAAGAAGGAAAGACTAATAAAAATAGTGGAAGAACAGTACATTTAAAGAATTTAAACAACTTATTATTGCAAGTACCTTACCACCACTGCCGCAACCACCAACTTTGCAAAATGCACAAACATCAAGTTCAACCTTATAACAGACAATCTAGGATTACTACCTTTAAAATTGGAAAGTGCTCAAAACACCATGGATTATTGGACATTAATACAAATCTATGATATATCTACTTTAAGTTTAGAACTTGATAAATTAGTTAGTAATAAGTTAAACATATCTTTTTATAATACTACATATGGAATTAGTTATGCTAATAAAATGTTTAATTATAGATACCTTTTAGATTATAAAGTAAGACTAGCTCAACTTAAGTTTAAGCATTAGATACTACAAAATAAAACAAGATCAAAACGTGGTTTGATCAACGGGTTAGGAACAGTATGGAAATCCATTACTGGTAATTTAGATCAATCATCAAAAGATGCTGAAAATTATAATACAGCAATTACAAAATTAAATAATAAACAACAAAACATCAAGTCTATTATTGAACACCAGCTCAGTCTAACTGAAAATGCTTTATCAATATTTAATAACTCAATAACAAAATTACAACACAGGCAAAAACTTTTGGAAAGCAGAATTTTACAAATTGACTCTGCAATGAGACAAGTAACTTTTGAGTCAGCAGAAAGTTATACGTTTATACTATTGAACTCTTATTTCAATCAATTATTAACAGCCATTGAAATAATCTTACAAGTGTTGAACAACATATAAAAAGCTATTGCCTTTGCTAAAGTTAATATTTTACACCCAGCAATTATTACTCATGATGAGATAAAGAATGAGTTAATTAAAATAAATTCACAAACAAAACGGTACAAATTGCCATATTCTCTGGAAGACGACAATATTATCAATTATTATTCAATAATAAATATTAACAAATATATAACCAAAAATCAAATTATATTTCTGGAAATACCTTTAGTAGAAACGATACAGTATACATATTATCAAACGTTTCCATTACCAATGTTAAAACAAAACCTGTATCACACAATTATTTCAAAAACCAAATACCTTATCCTAGGTGAAAGACAATATGGACTATTAAAGATCCAGTGTAAAAATATTAACAAAATGAACTATTTGTGTCAATCAGAAACAACAAAGTTAGTAACAGACAACAATCCTTGTAAAGTTGATCTATTAAACTTCATAAACAACTATCAAGATTGCAAACCTACAAAATGTTATCTATCAAGAACGAAAATACAAAAACTGAATGCTAACAAATGGATTATAATTGCACCAACCGACACCACAGTAACCAGCAAGTGCCAAGAAGATAAAGATAAATCAGTCTTAAATGGAACTTATGTAATAACTATTCCAACGCAACGCAAACTTCACATTAAAAAAAATGTTCTGAAGATAAGTAAAACATATCAATTTGCCCAACATCCAGATGCCAAAAAGTTTGAATAAAGACTACAATAAAGCAGAAATGGTTCCAATCCAGCTAGACAACATCCACCTGGACAAGCTAAAAGGAATAGATCTGCAGTTAAAACTCAAATTAATTCGATTGAATTAGTTTATATACTATTATTCTATTTACAAATATAATTATGTTAATTCTGTATTTTATAAGAAATGTATATCCAATAGAAAAGGTTAATGGTAATGTAAAGAAGGTCATCAACCTTTTAACAGAAATTGAACTAAAAAATTAGGGTGATCAACTGTCATTTTTTTTCTTACTCAGCATTGTCGCAAATAACTCATTCTTTTCACACGCTGAATAAACAATTGTAACAGATATAAAAACTGAACATATTAATATTAGGTTAGTTGTATTTTTGAAGTTAGAACCATAAAATAAATTCGTTACGCTCACCGTTTGTAACTTGCGTATCTGCACATAATATAAAGAAGAATTCCCAATTCCAAGAATACAAAATACAATATTTTTCAACATAAATAAACATCAAATTAATTGTAACAACTGGAAATATTGATCAAATAAATCAAATAAAATGTCTTGAGATAATCTGAAAATATATATACAGGGTTGGGTTGTGGAAACACCCACTTTCTGACTGCATTTTTAATTTATTAAAAAATTTACCTTAATAAATATGTTTATATATTTTAAATCTATATAGTGACCTATCTTAATTTTTATTGCGTGCCTTTTTTGCGTGACGCATCAGTTTTTTTAATAGAACACCCTATATTTTTTTTAATTTAGAATTTCAAAAATTACAATAATATAAGGTTTTATAGGTCTATATTGTTTATTTGTTTCTAAGATTAATTCTGAGTATTTTTTGTAAAAATATTTTTTTTTTATAAATTGCAGCGTTTTTGAGTTATAAGCAATTATTTTAAACTCCTAAACTTCAAATTAAAAACATTTTTCCGTTCCACAAACATTCACATTTATTTTATCCAAACAAATAAAAAGTACTACAACATCAAAAACAAATAACAAAACCTTAACTTTGTATCAACAGAGCCCCGGCGCAACCGTTTTTAAGAAAATCCACCACAAATTTTTTGAAAGCAATCAATCATCATAAGATGGACGACAAAGTTAAAGAAACTAGAAGAAAACTACAACCTAACATAGAAAAGCGGCATCTAACCAAATTAACAGTGAAAACAATTAACTCGAAAGACATTATATTTAGAAAACAGTGTTTTGTAAAAGTTGACAATCAGTGTCCAAATTTTACAATTGTGGTTAACTTACTTTTTATTTTTCTTCAAAAGACACGCTATAACATTTATATTTACTTATTTGAAATCACTTAATAGTCAATTCTTATAAAATTTTGATACTCGAGTAGTGACTGTGAATACTTCAAAACCATTTTTAGTAAGATGTTAACTTTTAAAATTTGAAATTTGCAGATAACGTTAACATTGCAAGGATAATTTTTAATTAACACTGGCTGCATTTAAGACAATTCATCACGTACTAGCAATAAGATAAGACATCAAATGAGTTCAATTCGCACAGCCAGTGATGAATCGTCCTTAATGTAGCCACATCATTTACCTGTACTATTAGAGAAATTTTTATAAATGTCATTTTTATCTTGAAAACATATTGTAATTGTATTTACAACATTACAGTGTAATTGTTACTTACCATTTTAGTAGTCAAAACTGTAGAATCCAAGCACCAATTGCAATCAATTTATTGTGATTTTTATCACATCAGGATTTGGCTTCTTGCTAAAAATAAATTATTAATGTTGTTATTATTAACTGCATACTTTATCTTACTAATTAGAAATGTAAACTTGTTTAGATTCCGCTTCATCTGCTCTCACTCATTTATGTTGAACATATATATTTGTACTAATAACGTATAGTTTAGTTTCAGTTAAAATAGATCTTCAATATCCATTTACTTCCGAGTGTTTTCTTCAAAAGATGAACTATTTTCCCCAATTTCACCATTTATACTTATTTTGTGTTTTATTTTTATTTTGATGATTTCTAATATTTTCTTGTTATTTGGTATTATTAATACTTCGGGTTTTTTATTATCAGGTGGTTTTGTTGGCTTGGTTTATTTTTTACTGGTTTGTTATCAGTATTAATTTATTTTTTTTAATTTTAGTTTTTTTTATTATTTTAATTAATTGCTTTCTATCCCAGTTTTCTTTATTTTCTATAGCCAATGATGGAGATGCTGCTTTGGGCTCGTTTTGATTAATTTAAATAAATAATATTGTTCAAATCTTTTCCTTTCCTTTTTTCTAATTTTTATTTAAATTATTTTTTTCCGTAGTCTATTTGTAATTCTCCAAGATATTAAATTCTTCTGAAGAACTCCACTTTATTCTGGCAAGCAAATAAAAACATCATAAATAAACTGTAAATAAAATATTCTATAATTATTCTACATTTATTTTTACTACAAAATTATAAGCACATTAAGTAATGTAACTAAATTCTAGACAAATAGTTACATTCAATGAGGTCAGCGGTAGAGTTATATCAACTTTAATACACAACGCAGCAAAATTTAACCGGTTTTTTAATACATGCTTCTAACCGCCGACGATTTGTAACTGTCTACAACTTGTCGTACGTCAGAGTTATAGTTTTTGTACGGTTGGATCGCATAAATTCATTCGTACAGAACGTTTACAGTTCCAAATCGTGTTTAATAATTGGTATTAGTAACAATAGAAATCTAGAAACCTAGTACGATGCTGTTAGCGCACAATCTAATATATCAAGGCAAATGTTGCTGACGATGAATAAAAAAATGCACGCACTTAAATGAAAATATGAATGTGTGTGTAAATTCACAACATTAAAAGTATAAAGTAGTAATTGACTACAACTCCTTTACAATTACTTTCCAACAGACCCTAATGCACGCAGCTACCATAGTAACTGGAAAACCACTTAGCGCTTGCCCATCAACAAAAAGAGCTGGATTAATGCTGTGTCCGTTTAATTTATTGATGAATCAATAGAGAAAAAGGCACAGCAACACTAATCAATCAGCCACCCCCAGTTGCCAACAGCAGCTGAGACTAAACAGCCAACAGCGCCTATCCTCGCCAGCCCATCAGGCCAATTGGCGCTAAGGCCTTCTGCCACCAAAAGCGCCAACCCCGCAAAAAAGAGAAACGCCTGGACAGGCTACACCAAGGTAAGATTCAGGCCTGTCGCCTCGAATGTCAACCCCGTCAGTGACGCGGACGCGGACAAGGAGCGAAACCCCAAAGCCGCCACCAACAACTTTAAAGCTCGTCCACCGTCAATCCTCCTGGACGACAAAAAACTCTACCCTGATATTATTAATATTATATTATCATTGTATCGGGCTAAACACCCACGAGGTTTCGCATGATGCCGTCTACTATTGCCGACCACACCAAGGCAACTGATGTACTCCATGCTCGCAAAGCATACTTCCACACTTAGGCACGAGTCAACAATAAAATGCTTAGAGATAGTCATTAACCGCTGGGCCACGAAACAAACGCGCCGCTTGTAGCGTCAAGACGCTGAGAGCGTATTTTAGCAGCGTCAAAAACAAGGCCACGAGCCTGTCAATTTTTGTTGAAGCGTTTATTTTGACATTTTTATTTAGGGTTATGATACATTAATATTTATTTCTATAAGCTTTTTAACAATTTTTTAAATTTACATATTCATTCTGCCAGTATATTCATTAAAGATAAATTATATTAATGTTACTTTTCAAAATATACAAAATTTTAAAAATGTAAATTATATACATAAACAATAAATCATAGAATGCGGAAAAAAAACAAAAATAATCTTGCCGCTTAAAGCGTCTAAACATAAGTAGCTCAATTCCGTATTATATTTGACATTTCTTTATAAGGTTATGATACATTTATATTTGTTTATATAAACATTTTATTATTTTTTTAATTCAAATTTTATTTTTTCTACCAATAAACCATTTAAAGGTAAATTATTTTAGTCTTACTTTTCAATATAATAAGTACATATATACAAAATTTTAAATATATAAAAAGTATATACATATATATGTATATAAAAAACTACAAAACGCGGGAAAACAAAATTTATTTTAAAAACTAAATTAATTAATTTTTAAAATAATTTTATTTACGTATTTGTCATTTGACTTATTGAAATATGACATGTAAAATTTTGTAATTTTTGTTACTGTCTAGCTTTGTTCTCCCATCATTTCACGTTAATGATAAAAAATAATAAAATTTTAATTTAAATTTCATTTCTTCAAATTTAATAATTAAAAACCCAAAATCTTGGCAGAATTGGTTTTGGCAAATTAAACTTGATAATAGAATATAATCTATCAAACAATGTAGGTTTCATCTATTCGAAAATTATGCCAGTTTAAATTCTTCATCTGCCAGTACTATAAATATAAAATTTTGAAAACTGACAAAATGAGTTTTATGTAGTGCAAAACTTATACAAACATATCATCAAATTATTCATTATTCTTCTTACTTAACTAATAATTTTACAAAAAAAAAATAATAATAATTTATTTAATTAAATATAGTTAAATAAGTTAATCATAATATTGATAAATTACAAATTTCATTTTTTTTATAATAACAATTTTGACAAAATAATCAATAAAAAAAAAAACGTTGTGGCGTCCATATTTAGGAGCGTTTGGAACAAATCGATTTGTTTCAGACGCTGATGCTCAAATAATACGCTCCAACTGTATAAACAGTCAAATATTTTTGTGTACGTACTTTATTATTTAAATTAATTTGTTTTTAAAAGGCATATAAGACGAGCGTCAAGCGCAACAAACGCTCGTGTTTGTTTCGCTAGAAGCAAACGACGCTGCATCTTGTAGCGCTATTTCGTTGCCAGGCACGTACAAACTAATGCATTTGAATTGGACGCTTGACGCTCCTTTTTGCAGCGCCGAGCGTTTACGCTCATAGCGTCATGGCTCGTGGCCCAGCGGTAAGGCTGGCGAAATTCTGCCATAAACTGGAGGCATGTTAGAAAAACTACTGAACGCAGAAATGTGAAACTTTCAGGAATTGTTAATGATATAATTGTTTATAATTTGACATATTTTTAATTTTTTTGACATCTAGACGTCCTTTATTTATATAATTTCAAAATATAATTTTGAATTTCTATTAATATTTTATATTTTAATGTTAAAAAGTAGTTTTTTATTAGAACTAGTTTTTATATAAAAAGAAAAAAAAAATCTTTATTCTTTGACTAGATTTATTTCTCCGTCGCGGAGAATGTTTGTTTTCATTCCGCCATGCCTTTTATAATGTTAAACATCAAGTTTTGTTTAAACGTATATCTGTCTTCAATTAAGACTATTAATTATAGGTTTTCAATTATGTGTGAAATTCATTAAATATGTGAGTTATGTTCTAGTTTTTAGATATATAAGTTTTGTCTTGTTTTTATCTTGTGTCATCTTAATATTATTTTTGAATATAATCTAAGTATAAAAAAAATTAAAAATATCCTTAATTGCCGCTTCCACCCAGAAAAAAAATTATATTTTGACATATTTTGTTTTTACGCAATATTTTACAAAATAAATGTAAATTATTTTTTTACCGATTTTAAATTTATGTCACTATATAGAGAAAAAAATCAGTAAAACAAATATATTTTTTGTTTTTTTTTTATAAACAATATTTGATTGTCTACCTCTTTAGACATTGCAATTTGGTTGAGAGTTGTGATACTGAAGTTTTATCGATGATTTCGATTCTTTGGTTGAAGCAACATGATGGACGTACAACTACTTTGCACCACCAATTAATTTAATTCTAAACATCCGGCCTGGAATAGCTTGGTAAGAAACGCCAAAGGTTGAGCGTTGTTTGACTACGCCGAACAAAAGGATCTCTTGGTACTAGGTCCAAACGAACCCACTTATCACAGCGGCGCGAGTCACGTAGGGGACGTTCTAGATGTAGCAACACTAAAAAACGTCAACTACCAGTATACCATATCCGCCGTCAAAGGCCTTAGCTCCGATCACAGCCCAGTAATACTGGAGCTCTAGGAAAGGGAATCACTCGGCGAGGAAGGAAAATTCGTAACACATACGGATTGGAATCTCGTCTCGCGATCCATGGAAGAGAGCATTGGCAGACTTGCCCCAGTACAAACGGTTGACGACATCAAAAGAGCCGTCAAACATTTCATTCGCCAAATCCACCAAACCACGAAAAGGCAAAAAAACGGCAAAAATAGGTTTGAATTTGATATTGTGGAAAAGACCAAAGCATTCGCCGACAGCTAGAAACACCAATGCTCCTGTTGGAAACGGCGGACACGGAGCACGTCAAAAGGGTGAAAGTGGTTAAAGACTTGTTGGATGACTCTGACGACGACGAGCTGCTGGAAAGCATGCTACCTTCTCGCATCAGAAAAATCATCAAACGTTTTAAATCTTGCACGGCTCCCGGCCCTGACAATATTTCTAACAAGGCTCTTAAGGCGTTTTTGCATAAAGCAATAATGGCACTTACAAACATTGCTAATGCAATTCTTAGAACTGGGCATTTTCCTACAGATTAGAAAAGCTCTCTATTAATATTCCAAAACCAGGTAAAGACCAAACGTTTCCTCAAAACTATCGACCTATCAGTCTTCTCAGCACAATAAGCAAAGTCATTGAGAGAGTAGTCTTGGACATACTCCAGGACCACAATCAACATCCTCCCCCATCACCAGCACGGGTTCAGATAGGGGCACTTGTCAGTTCATCAACTAAACCGCGTGACGGACCTTATAATCAAAGGTTTTAGAGTCAAAAAGATCACAGGGGTAATATTTTTTGACGTCGACAAAGCCTTTGACAAGATCTGGCACAAGGAACTTATCTTCAAATTGTATAAAGCTAATTATCCCCGTCAACTTGTAAGGCTGAACGCCTCATTTCTAGAGCAGAACTTTGAAAGTAAAGCTCGAAAACCACATATCTACCCCTCGGGAGATAACGGCAGGACTTCCTCAAGGTTCCATTCTCTCTCCGCTGCTATTTAAAATATACGTTGCCGACATGCCTTTGGGATGTAAGCACGAGATCAAAATGGCACAATTTGCTAACAATACGGCTCTTCTATACTCCTCCAGGTTGCCCGAGATGATCACTTTGAGATTTCAAAGAGCCACCGACGACCTCGAAGAATTGTTGAACAAGTGGCAAGTCACTATTAACCCAGAGAAAAGCAATGCTGTACTCTTTACAAGGCGACGAATTGAACCAAATGAAAACGTTTTTTTTAATAATGTTCCCATACCGTAGTCCAATTCAGCCAAGTATGTGGGGGTTAATAATAGTAAAAAACGTTCTCGATGCGATGATGCGTCGGAATAGCGGTCTGTAGACCCAAAATAGCAGCTGTCATCTTAATAAACTAGAGGTCTTTCATAGTAAATCTTTGAGGTCGTTCAACAGGGCTCCGTGGTTTGTCCAAAACAGAAAGATTCGGGCAGACCTAAAACTACCCCCAATACGTCAACACATCAAAGCTTTAGCCGCAAAGTACTTCGAGAATCTTGCAAATCATTCCAACCCTGATATGGTCCGACTCGCCAAGCCAGACAGAAAACTTTTTTTATAAACGACCGGTGAATCAAGTAGCCGCTCCATATTTACTAACCAACTAACAAAACAAAACCAATACCGCACAAGCCTATAGGGCGTAATCTAACCATCTCCAAACTACTAATCTCTAATAGAAAAGTACATGAGCGGTAAGGTCTAGAACTTCTGTAGGCACTCATTATTGGACGGTTATTAATCGGTAGGCATTTCAAGCTGAGAGGAAATGAATCCAACACTTTGCCAATCTTTTAAAAGATTTTACAACCTAGACCAAAAAAAAAATTGCCAGCCAGATCATCGAAGCAAGCTCTAAGATAGCACAAGAACTGTGTTGGCAAAATGCGCTTACATAAACCATAGAAACCAAAAACGTGATGTGGCAATTTTCAAAAACTCTTGGAAATAAAAAAACACCAATTCCTGCTATTCATGGCCCAAACGGCTTAATTTACACAACTAAAGACAAGGCTAGCAACCTTAAAAACTTCAGTGCTCTCCGGTCTACAACGCCAATTTTGACCTGGACCACGTAAACAAGTTAAAATTCAAATTTTATTGACAATGTTATTTAATTTATTTGTTTCCAATTTACACTCAGGGTGTAATGATCGCGCAATACGCTGACGATACCGCTATTATGTATTCCACTAGGTCACGGATAGTAGTCACATTAAGACTACAGAAAAAGTAAAGCTGTACTTTTCCCTCAAAAAAGAATTTTGCCATACAACAAATTATATACTTAAAACTAGATTTAGATAAACATCTACACTTCAAACTTTACGTTAAAAAAACAATAGATAAAACAAGAATGTAATCGAACTGTCTACCGCCGCTACTAAGATCCAACAGCAAGATAAGTCGGAAAGACATAGAAAACTCCGGACATAAGAGACCAGTCAACATGACAAATAACTTTGTGGCACCCGCCAAAATGCGCACTACTAAAAACAACCACCAAATCAACAAAATAGTAAGATAAATGTTCCAGTTCCTCCGCAAACTCCGAGGCCCCAATATCGACTCTGCTTCCACCAATTTAACATCACACAAAATTAAGAACTGTTTAAATAAATCTACTGGCAGCAATGAGCAAAATCATCTGAACCAGAATAAAGAAAAATATCTATGTTGACCTTCACCGAGAACTTGTGATACCCTGTATCCATCTCCAAAAAATAATGCTCTAGACAGACAGACCGTTTCAGCATCGTTTCACTCTCTGGGGCATTTCCCGAAAACAAACCAAATAAACATTAACCTCAATTAATTACTAACACATTTATCAGGTTTAACACCAGCCAATGAACAATGAACCCGTCAACAACCGCCTCCAACAATAACAAGACCTTAAAAGTTGCTTTGTTATCCAGGAGTTAGATAACTACTTAACCTTTATTAGTAGCTGCCCCAAAATATTTTTACTTACTATAATTTGTATTCAAACTTAAATTTAAGAAAAAAGTAATGGTGTTTTTAGACGATTAATATTATCATCAATAATATTGAACAATCTATTGCTAGACGTTACAATATAATTGCGCAAAATTTTTATTAATTACTGACACTTCTGCAGTCAACATGTGGAATAAAATAAAGCAATTTGTGTAACCATTGCTTTAGTTATAGTTGTAAAATAAAAGGAAAAAAACGCACAGAAGAATGAAGAAGTAGTTAAAAAAAAGAAATAAATACTTTTATATTAGATTGTATAATAAAAATCAAATCTTTTTGATTGACTCATTATATTGTGCAATCTTTCAATATAATCTACAGACGATTAATGTATAATATTAATTATTGTGCAATGTATTGATTATAATATTGAATGTCTTTTTTTAATTTTTTTATTTAATTTAATTATTTAACGTCGGTCTATTTCTGATGCCAAGTCTAATCACCGACGCCAGAGGTTAAGACTACTACATCTGGGAATTTTGCCGCAAATTTAAGAATTCCAACATAAATTATTGGGTTCTTTATCGTTCACGCAACATCAAGGCAGTACACGGAACCTACTAAATTTTCTCTTCTTATCCGAAAGAAGGCGTACTCATCACAACACAATTTTTCTTAACCAGAAAAACTGACCCTCCAGATAGGGGCTTGAGGCTCGAACCCAAGACCCCTAGTATAGCAGTCGAGTACGCTAACCACTACACCACACGGTCAGTATATTGAATGTCTACGGGCGCTTTAAATAAAATAATCTAGTACGTGAACGGAAAATTGAAGGTTTAACAATTCTATCTTACCTTTCCACGGGAAACAACATCATTCTCGTGCAAATCGCGTATAGATGTTTCTTTTTTCTTTGATGAAATCGTGATTGAGGTCTGTAACAATCTATACGTTTCCGCCACGCGCAAATCGTCAGGAAAACGCAACTTCATCCCATTTACCTCCTTCATTCTATTCGCTTGCTTCCCTCAGATTATTTTATTAATAATTGGTACTTCTTTTTGTGTTTTTGGAAAAAAATCTTAAAAAAAATTAAAAAAATTAAACATCTAGCAAAATTTGACTTTAAAAAAATTATTCAAAAAATCTATGTCTAGGCTGACACTTCGCCATATCAAAATAATCCTACGTTGCGTTGCTATGCTTCAATTTGAATGAGGTAACAATGCAGTGTCATTTTGATTCAATTGGGCTGCGAAGCAATAGGCATGGCCTCTGTCTGTTCTTGCTGGGATTCAGTCTTATTGACTAAACTTTAGCAAGGTGACTTTACGTTATCATAGAAATGTTATAAAATATCCGCAATTTTGAATAAAAGTAGTGAAATTATTACGTTTATTGTATAAAACTCATTCAATCACGTTTAAAAAAGTCAATCAAAAATGTTTCTATTGCGTGAAATTGATCAGGAACCGACCAGAAACATGTTTTCACATAAAACTCATCATAAATCAATCAGTGACATACATTTAATCTATTAGTTTAATTAAAAATTGCATTCAATAGTATAAAAAAAACCATGCGTTTAATTTTTTTCTTGCGTATAATATAAAAATAACCCAATAATAATAACAAACAATTCTATCTTGCCTTCTCACAGATAACTATATCGTTCTCCTCCAAATCGCCTATAGTCGTTTATACTGTTCCTCGATGGAATCAGATACATGAGGTCGCTGCATTAAAACAAAGGACACTGGTTTTGAGCCCTGTTACAATCTACATGTTTTCGCCACGCGTAAACCGTCAAAGAAAAGCCTCTTCTAACTTCTTTTTTCTATCTTCTTGCTCCCTTCCGATTATTTCATTGATGACCGGAAAATATTGTTTATTTGATTAAACATCGTGTACTTGTTTCTAAAAAGATTATTTTGTTATTTCTTAAAGAAAAAAAATATTAAAAACATAATTTGCAGTTATATACCTTCTTAAAGCAAAATGCAATTTAAACATTTAAAAACACTTTTGCAACTTCTTTATAATTTTTGATTAAAAAAGTCTAAACACATCTATAGACTGACACTCATTCCAATAGCAAAAACGTCAACCTATCAAATAATCTGTAGTTCGTGTACGAAAAGTTGAAAATTAACAAAGAATTCTATCTTACCTTCCCACAGATAACAAAACGACATTGTTTTCTAATAAATCGTCCATAGATGTTTATCCCGTTTTTCGATGAAATTGTGATCGGGTACATTGGATCGTAGCAATAAAACAAAAAGCACTGGTTTCAATCTACACGTTTCCGCCATGCGTAAATTGTCAGCAAAACGCAGCTTCAAAACCCCTTTTTTTCTATTCTCATGGTCCCCTCGGATTACTTCATTGATGATCGGGGGGATTTCGTCAGTTTAATTGAACATCGTGTACTTGTATTCCTTAAAAAAAAACAAAAAACTAAATT
The DNA here is from genome assembly GCA_963932245.1 of Tachinus rufipes. Taxonomy (NCBI): domain Eukaryota; kingdom Metazoa; phylum Arthropoda; class Insecta; order Coleoptera; family Staphylinidae; genus Tachinus; species Tachinus rufipes. The sequence goes on along the minus strand of OZ010741.1, from coordinate 82,905,056 downwards.
TGCTGTTATTTACCATTATTCTTAAAGCAAATCCAAACTTTAACAGTTAAAAACACTTCACTACTTCTTTATAAATATTGACCTAAAACAAATAATTCAAAAAGTAGATGCACATGTCAAAATTGAAACTCCCTCATGTCGATAGCAAAATCGTTAATATGACGTTGAAATGCTTCAATATAAATGTAACGCAACGTCATGTATACGTTATTTCAATTCGATTACAATACAATCGACATGGAAAAGTGTCTGCTCTGGGTGAACTTGATCCCAAACTGACTGAACTTAGAACATAGACAAGCTACAAAGACAGCAAAATAAAACTATAAAAACTATTTATCAACCAAAAAAATTTCCGACTAAAAACATACCTAAAATATCTCAACAACTAACAATAAAAAACAAAATTAAACAACAAAATATAATTTTTATTCAAAAGATTAAACTAGGCCAAATCAAAAAAAAGCTTAAAGTAAAAAAAAGGAAAAAAAAATACACACCTACAACACTAGAAAGAAGAATGATCTTAACATAGAACTAAACAGAATAACTACAAAAAGAAGACATACTACAATTCAAAGTTAAACTATAAAAATACTTAATAAACAATCAAACATTAAAAAATCTACAGAACAAAAGAAGACGCAGAAGAAGTTTCCAATACCATGTCTTTCGAATCTTTCTACAGATGGATGGTGGCACTGCTAGAATAACTAGTTTATAATATAGTAAAATAAATTGTAAATATTGTTTTCATATAAAACCAATAAAATTTATTTAATCCATTCATTTTGCGTCTTAAAATTTCTAGGCTAGAAACTGTAGCATCTATAACCAAAGACCTCAAACAATATTTGAAAAGAAATACTCCCAACATGCTCAATTTTAACTCTAAAAAACTTAACTTTAACTTCTTATTGTTTCAAAATCAAAATTCTAGGCATCATCAGATTCAAATATTAAACTAAACAACAAATCCATATCTAAATCTTCTTCAATTTGTAGTCTAAGGGTTACAATCTCACATTTTTCTCTGGAACAACCATGTTGTTGATTGACATAACTTCAAAAATATCTAGAAAACTAGGATTTCTTAATAGATGTAAACAGTTATTTTAAATTCTTTTCAGGTTTTGCACATATTAAAACTTATATTTGTTCTTGTAATGAATATCAATCTCAAGTATAAAAAGAGCATACACTATCTTTTCTAAATTCTATTCGAGCTATTTAAATCATTGCCAACTCAAAATTGACTATTGACTTAGATACCTTATATTTACTGACAGTTCAGAGATGTAGGAAGTAATTGTGGAAACACTAAAATATAAATAAAGAAGGTGGCAAATCTCTTAGAAGTAGCCGCCATAGAGAGACCAAAGTTTAAAGAAATACAAAAAAAAACAAGAGACGGAAAAGAAAAAGAAAATAGAGATGAAAATGTCGACACAGATAATGCAGACAAGAGATAAAAGAAAAAACTCTAAAACTATCTTGGTTCGGACCAAGAGATGATAGAAATAGATAACAAAGAAGATATACAAAAAATGATCAACAACGAATGGCAAGAAGCAGATAATAAATAGAAAAAATAAAAAAAGGAACACAATAATGAGAAAAAAAAAGCGTTACAGAAATAAAAATAAACAATGACAAAATAGAAAAAGAATCGGATATTCTACAACAAGTAAAAATGAAATACCAAGAATAAATAGAGAAAAAAAAACAGAAAGAAACACCATACAAAATAGTTAAAATTCTAAGTGAAAAAATGTGAAAAAAAGTACATTTAATTAAACAGAGGTTCAAAACCGCAGAAAAAAATGATATAAACATTTAATAACGATAAAAAAATTGCTAACAAAAATATAAGAAATGGACATATCGCTACGGACAGGAATAGCGCTAAGAGAAGCAAATAAAATTAAGGAGATGGCAGGTAGAAAAACTAAAACAAAAATAAGACTGTGCATGCCAACACAGCTACAGGTATCAGAGACAAATAGAAAAATAAGACCAGCAACAGGAACTTTAGTAGTGAGCAAACAGGGCGTGACATATTTAAAGTTAAGTTTGATGCTTTCTGAAAGTTCTAGTGAAAAAATAAACCAAATAGAAATTACGCCAATGTTCCTTTTTTTGTTAATCAAGATAGCGGTTGAAATGCTCTTAATATTCAAACAAAAATGAGTAAAATGTTTCCTAAGTAATCCTTTTTGTAGTTTATAAAAATACCTAAGAACCTAATTTTTATCCTGGCATATCAGATAAATATAATAATGTATTTATGAAATTAATGTATTTAGTTGATAAATAAATTATTATAATTATGTTCAAGTTGCTAATAAATAGAATTCATATTAAATCATTAATATTAGAAAAGTTATTAAAAAAAAACTTAAGTTAAGAGGACAAGTAAGCAATATTAATAAAATGTTTACATAATTTTGTTTAACTTACATGTTTTTTTCAAAGAGCCCTTTGGGCGACCAGGTCCTAAAAATAACAAATTTATATTACAAAACTGAACAAATTATGTAAATTGTCATATAATATATTTATTTTAAAAATGAATTATTACAGTACAAAAATCCTTTTGCAATAACACAAAAATTACATTGAAATTTAATAATTGGAAAAACATAAATTGATACAAAGACATTAACTTACTTCTTTTTTGTATCTGATCTTCTCCTGGCTTTATCACTGAAACAATTAAAAAAACATATGTTATTCTAGTAGTGTTAGTAATACAATAAAATTATAATTACTTTATAATGAAACTGTACAAATGTGATTGTCATACTGGCTTCTATTGTAATTAAGTTTTTAAAAATAATAACCTCACTTTCACAAAAGCTGACAAATCAATTTTTTTCAAAATTCAAATATCAGTTCAGCAAATTATTAACCGTAAAAAACTCAACTAAAAAAAATTAAATCAAATTCCAATCTTTTTTTTCAATAGTTTACTTTTTTCTACTCACAAATAATTTAACTGTAATTAATAGCAAACAATTAGCACCAAAACTAAACGGTCAAATAAAAAACCACAAACCCGACATTAGTTGCCTTAATCATAAGTTAGAAATTAAATTGAATAACAATTCACATCTAAATCCCTTGTTACTGAAACATTCTTTTGAAGAAACATATCAGACTTTGTTAAAAAACATATTTCCTTTTGTAGGTATTGATCATATCTTGCTTTAAAAGCAACTTACGCCAATTAGATTTTTTTCTAACTGACATCAATAATATTCATCCCAATATTAAGTTTACAGTACGGACCAAACTCAGAATAATTTTTTTTTAGACCTAACCATAAGTCACAAAAATAATAATCTTTCATTTAAATTTTTTTGTAAACAGACTTTTCCGTTCCGTTTGACTCTGTACACCCTAATAGTCACAAATTTGCAGTCTACCGTTTAATGGTCCATAAAACCTTCAGCCTTCCATTAATACCAAATTCTCGGCAGAAGAGCTTAATAAAATCATATCAATAGGATGACCTATTGATGAACCATGGATTGTCAAGAAAACAATGAAAAAAATATTATTACAAAAACAGATTAATTTATCCTAAGATAAAAATCATGGAACCTATAAAATATATTTTAATAACTTATTTTGGTAACTCTTGTTAAGCTGCTGAATGAGCAAAAAGATTTACCACAATATAAATTTACCTTTTGCTAAATTCCTTCATGATGCAATTTATTTTTCGTTTACTTAAATTTCTATATTATTTTTTCTGTATAAATATAATTTTTCATTAGTTTGTTCTCAGGTGACAATGGCCTTCAAAAGCTAATTGATTATTGCGTAATGTTGTAATAATAGTAAATTTACAAAAAAAATTTTTACTTACATGCTGCGGGCACCTTTACAGACCCCTTCGGGCGCCCGGGTCCTAAAAATAACAAATTAATATTATAAAACTGTAAAAAATATATTTAAACTGCCATTTAATATATTTGAGTTTTTGAAATTTTTAATAAAACTAAATTTAAATATATTATTGTAATATTTAAAGACTGCACTAAAGTAATTTCTAGAAAATAATTTTAAACTGACGAAAACTGTCAGCAGCCAAACCCGCTTTTAAAATAAAAAACTATAAATAAAATTTAGTTAACAATTAAAAAAAAAATTACATTAAAACAGTTGTCAAAAATTTTCAAAAATCCAAAAACAATAATTATCATTACAAATCCTTTTACAAGAACACAAAATTACATTAAAATTTAATAATTCAAAAAATATAAATTACAAAAAACACAAAAACCTTAACTTACTTCTTTTTTCTACCGGCTGTTCAACTGCTTCTACTACTGAAACAATTAAAAAATAATATTTTAATAATAAAACTAGTAATTTCAACATATGATAAAAATTCTATCAATAGATAAAAAGCAATTGATATTATAAATTTGTTAGTATGTTTGCAAAAAATATGTGCAATAGCCTTGGGTGACTAAAGCGATGGTAAGCAGCTGTGGTAAGAAAGACATGGCCCATCTTTAGACAACTTAACATAATTTTCGAAACAATTAAATTTTCAGAACAAGACCTCGCCACTTCCACTAACCAATTTAATCAACAAATAATTGACTTAGTTTGTGGTTTAAAAATTAATTTCTTATTTGTGGTCTAAACAAATAATTTTAAATTATGTTTTTGACTGAAACCAAAGTAAACAATCAAGATCCGTATCGCTTTAATTAAGTAGATTATAATTATCATCCTAAACATTAATTTTATAACCAACATGGTGTTTGTACCTACATTCAGTCAAAGTAACTAGTATTAGTTGAAAAAAATTGATCACTAGTGATGGTATAATAAAACTGATTTAAATCAGATGAAAGAAAGTAGATTTATTCCATTATCCTTCTTCACAGGTAAATTTACAAAATTATTGCAAATTAAATATTCAGCTTCCACCGGTACTGTAAAGAAATGGTCTAACTGACCTATGTGTTATTTAAATGTATATATGTTTGTCTACCTTAGTTTTTGATTTACCTACCTGTGAGGAGGGAAGTTTCTTCATCTGATATCTGCATTTACCTGAAAAGCTAATGCCTTTTGCATCTCAACCTCTCCAGAGAGTACTTGGCCTACATTTACAAAAGTGTATAAATTCCCGTGCAGTCTTTCGGGTGATGTTATTTCTCTCCTCGAGCAAACATATCCCTACGCAGGTAATTAATTTTAATAATGCTCTTTAATAAAATAACTCCCATTAATTATTTGAGTTTACTTTATTTATTTATATTTTCATACCGTTCTACATTTTGGCATGATTAATTAGGTTATAAGCACATGTTAATTTACATTTATTTTCAGGGAAATTTATATTATTGTAATTGAAAGGATACAATTACAATTACAAATACTAACAACTGTATTTATATTATATCGAATAAACCTGGGATATTTCCATTACTCGAAGCAGATAGCGTTTTCATTCCTCGACCACCTACTAATCACACCCTGAGATAAGATTGCTTTGCCACAGTACTGTAGAAAGAAACCATAGCGTAATAAATGAATATGTTCAAATGTACATAAATTCACTTAACGATGACTGGGACAACTGTAGGTAAAATACTTCTGTTTTTGTTACAATACAACCCCATCCACAGTTCATAACCTTATTTTTGAGAAACAACCCTGCCCATCGATTTGTTCTAGTGACAAATGAGGCCCGGACAAAACTTGACCCCCTATATAAAGGCCATTATAAACGAGGACAAAGACTAAAAAGAAGAGTTCTTATGTAGATTAACTTCACCATCTGCACTACATCCTTCAAACTTCGCAATCTCTTACAAATCAAACTTCAATAGACAAAATAGCTAACCAATGCGGGACAAAAAGATTCTGCGGTAAGACATAACATTTCATATTCAATGATACAACAATTGTTTAGTCAACTGAAAATCACACTTCAGAAGCTATTCAACAACTTCAGCAGTGGTGTAAAAAGGAAAACGTATTTCCCCAATCCATAACTGGTTTTTGCAAGGGTCACAGTGTCAGTGCAATTTATCATCACTCTACTGAGATATTATTTCTGAATTGTCCCGCAGCCAGACAACCTGCGTGTGTTTCCTGAATATCAAGAAAGCCTACAACAATGTCTGCATTACGATCTTGGTTAACTGATCCCTCCCACTCGCATTTATCAGTAAAATTATTAATTTGTGCGGCCATAAAAAACTCTATATTTCTGGAACCTCGGCTGAAAACAACCTTAGATCATCTTTGCAAGGCCTACCCCAAAACAGTCCGTTGAGCCTTATACTTTTCAATATATACATAATCAAATTAGCCATTTGGACAATTCCGTCAGTTAATATCATCTTTTATGCGGACAACCTAGTTATATACCACTTTGGCTTCTTTCGTGACAGTATTTTAAGAAACATAAAGAGATGTTTAATAGAAACCGCAACTCTACTTTTTGAACAAAATCTCGATTTATCCCTTGAAAAGTGCAAATGTATGTTTTTCCCAGCGTGCGCGTGTTATGTAACATATCGGACATTGACCATAAAATATGTGCTACATTTTAATTCACACGGTTTATCTGTATGTTCTTAGAATTAAGATGTTAAAATGCAATTTTACATTTATGATAATTTCAAGAATGATGAGCATGAACACGTGTGGCACGTGTTATGCAACATCAGCATATATTTTATTATATAACAGCTTGTAATTGTAAGTTTAGTTTAGTTTTAACATTGTAAGTTACACTCATAATCTAAAATAAATATAAATCAATATTATCAATACTATTTTTGGCGCAGTCGGTAGGATATCGATTTCAATCGATACATCAACCCTACAATATATAAAGTTATATGATAGTGAAAAAAAAAAAAAATAAAACAAATTTAAATTTAAACAAAAAGTATAAGTGATAAACGTGAAGTCAAAGAAGAAATAAATAAATAACGCCATCCCAACGAATACGAACTCGGCCAAGACGAAACAGAAGTAGCCTCTCCGACGAATACGGACCAGGCCAAGACAAAGCAGAAACAGCCGCCCCGATGAATACGGTGCCCGGACCAGGAATATCTCCGACGAACACGGAGTATAGGTGCAGACATAATAACAAATAAATGTGGCAATTGCCGATAATACTGTAAGTCATCTGATATTTTATGTTCATGTCCTTTAATTCTAACTCCTCAAATAATCAAAACGATTACGAATTAGATCAATTCTTTTGTAGTTTTAATAAGTTAATAATTCACGACGATCAATTAACAATGGCGGTAGCATTGCCCGTTTTGGATATGAAAAATTTAAGCATTATTCCCAATTTTGACGGAAATATAAATAAACTAATTCGTTTTATAAGCTCTGTTGAAACAATTTTAAATCATTATTGGAATCGAACTGAAATCGGTAGTTTTCAAAACCAATTATTACTTAGCGGAATTTTAAACAAATTAGAAGGTCGTGCGGAAGAAGTAATCGCAATTCGCGGTATTACTAACAATTGGGATGAAATAAAAAAAACTCTAATTTTAAATTTCGGTGATCAGAGAAACGAAAATGCTCTTAATCAAGACTTGGTAAATTTACGCCAAAGACAAAGCGACACACTACATCAATTTCATGAGCGATGCATTCAGCTATTAAATACCATTTGCAATTGAGGACCAGTTTTTCAAAACTCGCTTTGTCCAAAAACAACATTTTTCAGAAATCAATTTTTTTATTGTGGCTACACATGTAACGTTTTTAATTATTTTTTATGTTAAAATCATAAAGTTAATACATCTACCCATAAACCTACCTATTTATCATAACAGTAAAATATAATATGGCTGAGAAAAAAATCTGTCAAAAATGAAAATATCTCAAAACTCGCTTTATCAATTTTATTTAAATCAAAAATAATCATTCATGAGCAATAATTTATAGATATTATTCACTTTCAACCATCTGGGACTTCCGTGGCATTGTTTTCATTTTCCATAACATTGTTTTCATTTTCCAAGGCATTGTTTTCATTTCTAATCCCAAGAATTTCTTCATAAATATCATCTTCTGCATTTTCAATGTACTTTATTATTTTTCGTATATCAGCTGTCTTTTCGTCACTAACATGATTTGTCTTGGGAATCTCTTCTGCTTTGTCTAATAACTTCAATGTGTTCACCCCCCTTTTCAGTACTTCCACTTCAATAGCATACCCAGAATACGTAGATTTACTCTAACTTTCACATGTGCCCCTTCTTTGTGATATTCTAAGACTCTGCATTTACTAATACCGAATGGAAGTTTAGGTTTTATTAGCTTCTTTGATTCTTTTTTATAGTCATATGTCTTCCAATCTTCCCCCCACTTCTTAACTTTCCCATGCTTGTCAAGTATGTCATAATATTGGCCTGGAGTTTCTATGCTTTCGAGTTTGCGAAAATCTTTTTCGATTCTCCCAAAAACCCTATCTGCTGGCATGTAGCTGTGACCGCGAATAGGATAAAAGTGTTGTATTTTCAAAAAAACTTTTGATTTTTCCAAAAATCTGTATAAAGCAGCTAATAATATAGAATTCTTGTTCTGCGCCGAACAAGAGTCAGAAAATAGGCGTAGTCCTTTTGGTTCCCTATCACCTTCCGCTATCAGTAAAGTTGTTTTTCCAAATTCTCCAAATAATTTATTAACGCAGAAGCCACTTCATTGGCTCCTTTTCCAGCTTGTGTCTCTAGCCACGTATACATCGATATTTTATTTTTATTAACTGGCGTGTCATTAATCATTATGCAAAGATTATATAGCCATACTTGCCTTAAATAGAATACTTCTCCTATAGAAAGTTTTGGTATAGGCTGATTTTGTTGCATATCGAAAACTATATCAATTTCGTTATCATTTTTTTGTTTCATTAACTGAAAGAATTTTTTAGCACGCAGTTTGTGGTATCTGAACTCTGTACGAATAACATTTCTTTTTTCCAAATTATTTTCCATTTTTATTTTGATAAGCATTTCCTTGCAAGTAGATCAAGTATCGCTGTGAGGAGATCCAAATCCAAGATTGAATTTAGTATAAAATTTTTTTTTGAATTTACTTTCTGAACATATTAATTTATTTTCGGCTTTTTGTTCATCACAAAATCGTTTGTATATAATTTTTAAGTTTAGTTCCGGCGGTAGATAAGACCGGATGCATTTATTTCGACTGTAATGACTATCTCTGCATTTGTATTTTTTTATATGATTTATTGTATCTGCGGTGACCGTTTTATCATTTTCTTTGGTTCTGTCACCCCCTCTTTTTTCATTGGGTGTTTGACCTGTTTCCAAAAAATTGCGTGCGATACGTGCCAGCCGATCCCTAGATACACCTTAATAAAAAAAGCAATGTAAGATTAAATGGAACTCCGTTAAATTTAATAGTTGTATAGCTACCTGTAATCGATTGGAAAGATTTCGCACAAATCAGCTCATTAGTACCATCAGATCTTCTAATATTGTACTTTATTGAAACGTTTTTAGGGCATCGGACAACATCTGGATCAACACGGTGCCGTTTTGGAGCACTAACCTCCATATATTTAAGTAAAAATGAGTCCTGTGACTTTTTATTTTTATTTAAATACAATAGCTTTCGAAATTCTACGAAAAAAATGTTTAAATCAAATACCAATAAAATAAAACTAAAATATTACCTTCAAAATCTTGGTGTGTCAACATTCCTACTAAGCAACTATTCTTCTTCGATAACGGATCAGAATGTGCACAGCCAATATCTAGTATTGCCGCCCTATCTTCTGTGTAAGGACTACTTTTTTTCGCGGTTATTTTCCGCTTGCGTCCGCCTGCGACTTCTGGCACATTAGCTAAATATTCAGTCATTTTTAAGAGAATCACCGAGCACTGATCCCTAATACAATACAAACATAGGTAAATGTATTATAATAAAACACGCATGTATGCACCCTGAAGAGTAACTTCGAGAGAACGTAGAGCAGACCAATGAAAAAGAAATACCTATGTGTGTTGTACTTGTTAAAAGTCACGTAGCAACATATTTGGATGGCGGGCTATTTAAATTCATGAATATGGATAAAGCGAGTTTTAATATATCCGTCAGATTGGATATAGCAAGTTTTGTTAAACTGCAACAGTTTCTAATGTATCTCTTAATGTAACGAAGCAAGTTTTGCAAAAACCGACTACGCCAATCGATGCGGAAGAGCAAATTTATATAGGAACAACATATAGGTCAATATTGCACATTTTGGACAAAGCGAGTTTTGAAAAACCGGTCCTCAATTATATTGATTTACACGAAAAAACTGCTGCTGAACGTCAAAATAAGCGTATTTTCTTTAATAAACAAGCCCTTAAAACATTTTTGGCTGGTTTAAAAGATCCTTTAGACCCCATTATCCGAGCTATGAGACCCAATACGCTTGAAGTAGCTTTGCAATATATAGCCGAAGAAGATATTTTCTTCAAAAATCTAATTATTCACAAAATAATGATCAAAAGTTCAATAGCACTAATAAATTTCATACGCGCAAAGAAGGTCAAAACTTTTATAATCAACCACGTATATTTAATAATTCTTACAATCCTCAATATCAGTCTAATCAATATATGAATATGAAATCAAACTTAGCATTTCCAAGAGAACCAATTAAATTTCAACAAAGATACCAACAGCAACCTCAAAACTATTTTACTAACTCGCGCGTTTTTGGAAAACCACAAACACAAAATGTCTGGAATAATAAACCAAATAACCCGCAATATCAACCAACATCTATGAGTACTTCAACTCGAAATACAAACTCGCAATTTAGGCAATACAACCAATTTAAAAATAATGGACAAAGACCTAATTTCGAGTCCGAAGAACTATTTAACACAGATTGTGTTGAAATTAAAATACCTATTAGTAACGATGAATCCAACGGACAAGAATTCTGTGAATCTCAATTTATTGAAAATGAAATTAATAATAAACAACAAGAGTTTCATTATGAGCCGCAAGATGAATATGATTGTGAATCAGAAGAAGTAAATTTTCAAGAGGCCCCTCCAAATTACCAACAGTTCAATAATCCCACCACTAAAATTATTAATTGATACTGGTGCAACAAAATCGTTCATTGACCCCGAAGTTGCATCTAAATATTTTAAAAACAAAATCATTAGTGACTCTTTTACAGTGTGTACAGCATTCGCTTCACCATCGCATAAATATTCAATAAATATACCAGCATTTCATAAGTTTAATGATAAAAGAAATTTAAAATTTTATCTATACAAATTTCATAATATCTATGATGGATTGATTGGTATTGATAATATAAAATTACTAAAAGCTCATTTAGATTTTGCAAATGCTGAATTAATTACACCTAATTCAGTCAATCAAATTCTGTTTCAACCCTCTTGCAAAAAAATACTTTCTCAAATTAAAATAGAACCCAACACAAAAATTATTGCTAAAATCCCAGTGGATGTAAAAAACGGCGAAATAATTATTCCAGAACAAATAATACAAAACTGTAAAATCCCTGAAACTTTGTCAATAGCTAATGATAAAATAGCAAAAGTTGAAATACTAAATAAAAATAATGAAGAAATCAATTTCACATTGCTTTCCCCTATTAAAGTTACCCCTTATGAACATTTTGAATGTTTTCATATGGAAGTACCCAAGACAAAACAAAAAATTAATATCGACAACCTGATTCGTTCATCTCACATGAATACAGAAAAAAACATGAAATTTTAAAACTCTGTAATAAATACGTAGATATTTTCCATATGGAAAACGAAAGACTAACCTTTACTAACCAAGTAAAACATAAAATAACCACTAAAGACAACGACCCTGTATATTCTAAATCGTATCGTTATCCATTTATACACAAACCAGAAGTACAAAAGCAAATAAAAACCATGCTTAAACAAAAAATCATTCGACCTAGTTGTTCTCCATGGTCCTCACCAATCTGGGCCGTCCCCAAAAAAGAAGACGCTTCAGGAACCAAAAAATGGAGGATAGTCATCGACTTTCAAAAAGTAAACGAAAAGACTATAGAAGACCGTTACCCGTTGCCCAATATTACGGATGTACTAGATAAATTAGGACGCTGCAATTACTTTAGCACCATCAACCTGGCAAGTGGGTTCCATCAGATTGAGATGAGCCCCGAAGACATTCCAAAGACAGCATTCAACGTTGAGAATGGCCACTACAAATTTTTAAGGATGCCATTTGGCCTTAAAAATGCACCGGCAACGTTTCAACGCGTTATGGACAACGTACTGAAAGATTTACAAAACCAAATATGTCTAGTCTATTTGGACGACATAATCGTGTATTCCACATCACTCCAAGAGCACATAGTCAGCCTAACTAAGTATTTCAAAGGCTAAGAGAGACTAGATTTAAGATCCAACATGACAAGTCTGAATTTCTGATAAAGAAAGTGGCTTACCTGGGTCACATTGTGACTACGGATGGAGTCAAGCCAAATCCCGAAAAGATTAAAGCTGTGCAAAGATATCCTATACCAAAGACAACAAGAGAAATTAAAGGTTTCCTTGGGCTTCTTGGCTATTACCGGAAGTTCATTCGAGACTTTTCACAAATAACAAAGCCTCTTACCTTATGCTTAAAGAAAGATGCAAAGATAAAACTCCAGAGTTCATTAAATGTTTCGAAGACTGCAAGGATTTGTTAATCAACGAACCTTTATTGCAGTACCCAGACTTTCAAAAAACTTTCAACTTAACAACAGATGCAAGTAATTTTGCACTAGGTGGCGTTCTATCTCATGGACCTATTGGAGCAGACAAACCAGTTGCTTTTGCATCAAGGACACTCAACGCTTCGGAGCAAAATTACAGCACCATCGAAAAAAAGTTACTAGCGATTGTTTACGCAACGCAATATTTCCGTCCTTATCTTTACGGACGACACTTCAAAGTAATTACCGACCATAAACCACTCCAAAGGTTAATGTCACTTAAACAACCAAACTCCAAACTTATAAGATGGCGACTAAAGTTAGAAGAATACGATTTTGAAATTCATTACAAAAAAGAAAAAGCAAATACAAATGCGGATGCTCTTTCAAGAATCGAGATACATACTAAAGAACATTTTAAAGATTCAGAAATTGATAACAGTTCTACATGCGGCAATATTGATGAATTACCTATAATGGAAGACGCAGAAGAAACACCTTGCGACGTAGACACTAATGAAACAATTCATACCAACCTAGAAGAGCCAATACTAACTATACCTATTTCAGAGAAAGCACTTAATACATACGATCATCAAATTAAAATAAGTTTTAGGCTGCACTCTCCAGTTCCACCATTAATAGAACATATTTTTCCTACAAAATCGAGACTACATGCTCAAATATCAATTAACAATCTTAAAGAAGATTTTTTTCAATTACTTAAAGAACACATTGATCCCAAATATCTTTATGCTATATATGTATCCGATGCCAAATTTATACCTAAACTATCTGAAATACTAAGAACAATATTTAGGAGTTCTTCTTATAGATTAGTAAAAAGTAATTTTATATTAGAAGATATAAAAAATCAAGAACGACAATTAGAAATTATTAAAAATCTACACGAAGGTAAAACAAACCATCGTGGAATAATAGAAACAGAAGCAAAAATTAAAAAAACGTACTATTGGCCCAATATTAAAATCGATGTAACTAATTATATAAACCATTGCGAAATATGTCAAACTAACAAATATGACAGAAACCCACCTAAACAAAAATTAATGATAACTCCAACTCCCGGAAAAAATATTTGAAATTATTCATATTGACACATTTTCAGTTAAAGGACAAAAATTCTTACATTAATTGATACTTTTTCTAAATATAGCCAAGCATACCCTCTAATAGGTATCAATGCGTTAAACGTAATAAAAGCACTAATCATTTTTATGACACACCATGGGTTACCAAACATTATAACTATGGATAATGGATCCAAACTAAAAAATAATATTATGAAAGAGTTACATCTGCACATAATATAGGTATTCATTATATTACACCGAGCAATCCACAATCAAACGGATCTATCGAACGATTTCACTCAACTCTGATTGAACATTTAAGGATAATTGCAACAACCCATTCACAACTAGACATTCTTAACCAAATGCCATATGCAATATTAGGCTATAACTATTCAATACATTCCACAACCAAACAAAAACCTATTGACATTATAAACGGGCATTTTGAAAGTAAAGAACCTTTTGACATCAATTTAAATGAAAAATTTATTAATAATTATATAACTCGACATTGCGAAACTACGAAAGAAATATATAAGAAAATCAATGATAATTTAATCAATTCTAAAATTGACAGAATTGAAAAGTGCAATATTGAACGTGAAGAACCATTAACTAATACTCCCAACACTAATGCATATTATAAAATTACTTCAAATAACAGAAATAAACTTTGCTCAAAATTCCGAAAAGAAAAAGTTGTAGAAAACCATGATATTAAAGTAAAAACCGCAACAAAAACTCTTCATAAACAAAATTTTAAAAGACCGATTTGTAATCAAAACAAAAAATTGCAGGTTCACCATCCTGTGGCTAGTATCAGCCCAGAAGATAAAGATAACTAACATGGAGGACAATCCTGGTATTCTCCCCTTCAAAGTAGGCGAGGCAAAAATTCGAGCAAAATACCATACCTTCATACACTATTTTGACCTATCACCTATCGGACAACAAATTGATATTATCAATAACCAATATAAACACATCAAAAATATAATTAATGAAGGTCTGCAAATAGACAATCCTTATTTAAAAGAAGTTCAAAATTTTTATCAAGCTTTGCAATTTCAATTAAACTCAGCCTTACAAAAGTATGATTCAATAAACCCTACAAAAAGAACAAAACGTGGCATTATTAATGGATTAGGTACAGTAATTAAGAGCATAACAGGAAATCTAGATTCAGTTGATGCTATCAAATATGATGAAGCCATTAAAAAATTAGAAAACGACCATCAGAATTTAATATCTCAATTAAGTTCTGACATGTCTCTGAACAAAATAATACTTGAAAATTATAATATAACAATTAGTCTAATTAAGCACAATCAAGATATAATAGCAAATGATATCAATAGTTTAAGCACAAGCGTCAACAAATTTATCTTTAGTTTTGAGCAATATACTCATGCAAAAAGTGCATTAGATCAGATGAACATCGCATTAAATATCATTTTACAATTATTAAGTGATTTAGAAAATGCAGTTACATTCTCGAGACTTAAAATTGTTCATAACAGTCCTATTAAATTGGAAGAACTTAAATCAATATTAAATTTTGTCAGTACAATTTATTCATCCGATGAATTAATGTTCTCAAATAAAACCGAAGATATTATCAAATATTATGAAATTCTCGAAATTAATTCATACTGTTCAGGCAATTGAATCGTTTTCATTATTCACTTTCCAATCATGCACCCTAACGAATACTCGTATTACCACCTATACCCTATTCCAACAAAGAACAACACCATAATTGTGCCTACTAACACCTTCCTGCTCATGAACAAAAATACGTATCAGTATGCATCAAAACCTTGCAACAAGGTTCATTCTATATTCTACTGCCCAGAAAACAATTTGATTGATGCATGCAAATTACGAAAGTCGCCAACCAAAAATGGTTTCCATCAAGTCTGAAATAATCGAGCAAATAAACGAAGCTCATTACATCGGAATAATCCCTACTGAAACAAAAATCCAAACAAAGTGTAAACAAGTAGATTTTAGAACTTTAAAAGGCACATTTCTTTTCACAATTCCACCTGCGTGTTGCTTCCAAACGTCGAAATCTACTTATTCAGACCAAAATCAAAACATCGTGGGTCAACTTTTACTACTACCAGAAATTAAGATCACTCAACAAGCTATTCCAATGGGACTAGATAAGCTGATATTAGAAGATATATCTTTAGACGAATTCCACCAACTTCAAAAGTTAGAGAAACACGTCAACTCTATTAAATCAACCAAAGTAAGCAATTACGAAACTTACTACGTATCAGCACCAATATATATATATATATATAGCAATTATATTATGCTGTGTATACATTAGATATAAAACTATTAAACCAAGGATGTGGAAAAATCAACCGGATGCGAACCTTCGAATAGAAACACCACCCAGCCAAACAGAAGGATTTTCTATTCCATGAAAAATACTTCCTTCAAGGGATGGAGGTGTTATGTTACATATCGGACATTGACCATAAAATATGTGCTACATTTTAATTCACACGGTTTATCTGTATGTTCTTAGAATTAAGATGTTAAAATGCAATTTTACATTTATGATAATTTCAAGAATGATGAGCATGAACACGTGTGGCACGTGTTATGCAACATCAGCATATATTTTATTATATAACAGCTTGTAATTGTAAGTTTAGTTTAGTTTTAACATTGTAAGTTACACCCATAATCTAAAATAAATATAAATCAAAATTATCAATACTATTTTTCGCGCAGAAAGTGATTCCAATTGATTATGTCTATATAATCAATAGATATATCTCGCATTGCCTCTTACAAATTTCTGTAAGTCATCTTCAACAAAAAACTGCATTGGAATTTGTACTTTAAACATCTACAAAAGTTATGTTTACAAGAGATTAATATGTTGCGTTATGAGTCGGGCACATATTGGGGATGGTCACCCTAAAATTCTCCTGATCTTTTACAAATCTTTAATAATTTCTAAACTAGATTTTGCTTCACATCTTTTTTCCTTTTGTAGCCGGTCCGTTCTTGCTGTTTTGGTTAAAATCCAAAATAGTGCAATTAAAATAAGCTTATGATACAAAAACACAACACCAATCAATGTCATGGAAGTTGAATCGGGCTTAATGTTATGTTAGTATGTTTTAAAGCTGGCCATGGGCAGTGGTATGGCTTTGGAAGCAACCACCAGTGCCAGCTATTTTTATGAAAAAAAAAACATTTTTTAATCTTTTTTATATTCTTCAAGAATTTATCCTCTCCGCTAAATCCTTCAGGATTTTACCAAAACAGTTAATCACTAATTTACCTTTCCCGCAGGTTATTCAGGCTTTCCGAAACTTAATTAACGAATATTAACCACAATATATCGAAATATATACTGACGGTTCAAAAACTAGCCTCCCCCTGTCGGTATCCTCCGGGTACATATTCCCCAATTTAAGATAGAAAAATGTGGCAAACTTTCAGATCAATTATACGCTATCTATAGAGCGCTAGAACATAAGTTTGGGTAAAAAATAGAAGAAAATCCTTATTATTACGGACTCCAGAAGTTCTCAATGCTGAGATCGTCCGCATCCATATGTATATATGTTTCAGCATATACCTGACGACGGTTTTAGGATCAATTAAAATCCAAGTTGAATATAGAACTTATTTACAGGCGGAAACTGACAACAATATATGTAAACGTACGTGCCAAGTGAGAGACAGTGCAACTTCACGTCACAACGGAGCTGCCACTCCATAAATCAACAACATAAAGGCCTTTATAGAATCATCAAATCTATAATTTGTATTAAACAAATAATATGATATAATAGTGCTCACCTTGCACCGTTAGCACAATCCATCAGCTGTTTACAAACACAGTTGACATTGAATGTGCCCTGGGTAGCAGTCAGTGCTACACAATTATTATCAAAAAAGCAGTCTAAAGACTAAAAAATTTGTTTTATACAAAAAAAAATCCTGAATTGTTTGCATTTCATTACCAGCTGCCTCGAGGGAGGCAATTATGTTCGTATTATATATAAGCTATTTAACACCTCGATATTCAAATGTGAAAATATTATATAAATATAATTTTGTATAATACCTCGGTTTGAATAGCTTCTAGGTATATAATACAAATATAACAAGTAAATAATCAATACCTTACTGAACAGATGAATAAACCGGGCCTAAAGCAATTACAATAGACTATATCATTATTATGTGTAATGCTTGCTTTGTTTACGAAAAAACGAATTCAAAAACAGAATCTATCTCTGAAATTTTCTGCATAGAATCATACAAAAAACTACTTACCTAGTGTATTTTCATTTTTCATTTTAGTGCCCGGCGGCCGACCCCTTTTTCTTGCTGGAATTACTGTAAATTAAGAAAAACAATGATTATAATTTTGCACAAAACGTAATATTATATATATTATTATAATAAGTTTAACCACTACAATTTATCAACCCACGTACAAAAACCACAAGTAAATGTTTAGAAAATTTTATTATAAGAAATTTTTGAGACTAAATTTATTTATAGTTTAGAAGAACACCTGAGCATCTAATTTAAATCCTAAAGTATCAGATAAATAAATTAATGTAATTAATGTAAATAAATTATAATGATTATTATATTCAAAAAGCTGATACTCAGAACTCACATTAAAAAAGATATTAAAAAAAAATTTGAGTAAATATTTATTGCGTAAAATTGATCAAAAACCCAATTGCGTGGACAAGGAACTTACAATAAAATTGTTTTGCAGTTGCAATGTCACCAGCTACCAGTAACATTATTATTATTATGTATTATTATTATTATAAAACATGATATGATTCCTAATTAAAATATTTAACATGTAGTTTTAACCAGTAGTAATAATAATAACAAGTTTACATAATTTTCGGGCGACCGGGTCCTGAAAATAACAAATTTATATTACAAAACTTTATAAATTATATTTATATTTAAAAAATATTATTTACTGAAATAATTTTAAACCGACAACCGTCATCCAAAGCTGATTTTAAAATAAAGAACTAAAATATAAAATATAGTTAATAATAAAAACAATTATATTAAAAAAATATACATAACATTTTCCAAAAATATGCAAAAGTTCAAAGTTCAAAGTTCGAAAAACAAAGACAATCATTATTGTTAATAAAAAAAACTACATTAAAACTTAATAACTCAAAAAACATAACTTACTTCTTTTTTCCAGCAGCTGTTCCTCCACTTCTACTACTGAAACAATTAAAAAACTATAAGTTATTGACGTTGTGTAGGTAAAACAATAAAATTATGATTACTTTATATAGAACTGGTGATTATAACATATATTTTTTATCAAAAAAACGCAATTGATTTTATAAATTTATTAGTATCTTTTGTTTTAATCACTACCATAAATGAAACTAAATATTTAGATAATGTTAATATAAGTAATTGTTTAGGTTATTAAATTTTGTTTAACTTACATGCTGCGGTCACCTTTACAGACCCCTTCGGGCGCCCAGGTCCTAAAAATAACAAATTTATTTAAAAAAAAAATTAGAAAATTATATTTAAATTGTAAATATATTTGAGATAATTTTGAAATTTTTAATAAAGTAAATATTTTAAATATGTTATTGTAATATTTAAAGATATATTAATAAGCCATACCAAGTTAACTACACTTAAGTAATTTCTATAAAATAATTTTAAACTGAAGACAACCGTCAGCAGCCAAAGGTTTTTAAAATAAAGAACTATAATATAAAATTCAGTTAATAATAAAAATAGGGCAGAAAGACTTTGGTCGATAGCCTTTTTCATATTTATATTCATACTCATTTCTATCTTACTTTTATATATGTATGTTTATTTTCTTTAAAAAAAAAAAAACTTTGCATGTGTGTATATGAAATAAACTTGTTTACTACTACTAATAATAATAGTTATATTTTATACAGTTTTAAAATATTCTCAAAAGTCCAAAAATAAATTATTGTTAAAAATTCATCAACAAAAATACAAAATTACATTAAAATTTAATAATTCAAAGAGCATAATTTGATACCAAAACAATAACTTACTTCTTTTTTCCGGCAGCTGTTCCACTGTTTCTACTACTGAAACAATAAAAAAATATGTTATTGACGTTTTAATACAAAAAAATTATAATTACTTTAAAATAAAACTAGCGATTTCAACATTAATTTCTTATCACAAGAATGATACAATTAAATTGGCAAAACAAAACCTTGCTACTTCCTGTTTATCAGCACCTCGAACATACAAAACCCCATATCCTCTTTTTAACTGAACCAAAGTAAAAAATAAAGATCCATCTCGCTTTAATCTAGGAGATTCCGATTATCATCTTAAACATTCGTTTTATAACCAATATGGTGTTTGTGCCTACATATACAAACAACAAACATATTCTAGACTGACAACGTACAAAATTTTAGGCATTAGTTATAATAGCATATTTCTTAAACTAAATCTTCCCGAAAAAACTATTTTTGTAATAAGCATATTATACCGTTCTCCAAATAAGACAACTTCAAACTTTTTTAACTACCTATCTGAAAGTTTTGAAAACTTCTTCAAAATAATCATACAAAAATAAAAATAAATTTGTAAGGTAGGTTTTAATATACATAATACTGAATGTTTAACTTACTTATCTTCTAGAACACTATCCTGACAATAAGCTATGTTTTGGGTGTTTCTTAAAATCTTAATCTACGTATTCAGCAACCGACACACTTTAATAAAACAAGATTATTAGATTTGTATCTTTCAACTATTCCAGACTAATCTGCTTTAAGAAATTTTGATCATTCACTCAATACTTTTGATGTTATGACTTCTCTTCCCATTACTCTCTATATATTGCAGCAGAAAATTTCACCAAACTATTCAGAATGTCATCAAAAAATTTGTTCCTTTCTCTGTTATTAAACCGAAACAAAAGTACTCAATTTAGACAAAATGTGCATTTAATAAAAAGCAAAAAGCATTAAAAAAATCAGTAATTGTTACGTTCAGACTTATCAAGACTTATCAAGAAAGATCGTAAACATTGTGACAATTTAATACAATCTAAAAAGATAAGATTGTCGAAAACAAAGCTAATTGAGTTTTTCAGCTTTTCATAAACAACAAAAATTTATTTAAAACAATAAATTCATTGCAAGATCAAAACCTTTAAAACCTAAATTGTTTTAATCATTTTGAAGAGAATGATTAAAACAATCTAGTTACTAATCCAAAAGAAAAAGCAAATATTTTTGCAACCAATTTACATTTAATTCTAAATCTTCCTACTGTTGTACCTACAATGCCGGCTAGTACTAAAATGATGGGTTAAATTAATTTTAGGCAACAGGTTGTTAAAAAAAATAATTTTAAATTAAATACCAGAAAGGCATCAGGTATAGATAAAATTATTGTTTTAAAAATATTTGCATGAATTAAGTCCTATTGATACAACGACGACGACCCCAGCTACAGACACGAATATGAGAAACAAAAGAGAAAAAAAGTCGTGGAGGAAAAACATATTAAGATGCGCCTGTTGGAACATAAGATCTTGAAACGGAAGAAAACAAGAAATTTTGCTAGAAATGGAAACATACAAAATAGATATATGTGCATTATCCGAAACTAAACGCTGAGGGAAAAATAATCTTACATATAAAGGATACATACTCAAATACTGTGGAAGACACAAACAAACCACAGCCGGTGAAATCCTGCTAATTAGTAATAAAGGGTCCCCAGTTAACATTTGTGAAATGCCCCCATCACGAACATCCAAATTACTTCAAAAATTACTTTCCTAGCATCAAAAAAACATGTTTGGTAGGATTTTAACATTTTGATAGCCCCCCCCCCCTTCCCATAGGGGGCAAAAAATTGCTTGAATGAATCATTCTAAAAAAAAATCTTAGAAGTAGAGTTTTGGATGGTTTTCTAACACCATTTTTTTCAACACCTTAAACCCTGTATACAAGCCTTAAAAAAAAATTCAACAAGGGTTGAAATTTTCTTTTGGTTATCTAAACCTTCGATTGCATAGAATTTTATTTTTTTACTTCATAAGTAATTGAAAAATCTACATCCATGATTTTTTTGGAATTTTTGCGAGTGGTGCGCCACTACTAAAAATCGCTTTTTCATTTTTTTGCCATTTATACTAATTTTTTGCTTTTGTGACTTTGCAAGGCATTTATAGCATTCAAAATACCAAAATTCGGAATTTACTGAAAATTTTACATCGAGTAGGTATCCTAGGTAAAATATTTTCATGAATTTTTAATAATTTGGTTGCTCAAAACACTATTTATTTTATTTTTTACCAAAGAAAAAACAAATAAAGTAATTTTTTTAATAGTTTTTAAATGTCAGTTTCGTATTCCTGGCATCAAAATTGTCAGAAAACTAATTTACATCAAAATCGATAAAGGTCAAAAAACTACCCCTATCAAACTTTTTTCACAATTTTAAGACTTTTTGCACTAAAAAATCAAAACTTAAAAACTATTAGTAATAGAGACACTGGACAAACTCCATTATCTTCAGCATTTCAGCTATGTTGACCGGGAAGACCCTTTGCACAGAATATAGAAAATACATTCTATGCCAATGAGAGAATACTCAGAGTTATGCTAAATATCGGCAATAACAAAATACATCTTATCAGCGTTTACGCCCCCGACGCCAACAAAATCAAAGAGGAAATTGACAAAATCGACAAAATCCGCAATGAGGAAAAAAATCCTGATTATAAAGAATCTGAATGCTATAACTGGAAACTCAATCGTCGATGGCATAAAACAACGTTTCAATAAAGCACACGTCAACAACAGCGGAGAAACTCTGACCACATTTTGCGCACAAAACGAGATGAGAATAAATAATACATACTTAAATTACAAGCCACAACACAAGATAACCTGGTCCAACACACAAGGACACTCGTCCATGATCGATTATATAATTTCAAATAGAGCGCTACACCCGTCTCAGATAATCGATGTACGCTCCCTAACATCAGCTAACATTAGATCGGACCACCAATTACTCATGGCAAAACTACGACTTACAACACAATAAAAAAAGAAGGCACCATCTATTTAAGTAGACAAAGAACATCAAATCCATCAATGATCTTACCGTGAAAGACCAAAAAAACTGACCCAAAAAATCAGAGAACAGCTAATTCTGGATCAAGACGACGTGGAAGCCAGAAAAAAAGTCAAATTACACATCGAGACTGCCGTCAACGAAGCACTAGGCAAAAACAGGATAAACAAAAACTCAAATAAACATAACACCGGAAGTAAAACAACTGACAAGAGAAAAACAAGAAACCTACCTGAAGTACGTATATAACAGAACATCGGAAGAGTGGATACAATATAAGGAAAAAAGGAGTGCAAGCAAACACGACAAATAAAAACCGAATACTGGGAAACCTTCACTGCGGATATAGAACATAACCTCTACGGCAGCCAAAAGAAGATATGGGGTATGATAAAACAAAGAAAACGCAAAGTCAACGAATATGTAACAGTAACAACTATCTCAAAAGAGGCATGGATAAACCACTTCAAACAAATGTTCGACGAAGATGAGACTCAACACCAGGAAGAGCCAGCAATGGCAGAAACAAATACCCGTATCAACCACAAACTAGTAAAAAAATATACCAAGGAACTAAAAAACAGAAAAGCACCAGAATCAAAAAATTGAACAACAAACTGATAAATAACGGAGGTAACCCACTGAAAGAACAACTAGTCAGTCTTTACCAGAAAATTTTAAATGAAATAACTATATCAACTGATTGGAAGAAAAGTATCACTATACCTATCTTAAAAAAAACAACCAGGAAACTACAAAGGAATAACTCTCCTAAGCGCCGCGCCGTGATGAAACTATTCATGAAAATCATATGCGGTATCATCTCAGAATACATACCCATAAGGGAAGAACAACAAAGTTTCAGAAAATAACAGGTTTACCACAGACGCCATATCAATCGAATACAAAAAAACGGCGTATATGTGCTTCATAGATCTAATCAAAGCGTTTGATCGAGTGAGGCTAAATGACATGCTTTTACAACCATATTGAGACAGGGCAATATTCCAGAAGAAATAGTTAGAATTATTGAACACCAAGACAACGACCAAAGTACTTGTAAACAATAGCCTGACCCAAAAAATGTCCATATCAACAGGAATAAGACAAGGAAATGCTCTAAGCCCGGTATTCTTCAACCTATTTATGAATAAAATATTAGAAGACAATACTGTGCTACGCAGATGACGCAGTAATTATATCAGAAAACACAAATGAATTACAGAGACTACTGCATCAATTCTACCTAACAGCAAAACGTTACAACATGTCGATTGCGATACAGAAGACAAAATCACTAGTCTTAGCAAAAAAACCCAAAAGATGCAAACTAGCTATCAACAACAAACTAGTAGAACAGGTGATGTTCTTCAGATACTTAGGAGTAGAAATAACCGCCCATCAAGACAAGAGACCTGAGGTAAAAATTCAAATAGATAAGGCCTCAAGAAAAGCCGGATGCTTGAAAGACAGTATATGGAATAACCAGTTCCTAAAAATAGATGCAAAGACCAGAATATTTTAATTATGCGTGAGGCCAATAATCACATATGCATCAGAGACCAGGGCAGACACCAGCAAAACTTGGAGCATAACCCAAACGGCAAAAATAAAAACGCTCCGAGATATCACGGGACACACGCTACGTGATAGAATACCCAATCAAGAAATAAGGCAAATGTGCGTCATACAAGACTTAGTAAAATGGACGACGCAGATACGGCAAAAATGGAATCAACACATAAACAGAATGCAAGACAACAGAATTGCTAAAATTTCAAAAGACGAAAAACGAAAGAGATGGAGTTGGGTGTCGACATTGCAAGGTATTCCTTCTCTAGACATTTCTAATGCATTTGATAAGGTATGGTATCCTCACAAAAAATATTTTAAAAACTTTTAGGAGTCTCTACAAGTTGAAGATTGGTTGGATGTGTACGACAGACAAGTTTTAACATTTTTTTAAATATTAATCTTTTTATATCATTTGAATTTGATTTTAAAGTTATTATAAACAAAACTGGATAACACCAAACATTTTAAATTACAAACAAAATCTTAACTTTATCAGACAGTTGTTTGAACACTTTCCTGAACTTTAAAATTCAAACAAATGAACAACAAATATATACTTATGATAAATGCAGCAAAAAAGACAAACAATGAGAATTTATAAAAACCCCAACAAAGCAAATCATCCTGACGACTATAAAAACTGTTAAAAACAAACTGCAAATATTTTTTTTGCAAATTATGCAAGTAATTTGCAGAAATTAATTTGAATTATTTAAATAATTGCGTTACACCTTGTGAAAAAATTATGCATTTGATTCCAATAATAGATCAGGAAGTTATAAAAATTTGTCAAAATTTGTAACAAAAGATCATGTGGTATAGATGACATAGCAATTTATTTTAAAGAAATGTATCTTATTACTGGGCAACCAATAAATAACCTAATGTTCTTAATTGATTTTTTTTATTTTACCAATAAGTCTACTACAAAAATTTTCAAAAATATTTGAACTTTTCCATTAAAGATCCAAATTTTAAGCATTTTAAATTGTTCGTTAAATTCATTTAAAAGATAATTTGTTTTACAATATCAATAAAATTTAATTTTAAAAACTATTTAAATTTTTATATTTTAGCAAATATTGTTTATGTATGTTTCTTTATTCTATATACGTCGCGTTTTTAAAATTTTATCTTATGTTCATGTTTTTGAAACTATAGTATATTATTATTATAATTGATCAACCAATTGCTTTTAGACCAAGTTGCAATTTATCAAATATATTATTTAACGCTAAAGATAAAATTAATCTGGTGTTTATGAAATCTCATATTCCGAAACCAATATATTGGACAAACCGGCCGTTTGTTTTGAAACAGGACGTACAGAACATTTTAAAACGTTTAGACTAAATCACGGTTCATTTGCAAATCATATTATAAGTTGTGATCATACTTTTTGTTAATCCCTTAATCATCAGTATTGCGATTAATAATTCCTTCACTTAAATTTATATATTACTTTTTCTGGCAACGGCCTTTAAAAACTTATTGCTTATCGCGTACACAGAAGATACAAAATATGTATCTTTATTATTATGTTGTAATAATAGTAAATTTACAAAATTTTGTTTAACTTACATGTTGCGGGCATCTTTACAGATCCCTTCGGGCGTCCGGGTCCTAAAAATAACAAATTAACATTATAAAACTGTATAAATTATATTTAAATTGTCATTTAATATATTTGAGTTTATTTTAAAATTTTTAATAAAACTAAATTTAAATATGTTATTGTTTTATTTAGATATATATTATTTACAGCCTGAAGTAATTTCTAGAAAATTATTTTAAACTTACGTCAACTGTCAACAGCCAAACCCGCTTTTAAAATAAAGAACTATAATATAAAATTTAGTTAACAATAAAAATAATTATATTAAAACAGTTGTAAAAAATTTTCAAAAATTTAAAAACAATTATTATCATTACAAATTCTTTCACAAAAACACATAATTACATTAAAACTTAATAACTCATAGAACATAAATTGGTACAAAAACCTTAACTTACTTCTTTTTTCTACAGGCTGGTCAACTGCTACTACTGAAACAGTTAGAAAAATATATTTTAATAATAAAACTAGTGATTTCAACATATGATAAGAATTCTATCAAAAAAAAGAAACGCAATTGATTTTATAAATTTGTTATTATGTTTGCAAAAAATATAAGTGCAATAGCCTTGTGTGACCAAGCAATAGTAAGCAGCTGAGGTAAAAAAGGCATGGCCCATTTGTAGACAACTTAACATTTTTCAACATAAATAAAACAATTAAATTTTCCTTGCTACTTCCACTAACCAATTTGATGAACAAAACATTGGCTTAGTTTGTAGCTTAAAAGTTAATTTCTCTAATATTTTAATTATGTTTTTGACTGAAAACAATGTAAACAATGAAGATATATTGCTTTAATCTAGTAAATTCCAATTATCATCCTAAACATTCATTTTATAACCAACAGGATGTTTATGACTAGATTCACAAACAACAAGCAAATTCTAGACTGAAGAGGTACAAAATTCAAGGCATTTGTTATGATAACATTAAGCAACTTTATTTCATTCCTAATTTGATGTATGTTATGTAAATATATAACTTGTATTAAACAATTAATATGGTATAATAGTGCTTAACTTGCACAATTCATCAATTGTTTACAAACACAGCTGACATTGAATGTGCCCCGGGTGGCGGTGAGTGCTACATAATTATTATCAAAAAAAGTCAATTAATATTAGTTGAAAATAACTGATCATTAGTGCTGGTATAATAAAAATGATTTAAATCAGATGGAAGGAAGTAGATTCTTTTCATTATTCTTCTTTTCAAGAGTGTCCATTATATGGCGATCCTGCCAGGAAATACATAAACAGAGACGTTTTCCTATTTATTAAAAATTGTAATTTTTGCCAAATAAATAAAGCATAAAATAAAACTATTACACAAATGCGTATCATTCCAACTCCTCAGAGTGCCTTCTATATTGTTATCATAGTTACAATAGGCCTCTTCCACAAAACTGTCTACGTATATACTATACATCCCCAATCCCCAATAAATTCGACAATTTCGTTCCCATATACGGTCCCATGAAAGAAATCAGAACGGATAGAAGAACGGAATATGTCAACTAGACGCTTAATGAATTAACAAAATTATTCACGTAGTTGAATATAGTCGGTTTCATTTCTTGTTAATCTCAAATTTATATTGTGTAGTGTTTCCGTGTTATATTTCGCCTCAACCTAGAGTTTTCCCTTTAAGAAAAGGATTCTACCCATATGATGGTTTCCTCGTCCAGCTCGGATATAGAAACCGAGCTGACCGGCGAAGAATCACAACAGCCGTTCGATACTAAGAAGCGCAAGAAGGACAGGCCGCAAAAAAACGTTACGGATATTTCTACGCGCAAGGACGACTTCAAATCCTACTCGTATGATACGTATTATCACAGGTTGTGTTACATCTTATGAAAAACTTCTTGCACAACGACCATCACCTATTCCTTGTGTTAAGTGTAATGAATTCACCCACACGACGTACCAATGTACTACACCTATTACGTGCTCTAAATGCGATGGACCTCACCACACAAATAAGTGCACCCTGCAGCTCCCAAAAAAGTGTAGCACCAAATGCAAAAACCGACCAATGCAACCAATAGATATACCAAATGTTCATATCAAATCTACCAACAAAAGAAGCAATAATATTGATCAACAAATCATTCATGATCATATGATTAATTATTAATTCCCCTAAACTCACAACAGACAAGAACTATTGCAAAAACTGAATCAAAAATTTATCTATTCATACAATATTGTAAGAATATCCGAAAACAGAATGCATATTCTTATGTATGATTTATATGACAAGACGCTCCTCAAGCCACAGTCTCCATCCAAGGAGTTCAAACGTATACATCAATAATAATAGAATCCTAATGCTAAACATAAATTTTCTGTACGCCAACATAAATTCCTTCAATCCCAAATCCCATTTAATATATAACTATATTCTTAAGCATAATAGTACTTGTGCAATGTTTGTTGAAACAAAAGCTAAACAAAAAGTGTTCATTCAAATTTGGTCTTCAACCCAGAAACCCTCTACCAAGTTTAATCAAAACTAAAAAGGAGTAATATGAGTTTCACCATTTCATTTTAACTATTTCTACACTTGGTAAGCTATTTTACGTTTTTTAAAAGTAGTTTCGTTTTATTCTTGCATTTGTGTAAGTTTGTAATTTGTCTTTTCAGCTAGTATTGTTACTTATCACGTATAATATATTTTTTACAAATTTGTCGTATAATGTTTTCATTCTATCATTTTTAATTTGTTTCAATTTAGTTAAGTATATTGTTAAATTGAGTAATATATTGTATTAATGTTTTTTTTTTGAAGACCAAATTTTATAATATTTGTTTTTTAGCACTGATGAAGGGGAATAGTAATTTTTGTTGAATGTTGATTGGTCCGCCCTTTTTTATAATTGTGATGTTGATAATTGCGTTAATTTATTTTACTCTGTGTTGCATTTTGCTATTGACTATTTTGTTCCCAAAAAACAATGGCGAGAAAACAATTTTCCAGTTTGGTTTAATAAAGAATTGATTTCACTTACTAGACTCAAAAAAACTGTTCATAAACGTTATAAATCTTCAAGACTATTGTCTGATTATAACGAGTTTCAATCAATTCGTACTTCGTGTAAAAATCAGTACTTGTCTATACAAGCAATATATTACTCGAACAGAAAACAACATTCAAAGTAACCCTAAACATTTTTGGAAATTTGTTAGCGACTCTAGAAAAACTAATGATTTTCCAGCCACAATGTATTATAAACAAAAAACTTGCAGTAATGGAGATGACTATGTTAATAGTTTTGCTGAATTCTTTTCTTCTGTTTACGATACACAAACTCATCCAACTCCTTTGTTTGACTTTAAGAAAAACGTATTACATCGATCATTTTCAATTAGTTTGTTGGATGTATTTAAAGGGATTGAGAACCTTAAATGTAACTTTAGCACTGGACCAGACGGTGTTCCATCTATGCTGTTAAAACAATGTATTTATTCAATTTCTAAGCCATTGCACTTACTTTTTGAGGCTTCTCTTAATGAAGCCAAGTTTCCTTCAGTTTGGAAACAAAGCTACATTATGCCTTTACATAAATCTGGAGCTAAGGAGGATATTACTAATTATAGAGGTATATGCATCCAGTCTGCTATTCCTAAGTTGTTTGATCAAATTGTAACTGGTCAAATACAATGGATGTGCAAAAGCATTTTAGTGGAACAGCAACATGGGTTTCGCGAGGGTCGTTCTACTCTTACAAATCTTCTTTGTTACGAAAATGATCTTTTGAATGCCTTTCAATCAAGAGTTCAAGTAGATTCTATTTACACAGATTTTTCAAAGGCTTTTGATCGCGTTAATCATAGTATTTTGATTGCTAAGCTTCGGGCTTTGGGTTTTCATGAATCTGTTGTTGCGTGGTTGTCGAGCTTTTTGGAAAATCGTACACAGTGTGTGAAAATTAATAACTTTTTATCACAACCAATTGTTGTTCCTTCTGGGGTTCCTCAAGGATCTCATTGTGGACCAATTCTGTTTTTACTCTTTATTAATGATCTTGTTTATTCTATTAATTCTTCGTCTTATCTTTTATTTGCTGACGATCTTAAAATTTATAAAAGAATATCATCTATCGAGGACTGCATTAGTTTGCAAAATGATTTAGATTCTGTTCAATCATGGTGTCTTATTAATAACTTGTTGTTTAACGCAAATAAATGTTTTTCGATAAGCTTCAACAGAACTTTAAGTAAAGTATCGTTTGACTATACTATCGATAATAATGTTTTGGAGCATGTTACACAAATAAAAGATTTGGGCGTAATTTTTGATTCAAAACTAACTTTTGTTGAGCATATAAACTATATGTGCAACCGTGCTATGAAAATGTTAGGATTTGTTTACAGAATGTCTACTGACCTATCTCCTAGCACACTCAAATTACTTTATTGCGCTTTAGTACGTGCTCATTTAGAGTACGCTCCGTCAGTTTGGTGTCCATACTACAGCGTTCATATATGCAATATAGAACGAATTCAAAACAAAATTTTTTGTTTATTATCGTACAAATTAGGCATTTTATCCGAAAATTACGATTTTAACCTCATTGCATTGCAATATAATCTTCCGCCGCTGAAAATTCGGCGCAAAAGAGCCGATTTATCATTTTTACGTGGACTAATGATGTCTGAGATTGATTGCCAAGAGTTACTTGTAACTCTTCCATTTCAAGTCCCCAACAATAATCGCCGAACCAGACAGTCTCCATTATTTAGAGAATCTATACATTCTACCAATTATGGATTTAATAATCCAATTGGTAGAATGTGTAGAATTGCTAATAGTTTCTCTAATAATATTGATTTATTTTGTGTTTCAAAATGTAGTTTTAAGTGTCAGTTAAAATGTGTTGATGAATAATTTTATATTTTGTTTTTATTTATGTATACTTTTTTCCATGCTTTTATTTTTCAATATTCTTTTATATATTTTTGTGTAATTGTAATATTGTTTGTAATTCATCGTTATTTATGTATATAATGATGTAGATGTAAATGGTTTTTGTATATACCGTGAATAAAGTATAGTATTAAAGTATAGACATATCCCAGAAACGTTTGCCCGTGTATAAGTATAAAATAAAATACTTTTTACATAATATAACTTTTGTTTGTCCTAATTGGCCATCTTTAACCTACCCATATTATATATACTAGGGACACTGAAAACATTAAAGGAATAATCTAAGAAGGAGGTTCACTAGTTTTGAGAAATCCAACCCTTCATTTAGGCAAAGCTAACCATCCTCCCAAGATAAATAATGTACAAAATAATACTTTGCATTTTGCAGTATAATTTTATAGTAAAAAACTAAATGTTTTTTTTTTTGTTTATTTTCACCCTCACTGTTCTATCGAAGACACTGTATTCCAGAAAGTTTCACTTTTTGAACATGCAATAATTATCGGCGACTTTAACCCCAATCCAGCAAAAAACGGCATTTATCTCAATTTATAAATAATTCTGAGTTCCAAAAAATTACAACAGCTCCAACTTTTATTATTGCCAATAATTCTATTTCCATCCCAGATATGCTAATAGTTAAAAGAAACTTAATCCCTCTCATTAACTCTATGTTCCGACCACTTAGCTATACGTTTTCAATTAAATAATGCCTAATCCTAAATCCATAGAATATCTTTGACAATATTACTTTTGCAACATTAATAACATTAAAAAAAGACATGACAGAATACATATAATTTTTGAAAATAATACACCAAACTATTCACTGCCACCTTATATACTTAGGGCCGTGATATCCACCTCCTAATAAAGTACCTAATAAACTATTAGCTACATAACCTAGCTTTTAATTAAATTTAATTTCATTTATTTTCTTTACACTTCTGAGCAGCTAGTACATTACATGCTCAATGTTTGTATTTGTTATAAATGTATATGTTAAGCATATATTTAATTGGCTGTCCATAGGTTTTAATAAAATAAATTAAATGAAAAGTTAGGATAATTTGTCAATAGTTTATTAGGTATTTTATTAGGAGGTAGATATCACGGACCTTAGACTTATAAAATTTAAAAAACAGTTATATAAAGACATTAAATTGACAGAAGACCGGACAAGTAAACGTAAAATTAATAATTTAAATAAATGCATTCATAAACTCATCCTAACATGACGACAAACAAGACAAATGGACACATGCATACGACAAAATTAATGCACAGTAACTATTAGACAGAAATTTAAAAAAACTAACTCGCTATGGGGTAATCACAAAAATTCGGTCAATCGTCCCCACATCGATATCTCTGTTTTGCTTAAATTCTGTACACATGTTTGGAGTACCAAAATATGTTGATTCCTAAAATTTTAGATTTCTAGGTGCCATACATTGTAAATAGCGGCCATTTTAATTTTTTAAGAATATTTTGTCTACTTTCAGTTTTTGTGCTGTAAATATGCAAAAAATAGTCAAAAATCATATTCAAAAGGGTGTAGGAAATTTTCCGTAGAACACAATCCCGCCCTTAGTTTTCCGAAATTTTCCAGCCAATCAAAGACCCGGATACAAACATTACATACAAAAAAGACCAAAACATAGCAGACACATTTTTTAGACACTTTAGCAAAGCCTTCAGTTTTAGTAAAAACGACAACTACGATGACAATAAACGAACTGAAGTCGACAAGTGGTATGATGAGTATTTTGAAACTGACTTTTGTAACGCCAAACAATGCACTAATGACTGACTATTTCTATATTCTAAAAACCGGTAAAAAGTCCTCTCCTGGTGCAGATGAGATTCCCAGTAAAATTCTGAAAAGCCTACATAATTACATTCATACCTAGATTATAAAAATCCTTAACTTTTGCTTCCCAGCAATATGCCTACTGAGCTTAAATGCGGAGTCTCCTTCAAACTATAGACCAATAAGACTCCTTTCGGTAATAGCTAAAATCTTTGAATCTTATATTCTACCATGTTAGAGTTTACATACCAATACACTAGTTTTGCTACCAATAAATCTACAATTTTTCCTTTATAAATCCAT